>VWYH01005072.1:1195911-1799175 GCA_013399365.1 Pampusana beccarii
AAAAAAAAAAGCTCTGTTAAAACAAGAATAATTTGGTACTATTTTAGGAACACAAAGCTATATAAATTAAATCCTCCTTTAGTCACACGGATTTGGAAATTGGTTTTACATGCTTTCGTCACATCCTGGCTGGATTAATCTAACTCTCTTTTTACAGTTTTGCCAGCGTTGCCGCTGCAGGAATTGTGTACAGATTGATCGGCAGCTCCCCGAGGAAGAGCAGGGCTTGCAGGGGTTTAGCTCTCTTTTCCATCTCTCTCATTTTCTCCTGACTTAGTAAGTCTGGAAGTTAAAAAGGTCTTGCTGTTTGGGAAACAGTTAATTGGATCAGGATGAGTCATACCCAGAATTAAATGCCGGCGGTGCGATTGGGTCTCTTCTCCTTAGTTAACATAATTAAGACTGACATTAAAGATCAGATTATCCCTTGCTAAATTAGGGCCTCAGGTAAGTGAGAAACTCTTCAGGGACATTCCTGCCTGGTGCTGTCCCTGCCCTGCTGAGGAGGCCGTGGTGCCCGGAGAGGCCCTGTGCTGCTCAGAGAGCAGGGCTGCCCTCTCAGGTCCAAACTGCCGGTTCCCGCCACACAGAGGACGTGCTACCATGGGATTTGCTAAATACAGAATGTACAAGTCCTTGTTTATACATATTTGCTGCTGCTTTGTCTCCAAGCTCTGCAGCGGAGCTCACAGGTTCAGTTTGTGGTGGCTCCTCCCAGCCCCAGCTGGCTGTGCTGCCTCCCTGGCATCTTCAAAACTTGTCATTGCCCAGATTGTTTTGGGGGGCTTGTCACAATTTTTCTAGCAGGACTGAAGAATTGTATGTGCTGAATCTAAATCTCTTGCTGCCTAACTTTGAGACAGACCATATTCCAGTAGATATGGAAAATTATGAATATTTGCTTACAGGTAATTATGTGTCTCTTATTGTATGTAATGGAGGAAAGCTCCATGGAGAAGTCCATATTTGATCTTGAAAGCAAAGTAACAAATTTTTCAATTGCTTTTCATTGATTACCAGAAGAATTCCAGACCTACTGGAAATATTATATCTTACCAGCGTTAAATACATGGAAGTGTTAACGTGCAGCTTCACAAAATAGTTCTCTCTATAGTTGAAAGTTTGAATTTTCAGAGGAGGCTTAATTATTTAGGGAAAATTAAGACTGGATGAAGAGAAGAAACGCTCTTTGATATTCTACTTGCATTCCTTTCAGAATGTGTATTCTATGATGATGTTTTGATTTCATCAGATTAATTACCTTTATTTGATTTGTATTTTAAAAAAAAGACTAAGCAAAAGACAGATGTGAATTGTTACGTGAGCGTTCCTATGCACTGTGAATCAGAAAAGTATGAGTTCATGCTGTTTTGACGTTTCTTTAAAGAAATAATAAAATATTTTCATTTAAATTCCTTTTTCACTGAATAACATGAAGAATTTTTCTGATCTTCTTGTATCATCATATTTAAGTAGAAGGGAGTAGTCTACTAAATATAGATTCGGCCATGGATGGATTTTAAATTACTATGGTTCCAGTTAATAGATAGAAAAAAAACTTGTAAAGATAAATTATTTCTTAAAATGAATTAGTGTGTTATTGAGGAGGAAGAGAGGAGCCAGACACTTCATCTTAGGTGGCAGGAAAGCAGGGCTGGGACTGGGGAGATGCTGTCGCAACCAGAGTCGCCCTGCAAAATGCCCTGTGCCTCTTATGGGAAAGGGATGTCCCGGGTCGACGTGAGAAACGAATGTGTGGCCAAATAGGACAGGGCAGGCTCATCTCGGGCTGGTTGTGGCAAAAAAATGGTGAAAAAGTCATTAGTAGGAGGAGACTTGTTCTTCTTACTTGGTTTTATATTAAACCTGTTGGTTTAATAGTGAAGGAGTGTAACATCTAAAAGGTTGTGCATCAGGAGTGCTTCAGGCTTGTTTTTTAAGGATTGTTACCTTTCGGCTACAGTTAATTCCATTTTAAATATGCTTATTTTCACTTAGAGAGTTCAGCTGGAGTTTGGATTGCTTCCCTGTTGAAGATAATTTGATTTCAGTTTGCAGCAGTTTAGAGGTATATAGATAGAGGAAACGTTCTTCCATAAAAACTGTGCTGGTTGTAAATCATCCTATTCAGGCAACAAGTTTGGTGCTAAGTTACAAGTTATGTCTTAAGACTGGATGGTTTATGATTTTGATATAATATTTTAAAATTCTGCTGTGCGTGCCTGTTTTTTAGAACTTGTGTGTCATCCAGCTGCCATATATTGTGCCTGTGTACGAAAGTGAATGTTGGAGTTAAAACAAATTAATGGAAATCAGTTTTCAGTAACATGTCGTGACTTTACTATTTTTTGTGTCAAATGTGCTAAAACTGATCTCAGTTCTGAACAGGTTGGCAGAAATGTCAGTCTCAGACTCCCTCAAACCTGTTTGAGTATGATGTATTATTTGCTGATGCTGTTTTCTTGTTTACATAAGTGGATTTGCATGGCTTGGTGCTCCAAATATTGGACTGCTGAAAACCACCTGCATCTGCTGAGGTATTGAGACAAAAACTCTGGAGGCTGGCCAGGTTTCTGCAGTGCTTTTGCTTACGTGGTTGACAGTAACATCTGGTAACACAGATGTTGAATTCTAGAGAGCCATAATTATTTTGAGAGTAGGGAGAAGTTGTCACACATAGTTATTATCATGCTACTATCACAGGTATTAGAATCAAAGAGATCATTTTGTTCTTTGCTGACAGCATATGTTTTCTCAGCTTTGGAGATGTGCTATTTTGATGCCATGCAATATGCAGATTAAAAATTATCTTGTGGGTTTTTTTTAAGCAGCTTGAAGGTTAGAGAAGAGCAAAGAGACTGTAAAGGCAAAATGTTTTGATTCTTCAGACTACCAGCTCTGTTGCAATTGTGATTGCTGCCAAAGCATTCTTCACACTGTGCCCTGGAGCCCCTCACAAATAAGTGTTGGATTTCGTACTAGTGGAAGGGAAGTGCCTTAGCTCTGTTTGCCTCATGTATTTTGCTTTTGCTTTCTTTTTTTTTTTAAAAATTATTTGTATTTTAAACTCTCTGAATCGCTTTCAGACACAGTATTATTGAAAGGCATAAGACAGCTGAGATGCTGGGGAATTTATGTATTTGCAGGGGTATTACAGAACAAATATTTGAGTTTCTGCTAAGAGAGTGATTTAAGCTCTATTAATAGAATAATTCTGGAAATTTAAATTGAAGTGGCCAGCTTGATACCAGGAATTAACATTCATTTTTATAAGAACCACCTTGCATTGAAACAAGAAAAAAAAAAGTTATTTCTTGATTTATTTACAGTAAATACCAAATTTTCATCTTAAAGCTTTGTATTTGGACATCTGCAGAAGTGGAAATTAACATGTTGTGAAATTTCTCAAGTCTAGTCTGATGCACAGTAATGTTTTAACATTTTTTTTCAAAGCTTATGTTTGCAGTAGTAACATTTAAACAACTTCTTAGACAACACAAGTTTCTAATGTGGCTGGGAAAAAACCACAGCCACTAGCAAAAGCTTCCTTCTCCCTACGTCTATAGGAGCCCAGTCAAATGTACTTTAAAATCTTTGCACTATCTAGGACAAGTTTATTTTTGTCTTACACCTGCATATGATAGATATAAAAAGAAATTGAGTAAGTGGGACTAAATATGAGTAAGAGTTCCACACTAAGAATGTAAGTAACATAAATTTCTCCTAATGTCTTATTCTTCACAGTCTAAGTCTGAAATTAGTAGTAAGAACAATTTTATACTCTGTATTTATTCAGCATTAGATATCGGTGGGGTTTTTTTCTTTAAAACACAACTTCAAACATATTGTACTAAAATGAATGTCCTTTATTTGAACATCTGAATCCTTTGTCTGAAGTTGCTTAAAAGTGTGTATTTTTCAAACTCAACAGCTTTCCTATCCATGTAGCTCTGCAAGTGCTCAGGTGGCCAACAGGAAAGTGAAATGACAAACAGGTCATCGATTAGTTATTTCTAAAATGGTGTTATTTTGCTGTCCAGACCTCTGTACTTTTATCTTGCTTTTGTCCTCAATTTACGTTTACATTTCAGGCTGCGTTTGTTGCCTGATGAACACAGTCAGCTGCTGACTGTGCTTGATGATCACTAAAATAACAGAACTACCTTCATCTTCTGGGGTGATGCTTTCATTTGGTTAAGATGACTTTTTACCTGCTTTACCAGTGCTCCGAGCTCTCCGTGGTTTCTCGCTTTTCCACTGTAGTGCCTGTACATTGTTTTACTTTCCAGTGGCTTTGCATTCCTCACGTAATCGTTTCCTCCTTCCCACGCTGCCAGTGCCCGGGTTTCCCAGGGTGAGTCATTATGTGGGTTCAGCTTGACTTTGATGCAAGGGCTTTATTATTTTCCGATGTGTTGCATAGGAATGGTTACCATGAGACATCTATTTTGTAACTTTCTGACATGGTTTGTTGATGCAACAAGCGTAAGCAATTTAACATCGTTTTCTGCCCTCTAGTTTTACTACTGCTGGATGAAAAGGTCTGTTTAGTTTTATTCTCCTTTTTTATTCGTTGAGCGCCTTGTCTTTGAACTGTACTTTTGCAGTGCACTGGGTCAATTTTTAGTTTCACATGCTTCTCAGGTATCATGATATAAATACATCAGTTAAGCCCGAACAAAAATTTGGGTCATTTTTACATCTTCTGTGGAACATTTTTACCTTGATTATAAAACTGCGTGCAACCAGATGAATTCCTATGACATCTTCCCAGCTGACTTGTCAACAGACTCCTGAGACAATTTTCTTGCCCTGGTCCATTCCTGGCATTCTCTACCAGCTTTTTCTCCTGGCAAGTGTGGTGGCCTTTTCTTTAGTCCCATCCATAAAAAAAAAAATATATATATATATATAAAATCAACAGTTGCTAAGCTTCTACATTAATATTCTGCAGTTAATTCCTATTTTACCTCATTTGAAAATATTGCACCATTTCATACCTACCTGAAATGATTCGCATGTTTACGTATGATTACACCTCCATGTTGTAGTGGCAGCAGATAAATTACATTTCAAAAGTGGATGCTCTCAAAACATTTGTGCTGATATGCTCCTGTGGATTACAGGTCTGTGTGATTACACTGGAAACTTGCTTGTGACAGAACGATTCAGATATATATATGTCCCTGTTTCATTTTTCCTTCTTAAATTTGGTCTGAATTTCTGACTTTGTGTTTGAAATGTTTTTTCTGTGGTGGAGAAAACACCAGAGCAGAGCAATACAGCCACCACCTCACCAGTGCACTGCTCAGGCTCTTTTCCTTGGGCAGCTCTTGGCTGTAATTCCAGTTTTCCCAGACAGATCCCACAGAGTGTGGAGATCTGAAGCAGTTGATCCATGGAGCCGTTCTTCAGTTTTCTTATTGTTTTGATCTTTGCTTCTTCACTGTAGCCAGGATATTAAAGCCTTGGAGTATTATTAAATATACTTTATGAACTTGAGGCTTCATTTGAATATATTTTATCGTTGCAGTGATATTTACTTTCCTGCTGGACATCTGTGATTCCTTATGAGGAGCTGTGCAACTGGGAAAATCTGATTTAAAAAAAAAATAGAACCAGAACTGGGCAGGGTTTTTGTTATAGGATGGCACTTACTGTCTTACTAGTATTTTTTTAAGTAAACTAGGAGTTGGTTCTTTGCAAACTTTTTCATGTATGCTGAGGAGTATTTGAGAGCTGTTTTTAAATATTAGATTTTGCCAGCCTTGCTGCAGTGGGTCTGCTGATTTATCAGTTAGCCTCCCTCAGGGGTATAATGGCCAGATTCTCTCTGATGCTCATTAAACCGGAATCAACATCCTTATAAAATCTACGAAGATGGACTGTAATGCTACTGCTTCAAATAGGAAAAAACCCAATTGTCAATACTAAGAAATGGAGTGGCTCTAACATATCACAGCAGAAATCTTGATCGCAGTGGTCCTCTATGAAAAAAAAAAAAAAGGCTAGTGAAGAAAAATGAAGTTTTCCAAATGCTAGCAGTACCTTTGTGTACTTATAACACTTCACACTTATATTGACAATGCCAAATATTCCGTTTGAGAAAATATGAACTTATATTTTTTCAAAGTAGCGATATATTGAATAACTGATGGTAAATTCTGCCCAATGAGGATTAATCTTGGCATTATGTCCTAGAGAAACGTAGGAGTACTGCTTATTATACTCAATTATGGAAGGAGGGTTCTGAGAATGAGGTAGCAGAGCAAGCTCTCCTGAAGGCAATTTTTAATTGTTTCTCACTTAAAGAATGTTCTGATTTCAGAAAAAGATTGGGTGAGAATCTTAAACCTTTAAATGTAATACAGGTTAAATTGTGTTAGTATCAAACAAACTTAAAATATTGTACTTTTTTACATGAGAAATGAAGAAAATACAAAATCAGTGATAAAATTTGGAACATGTATTTCATAATTTAACTGTGTCAAATAATGCCAAAAGGTGTGGACTGCAGTTTAAGTAATCCATAACACTGTTAACTAATAAAAAAAAAAGGCAAGAAGATAAACAGTAGACATTTTCAGCATCTTCTTAACTTTCACAACTAAGACTGTGTAAGTTAGCCCCACTTCTGAAGATCAATAAACATTGCAGATGAGGCATGTAATTGAATTAGTTTACTGCCTCCTGTTCCGTGCCAATGCCAAATGCATCAGAGCATACTGTAAGAATTCACAGTCAATAATTATGGCTCAGTTAATGGTTGTATTATGCCTTGAGGGTAAAGTGTTTCTCACTCCTCTGCAAAAATTTTTATTTTTTTGTAAAGGCAAATGCATGTTTCCATTAACCATCTAAATGCATCTATCCTTCCTAAATGGTGCCTAGCTGCTCTTCACTGTATATTTATTTAAACAAATAAACAAAACCAACCACCCAAAAAAAACCCCAAACTAACAACAAAAAAAACCCTTCAAAAAACCCCAAAGCTTTCAGCCATTGTTTTTGTAATAATAGTGCACAATAGAGGAGTTTGGTCAGGTGAACAAGGAAGGAGCCTATGGCTGCTGGTGGTGGCCAATGTGACATCTCTTGGGCGAGCAGCAGCTTGAAGTGGCCTGTGCGCCATATGTGGTAGCACGAACCACATTGTGGGAAGCCTTGGAGAAACTTCCCTCACAGAAACCTTTTGGCCTCTTGTCATAAGGAGGCTTTGCCACTTGTACTATCAAGTCTTTTTTTTTTTTTTTTTCCATCACCAAACCTTTTAATTTTTGTTGCATTTTTCAGAGGCAAAAGCCAAACTTACATGCAGCCTGGGTGTTGTTGGAAGCAGTAAGAGTTGAGCTGTGTCTGCAGTGGCGGTTAGAAATTATTTTAACGTCAACCTAAAATCAAGGCATATTTAACTTGCAGAGTAAACTTGAGAAGAAGGTGAAACACATAACCAGTCAGAATATTGGTTACTCAAGGGAAACGCGTGAGTCCAGGCTGTTGCGTTCGCTGCACAGCGCTGGGCATGTTGGGCACCTGCAGAAGCTCCCACTTCCACCAGTTAGAGCAGGTGAAGCAGGGTCCTGGAGCACCCTGAGGGTAGCGACAGCTTTCTTTAAAGATCGAATCCAGGCAGATCTCACAAGTATTTATTTGCAGAGCTTCATTATTTTGGACTTTATTAATGGTACTAGTGTAGCCATTTCCCTCTACTTTTGCAATTGAAGATTGAATTGCAGAGCATGTAGAATCATAATTTAATAAAAAACGTTATTTAATAAAACAAACTTTTTATTGCTGGCCTGTACTATGCTATTCCTTTAATAAGTAGCTGTTCCCTTCTAAATTTGTAGTGATTACTTTATTACTGCTGATTTTAAGAAGGCGACGAATAAGTCTTCATATTCTTTTTAAGATGTGGCTACAGTGTAAATTCAGATTACTTAGAAAGAAGATGGGAGGTTATTTACTGTGTATCCTGCTCATGCAATGGAGTACGGGGGAGCGTCCCCTGCTTTTGAGTTAATGCTTGCTGGGGAGATCAGCAGCAGAAGTCTTGTTCATTCCATCTGAAACTAGATTACCTAACCAAATTGTATATGGAGGCACGTGGTACATAAAGGCACACGACTTTTTAATTGAAAAATAAAAATCAGTGTATAACAGCATCTCTATTAGAGGTGAACGTGACTTTTCAAGTATTTGTTTACACACACGAAATTAAAGATATTAGCGTTATTAATTAAAACAACAAAACCAACAAAAAACCCCAACAAAAACAACACCCACCCCCCACCCCCAGTTTAAAGAATCAGCTGTTACACATTAATAGCTTGGAAAGTTATCAGCAAAACACATACATAAATATCAGTTGACATGCTATTATTGTAATATGGAAATTTGAAGTTAACATGGTATTGATAAAGCCTAAGTAGGTTGTTGTGTGCCCTCTTTGAATTCTAATCATAACTACTTTGTGTATGTATATAAGATTATTATTTTTTTCTGGTGTTAGTTTTAGCAATAAGTGTTTGTAGCACACTTATTTAGAGCTTTATTTTCATTTTAGGTTTAAATATCTAATCACTGATATTGAACATATCAGTTTGGCAGCCTTAGAAAATGGCAGCCTTAGAAAATTACAGCTTTTGTCAAAATTCTCTGAAATTGCTTATTCCAGGTAACGTCTTGGTTTTCTCTGGAAGCAATTTGAGACACCAGGAGGTTTTTGGTAGATTTTTTTCTTTCCCCCCCCACTTGTTGATTGACTTGTATCTGGCTGATGGTCTTGTGAACTTCATGGGTGATGAAAGCCATTTTGCACTAAGACAGCTGTGCTTTTTGTAACTCTTTGGTTATGTACTCATACCCTAAATTCTTGGATTGCTCTTTGGTTACTCTGGAGTAATTATTAACATTTGTGGTAGATTTTGTGAATTAAATTTGTTGTTGATTTTTTGTGTGTTGTGGTGGGGTTTTTTTGTTTGGTTTTGGTTTTGTGGGAGTTCCGTTTGTTTGGTTTGGTTTGGTTTTTTCTAAGACCATTTATGTCCAGGTGACATTGAATTTAAATGACTGCTTGTTAGGTTTGAAGTAGAGGCAGAATTTGGATGGAGGAGCACTGAATTCACAGCAGTTAGAATCGGAACAGACATTTTATTGTTCTGCTCCTCTTTGATCTCCTGGGTTTGGAAGGTAGACTCTGGATTTTGCCACAGCATCAGATAGGAAGACACTCATTTCACTGACTCCAGGAATAAGGAGTGTGTGCGTAAGAGCTTTGATGTGATGGACCCTGATTTCCGAGTGATTTTGGAGATGAGGAAACATGGTTTTCCTTTATTTTTCTGTTGTGGGGAAAAGCTAATGGAAATTTTCAACATTTTGGAGATGAAAAAAGGGTAACGTCTTATTAGTAATACTCAAGTTGATTTTTCCGTTTCAGTTATTGACTGATATGAAGACTTTTGCTCACCTCTTGTATCTGTACTGGCTGACTCACCAGAGTTTTCTGACCGCATAAGATTTGCTACATTGATAACTAATACCCAGTGGAAAGGAAGGAAACTTTTCTTGTTATAGGAGCATTCAGACGCAGTTGTACATGTCTGTGTTTGCGACACGCTGTCAGCACAGGTGTCATAAAAAGTGAGGCCAAACCTGTCAGCCACACGCATCGGGGATATATCTGCTTTTGAAACTACCAGTCTGGAGGAGACTGATAAGACGACCAAAAGTAATCTTGAGTTGAGAAAAGAGAGAGAATAGAAGGATTTAAGGTGATAGGGGAGAGGTGAGATAAACAAGAAAGACAGGCTTGGGGATGACAGGTTTCTACTTTTAGTGACACTAAACAAGATCCCACCTAACACAGCAAAGTGTATGTCTGGTAATCCTGTAGTGACATATTGGGAGCCCAGCTTGTGTCTGTGTGGCTTTGTCACTGTTGGCTTTTTGTTCTCCTGCCACCTCCCTCCCCAGGGAAGAGCAACCAGGGTTTTCTCAAGGGTTGGACCTTTTGGTCCATCCTGTTGTGCATCGCACTGTGTCTCTTCCGGACATCCCTGCTGCTGAACTTGCAGTGCAGGGGCCCTGCTGAGGCTCTGTTACCTTTTCAAAGGCAAGACACACTGTTGTGCTTTAACCCCAGCCAGCAACTAAGTGCCACGCAGCCACTCGCTCAGCCCCTGCCCCCGTGGGATGGGAGAATTGGGAGAGTAAAAGTGAGAAAATTGCTGGGCTGAGATAAAGGCAGTTTAATAGATGGAGCAAAAGTCACACACACAAGCAAAGCAAAACAAGGAATTCTATCACAGTTTCCCATGGGCAGGCAGGTGTTCAGCCATCTTCTGGAAAACAGGGCTCCAGAACACGTAATGGTTACTTGGGAAGATAAACGCCATCACTCTGAAGGTCCCCCCTCTTCCTTCCTTCTTCTTCCCCTCAGCTCTATATACTGAGCATGACATGATGTGGTGTGGAATATCCCTTTGGTCAGTTGGGGTCCCAGCCAGAACCAGCACAGACACCCAAGCAGAAGACATGCTGATGGTGTCTGTAGCAGGCCCTATCATATCATGATGATCTTGCTAACAAAACTAGTATTGTCATCATATTACTCATCTGATCCTGACTGTGATACCAGCCCTGGAGCCAGTTTGAGAGTTTGGGCTCTGTGACAGGGTTATAGGGGACAGTGATTTACCTAACACCTGTGTTCCAGGTACCTCTTTGAATTTATGGCGTGGATGAGGATGCCTTGCAGATCTCAGGTGGCCGTTCATCTCCTACTCCCTGCTCAGGAGGATTTCCTTGGCTGCTTGCTTGCAGATCCTGAACCTCTTGAATGGCTCCAAGGTGTGATGCTCACCGAAGGACTGTTTGGGATTTGAGTTGAGGAGTCAGGATGTTTTATTTTACTAATCACTTTCTATTTTTTTAATTTCCATTTTCCTCCCTCCACTTTACTTAGTACTTCAAATATTTCTGTTTACATTTATTAAGTGACTAGTGGTGAGCCACCATCTTGTGCTGTCCTGTCCAACCTGTTAAAAAATTACACCTGTTACTTGTAGATAAGGCAAGAAACAAATTACTCTGGGGTACTCTGCCTTTATCTGACATTTCATTTGTCTTCCAGATTGTGCAGAGGTAGTTACCTTCATGCCAAAATTAATTATGGACAACTGTGGAATTGCTTCATCTGTCAGAAGCAACAGGAGAAGAAAACATACATATTCAGTACTGAAGGGCTGGGTGAACAAGGAACAGACAGGAGATTTCCAGACATAAGTAGGAGTTTTCTCACTCCTATCTGATTTTCAGAATTCCTGCTGAAGTTGATGTAATTTCTGCTTTAATCACAATTGCTTGACTGAGTCTTAAATTAGCAGGGTCACGCTAGCAGATGGTTGATGGTTTAAACTAGTTTCCCTTTTTTCTATAGTAAATTTATTCACAACATATACAATGCTTACAACAAAACTGTACCCTCCTTAGTTTACTCTATTCCTAGAAGAAAATTATGCTGAAGAGAATAAATCTTATATCAGCTGGATATAATTTTATAATCTGAAGAATGCAACTGGTAACGACATAAATTACTGCTATATTCTCAGCACAGTTTCAAATGGATGCCTTTATTCCTCTTAAAACCAAGACTGTACGTCTTTTTTCACCGGTAATGGTGTGTGAGGGACCGCTCGCTTTTCCTTACGCTCCTGTGCCAAATACTCCCTTCAGTTTAAGTGCAGACAGTGACTTTAAACTATATTAATTTGTTTGGAATGAGTTGAAATCTGTATGTGGGGTTGTGACTTTCTTCGTTCTGTCCCCTGGGAGTGCCACACGATGTGCCCTCCATCTGGTGGCAAGATTGCAGCGGAAAAGGAAAGGATTAGGAACGCATTTACAGGAAGAGGCAAAAGCCTTTCACTGACTGTTGATTTAACAAGGTAATACCTCCACAGTCAGAAATTAAATGGTTAGCCTGGGGTTTTTCCAGAATAGGCTTCTTGTTGTTTAGAATAGTTTTCTTTATATTATAGCAAGAAAGCGGGGCTTAAACATATCTTATTAAGTCCTTTTCCTCTCATAAGTGTAAATCGAAGTGGGGTTTGGCTCAGTGTTCACAGTCCTCTAGACCTGTTTGGTTTTCTCCAACTCTTTACAGACACATAGCTGTTGCATGCCACACCATCCATCTATCCAGTGAGCATGAGGTGGAGGGTATTTCTGTTCTGTATACTGCTTTAATTTATTTTAACTGTGATCTCATGCCCAAACTAGAGGAGTGCAGCCACACCTGTCAGCATCCCAAGCCCTGTGTGTATTGGATATCTTCTAGTGGGTCTGTGCTTGCTGAAGCCTCTGAGGTGCCACCAGGCTTCTGTGAGAGAAGGGACCCAAAGGCAGCAGAGCTGGGCAGCAGCAGATGGCATTTCTGCCCAGGCCCTGCGGTGGTGGCCCCAAACCCGCCCTTATTGGCACGGCAGGAAGGTTGGGTCGCGCCGCTGCAGCTCGCAAAGCATCGGATCCCTCTGCGCAACTATCTCGCTACCTTCATTTTTTTATATATATCACTTCAAGCTGAATTGCCACCAGCACGTGGCAAAACAGTTCATCTTTTCTCTATTGTTACTTACTCAAGCAATGAAATTAATTGTATTAAAATAGGAATGCTTTTTTAATTTGTTATCTGACTGCTGGTTGTTCTTGGGTCATTTCTGTCACATTCTCCTTTGGAATCCCAAGAGCTAATTTTTTTTTTCTTAAAGATACCGAAAATCTGACATCATCACAGCATTGTAGGAGCTAAGGCTTGAGATAAATGCAAAATAGATTTGCATGGTTAGAAACTTTTTATTTGTTGCTGTAGGCATTTCTATATGAATTTAAGAATAAAGCTGAGGAGAAAAGCTCCACTGTGAACCATGCATGACATCTCAAGTGCTATTTGCTTGTCTAAGTAATAGCAATTTTATTCTGTAAAAATTTTGCCAATAGTTTGTCACGTTATACCGATGTGCCTAAAATGAGAGTTGTTAATAGACAATGGTATCTTGGCAGCTTGTTGTGTCTTTCATTTTTGCTCCTCTGCTCCATCTTGTGTTTATGAAATTGCTTTAAGCAACTGACTGGACCTTTTTTGAGGATGTGCCAAACGTATTCCTGGGTATTGTGGGTAATAACAGCATTTGTACAGTCAAGAAACCCAAAACCCTTCAGAATTTTTCAGTTGCCACTTTGTCCGGAGTGTACCTGTGTTAGGAGATTACAATGCTAAAATTCGTATGTTATTGATAATCTCCTACTCTCAAACTCATTACGTATTTTCTCCTTATGATCATATGCACGATGACATATTTCTTATGCATTCACCAGCTGACAACTGCAACCATTAATTTTAATAATGTTTCTAATGCTATGCTTAGCAGGAATTATTTGATAATCCGAGCTGTAATAATTGGAAATACTTGCTTGGAGGTGGGTAATCAGATTATGTTAATCTATCTGTTGCAGGCTTTTAAAAGCTTTTTATGTAAGTGACTTCTGTGTTGCGGGCGTATCTTATTTGTTTCCATTATATAGGGAAGAGGTATAAAAATGTAGTTATCTACTGAGGGAGAGTACTAGAAAAATATTTAGTAACTCATTGTTCCACTTGTTTTTGGAGAGTGGGCAAAATACCAGTTTGGTTATTTTAAATAATTTTGTACAAGAACAGTTCACAAATCGATTTTCTTGTATAAACAGGTCTGTTGGAATTGAACACTTTCTAGGAGCACTGTAAGAGAAGAATTACTGTTAGGTTTTCAGCACTAGAAAATTTTTGAAGCATACTGCAAATAATGGTTTCCATCAGTGCCCCACATTTAATAGGATTTTGTAACATGAGTGTCTTTGTCACGTTGTGGCTCTGATGAATATGAAGATAGTACATAGGAAGACTTCAGTTAATTTAAACTTTACCCTTTGTGTGGTACCATAACTTTCAGGGCTTGAACGCAGGGGCACAGCTTTGCTCTGTAATTAACCCAACTAGGCAGAGTTCAGTGCATGTGAGAGTGAGCCTCTGATTTTTTTTATCTTAGAAGCTTACATTGATTTTCTGACCTTGTTAGATAGAGGGTTTTTTTTGTTGTTTGTGTGGTGGGGTTTTTTTATTTTATTCGTTTTTTGTTTTGTTTTGTTTTTCCTGTTGCTCTGAAAATGCTACTGTAATCATCTTATTTCCAGAAGATACTAAGGAGCCATAAACTTAACTACCATCAGTGGGCTCGGTAGTTTCTCTGCGTCTTGGAAAAATACAGGTCTTCAGTGTGTTAAAATCCAAATACTCAAAGCAGGATAATCTTTGCAAATGGCAAAAACAGGTGTTGCCTTTGTTTGCTTAAACTTTGTAGTTACTAACAAAATATCTCTTTTTCTCCCTTTCAGTCGTCTTATGTTTTTGGCAGCTGTGACCTGCAGAGCTAAAGGGGCATTTTACAAAGAAAGCAGGAGAAACAGGTGAACATGTTTACCCAGCAGGACGGCCTAAAGTGTGTTTTTCCCTCTTTAAAATGGGAGCGAACAGCAGCTGGAAGCTGTGGTGGGGCTTTCTCCCAGGCTTTGGGGAATGAAGGTGCCTGGTGGAAGGAGCAGCCTCTTGTAGCCGTGTTTCCAGGGCTTCGTGCTTCATCTGGCAGGGACAAGTTGAACCGTAACTCGACGTGTCCAAGGGCAGAGACAGCAGGTTGTGTTCAAAATGTCTTTGTTTGCTTGCTGTCATCAGGAGCTGCACTGAAATCTTCTGGTGTGTCTGCAATCAGCCTTAAATTGGAAAATAACAGCTGTAGATTAAGCAGTTGTCGGACTTCTTCCAGTCACAGCAGTTTATGCTGCCTGCACATGCTTGCTCTCACATGCGTGTGCATGGCTTACCATATATGCCTATGGGTTTATGTGTATTCTATATATCCCCCTGATTTTTGAACAAAGAAAATGCAATTCTTAGAATTTATCTTAAAATTCCATGTTTATGTAAGAGACTTGTACATTTATAGGAAGAAAAATAGGTATTTTCCTCTTAGAGTTAATCTGGTTTGGGGTTTATCCTTAATTTGGCAGCATGTGGAAACCTGTATATTAACAATTATTATTTCATGCATTATTGTTCTGGAAATATGAACGGATAGAAACAATGTGCCTTTGAATGCCTTTAACCGCACTTCTTTCTATTCATTCACCAATGCGGGTGTATCTTTGTATTGTAAAAGCGTATGTTGGTTATTGAAAGCTGGTTTAGTTGTAGGAGATAGTCTACTTCATTAAGTATAGAGACCATTTGGTCTCATTTTATGTCATCTCCTGGCTGCTTACTGAGTTTTTAACCTCGTTGCTGGAGTCCTGCAGTTTATTTTATCTTATTAATAGCACACCTTTAAAAAGGTCAGGCCTATTCAGCTATAAGATGTTGATGTGATTTGATTTCAGGAAACAGAATAGTCGGTGCCTGCTGTAGGGGGGGGTAGAGAAATGCTGGAAGTGGACTCGTGTTGGATTGTGGCTTGTTAAAAGTTTGTAATTAGTTTTAGGGAGAACACTTGCTGCAGAAAAATACTTTGGTTGATGAGCTGGATTTAAAATATATGTTTAGTGTTTAAAGCACGTAAATAAACCCAGCCTGGTTTGGTTGAGATAGGTTCATTGTTCCATCAACAGAGCTGAATAAACAGTAATTTTCAGATGGAGGGCAAGGGGTTGGGGAGGGCTTGGGACAATAATCCCTTGAGCAGAAACAGCTGCAGCTGGGCATGGATGAGTCTGTTGGGGAAATCTCCAGCACTGGTAAGGCAGCGGCATGTTTGAAGGCAGAGCATGTGCTATGTCTTGTGAGACTTAGGGCTGAGGCCTGTGTGGGTCGAAGAGGATAAACTGTTTGGGTACCGACGGGTACGACATCTCTCACCCTTAGAAATGCACAATGCTGCCGACTTGCCGGTCTTCCACAGGAAAATTTTATAACCAAAGAGGAAATAGGCTCTGATCCAGCTACTTAGCTCTTTAATAAAACTCCTACATATGTGACCTAATTTGCAGTACTCAATATTTTAAATTCAAAATTTTATTTATGTATATGTCTAAACATGGATCTGGGATCCTAATGTTAACCACCCCTGAAAAAAAATTGTCATGGGTAATTTGATTAGTTCACTTTTTTCCAACTGCTGGTAAGTATACTAAACATATACCTAGAGAGGGTGATTTTGTTGGTTTAAGAAATGCGTCCTAGCAACGTAGTATACACTAAGCTATAAAGCTATTGTTGTCATCATATAAATGTGTCATTAACCAGCATATCCTAATATAATGGCCAAGGTGAACAGAAGATAAAATAGCGCAGAGCAAGATTATTCTCATTTCTCGTTTCTCAACTCCATGAATGTTCACTTCTACCTCTGTGTAAGAGTTACACAAAATCTTCTCATAATGATTTTTTTTCTCCAAAAAACCCCTCTTAAATGAGCTGCTCTTTTGCTCTTCCGAAAGAGAGGTGGTGTATTAGTCGTGAAGGGTATGAGTAATATTGTCATATAAGATTTAGAACTTAATTATCAAGGTGGAAAAATATTTCACCCATTTTTATGAGAATTTGTGCCTTTTGCTAGCCTAGAAAGCAAACTTGTGGACGCAGACTGCCAAGTCATCTCAGGTAACATCACTTATCTCGAATTTTAAAACCTGAGTACAAGGCGGCAAAACACTTCCAGCAGCCAGGCTATTCCTCTTCCCACTCGCCATCTGGATATTGTGAGTAAATTATTTTTATAAGCCTGTGCTTCTGGAGTATTTCCTATTTCTCTTGTGCTGTGCAGGGCGAAGGGCTGGGGAAGGCGTACACGGTCCAGCTCCCCTGTCATGTTTAATTCTTTCTTTCTTTCTCCACTCAAGATGTATTTGCCTCATCAGTCATCTAATCAGTCCCAAGGCTCAAATACACTGTATTATTTGTTTGCTGATCCTATCAACTTAGTACATAGAGTAACGTTGACAAGGGATGTTTCAGGGGTGAAATGTGGTAAAAGAACAGAGCAGATGTGAGGCCATCAAAGACTGAGGTTACCAAAGGACAGTTTGTAGTGGGATGAGGAGGATGGTGAGGAGATGTGGTAGAAAAACTCCCAACAAAAATGGTAAAACAAACAAAAAAATCTATGTGGCCTCTCCAACAGAATCCAAAACCAAAGCAGATCACAAAACCTCAGAAAGGAGTAGTAGTATAGGCAGGGTTGGACAGTTTTGACAGTATGCAGTTCACTGAGAAAAATGAAGCATAGAGTTTTCTCTTGAAAATAACAATTTTTAAGGACTTTATCTTAATTCACAGTGACTGGCACATATTTGGGTGACTGTAGCCTTCTTGCACTCACTCAACGTATATCAAGGCTCTGCACTGATATAGTGTTACTGCCGTTAGCTAAGGAAATTTGCTGTTTGAAACAGTATATAGAAAAGATGCTCCCATATGCAATTCAAAATAGAGGCTTAAGTCTTTTTGCTTTCCTAAATCCTGTAGGCACTTTGGAAGATATTGCTTACATAAATATCACAGCTAATATTGTATTTTGTTGACAAAACTATTAAATTCACTGAAAATATGCTTAGCATCTTCCCTTGTGTTTCGTGTTACAATGATTTCAGATAAAGTGAATTTCTGAGCTTAACCACATGTGATATTTATTTTAATTGGCGATCAGATTGAATAAAATCCACAATTTGTTTCACTCAATATTGCATGCATTTCCAGATCATTATTTTCTTCAGTAGCAAGGCTCACAGTAATGTAGTTTTCCTATTCTTTTTTTGCCTTCTAACATGCCCTGGCTTGCTCAGGTCTCATAGTAATTGTTGCTTGTACTTAAAGTGGAGTTTTTTTAAAAAATAACTTGATTAAGCATCTAACCAAAACCCAGAAGTCAATAAATTCTATACTAATTGTTTTCATCTCTGCCCTGGAAGAAATTGAAGGAGTTGATCTAAATTTAGGTGTCTATATTTTTGTTTAAAAGGAGCTTTCTTGGGTATTGTTTTAATTGGGGTCGGGGGAGCTTGCACTTTGCACTAGGGTGCCGTGTTAACTCCTTTGTGGCGGTGGAGTTACAGAAACTGCTTGTGGGCAAACCTTCAGCTGGCAGAAAATGTAGAGAAGTAAAAGCCCCTGATGATTTCACATTAGACAGAACAGCTACTTTAAGATAATGTCTGCATATGGATTTGCACTCGTATACTTTAAATCAGTTTATTGAAATAGATGCATGCAAAAGCTGTAGCTTGCTATTACCCTGTGTTGCTCTGAGGAATAAATGCACGTGAATTGTTGAGTCTTTCACTGTTGTGTTTTTCTCTTTTTGCCAGAATTCTGTTTGCAATGAAAGCGTCAGTGAAATGTGCAGCAATATGGGCCTTTAACCTGAACCATTTGGGGGTGGGTGGAGGAATAAGTTGAAGAATGGGCGCCATACACATTAGACTGCAGTGAAACTGTTACTGTGTTCCCATATTTACTAAGTAACATAGATTTGTGTTCTGAAGGTTTCCAGGCAAAATCAATCAATTTACTACCTGCATTTTAATGTCCATTGCAGCATGTATAGTTCCAATCGTCAATTTTTACTTTTTTTGTCTGTTTATATGTTTTTGACTGTAGCTACACTGTTAAAGCTGTGGTTTCACTTTTTTCTTGCTCCTTCGATTAAGAAATCTGAAGCTGTTCTTTATGGTTCAGTTTGATTAAATATATTTAGACTTCCAACCCCTTATTGTTTTTTCCATTTTGATATTTATCCTTTTTGTGTGTCAGTGAATATGTCGTATGTGTTAATGTCACGGATTTTTAAGAAACTTGGGACGAAATGTTGTGTCTGCATAATCCACGTAGGTGATTTGTTAAGAGAATATTCATGTCGTCTTAATAACAAATAGACCCTCTGCCTCCCAGAATTCTTCCAGCTAGCAGAGAGTTTAATAGATGAATTTGTCATCATAGTAGGTGTAAGAAGCAGTGCGGGATGACCATGCCAATGTTTTTGTTTTCTGTAGTACAGATACATGACCACATTCTGTATGTGCATACCCAGTGAAAACCTGCGCCACTGCTCATTTCCTGAATCCTGTTTTCTGTCCTCGTGTCTGTCTGTAGCTTCCTTAACACCACATTAAGAGCAAACTGAGACTCAGAATCATAATATCTTTGCAGAGAGAGGTAAAGAAAATGTACTGAAATTTAGCATTGATCTGTAATGATTCCTTTTTTTTCTTTTTTTACCCCCCCAAAGATTTAATTGATGCTGCAGCTTTGGAATAAAGCACTTTCCTCTTTACTGCCTAGCAACAGCCACCCCCCTCTGGCCTTCAGGTTGAAACATCGCTGTACTACAATAGCCCATTTGTACTTGCAGTAAGCAATTCAGGTGATTGCACATTAAAGTATGTTGAATACTAGGGGGCATTTTTCAGCCTTGATTCCAATTCCTGAACATCTGCGTATTGCTGTTGTTTTTGTCTCTTATTTGTGCTTTATTCCCTTAAAAATGGGCTTTGAAATGTTAGTTTGATTGTAAGAGGGGCTGAAAATGAATTATATCGTTTAAGTATTACTCCATGAAACCACCACCCGCTGTTCTGGGGATGCTATGTGTGATTTATTTAATTTTCAGATAAAAAAGAGCCAAAAGTCCAAGGGAAGTCTAGAACAGGCAAGAAAACGTGGGTAAATACATTGTTTTGGGTAGGAAGTTACATTTCTGGGTTTGCAAAATGAAAGGAGGGAACGTTGCATACCAAGAAGTGTAAAAGGAGGAGGAGCAGGTAAGGTCTCTTTCCTGTGACTTTTCTGGAAGACTCTGCACTGGGATGCCTGTGTGTCTGGATGTTGCAATGTGCCCCTTGAGGATGCACTTTATTGGGGATATAGGAATTCTACTGTAGAGCAACCACTTTGCATTTTGTGGCGCAGGGACTGCTGAGAGGAGATGAAGTGGGCAGATCGGCCTTAGAACTGACAGAAAGAAGGACTTTTTCCTATGGACCTGAAGTGGACTGTGCAGGTTGTTGCAACAGAGAGAGTGTCTGCAAATTTGCTGGGCTAAGAGCAAAGTTAGAGGATTCTCCTTGCAATTGGAGTGATGACTTTGGAAGCCAAATCCCAAAGCAGCTGCAGGCTTGAGATTGGTAGAGACTTAGAAACGGGCAAGCAAATACTTTGAGTTTTGCCTGATTGGAAAAGTTTAACGTTCTAGTTTGAATACTACTATATTGAGTCAGAGCCCACTTGGTGTTTTGGGAGGACCCGCTTCAGTGGAAATACGCAGCTCTGGCCAGGGCAGGTTGCTGTCTGCACACAGTGGTGTACGATGAATCTGGTGTGAGGCAGACTGCAAAACAACTCTGAGGTATTGCATTTAAGCGTAGTTATTTGTATGGGAGCTGTTTGGGGTTTTTGGGGGGATACGAGCAGGGCAGGGAATCCATTCTTAACAGTGGATTCTCAGCACTTTGAAAATATGACCTATTTTGTATTGTATATAAGGATGTCCTCAGGACCGTTCCTTCTTGCAGCAAATGAGTGATGAAATGACAAGGCCTCTTTGAGGTCGACAGAACTAAAGGAATCATTGAACTTGCTGGAGAGGTACAGAGGTGAAATCAGAATAGAGGCCAGCAGAGGAATAATTGACGTATATGGAGGCAAATGATAATTGCACACTAATAATAAATTTTCAGTGCAAGTGGCATGTTCACAGTGTCCATTTACTGGAACTGAGTTTCAGAAGGAGTGGGGACATGCTGGAAGAGGGCCAGAAGAGATCAGGGAGGGCAGTCGGAGGCTTCAGCAGCAGCTCTGAGGAAACGGATGAGAAGACTTGAGGATATTTGGCTTATGACAAGATCAGATGAGGGAAGGCTTGTAAGTATGTTTAAAATAAAACCAACAAAAAAATGTTGCAAAAAGAAAAATATGATTCTGTCCTTAACATCAGTGGTGGAAAGGAGAAAATAAAGTGTGCTCAAATGCAGCAGTATGTGAGGTGATTATTTAGGATGGACAAGGAGTTTCTATATTTGGAACAGGGTAGGAAAACATCTGCCTGGAGCAGCAGTCGGGTGAGCTGAGCCTTGAACCAAATGCTCTCCTGTGGTCTCTTCCCAGCCTCTCTTTATAAGACATTGTGTTTTCTCCTTTGGAGACAGCTTTTGTATGTCCACAAGCAATTTGATTTGCGGTACAGCATAAATAACTTCAGGACACTGTTTTGGTTATCAGTGTTGATTTCCTCAGCTGTGTATTAGGACTGAAGGGTCAGTTCAAAGATGTCAGTATTTTCAGATAAAAACAAATTCAGCTGAAATGCAGTTCAGCTGGTGAGGTAGAGATTATCTGAACTAAGATGTGATGTGACATTCGTGATAACATTTTCCTTGCATAATTGCCTAAAAATGGTATTGTACCCTTTGTCACATTTTTTTCCCTGCAGTTTTCATTTTAACTAATACACCTGACTGAACTTTTAAATATTAAACATCTAAGCTGACATGTCCATTAGAAATCTGTCCAGTTCCATTGGAATCGCACTGGTAAGTTAATATACTGGTAAGAAAATGAGACTGGTAACAGAAAGGTTGCATGGCGTCGTCTTGTGGCTATTTTAGGCTTTCCTGTTGAAAGGGTTAACTTTTTGAGATTCATGAAATAAAATGAAGGTTTTACCTTCTTTTAATTTTAAAAATTAAACATTTATTTGGGGATTTATCTAATTCCAAATAATCCTAAGTCTTCAAATAATGGATAGATTTCCTAAGCATTACTAAGTTTTTCTAGGATTTTGGGTTAGCGTGCCCTCTTAATTCCTCATTGTCGTTTGGGAATGGCGATATTATTCAAAAGTTAAATCATACAGTTCAAATGAAGATGTCCAGTGCTGTCAGAATAACACCTGGCATTCAATCTAATTGCTTTTCAATTCACAGTGCAACTGAATGCTTGGCAATTGAAAGGAATAAAATACTGCTGGCTGGGCAGTATTTTTTGATCAGCAGATTTTCTATATAAAAAGCAAGGTTTCAAGTTTTTTTGATCAATAGGTTTTCCGTATAGAAAAGTGTTAGTGAAACATCCACAGCTATTCACATACACACAGAAATGGTCTCTTGCTGTAAGTAAATGTATAATAATTGTCTCTGACAGTAAAAGGTACCACTTGAGCTTGATTATGCAGCTGGTCACATTTTATTGAGACACTGACATATTCCCTGTGGTCTGGGAAGAAAAGAAGATGATATCATTGTGAAGTTTGCTGGGTCAATGCTCTGCCTGTGAATGGGGGGTTGTGTGCAAGCACTTTGAAGGTGGGGGGGTTGTCTTTCTACTGTCCTTCAGCTCCAGTTTGCATTGCCCTCGGCATCGTCACCTGCTGGAAAATGCAGGGCATGACTGTTTGGAGCTTGGGACCTGGTTATTGTCTTGCATTGGGAGACGTTTTTGTTTTGTTTTGTTTCTTAAATAATTAGGCTATACAGTTTGAAGAAAATTATATTTGCTTTGCCGTATTTAAAACAGAGGCTAAGATATTCTTGTATGTCCAAAATAAAAGTTTAGGTTAAGTCATACAAAGCACTATTGTGTCTTTGGAAATAGTGCTTTAGATGGAACTGTGCAAAGATACAGATTGTGATGTTATACACACAAAGAATCCTGTATACCATAGAGAAAAACCTGTCTTTTGTTACTGAAACTTATCAACTATGGAAGTTAATAACAAAAAACTAGTGGTGGTGATCTTATTGATTTTGAAAGAAAAAGGCATTATTTTGAGAGATTGTTTAATTAAAAAAAAAGGTTTCTTGTGTGGATATCTCCATTCTGCATATAGTTTGAAATAACTTCTCTTGCAGTCAGTTAATCTGTTGAAAATGATTTATTGTATTAAAAACAAGAAATGTATGAAGGATCAGACTAGTCTTTTCTGTAGTAAGCAGATAAAGACTGAGAGCTCAGTGTTAGGAAGAGGCAATATTTGCTTGCTTTCTTAAGAGGAGAGTAAGCAAAAGGAACCATGTGTCATGGCAATGACTACTTTTGCACTATGTAGGAAAGGTGTCTCCTCTCTCCTCTCCATCTGGAATTAACAGTCTTTAGGATTTTGAAACATAGCCCATTTGAAGGTCTGGAGCTGTTGTTCTCCGTATTAAGGTTTCTGTGGTACATTAACTATTCTGAAAGTGAATAATTATCATAATCCTGTTTTTCACGTGTTTCCAGAATGATGAGGGAAAAATGCTAAATGACATTCTCATCTATCTTTACACTGGCCAATTAAGCAAGGTACATATAATGGAAAAGTGATTGGTTTAAAGAAAAAAAAAAAAGTAAAAAAAAAAAACCCCAAAACTCATGAGTATAGAATCAGACAGTCTGGTTTCTGTTCCTACCTCTGCCATTGCCTTCCTGTCTGCCTTTGAGTGATTTGCTTATATTAAACATCTTCAAAATCTTCCACAGTTTTGTGGTTTTCATTTCTTGGGCATCTACTTTAATATTAAAGTCAGCTGCCTCCCAGATTTTGCCTACATGATTGTCAATGATCAAAAAGCAGTAATTTAACAAGTTACTGCGTGACGGCAGAACTTGAGGTGATTACACGTGTTCATGGTCCGTTGCGAATTAACACATTTAAACAACCTTCACTGTGGTCAGTGTGTTTTACTGTACTTTTGTGCTCTGTTGATAAGCCAATTCATTCATAAAGTACTGCAGCAAAGCTGATCTTTTGCCATCTGTTTTCCATACTGCAAACAAAAATTGTATTAAGGTCTTTGTTTTTGAAATCTGATGTATTCAAACCAGTTTCTATCAAATTTACCACCCAGATAACATATTTTGCGTATGTTTGAACTCCTTTTGGCTGACTTGCAAAGCATCTGAATTAGCTAGACTCTCCAGTTCTTTGCCCAGCAATTCCTGAACTCAAGTGCTAGTGCACATATGCAACAGTTTTTGGTCCTTAGATGAGGGATTTTTATGCCTGGATCTTGCAAATGCTGCTGATTCATGAAATACTGAGTGTTCACTTTGTTGTTTTAGAAGACCATATACAGAAAAATGAAACAGGAACCTTCCTTGTGCTGGGATGCAATTTACACTTGTGGTTGCTTCTGAAATTGTGACTTATAACATCAGGGATTACTGAAAATCAGGGTAAAAGGACTCAGATTCAGAACAGCTATAAACTCAAAGAATTTCTGCATAGTGAACATTTACAGAACTTGTTTGAATGTAATGTATTTGCAGATGGCCTGCTTGTTGACAGGTATTTACCTTTTACAACTTGGATGCCTTGGATTCATTAAGGTGATTTCTACAAATATCATTTGATGATTGGTTGCTGGATCTGACTGCATATACTGTGTTGTGACAGAGTTAACTCATAAGTCAGTGGCTGCTTCAGTTGCTGCACTTAGATCATTCAATAAGTTTTCAAAAATTTTCCTTCTCCATCAATAATAAGATGTAATCAGTAATTTTCCATTAATAGGCCATTAAAAATGTGATGAGCTCTTGCACTTTGGGTGAATATGCAGAGTATACTGTTACATTAACACTATTTAATAATACTATTATGTTGTTTCTGTGTCTGATGTGAGAACAGGTAGGGCATCTGGTTTTACCATGGGTGTTTGCTTCCACAATGAAAGATTGCCTAACTGGAATAATTGTTGTTTACTAAACAAATAGATTTGAAGGAGCCTTTTTCAGTTTAGAATGGCATGCTATTGCTGAAAAGTAAGGTGAATACTCTCTCTTAGAATTGACAGATATTCGGCACTATAGATTTTTTCAAAAATCTTCTAAGCTTAAAATAGACTAGAAGAGTAGCTGAGGGATTTTGTGTGTTCATTCTCTGTCTTCACCCTCTTTTGGGCAATCGTTTGATAGACCCTTGTTGGAACTCATATTGGCATTCTGATGTTCTGATGTGTTCGGAAGATTTGGATGCTGGCTAGATGTCACTATAACTGACATCCAAATCTCTTAGAAAGCTTATCTACGGCCAGCTTATGACTTTGTAATGTTAAGTGTAGAGGAACAATGAATTGCTTGTATTTCAGTAAACTGTGGAATCACAGAGTGAGAGAATCAGTAATTTTTCAATGCCTTCCACCATCTGCCTTGAAAGCAAGTTTGGCTTGTATCCTGATGTTGGCAAGTGAGATTTAACTATCCCCATTAGTTTTATTTTAAAAGTATGAAAGGCATTTGACTGTCTGATGTGATAGGTAATCACAATGTGCATGGTAGTCCTGTAGTAAAAAAACAAAAACAAAACCCCACAAATGTACAAAATGGCTAAGCTTGGAAGCCAACGTGGGCTGAGATCTGAGGGTGTTCTTCAATCCCATGACAAATAGCTTCTCAGGAAAACGAGAGATTTGGCCTGAAGCTGTTGTGCATGTAATTATACTATGACAGGAGGATACGTATGGTCAGGTACCCCTGCAAAAGTCTAATACCCAAGTGTACTTAAACATAGTACAAAAATGCTATGAAGTTTTGTTTAAAAGTACTTTTGTGCCTGCTCACGGTGTAATTTTCTAAATAGATGGCTCAAGTCCCTTTCTACTGAAAATACCCAAAAGGTATAGTGCACATAATGTTTAAAAAACCAAAAAAATCTCAAAAGCTTTTTTTCTGTTAGAGCACTGTGCAAGCAAATCTAGAGCTGGTGTTCTGTTATCTGATGTTACGTGCTCTTTATGGTTTCATGATGTACATTTATTCTGTGTCTGTGAAAAGTAAAAGCTGCCATAAATAATACTGCTTTATGTTAATAGCGTGATACCTATACTGTAGGTGCTATGTAGCATTTCTTCCCTTTGATAGCAAAAGTGACATGTTGTTACCCAAGAATGAACGGGGTTTTAGCTTCCCCATCATTAGGACAAGACCATGCATTCATCCCTGTGTTCTGACAAGCCACATGTACTTTTGTCTATCAGGCAGAACTGGTTGATGGTGTAGGGCTGGCAAAAAGCCTTCCCTGCCCTGAGAGGTCCCTCTGCAGTGGAGGGGCTGCTGCGGGTGGTGGGGCTGACTGGCCAAAAACCGGGCAAATGGAAGAAGCAACATCACGTCACATAGTTGCTGGCTCATATCGAATGCCCAAATGTTATGTTTAACCAGAACATTCAATTGCTTTAATGCTGTAGGCCAATATTATTTTGTTTATGATTTTGAAAGCATATCTGAATAGACCTACCTGTTAGTTTTGGTCATTACTATGGTTACTGTGTAACAAGAATGAACAGAGTACAGGTTTTCTTGTGACCCAGGACTGCCACAAAATTAATATCAGTGCTGAAAATAAGCGCACGATATTCAGAATGTGCATCGAGTGATGGCGGATGTGACAAAGGACGTGTCACGTATCCGCTTCATGGAGCAGTTGCTGGAGGCCTTGCAATGTCACCTGAAGTGGTTCTGGATCCTGTCCTGCACTAAGCTGCATGTAGTCAACTATTTACACCATAAGAATGTTTCTCTTACATATTCTAACCTCCTGATAAATATTTATCTTCTCTTGGACTTGGATTTTGTTTATTTATTTTGGAATCAGCAGGTTTGTGGCAGTCAGTTCAGACCACGGGAAATCTGATCTGGCAGGTTGGAGACCAGCCAGTTGAGCACCCTAATTAACAGAAACATGTAATTAAAATTTAAGCAGATGTGGCTTGGGCAGGTGGTATTTCCTGAACGCATTTAGTTTGCTGTGTGTACATGCTATATGTGATGGATACGAATAAACACTCTGCAACTGCAAAATCTACTTGTGCATATGCTGAGCAGTTGGTGTGTGTGAGTGCTGTGCGCTGGCCCGGCGCTGCTGAAACTGCCACATCTCCGCTCTTAATGGACTGAAACGAGTTCTGCAATCCTGAACATATGTAAACATTTTTAAAACTCAGCCTGGACAAAGTTTGTGGGTAGGAAAAAGACATATGCATGGAAATCTATAAATATAATAGCCCCATATGATGTTTTTCTTGCACTGTTTTTTGGTTGTCTGCTACCAGCTACTGTTGGGAACTGCATATTAGGTAAATAACATTTTGATCTGATGTGGCATTACAAAAAATGTAGTCTGGTGAATTCATTGTGACTCCCAAAATTTGAAGGCAGCTACTCAGCTGAAAAATTGGCCCATAAAAATTTTAAGTCTATATTTGTTTTTAGTTCTTACCTAAAATGCCAGTAACTGCTTTATCAACAATGTCAGTCAAGTGGAAGAAAATACTGAATGAAAATTTACAGTCAAAATTTGGGAATAAAGAGATTAGACAAACTTCTCTTTAACTCTGCAAAACTTGAATTGAGATTTTTGTTTGCTTGGTGACTTTTTCTTTTTTTTTTTTTTTAAGTAGGCCATGGTGTTTAGAGTATTTCTTATTCTCATTGCAGTGTAGACATTTAATCTCAAAAAAAAATAAAGGAAAGAAACAAGCAAACAAACAAAAAAACCCACACAAACAAACGATACTTGAGTGGTGTTTCACAGTGTCCCGGTGTATCACCAGCAACATGCAGCGGGCTTTTTTGCAATATGTTGTTCCCTTCTTTAGCAAGCTGTGTCAAAAAAAGTGCTGTTCTGGCAGATGACTTTCTATTAAGCTGCTGTAGCTCCATATTGCCCATGGTTATTTGAAAATGAAATTTCTCTATTTTGTGTGTGCGTGTGTTCATTTACCTCTTATAATCATATGTTAAAAATTGGTCTTTTAAAGCTGCTTTTTAGGCTGCAGAAAGCTTGGCTTTACTACAGATATGTCTTTGTCTTATTTCAAATTATTTTCCTAGCTTTAGAACGTTGAAGCTTCAAGAGTCATGGTCTGCTGCTCTTCACCGGCCAGGACATCCAGCTGATCAGGCAGTAAAATACAACTTAGACTTCTTATTTACACAGAAAATCTGAGAATGTATCTTCATAAACACTTTATTCATCTTTTCATCATAACAAAGTGGGGAAACTTTACCTTATTCAAATGAAGCAGGGTGCAGGGTGTGCTATGAGTTCTAAGTGCAATTTTATCTGATTTTTTTCAGTTCAGGAACCGAGCTTATTTGAGGTGGTGCAGCATATTCAGGAAACAAGTTTATGTCCTGTTTTGATGTACATTAGTTCAATATCTCATCTATATCAGAAAGTAACTTGTGGAAATGTCTTTGAGAGTATCTGATAAGGGCACAGTATTATTCAGACTTTTATTTTTGTATTTACTAATGTTAATTCTAACTTGAGACCAAATCTTAAGTCTGTGGTGGCTCCACTTCAATAAATTATGCAGATTTACAGGAACTGAGATGTGCTTATTAACTTTGTGGCTTTTCCCATTGACTGAACCTGAACAGGTAGCTGAATAAAGTATATTTTGTAATGTAAGGAAACCAAACATTTGGCTGGCATTATTAAAGGCAGTATTGTAAATGGAAATTGGCAATCACATTGCTATTGATTCCTCCTGAGTATGCAGCTGCTTTGAAAAGCGAGAAACATAATCATCCCGAGGGCCTGTTTCATTCCACTGCTTAAGTCTCACCGCTATCCATCGCTGTGCCCTGGCAGTTTTAGGAAGCAAGTTAATTGACAATTTGTAGAGGAGGACTATGAAGTGCATGTGAAGTGTTGGGATTTTTCAGGATGGACTGCCAAACAAACTTTATACTTTTCTGAATTTGGTTTGGTTTAGGAAATACTGCTTTTACATGTTATACTTGTTATCCAACTAGTAAGTAGTAAAAATAATGAGTTAAATTACTTCTGACTCTATGTTCATGGGGTCAGCAGAATTGTATCAAAGAGCAAGTGCAAGTCAGTCACTGAAAAAAAAACCTGCTGGTGATGTTCATAAGATTTATCAAAGTAGTCTAATATGTGCTGATTTATTGTAATACAATGTGTGCTCATAATTTGTAATTTGATTTTAACATGCTGTAGAGATATTATGGAGTAAATAGTGAGTGTGCTCATTCCTTTGACTTAATCAGATATGTTGTCATAAAAGTTTCAAAGATGATTATTTAATTATGAAGTGGAAAGTAACTTCTATGCCTAAAAGAGCAATTTTGTTATTGAATCTTCTACTTTCAATGCTTAATTTGTTTTACTGAAACTGAATACTTCTTGTTGCAATGTGCTATAACCTTACTGGCCTGGGATAAGTTTCTTGCAATTATTTATTCTATTATTGTTTCTGTCGCCTGAGGGAAATGCAGATATTCTCTTAATAATTGTGTTAATCAAACAGCTTTCTGTATTTCTGCACTGTCCAAGTTTATGTCATTACATTAGCAGGCACAGGAGATGAAATTGGAAACTTGTAATGTACCAGAGATTGGATTAACTCATCTTTTTTGTGTAGACTGCTTGAAGCCTTATTTTAGATAATTTTAAAAGATTAAATCTGCAAGACAGTTATTCCTGCTGACAGGATCTCTGAAGTCTTTAACATAAGTCCATTGTTCTTGTAAAAATTTTGAACTTTGTGCGCTAATAACTTTGCTATTGTAATGTGGGCTGGGGTACAACAGGTATTTTTAATCAAATAATCTTCGCATATTTTGTAAATCCCTTGGATATTGGAATAGTTATTTCATCCATATAATATGATGATGAGCATTCAACATTTGAATGTAATATATAATGTCTGAGCCATTTCTAGGCTCTTATATATATATATATATATATATATATAACTTCACTTTCTGCCTTATTAAGATTTTGATGCTGTCTAGGTGGTAAATGTTCTTTTATTTTAAACGTCTGTGGAGAAGGGAGTCTTTGTGCTTGCTTTCCATCATAAGCTTTCTTTGGCAGAGTTCTCCCTGGGGTCAGTGCCACCCCTGCTGGAAGCAGTGCTGGGAGCATCCATCCCACCTGAACAGCACAGGGGGGCCTGGAAAACACTTGGTGGGGTTCTCAAATACCTATTGCTTGCAATAATGGTTTAAAAAAGACTACGTGTTATTCAGCTGTTGCTTCTGATGCGTGCAAGACAGCCAGGTTATTTTTTTAAGGTTCCACTAAGGACCATAAAGCATCTAAATATAATTGGCCACTTTGTGAAGAGAAGTTTGTGAACAAAAGTTTTGGGTAGTGTCAGAATCTCTGTGTTTAGAAATCAATACTTCTGTGGTCCTTAGTTTTGCTACTCGGTCCCGACAGCTTCACAGACAAGGAAAAAAAAAAAAAGAAAATTCTCACAAAATGCAGCAAATATTCCATAAACTTTCTTGTACTGCTTTGCTTGCGTAAGTGCTTGCCTACGGAATTAGTGAAATCCTTTACATAATTAGTCAAAGCTTTTAGTTGTCCTTTCGGCCTATCTGTCCTCCAGTGCCATCACCATGTTCATCTGATGGCCCATCTGGTAGCAGGTGCTGAACGGTGATGCAAACCCGGGGATACAAGCTCATACTAACCACTCTGAAATCTCTGTTGGCCCATCTGTTAGATACTGCCAAAATAACGTCCAGGCTCATGTTGTGTGCTTGCCAGGCTGTCAGCTCAGGTAATCCTTCAGGAAAGGAAAGCTGAGGAAAACTTTCTGAAAGCTGGTGAAATGTTTGGGGTAACAGTTCCATTCTGTTTAGCAAATTTGCTTTACTTGATTAATTTAGGCCGAACATATAATTACAACTGATCTTCAGCATCATGCCCTCCCAGGAATGCCTGAAGTGTTACTTCAGATTGTGTTCTTCAGTGGGCATTTAAACTGATGCTATATCAGAAACCTGATCACTGCCAGAGAAATGAATTTTGAAACAATTACTGTGATAATTTTTGCAGGATTCTTTATATTTTAGTTAGATATATTCCCTATAAATATGTTTTTTTCCTTATTTTTATTTCTCTAAAAGAGGTTGCTTTTGTCTCACAATTGGCAAAAAGTTATTTTTAAAAAAATGAAGATTCTTTGGCGTTTTTTTTGGTGTGGTTTTTTTTTTGTTGTTGTTTGTTTTTTTTCATGTTTCATACATTATCAATTAAAACGATTGACTGATGTGTATTAAGGTACAAGTGTTTTGGTAGGAAAAAAAACTAAAACTGTGTTTACTTGTGGTGTTTTTTCCAGAGATTTGTTACGATCCCCTAGAGAAGATGATGTAGACATTGCAATGAAAATTCTGGTTCAGTGGACTTCCCAAGGCCTTGAAGATGTCCGGCTGGTAAATTACTCTGTTTTGCTTGACCTACCAGGCTCTTCTTCAAACACAGTAACTCTGAAAAACAGCGGTGAATGCTTTTATCCCAGTGGACAGCGGTGCAACAGAGAGACCAAAATGCTTCATAGCAAAGACCTCCTGTACTCGTATGCAGCGTACTCTGCCAAAGGAGCTCTTGAGGTAATGTGACCATTTGTCTCTGTCAATTGCGGTGAAATAGAGTTAGAAAACATCAGCTTTTGTTGAACTTGGCTGGCAAAGTACATATGGTGAAATGCCCAGCCTTAAGATAAACATATTGAGGTAAAGTATGATGTGGCCAGTCTCAACTCCGACTTAAAAATTAGTCAGACCTGAACGCTTAATATGATATATATTTTTTTAAAAAGAAACATCTGAGTTTATAACTTAGCATCTTTTGCTTGAGTGTAAAAATCTGAAAGCTGTGTTGAGAACTACATTTTATCCTTGTTGATGTATAAGTGCTTCTGATTTGAGGGATGCCCGTAGGAAGGGTAAGATGAGATTTCCTGCAGTGAGACCTGCGGGAGTGCTGGGGCTGGTACCTGGAGCTCCTGAATTATGGTTGTGGATCTCATATACGTTTTTCTATGGCAACTCAGTTGACATATCTGCTCTGTTTCCTCTTGAAAATCCTAATTTGTATTTTTATCTTACTGTAGCTGTTGTTAGGAAGTTTTGTCAGCACAAAGATCCTGCCTATTGGGATTTGTTACTTGCCAAGTGAAGTAAGATCTTGGATTATCTTGTTTTATCCTCTTTACTGCCTTCACTGGCTCCCTTCCTATATTTACTTTCCAAATATATTGGGGTGCACATAAGGGTCATAATTTCTGTTTACTTTCCTACCCGAATAGTATAAATCTCAGTAAATATTTCTGAAATACAAAAATTGCAATTTCACTGCTGTTGTCTTTCTCCTTTTTGAAGTATTGTGTGCGAGTTTCAGTGATGCAGGAGTTTTTTCCATTTTGGTTTCTTTATTGTTTAACAGTATGGGCTTCTTTTCCTGACTTAGAACACAAAGAGCCTCTATAAAAACACTTTGCAAATGGCTTTGGGTTTGGAGGATACCTCATCCAAAATACTTTGTGAATATCTTAATACTTATAGCATATCAGTTACTGAATTTCTAACAGTGAAATGAACTGTTGTGTGTTTTCCTTTTGTTTCTGATAGTTTTTGCCCATAATGCTATTGGTAACATGTAACGCACTGTGGAAATCTTGTAATGAGTCAAAACTGGGAAAGCTGCATGATGCTTACTAACTCATTTTATAAACTATCAATATATTTTCAAATTTTGGACTGGAGGGGAACAAAAAAAGAAGGGCTGGTAGAAAGTCAGCTCCTTAACTTTCTCATCACGAAGCCCACAAGCTTCAGCTTCTCTTTCTTAAAAGCATTGGAGCTTTTTAGTCCAAGAGATTTATTTCAGAGAGGAGAAGGAATGGAGTTGTCTTTGAGAGAGACTTCTCTCCATCTCCTATTTTTGTGTACCTTACCTGCCTGCTTTTCAGATTGAGTGTCATGGTCATTATCTCCATACAGCCTCTATTCTGGGGCTGTATCAACCCAACGGCTTCAGGTTAAGGTTTGTTGCTAAGAATTGAAATGGAGTAGGCAAGGGTGATTCTTAGCCTGCATGATGTATGCCTTAACTTTTCCATGGGCAAGTAAAATGTACTAATTAATGGGTTTGGCTTCTCTCATCACTTAGAAACTCAGTATGTAATGTTGTAACAAGATAAAAGTACAGCTGTGGCCTTTGAGATTTATTTCACGAAAATAAATGTGTTGCTAACAAATTCATCAGATTAAAGGAAATCCAGTGTTCCGGGAAAAATCATTGATGTTATTACCAGCAACACATGTACCACTTCCAGTTTTATTTCAGGGCAGTTTTCTCTGTGATGGAGTTCTGGAGAAATGAGGACCATGCATACTGTGTTGTACTTGCCACTAGGGGTGTATCTTGGCTTTGGCAAGACTCAAAGTTTATACTTGAGCCAGAGAATGACTCTCTGCACACAATTTTACACTCAGTTTTTTGAGGTACCTAGCAAACTCACAAAATTTCAGATGTTTTCTTTTGTTCTTCAGAAAGTCTGCCTGAAGTGTCCTTAGATCTGGAGTTTTGCCTAAAAGGGAAATTTCCCTATTTGTTTAGGCTATGAATTGTTGGTAGTGATCTAACCTTCCTGACTTTCAATCCTACACAGTAATCTCTACTATTTAAACTAAGGGAAGTAGAAAAACTTTAAATGAGCAGTAGCAGGTGGTGGCTGTTGCTGGGTTTGGTTCTCAGAGGATGACTTGATTGCTTGCAGTGGAGCTACAAGTTGTATGTTTTGAATATCTTGTAGTGAGTTGTGATTGCAAATCATGAGGGTTTTCCTGCAAAAAGTTATTCTTGTAACAGCTACTCATAATCTGAATAATTTTCTTTCAAATGTGACACATCCTCAGTAGAAAATTTCTATTGTGTGTCACATAATCAGGTTGAATTGCTAATATTGCTTTGTTGCTGCTGCTTCATTGTATCTCATTTGTGTATTTGGTTTGCTAGAAGTTCAAGCAAATAAAACCATTAAGTTCGAGCAGTCTGCCTATCAGCAGAGCTACAGCTCTACCTTCGTGTTGACAAGGTGGTTTGTAGAATAGCAAGACTCATTTTCTTTGACCAGCTGTCATGTCCATTCATCATATAGCAATTGTGTATGAGCCATCCAATTTGTACTTTCTGGTAACAGTCTAAACAGCATTTGTGAGTAAAAATTTAAGCATTTGTGATCTGAAATCTGCTTCAAAAACCTACTTAGTGCCATTGTGATGGATGGTACACTTCAATATTTCTCTATAATTCATCAGGCCCTGAAAAGGTGACACTGTTTACCCATCACGGTGACAGGCAGGGCAGCCTACAGTTCTGGAGAGAGCTGCTAGTTGGGTTTGAAATAACATGCAGCAGTTATGTAAATAATATATCGTAGACTAGGTCAGTCTAGAGAAAGAATGACATACATGAAAAAGAAAAAAAAATATCAGCTACCTTTTATAGAGTTTAAACCTTTTGTCTGCTTGATGAGTACAGGAAAGCCAGTCTGGCCAACAGAGTACATGTATAAAGGGAGATTACATTGCATTGAATTTGTTTTAAAGCAAAATATGTTGTCAAACAGTATCTAGCCAGTCTCCGAGTGAGCGTAGTGTGCAGTGAATCCGAATGTGCTGCTCCTGACTTCATGGCACACGGTCATCTGGGAGCTGTGGCTGCATGTGGAGGGAGGAGCTGGGGAGCCACTGACAAGGTGTGTGTGAACCCCCAAAGATCCAGCATCCTCCTTTCAGCACCACCTGGGTAGGCACTGTCAGTGTAGGTGCATCTTGTAGCCCATCTGTTACCACTCACGGCCGTGATCCCCGAGCACAGGGAATGTAAGAAAGGAGACATCTGGACTGGAAGCGCAGCAGAAGGCTGGTGGTACTTGGGTCATCTGGGTGGTTGGTTTAGAGCAGGCCCACTGGGTACAGCGAACTTCAGGAAGAAACAAGTGTTCAGTTTTGGTGTCACAACATTCATCTGCTGTGTTTCCTGCTTCTTTAGCAACTGTAAAGAGAAAATCAGAGCAGATGTAATGGTTGGTGTGTTGGGACAACATTCAAGGACAGACTAATTAAAGCAAAATGAAGATTGTATTTACTTTGTATTCTCTGATTTTCTGTAGTTTGTGTGACCTGATGTTTTCCTCACCCTCCTTTCACCTTAAATTTATTCACTCTTTGCTTTATGGAAGTGTTAAGGAACTTTTGACAATCGTAAATCTGCTTTCAGACTTTAAACAGATACTTAGTGTCCTCCGTTATACGGCATAGCCTCATGCTGCACTACATTCCTCTGCATCTTCAGCGATAACCATCCAGTGAATGCACCAAATCCTTCTTGGTTCCTTTGCTGTTCCTCCGTCGTTCCATATTTTCATCGTGGACACTCCCAGGAAGCCCAGCAAACCTCAGTTTCCTTTCCTCTGGACCTCACACACTGGAAGGACGGTGTTGGTTCAGGAACCAGGAAAGGAGGCAAGAGCAGCACAAGTGCTGGCACATTCTTGAAATTGGAGTACATCAGCAGGCAGGGATTTGATGGTTTCATGGACAGAAATGAATCCTCCCCATCTCCAAGGCAGTTCTCCCAACACCCCACCCTGTCTCCTGCGTACTTTGACCCCTCCTCTGACCCCATTCCCTGACTGCTTGGACTTCTCCGCTATATCACCTTACATCCCTGCTATCATTCATGTTCCCTAATTGATTCTACCCATTTTTTGAACAAGTGTCTGCTGACTTTAGGCATTTATATTCACAGATCAGCCAGTGAATATCTTTGATAAGTTTTGGAGGGGCCGCAGGGAGCAGACAAGTGAGAATGCCGAGTGTCTGCTTCTGTCTACAATATGCAGCAGAGATTCCCTACATCTGTTGATAGCATATCAGCCTGCTCCGGTTCATTTGTTTTGGTGACATTTTCTCAGCTAAATGAGAACCCACCGCAGAGATTAATGCCACCTGAAGCAATGCGAGAAGCACAAATCCATCTGTTAAACTCACTCAGTAATATTCCCATCATTCTTTAATCCAGGCAATATGGGAATAAAGGAAGCAGAACTCAGATCGCTGTCAGATCCTCTTGCACGGGGGCTTGCTCACTTATCAGATATCCCATTGTCTTAGGGCTGTGCTGAGATGTCTCCTCTTCTCATCCATCCTCTTCCTTCCTAGGTCCTTCACTCTGCAGGAGGATGGAAATCTTCCTCTCTCCTCTCCTACCAGTTCCTCTAATCTTTCCCACTCATTGTGGGCTCCCCACTTGTGTGCCCTACAGCCCCCTCCCATCTCTGCCGGGGTTTCCCGGTGCTGCAGCTCTCTGTATTTCTAGCTCTGCACCAAAAGGTTACGGGTTCCTCTGGAGGGACGATGCATCAGGAAGTCCTTAACCCAACAGCTTGCTTTCATTTGATTTGGTTTGATTGTGCTGGAAATGTGATTACTGCACCCTTATTATCTTTTATCTTCCCTCTAGCTAGTCAGTGGTAATTTCCTTAACAATATTTCTGAATTAAGATTGGTGTCAGCGGGTTGGTTTTAGAAAATTTTAAAATCTTCCCAGGTTATTTTTATCCTCAGGCAGAATTTCCAAATGAGCCTTCTGCAGCATGCTCACTTGCACATCTTGAATCCTAAAGGCAGAGTGTGCATATAATTTAGATTAAATAATCACAGTATCTCACTCTAACTCTTTCAGTCATTTTTGATGGCACATTGGTGCAAAATATCAAGCTAGAGGGAATCTTGATACACGTGTGAATTTAATTCTTTTAGGCATGCCAATTTAGTTCATTATTATCTTTATTAACGTTTTCTAAAATTTCTTCTCTGAAGAGACATGTACTTGCTGAAATGAATCCCTAGCAACTGAAATCAGTTTGCAGATGGTTAGGGCTATAGGTTGAATAACACATACACGCAAATGAGAAGATTCACGTGATTTTTGTAACATTTAGACGTTTTAGAGGAGCTTTATTTATCTTTTATTTATAGAAGAGTTTCTCAGAAACCTCTTCCACAAATAATCATAATTTAGACCACTGCTCTGCATACCAAGTAGGCACAGTGAATTTTCAAGACAATCGCGCTAAGAATATGGATTTTAGAATAGATTTGACCTTTAAACAGAAAACAACATTCAACATTAACTACAGCATAGCTGCCACTCCATTAGAATTAGATATAGAAAGCTGTGAAATGCAATGTGAAGGTTATATAATTTAAAATTGCAGTCAAGGATTACAAAAATGATCATTGAAGAGATGTCCTGCAGAACATCCTGTCAGTTTTCTGGCATATGTCACATAGGCATTCATAAATAAAGTTGTGTACTTCCCTAAAAAATAATAGTAGTTCATATTGCAGAAAAGCTCAGTTAATATTGCTGCAGGATTTTTGTATCATTGAAGAGCAGGGTTTCAAAGATGCAAATGGCTACTGCAGCAAAACCTCTTCTGTTTTATAATTGTGAGTCAATAGTAAACTAGTGTTTTACTGATAAAATATTAGTAATGACATTTTAGTAATAATGTCATTAATAATGAGATTTTTTTAAAATGAAAAAAAGGCTAAAGGTGAGGCATCTTGATATCTACATATATATAGCAGATCACTGAACACTTCCGTGCCATTTCACATGATCACCTAAAGGCATTTTTCAGTGAGACCACTGTAAAATATTGGAGAGGGAGCAATGCTGAACAGCAAACATTATTTATATTCCAATTGCATGGTAAAACTAAAGGGTGCAAATACTGAGGACGTGGGAAGTGGATTTGGTGCTTTATTCACATTTTAGTGCAAGTAAAATTCCTATTGAAAGCAATAGGAATTACATAATTTTTAAGCAGAGTTGAATTTTGTCTGTTAGTAGTCACTGTGAGAGAATACAGCTGGAAGTAACTTCTGTAAATGCATGGACCTCTAAGTAGTATTTTTCTCCTTAATTATTTTATTGTATAATTTAGACACGATAAGTTGCAATCGCCTCTGCAGTTCAGTAGATATCTGGGTCGATACCCACCCAGTCAGTCGTCTTTCATGCCCACTGTTCGTTAATGGAGTGTGGTGCAAACCTGGATACAAAGGTACTCCAAGTGACGTGGAAATCTTTCTGCCAAATCACAAGACACGTTTTGCTTGGGTGGTGCCAGCTTATCGGCTCCCTGTAATTCCTTTTACGTCTTCCTTGGAAATGTGAACCTACCTACAGCATACCTGTGTTTCTTCTGTTTAAGTCCGTGAAGGCAATACCTTCCTCAGAAGAGTAATTCCAAGAAAAAAGCCGCTTCTGCTGTGAGCTGTTTAGTTTGGTTTTGGGGATCTTTTTCTTCTAAATTTCTCTAGTATTTTGAAGGTTTAAAACTGCCTTGAAGGGATTTTGCTTACACTAAAACAAAAGCAAAAACTTCCTTCAATGGAGAGAGTATAAAGCAAATATTATCAGCTTTTAAAAAAAATTGCTAGGATGAGAAAAACAACATAAAAAACCGCACGCTACTACTGATATAATGAGAAAAATAGCAAAACATTTTTGTATTTATATAATACTCAATCCTTGCCTGTAAAACTACTTATATAACTTCAATGTTTAAAAAAAAAAAAAAAAGTAGTTTAATGCATAAACAATAAATTACTTGTTAGAGTGCTACTCAACTTTGTGATAGTTAGGAGTGACTGTAAAATACAATGTCAATTACGTTATTGTTTTTTTTCTTGGTTTTTTTAGTTTCATTTTGAGGAAGAGAAGCAAGTCCTGAAACCTTTTAAGGAACATGCAATATAAAAGGCTCTGTGGTTGGAGGCAGATGACATGTTACCATGTCTGCACATCCCGTACCTGGGAGCACGGCCATAAAATCCTGACCCTGGCAGTCCCAGGCGTCAGTCAGTCATCCATGAGAATATGGGTTAATCACTGTAATAAAATAAATTAAAAAATCAAAACCAACCCCCTACTTTTCTGACATACTGCACTTCATTATTTTTGAAAATAAATGAAATGTCTAAATAACAGTGGTTTCTCTTGTGAATTAGAGCTGGCACCTGAAAAGACTCAGGAGCGACTATTCTAATATTTGATGCAGCATGATCAATCTTATCAATTGAAGCTTTAGCAAGGAGTCTTATCTTAGGAGTTATCTCTATCTACCAGTGTAACTTTTACAGTCAGTATTGGACAACACTTTGTCAAAATCTTAAAAGTCGATTTTCATTTTTTTCTATATGTAAAAATATCAGCTTATTGAATGCTTTTCTACAGGACTTTTTTTTTTTCTTCATTATTAAGGTCTTTTTAATATTTTGAAATGAAAGAAGCACTGAGAATCCAAAACAAGTCTGCAGATTTCCTATCTCTGTGTTAGGATGTGGTGACTTGAAGTCCAAATATAATTTTCTAAGCTGATCTCTTGAAAGATTGGAAATATGATCTTTCTAAAAACAAACAAACAAAACCAACCAACCAAACAACAAAAGCATACAGGCCAGGATTTGAATGTAATCTAAACTAGGTACGGATGAAGCTGCCATTATATGAATAATTTGGTGAGGGGCAGGTTTTAGCAGCTTGTCTGACTTCTTTGTTGAAGAATTCTGGCATAAAAGAGCAAAGGATGAACCTCTTTAGAGGCTGCTTTCAGGAATGCTCTAAACCTGGACACAGAGCCTTAGCAGTAAGAAAGACCAAAAAGACAAGGTCTCTCTCAGAGAAAACACTTTGAAGCAAGTGTCTTTTGAAAGGCTTTCAGAGCAGGATGAAAAAATGTGCAGCTGTGATACAGCTAGTTGAAAAAAAAAAAGTGAGAACTGATTTCTTAAAAATGTAACTAATAATAATAAAGACACAGTTACTAACCATAGGCAAGTCTACGTTTGGTGTCCAGGTGCAGTTGGCAGAAATGTGTTGAGTGTGTATATGAACTAATGAAATTCCACAGCCTGTTCACTGGCTGCGCTAAAATGTCCTGAGAAAAAGCTTTTGTTCAGAATTTCACTTTTAGGCTGGTTGGACATACAGCTGCAATGCCAGGAGAGAAGTATCTGCTTATAAATAATAATAATAAAAAAATCAGTGCAAACTAAACAAAGCTGAAAATACGTTGGTCTTCCCTTTTTCTAGAATTAGGTATTCCTAATTTTTTTTCTGCCTGATATGCTCTCTCTTCCATTAAAATCAAATAAATCTCATGTCTAATACCTCATGTAATGAATACTAGTTACTGTGTTTATCTCATTCATTAGTAGGGCCTTAAGGTGAATTAATCATGAGATATATCAGTTCTATCCTCATAATTATTTCTTATGTTCCTGTGCTCTGCAGTTCAAAGAGAAGGTGACTAATCAATCACCAGCTTGTGACTGGCCCAAGAGTAGGTGTGTGGGAGAAAGAAGTTGCTTCAAGGCATTTATCTTCCTTCCCCTGAATTATGTTACCATATAGAGTTAGTCTTGTCTCCTGTAAGATTCACGGCTTCGCGCTGATGTCTTCAAGGGGCAGACAGAGGTGAATAAGGATAGAAGAGGTCTGGCAACGGCTTCAGCTGCTCGGGCATAAAGCTGCTTAAATGTGCAAGAAAGCTCCTGCTGCACTGTCATCCAGGAGAGACGTTTCTCCTACGGCAGGTCAATGCTTGTCAGGCACCATCTTTACTTGGGGACTATTTTAGAGGATAAAATAGTATGAAAAGCTAGAAATTATACTAACAGCAAAAGAATCACTATATCATTCTTGTAATCAAACACTTTATTCAAAACAGTTTTTCATATTTTGTCCATGTTCTCCTTTTACCTATAAAATTCTTACATCTTCAGGCTAGAAGAAAATACTACAATCATGTAATGACAGCAACTGGAAGTCTAGGATTAGAAATTATATCACTGTGGACAGAGTTAGGCTCAGGATCTGATGTGTAGGACTGACTCTTTCAGTTCAGATTTTACCCTGACGATCTTATTGCTGCTGTGTTGATGCCTGTAGAGTTGGTTTGCCTGAAATAAACTTCCATAATTTTTCAATTTTCTCTGCAAACAATGAATATGATTTCTTCACAATGTATACTCTTTGTAAAGTGAGCGCTAAAAATGGACAAATCGGGAAATCTGGAGAGAACCTCTTCAGTAGGTGTTACAACTAGTGAATATTTTTAGTGATGACCATTGTGCATTCTTTGTCTCATCTGTTGCATTTAGTCTTTTGTGTTTGTTGAAATTCAGGAGAGGGACCAGTTGATACTGGAAGATGGACCGTTAAGGAAATCTGTGGAGCTCTGTTCAGATCCAGTGCCAGCTCCAGCCAGGCCGCGGTGATGATGAAGCTTTTGCATTACCAGTGAAATCATTTTTATGATATCAGAGGTCAGATTACTCCTTCCTCTCCACCAAATTGTCCAGATTCTATCCAGATTCCGGTATCCCTTCAGACTTTTCCATACGTTTTAAATAATTTTGACATTTTTCCATCTTTCGTTGTGAGATACAATTTAATGGGATGCCACTGTACAAGATGAAAAATTCTCCAGGCCCTTTCCTAAAAAGCAGCAGTTTCTGTCCTTTGCGTAGAGTTTCCTGTCTTTCTCCAGGATTTTCCATTCCTGTGGAGAACGCAAGAACCAAACTCACAAATACCTCTTGGTATTCCTGCCAGCACTTAGCAGAGAGTGTGTGAAATTTGGCACAATTCAGGAAAACCTGCACCATAACCTTTGGAAAGATCAAGGATAAAGATGAGCTACTGATAACGCTATAGCAAGGATAGCTGGTGGGGCCCTGTCCTGAACTTCCATTCAATCCTTGCTGTTAGTCATTAAAATAGAACATTTTGAAAGTGAACATTAGCTATTTCTAAAATAAAAGATCAATAGTGCTGCCATACAGAAACCTTTAGATGACTAAGAAGTGCACAATACAATATTACAATTAATGACCAGATGGCAATTCAAATATATTGAGTGCATTTTTAAAAACATAAACATTTGAAAGCATGGAACAACAAAGAACTGGGTTTTCCTCTTGATACAATTTAACCTGAACTACATGCTACATGTCTCTTGTCTTCTTTCCATAATGTTAGTTGATTGAAAATGGAAATATCTACTAATTCAATCGCATAGACCTATGCTGTTCTCACATACAACCTTCTTTACGTTTGTCTTGATCAGTCATTTGGGCCACTTGAATTTCTTATTGCTCAAGTATATTCCCTGTTTTTATTGGTGTCCTTTTCTTTCATCTGGATCCATTTGTAATTTTAGAATGTGTTTTTCCCTCATCCTTTATCTAAAGAGGTAATACAGAGACCTATGCATCTATGTAATGACTTAAAATAACAAAAATCCCATTCAGATAGGAAGGATGTCATTTGCCTTTTCACAACTGCATGTTTTCTTCTCCAGGTTTGCTAAAATGATGCTTCGCCACTCAGGTTTGTGTTTACTGCACTATGTGGTTGGGCATCTCTGATTATGTTCAAGTACTTATAGCAAGGGCTTTAAGTAGTCTGTGAAAAAGCATTTATTATACTCTGGAAAATAGAGTTCTCACTGACATTTCTGAAAATTCAAGTGTTCTCTTGATGCAGTGGATGAACTCCTCTTATACTTATGTGTCATTATCTGCATATTTGATGTGGATGTCTATTTTTTTTTTCTATATCTATGTACCTGTGGTAACAACTTATGTTTTAGGTGTTTGTATAGCAAGCATGCATAGAAATACAGCCAGCCTGTGCATTTCAGTGCACTATGGATGCAGTAATATGAGAGTTGATTGGGAAACAGGAAAATGACACTGTTTCAAAATGTGTTCAGAATTGTAGGAAAAATGGGAAACCTGAAAATTGTAAGGCTATTTTTCTAGTTATTTCTGTTCTAACACAGGCTAACTACAAATGAAACAATTGAACAAAGTTGAAATGCTTTCTCTAGGAAATTCAGATATCAAATGTGTTATAGTTGTAAAATGAAATATTTCTGTTTTACTTGAAAATAATCAAAAGCACTTCCTTGTAAAATTTCACTGCAGTTGACACACATTCTGTCTTTGATAAAATAAACAGTGTTTGCATTCACAAGACATTATTCTTACGACTTGTCGCTTCAGACAGGAGATGACTTTCCTTCTCTGGGTGTAGGTGCAAAATCACGTTTCACTGTTTTTCACTTTGCGCCTCAGAACAGATGGGGAGGAACGTGCTGGGGGCCACGTGGCAGCCGCTCTCCTGCGGGGCTGGGATGGATCTTCCCTACACCAGCCAACAGGTTTGCTGCAGCCTCCGGAGCCCGTTTGTATATAAAGCCTTTCTAGGCACCCTCTGTAAGGTGCAAGCATCTTCTTGGAAGACTTGATGGTTGTAGCTACTATGGGAGAGAATGCCTGTTTTTATTCAATATGTGATAGCAAAGCCATTGAAAGAGGACAGTCTGAGGCCACTAGGCTTTTTTTTCTCTTTTCCTCTCATTCTTTGTTTTTGGGATGGCAAATCCAACCTTTGCCACAGTGCAGTCCAGCCTTGAGAACTGGTTGAGTTCTGACGTAATGGGACTGGGTTCTGACATAAAGCCATTTCACTAGAAGCTTTAAAGCCAGGCTTAAATCACACCATTAATAATTTACTATGTACACGCACAGCTTATGATGTATTTTTTAAAGACGTTGCATCACAGCTGAACAATTCTGTTCTGTTTAGTTTATCCTCAGTCTCTGTTATTTGTAAATGTATATTTACAAATAGCTAAACCAAGTAGGCTGGCAAATACAGAAAAGTATGATCAATGTGACTTTATGCTTTAGTGACTAATGCTACTAAATATCTTTGCAGTTAAGTCTTAAGAGGAGGACATAAATAATATTAAACACATATAAGAAAAAAAATAATTAGAATTCAGAATTTTGTAACTAGTGAGGTCACAATCTGAATTGCTTAATGAAAGTTTGAAATAATAAAATTTCAGATAGGGTTTTAGCCATCAAATGATATTGTGTCCTTCGGTGTTATATAACCTAAACAATCTTCTTCCAGATTTTAAAATAAATAAATATCAATTTAATATGACTGAAAAAAAGAATTACTTATTTCAGAATACTTGAAAAGCTAGATTTACATCTAAATCTAACTAGAAAAGATGAAAAAAAAATAGATTTGTTGCTTAGATATCTGGCTGGGTAGCATGAATTAAGAAGTTATATTCTAGTATTAGTTTTGCCTTCTGCTAAAGGGAAACTTGACGATCTTAATTCAGTCTCCCTGGGAGTTGGTAGGAAGAAAAACTCACTATTAGCTGTAAAAATCAAGCAAACAAGTTAAGCTTTGTAAAAGTGATACTGGAGCAGCAAAAGCTATTGGAGCAGGTGGAGCGGGATGGAGCTGTTTGAGCAGCAGGCAGGACGAGGGGGAAGCAAGAGTGTGTAAAACGTGTCTGTGACTGAATTCCCTCTGCAAGACCAAATTCTCTCAAACTGAGGGTAAGGGACATCTTTTTTTTTCTTCCTGTTTTGGTACAAATTGTAGTTTTAGCTGGCATTGTAATGCAGCATGCAATTCTAAGTAATAAAAACTGGACACAAAGAATACTTTTTGAAAAAAAGTGTCATTACTCTGTCTGAAGAGGAGTGCTTGTTGGTAAAACCACTAGTTATTTAAAGACCAGATAGTTGTTTAATGAACCCAAGCACATGTATCTTGATATGTGCAGCAGTATTGAAGTTCTGTGGTTTAAATCTGCCAGGACGTTGTTGGTCAGGTGCATCTCGTAGTGTAAGTATTGTAATGGAGCAAAATGGGCTTCAGTTAATCCAGATATGTAATGGTTTGCTTGTCTGGGCTCGGACAACGTGTTCATATTCAAATTGCACAAATAATCTCTTTTTGGCTTGCCTCACATAGTTGCTTGGAAATACATTGGGTTATGACGTTTTAAGGCATAATATGACTTTTCTCATTCCAGTTTTCAAATAAGACATAAAAAGAAGCTCAAGGAAAAGGCATTCTGGGCTACTAGATGTAGAGTCTGGATAAGTAGTGTCCAAATTTGGCCAAGATTGTAGGGGAATTTACTTTCAAATTTACAGTTTAGTCATTCACAGAATTTCACAGAACCATTTCAATGTAATTACCTCAAAGTTATCTGCAAGCTTTCTCAAGCAGTTTGGGAATGTCCAAGTGTCATAGGACACTAAAAACATTGAAAGTAGTATTTGCTACCAGAAGACAGCATGCTTGGATTTTGAGGCTTTATACCAATTTTTTTATAAAGCACATAGAGAGTAGAAAGCTTACCAGGGGATTTCAAAGATGTGTTATTCTGAAATTATTGCAAACAATGGAGTATTGTGCTTGCATGAAAACTGAGTTCTAAAGAAAGGAAGTTTTGTTTTATAGCAAAAGCAGTTCTATAAGAAATTACTCTTTCATGTGAACTCCTCCCCTTGAGACTTCTTAAAATCTGTCACCTGTCTCAAATTCTTGCCTGATTTGTTTCTACCTTGTATCTGACTTGCCTTTATTTCACTAAATGCTGAATGATACCTTTGGTCATGTTTTCTCAGATCTTTTCCTATTCTGATAGTACTTAGCCTAGCAACATAAACAAAATAAAACTTAGTGCACTTGCATTTGGCTTTGGTGAGTCAAAGGAACAAGACTTATGTTTCCTACTCATACCAAGTGCCATTACTGTAAAATAATTGAATAATTAGGTACATTGCTTTCCAAATTCAACCTTCGGCACTTCAATTGAACTACAGACAGTCATCAGACGCCACAAAACCCACAAATGCAGCAGGTCTCTCTCTCCCTCTTTTTTGCCTGGAACCAAGTGAAGGACAAAGTTTGGAAAGTAACTTTGAATGGTAACATTTATGTAGAAATCCTGTAAGTATAGAAAAGATGGCTATGGCTGTTTGTTTTGTCTCTGGCTTGCACAAGAGAACAATGAAGGAGACTTGCGTGGCAGCAATCACAGGGGGACACTGTGGTACCCTGATTATAGATTGGGGAATGACCTGTTGGAGAGCAGTGTAGGGGTAAAGGACCTGGGGGTCCTGGTGGCCAGCGGGATGACCATGAGCCAGCACTGTGCTCTTGTGGCCAAGAAGGCCAATGGCATCCTGGGGTGTATTAGAAGGGGGGTGGTTAGTAGATCGAGAGAGGTTCTCCTTGCCCTCTACTCCGCCCTGGTGAGACCGCATCTGGAATATTGTGTCCAGTTCTGGGCCCCTCAGTTCAAGAAGGACAGGGAACTGCTGGAGAGAGTCCAGCGTAGGGCAACTAAGATGATTAAGGGAGTGGAGCATCTCCCTTATGAGGAAAGGCTGAGGGAGCTGGGTCTCTTTAGTTTGGAGAAGAGGAGACTGAGGGGTGACCTTATTAGTGTTTATAAATATATAAAGGGGGAGTGTCACGAGGATGGAGCCAGGCTCTTCTCGGTGGCAAACAATGATAGGACAAGGGGTAATGGGTTCAAGCTGGAACACAAGAGGTTCCGCTTAAATTTGAGAAGAAACTTCTTCTCAGTGAGGGTGACAGAACACTGAACAGGCTGCCCAGGGAGGTTGTGGAGTCTCCCTCTCTGGAGACATTCAAAACCCTCCTGGACACCTTCCTGTGTAACCTCATCTGGGTGTTCCTGCTCCGGCAGGGGGATTGGACTAGATGATCTTTTGAGGTCCCTTCCAATCCCTAGCATATGTGATACTGTGATTATCGGAGGGATGCTTTTGGCTGAAGTGGGAGTAGCAGCTCCTGTCAGAAAGCACAACAGAGTTTACACCGACAAATCGTTTGGCACACTTGGGCACAGCTCCGTTATCTCCCCTTTTCTTTCTTCCTTTTCTCTAATTTTAGAGAAGAGCTAGTTTTATGTTTGCAGCTTTCTTTGCATTTGTTGATGTCCAGCTTTGATCTACAGCCAGCTCGAGTTTACTTTTACGCTTTGCTGAATGCTGCCTTCAGCCTCAATTTCAGAGCTGTGCAAATAAGTTGTAGTGAAGTTCAGTGAATTAAAGTTAGCCTCATGTCCTGTTTGCACAATACTGTCTTCTCAGATACATTTTGCAAAAATATTTTGTAGTTTTTACTTTAGACAGAATGACTAGTTGAAGATCATTTACGTTTGGTTGATCATGCGCTGGATGTTTCTTTTACCTTTATTGTGTGAACAACCTGAAAATAATAACTGAGTGTTGAAGGACAAGTAAAGGGTATTGACTTGAATGAAAGAAGGTGTGGTAGTAGGCCTGAACAGTTAGAGAATGGAGGTGTTGATAATCCTAGAATTACATATGTGCTTTTTGGAGAAATTGTGATAATTCCGAGGAATCAGCTTTTTAGCATTTAGTATTTAGTTTTCTTCAACACTTTGAGTTTCTGCAGGTCATCCATTTCTGATGTTGTTTTGGTGGGTAGGTCAGAACTGTCAGGAATATGAGCTTGCCTGTGCTACCAAATATCAGCCATCTTCATAACTGCTACATCTACAGTCCTGACCTCCTGAATATAAGCTGTTCATTAATATGAATCAACAGATTGGTATTTAGTAAAATATATTCATAATTTGAGGTTACTGAGCTGTGGCACTAACAACAGGTAACAGTAAGAATAAGGGATTTTTCACCACAGCCATTCTGTATGCTGCTTTTGGCTTTGTTCTCTGCATAAGTTTATATCTTTCAGATAATAATTCTTTGAGTTTGCTCAGTACTCAGCCTTAATGTATTCTCTTAAGAAACAATAGTAAAACTATTTGCTTAGGTGTGGTGCTTTTCTATCCTGGGATTCCCAGCCTTGATAGCTAGAGCAGATACAGATAGGAGCTGCCTTCTTATCTGCACTGACTCCATCTGCATTTTGGATGTTGTGACAAACAGTCTTTCCTGGGTATACTGGCTTTGTAGGGTTTTTTATGTGGGTTTTTCCCTTAATCTTTTTTCCCATCTTGTGTGCCCCTGGCAAATCAGCCACAATCAGCCTCTTAAATGGTGTATTGGGTGCAGATGTATAACACTGTTATTAAATTATTTTCCTCATCCGTGTGGGTTGGATGATAAAAACATGCTATGACAAGCACATTTTCATTATTATTTTTGACCTATTTAACTTATTTTTTTAATTGCCTCAGGATTTGCGAAGAAAGCAGAGTTCTAAAATAGCATCCAGCATCTTCAAGACACCAGTTGCCACCTGCTTCATACAGTTATTCATATTTTTCCTTTCCAAGAGCTGTCGTACTCTTTTTTCATCCATGACTGGATGAAGTACACTGTTTTTTCTCTTTCATTCTGGAGATAAGTAGAAGAAATTGGGAAAAGATCCTTGACCGTCTTGATTGTGGCATTTTCAGAGTAGTATCTTTTGTGGTTTGGAGGGGTTTTATCATAGTTTGTAAGACAGAATGTTTACAACTCACTGAGCATCATTTTGGGACTTAGAAACTAATAATAAGTCTAACATAAAATAATTTACTTTTTCTAAAAATGTTTGTTTCATTACCTACCCCTACTTCATTTCATGCATGGGGGAATACTACTGAACTCCATATTGCACATTGCAGTTTGTTCCTAAATAGTCATATCTTTCAAACAGCGTAGCATGAAACAATTTGAAGAATAAGTACTTAATTCAAGTGGATAAAACGGCTCATTCTTTAGCAGTTTCCCAGTTTTAGCATAAGAGAATTTACCCTTGAGTATCTAAAGTGCTATTTTTCAATACCTGATAAAAGGATGAGTTCTCTTTTGTTTTTGAACAGAACTATCCTACCAAAGGAGCATAGTTTATCAAACATGGATTGTTAGGGCTGGGGTATTTGGCTTTTAAAAAAATCTGGAATGTGTAAAATTAGGATTATGTCACTTTGTAAGCATTTCTAAAAAAAAAAAAAAGAAAGAAAAATTAATAGTTTTTGAATGTGTTAGGAATGTTGTGACTAAAACGTATCTTCATGCATCGTAAATGGACTGTAAATTTCTCTGTGGATTACTGAGTGGGTAGCACTCTTTGCATTCAGTAGGATTCTTTAACATGATTTTAAAGGTGTATTTTTTCTATATTTCATTTTATGCTAGAGGGAAAGGGTCCAGTTAGTTGTGCCACAGTATATTAAATAAAACCCAAACTGACTACTCTGAGCTCATGTTGCTGTATAGTATTTCAGGAGATGTTATTATTAAGCAGTGCACAATATTTTGCTTTTTATTACAGATTTTACTAAAGTATAGAACAAAAAAAGGAGGTAGGAATAATTTTTAAAACTGTTATTGTAATTTAATGTTTACTGGTTGCTTTCTAGAGTGGACTGATAAATGTCATGATTTTGCTCTAAACTATTCCAGTGGGTTATTGACTTCATCTGAGAGGGGAGGAGCCATGTGTAGTTTTAGTCAAGAGATTTTATTATTTTTTCTTGTCATTTTAACTCAAGTTAGATCTGAGATTAGCTGTGCAAATGTCTGGCTCCTAGGCTGTGTGTGATGTTACCAGGATGTGATAACTTACTTTTGTAGACATGTGCAATATTTTTACCTATGGTTCTCAAAAAAGTAGAATTAAAGGTCACAGATTTGTGATGAGAAGACAGTCACTTGGAATTTACAATGAAATATAAGCGTGCAAGTACCCCTAAAGCTGTACAGTAACAAGAGGCTTAGGTCATACTTATTTTCAGGCAAGTGCAAAAGAAAGACTTCTGCTATACTGAGCTTTGACATACCCTTCATTTGGAAGATGTGTAATGAAAGCGCATGTAATTCTTTGTTATATTATACCCAGCTGCTTTTTCATTATGTAATGACTTCTTACATGTACTCTCATTGTATGAATGTATTTAATAGTCTTGGCATTGGGGCTTACTTTTAACGTTTGGAGCAAAGAACATGGTTTGCTGAGTATTTGGGGCAACAGGGAGTCAAGTCCTGGTTCTCACATGATTAAAAAATGAGCTGTGCCTTTGTAGGGCCTTTCATTCTGCCTGCTCTTGCTGAGTGCTTATGTTGCCTGGGAAAGACCAGTGAGCAGCTCTTGAAGATGCAGTTTGCATCCGTAAATTAACTCAGAACATCCAAGGGCAGTTGCTAAATGCATTAATAATTGTGCAAACATGTAGTTTTGTTGTTTACAGAGCAGTGGATAGCACCCTGGAGGAGCAGCCAGCAAAAATGATGTGAGGAGAAGCAGCACATGAATGTAGATGGGCAGGGATCTCATTTTTGCCCAAACATACTGTAGAAGCAAATGGTTTGATGCTTCATTATGTTATATCTTTGTGTATTGATTTTGCCTCAGGAAAATTCAGTGTAGTTTCTCTCATACAAATGATGAAAGCTCTGATTTTTTGTTTGCTTGAGGGTAAGTGGGAAAGGCATTGGGTCCAAAGGAATTCGATTAGAGGTCTCCCTAGAAATCAGCCTAGATATAACCTCTCAAGCCATAAGACTTTTGAGACACTAATAATTATTGCACTGAAGTGTATTTATTGACACATCTATGGGTACAGATTAAAATAAAGCTGAAATCTACAGAATGAGGTAAAATTGTGTGAACTTCAAGGAAGTAAGCTGGTTAATGCTCTTTCCTCATTTGAGGTGAACTCTTTATAACCAGAGGCATCAGATTAAGTAAAATATAAAATAGCTTCTGCTAGTATAAAAACTTCTTCACTTGATTTTATCATACTTTTCAAATACGGTGATGGCACAGGGGAAAAACAAACAAACTTATATTGCAGGTCAGCCTGTAGTCACCATTTGAATTTTCTTACAAAATAGTTGTCAAGTTCTTTAGATATTAAAAACCTCATATATTTCAGAAGAAACTGCACGAAGCACAAGTTTTTCTGTTACTGCGTTTCAGTATTTGGTGTTAAATCCAATGTTTCCCTATTCTACAAGTGTTTTCTAATTTTGGCTGACCTTTCTAAATACTTAGTTTATACAGCCCTGATGACACATTACAGACTTAAAAACTTGTTAAGTTGAAAATTTATAAGAATATATTTAAGAAGATGTGAACCTTGGCAACATTTTTGTATGATTTCAACTTCAATGTTAAGGTGCAAACTCAGACAAAATATAATGGTAAATACTTTCAAAAATACCTGGGTTCAGGAATCTAGTAAAATGTCACACATCCTATGTATCCTAAAAAACTGTTGCTAGAATTTAAATTAAATTTAAATTTTTGTAGAGATGCCCAAAATCAGAACTGTTGCCTTTGGCAATGAAGTTACCAAAACGAAACTGAAAGAGAAACTTTTATATCTTTTACTACTCCTCTTATTTTAATTTTTAAGCACTGATGTAATATTCTTGTGTCTTTTTGTATTTGTGCTTTATGTGAACACTGTGTAGGGAATTAGGAGTTCCAGAATGTCCTCAGTGGTGTCATGAGAGCTTCATAACGTTTTAAAATAATAATGTACAAGACTGATTATCCTCATACTTGGTCTTCTCCAGAATTTATTGCTATAAATGTGTGAGAAAAATATCCTTGGTCCTTCTTAAATTATATCTATCTCTATATATATATCTATATATCGATATATATATATCGATATATAGATATATATATATAAATCCTTGAAAGTGTATCTTGAAGTATTTGTCCATTACTACCAATGCTTGACATTTAATAATAACTTAGACCTTTTCTGCATGTTCTTGCTGTGTCTGAACTGAAGAGCTGAAGATCATCATGCTTTAAACACTTTTAGTTTACTTGGAAGTGTCTCTAAATAATTTAAAAATACATATTAGTAGAAAAGTTTATGCATCAGAGTGGTGTAGTCTGTTATCACTATAGTTGTCTGAGTATAATGCTTGGATAACTGATGGATTTTAAGAAAATACTTCAATAGTTAACGTAAGATCAGGAATCATATGAGACCACATAATAAAACTGTAGGTTGGTAAAGTATGTATTATCTGTACATTTTTATAGTTGACCAGTATAATCATTCAGTCCTTTAATGAAATGCTTTACAAGCCTGATTCCATTTAAGAAAATTAACAGAAGTGACTTAGTATCCCTGACATGGTTTTAAATACATTCCTGTAGCTAATGAGGGGAAATTCTCATCAGAATCAACACCACTTCTTATAACCACTGGCAAAAAAAAAAAAAAAGTGTCTTTATCAGAGCTGATGAATTGTGAATGAAAACTGCAAAGGTATAAATTTATATTGGTTAGATTGAATTTGTAAGCTCTTTGTTATTACAGGTGATCCTGATTAGGAAATAAGGGTAAGATAATTGCAGAACTCTGCTCAGGTGCTTGAACTTATGCAAACAACTTGGTGTCTGTGGAAGGAGCACCCTCAGTGATGTGTGGTTATAGGTGGAGTCTAAACTTTGTCTTCTGTTTGCAGGCAGAACTGGTTGATGTGCAGTATGGGACTGTCGAAGACTTGATCCGGATTCAAGCCACTACAAACGTGACCAAAAAAGTTGCACTTTTGAAGCTAGGACAGTCACCTTTGCTTTATAAGGTTAGTCAAATGCTTGTTGCACTTTAGCTTCATTATTTATTTGTTTGGGGTTTTTTGGTTTTGTTTTTTTTTTTAGTTTCAAAATACCAAAACAAAGACTTTCACGTTCTTTACCAGTAAGACAGGATTTACTGGCATTCAGATTCTTCCTTAATACTAGCCACTTTGATCTACGGCGCCTTTTATGTGTCACAGTTATTTATTTTGCTGCATATCTCACAGTACCCCAGTAGTGTCCTGTATTTTCTCTGAGTGTAGTATATGCCGTTTGGCAAATGAAGAAATCCCTAAAAGAAATAATAAAGCATGGTGGGTAGGTGGCAGTAAGGCAACTGAGAGCAAGGATAGTTGGATCTGTGTCCACTAAAAGTGTACATATAACACTGCGCTGAAATCTTTTGGTTTTGCGTAATTGTACGTCGTACTTGGCCTCTGGCTTCTGCAGGTCTGTCCCGTCCCACTGGGCCCTGTCTGAAGCTCAGCCCCCTGGCCTTGCCACAGATGTGCTGCTGCCAGCACCGAGATCGTAACCAAGAGCGTACACCGTGGGGGACTAACACTGTTTGTGGCGTTAAGAAACGTCATCGTAACTTGATTTCATCACGATGTAACACAGCCTTGCTCTCTGGAGAATTTGCCTTTGCCACCTTGGTTCTTTCTGCTGTCCTTACCAGCTCAGAGGGAAGAAAGGGACTGAGAACTGGAAAAGATTGTTGAGTTTTGTGGTGTTTTCTGCTCTGTAAAATGTGTCAGCAAACTGCCCTGAGATACAGAGATAGGCGTTTACTCCCCCTGCCATTAATGATCAGTCACTCATGTAAATTCAGTACGATTTACTGGTCTATGGATGGGTTACCACCAGTTCAGAATGAGAACTGTGTTCTTCTTCCGTTGCTTCCTCCTCCTTGGGTTGCAGTTTTGTGTGGGAGGGATGTATGTGGCTGTGTGTGTGCCTGTTCTTTCTCCTCTAACTCTAGAGCTGGCAGAGAGCACAGAGATGGAGCTTGCTAGTCCACTTGCACATTAGACATAATAGAATCAACATATAAACCACATTTAACCTCTAGATGTCAAGTAACTACCTTATATTGCAAATATTTTATAAATAAAAATGCCTTATTTGCCTTTCAGAAAATACACTAGCCCAATAAATATTTAAACAATTCATTCCCAATACAAAAAAAGCAATTATAAAAGAACGGTAACTCCAAATCTTACAGTTAAGAGAATCAAGATCTGCCCTGTCAGCCATAAAAGGCACAATCTGGACCACAACATGGTTTCAGAAACTAACCACTTAATGATTTTTCTATAGGAATAATATTTATCTCAATAAAAATGCCATTTTCAACTGAGTAGCTTTAGCTGTTTATTTAAATTATTTAGATGCAATCTGATTAAACCTGTAAAGGGTCAGTTATCATTAGAACTTGGCCGTTGTCCATCATTTCTATCATGGATCTTATACTGCATTTCACTGCAAACTGACAAAAACAATGACACAGCAATTGGGGCTCAGAAAGTAGGAATTTGGTAAAGATGAGAAGTTGGCTGTAATAGTGCTGTCTAAAGTGTCTATGAGATGGATGTTTTACCCATTTAATTTGTGTTCCTGTAAGTACTTAGTGAGTCTGAATTAGCAAGTAGTGCAGCCTGAGGAAGCAGAGCAAAAGGATTGGTGCTGAGGACAAGGTGCATCTCAGAGACTTTTAGTTTGGGTTGGCTGTAGTCTGGGCCCAAGAAGTCAATGCTCACTGGTGGCTGAGGTGTATAAGCCACAACTCTTCTGGTGCTCCTCTGGTATTCCAAAAGAATCCATTTTGCACATTCTGAGTCTGTTGCACAATATGAACCGAAGTGTGGTATGATCAGGAGTTGGACTTTGAATGCATGTTCTGGCCCTGAGCTAAAAATACAACTCCACAAACCTACTTTTTGTGCTCTGCTCCTGCAGGTTGGAAGTTTGCCCTTTATTTTTTATTTCTTCTTTTTGAGGTTGTAAACTCTCTTTTTGTAGAAGATAAATTGTCTCTCTTTGGCTGTGAAAATATTGTAAGCTATTAAAAGTATGAGAAAGATTGCCTTAAGCAGCAACTCCTGCTGGTTTAAATGGACCCAGTATCTCACTACTGAATCCACTTTTTGTATCTTCTTTTCCCCTAATTTTTATGTTTCTGAACTTACTGAGTCTCACATTTCTGTTTCAGCAGATACTTTCCTCTGCCTATATTTTCCTTATCTCTCTCTTCCATGTGCTTGGTTTTACATCACATTAAAACAGAACACTAGTTCATAACAGAGCTGTCGCTATATATATATATTTTTTTACTGATTTTCTTTCTAATTTAGGTATTTAACTTGTATTTTTCACATTTTAATGTTCTTTAGTTTCTCATTATTGTTACTTTATATTATACAAATAACTCACTCTGGATTTGGGTCTTATTTCTACAGATCTTGCACTGAGGCTTCATCTTCATACCAGAGTTTCTAATCATGTCTTTATTTTTCAGCTTTGCATTTTCTCTTGCATGGGTATGCTTTTTGCCTCTCTCTCTTTTACTGCCATGATCAACTACTGTTTTTCACGTATTTTTCCTTTTTTCCTCTTTTGTGTTTTTAATTTGCCTTCTTTTTTTCATTAATCTCGACTGTTCTTTCTCTCTGTATTGAGTCCAATGGAAAAAGCCTGAATGTAATAATAAACTGCTGCTGCAGAACGATTATCATGGAAACTGAACAACATTTCTTTAGTCTTTACATCACATTAACAGGAAGAAGTCTGTGCTGGTAGAAAACAGCTTGATGTACAAGGGAATAATTTATAGAAATAAGCCCAAGTGATGGAAATGTGAATATTTGGAAGAAATAATTGTATTACTGACAATATTTTCACTGTAGAGGTTTAGTTTAGTATTTTATGGAGATTGGATAGGGTACAAAATTTGGGGGAGGATCAGGGTTGAGAATAATTTGAAACTTCTACTTTCAGTTTTTCAGACTGGACCCATCTCTAATATCTTCAGACACACTGAAAACAACAGACAAGGTTCAGAGCTTATAGTAACTTGGAAATGGACTATACAGGGAATTTGGAGTATACAGAAAAACCTGAAGTTAATGTACTGTTAGAATATGCAGTTGAATCCTTAATGAGAGTAATTCTGATTAAATTTGGTGAGGTGCATAAATTTAAGTTGCTTTGTGAGAAAAAGATTTGTAGAAATCTGACCTTAGTTTAAGTAGTAGAATACGATTTTCAGATTTTATTGGGAGTATTGTATTTCTGTCCCACTGAAACAAAATATTATATCTGATCAGGGCAAGAGGGGTGGCAGTTACGGCAGTGGGTACGTTTCCTGGAGTATCAGCACAGCCACACAGACACATCTCAACCCCTTAAGCTGGAGCTTTGCAAATGGAGAGTATCTTACTGCAGCCACGTAAGTTACTACAGCCATACAGTTCAAGAAGGACAGAGAGCTGCTGGAGAGAGTCCAGCGTAGGGCAATGAAGGTGATTAAGGGAGTGGAGCATCTCCCTTATGAGGAAAGACTGAGGGAGCTGGGTCTCTTTAGTTTGGAGAAGAGGAGACTAAGGGGTGATCTTATTAGTGTTTATAAATATATAAAGGGGGAGTGTCACGAGGATGGAGCCAGGCTCTTCTCGGTGGCAACCAATGATAGGACAAGGGGTAATGGGTTCAAGCTGGAACATAAGAGGTTCCACTTAAATATGAGAAGAAACTTCTTCTCAGTGATGGTGACAGAGCCTGGACTAGGCTGCCCAGGGGGGTTGTGGAGTCTCCTTCTCTGCAGACATCCAAAACCCTCCTGGACACCTTCCTGTGGAACCTCATCTGGGTGTTCCTGCTCCGGTGGGGGGATTGGACTGGATGATCTTTTGAGGTCCCTTCCAATCCCTAGCATATGTGATACTTGTGAAAAGACAGAGCATGGACCCTACCTTTATAGCAGGGTAAAATATCAAAAAGAGCAGTGACTCCAGGGAAAAGAAAACACAGGTAGGTCTTACCTTACTGTGAAGAAAAAAAGGGTAAGGATATATATTAATGTATATATAAATCACAGATTGGACTGGAGGTTTAAAAAGGGGTGTTGCCATTGGTATGGCACTTTTAAGATCCATAAGGGAGCAAGACTGTGTAGTCTATTATAAAATGAATATTAGAAGTGGGAGAAAAGAATGGTAGAAATGTTTCGAGGGCTGGAGCAAGTTATAGTATGGCAAAGGCAGAGTCATTTTCAAATGATACTGAAAGGTTTAGGAACTTACCGCTACCAGCACCTGTAGTGACCGTTTTCTATACCAGCACAAGCTGAGCCAGGGGACTGAGAAGTGAAGAGTATGGGGGAGTGCTGAGATGATTCATTAACTTGGTATAGCCATGATGCTACTAATCTTTGGCTAAAGGGCACGGCGCTGAACCAAAGGAAAAATTTTGGACTACTATGGTTACTACTAAATGGATCTTGTGACTAGTTTGAGACACTTGTAAGAGTTGGCTTGTTTCTGAATAAAGAGGGGACTGGATTAAGGAAGAAGAAAAACTTCCTTAAGGAGAAAGCTGAAGTGAAACAAATGTAGAACAGAAGTGAAGCATAACTTCTGGAATTAACTACCATAAACAAAGGTAGACCACTTGCCTCCTCACACCCTCAGATTGGAAGTGACTGCCTCCTCGTGTTCTGGCTAGAAGGAAAATTTGGGTTTTGGTGCAACTTAGGTTATTTGGATCACTGGTGAACTTGAGGAGCCATTTGCATACAGGAGGTCAGAGCAGACTCCCTGATGTCCTTGAATCAGGAGGATACATAAATGTGGAGAAAGATAATGATTTTTATTACTAGTGATTAAGCAAATCACTTCTGTGATGTAGAACACCTTCTTGAGAAAGAGCAACTTGAGTTGCCTGCTGTGTTTGTAGACAAGAAACATATTCTAATAGTATAAAATGTGTGGTGACAGAAAGATTGATGAAACCACCTCACCAGCACCCAGCTCCTCTGCCATAAAACTCATCTATGTCACCACTGTGAGCACATTAAAGAAGCCAGAGGAGGCTTTTTTTTCAGGGAGAACTGCACAGCCGTTTCAATATCCAGCCTCTGGAAATACCATCACTGGACTCATTTTTTGAAAAATGTTGTGAGTCTAGATCATGATTTAATCTTTTGGGGTTGAGATTCAAGAAAAAGCTGTAATTTCTGTCCTAAATTAACTTTTAATAGAGTAACAAAAGCCCTGAAGGCCAAACCACTTCATCTTTAAAATGTTCACATATTAACATTTTTTCCACATCCATTAAATGAAGATGTTGTTCTAATGTGTAAATATCTATATTTATTTTAATAATTTACTGCCTTCATAAATATTCATAAAATTGCTTTTTAACTGTCATGAAGTTTAGAAATGTGGATGCTTGCATGTTTATGCAGAGGTTATTGGCAAGCACTTACGGATAAGGATTTACTAAATGGAAAATATTAAAGGTCCCCAGAATAAAGGCAATTTGCAAAAAGGCTTCTGTGTAATAACCGTGTTAGTTTTAAATAAGTTTACTTTGGAAAAAGCTATTTCACTTTTCTGCTTTCTACATTTTTCTTTCTTTCTGTCTGGTACTTCTTATGGCTAGCACATGTAACTGTGAAGATTACATTTTAAATCTCCGTTTAAGTAGGACTCTCTCCCTCCTTCCATCCCTTCCTCTTTCCCTATATATATATATATATATATACATACACACTGTACCTATATATTTATCTATACATACATACACACACACATATACCTGTGTATATATATATATATATATATAAACTGTATTGACCAAAATGTTTTTTTTAGGGAACTTCAATGCCTTACATACATTTTGTTATTAAGGACACTGTTGGGTTTTTTGTTTTGTTGGTTTGGTTTGATTTGTTGGGGTGGTGGTGGTATTGTTTTGTTTATTGTTGTGTTGTTTTGTTTTCCTCTAGAATGGATTTTTTTCCCAAGGCTCCTTAAGTCTCTATATACTCATTTCCAATGTGACTGCTATGGGATTTTTAATGATATTCTATCCCTTCCCTTCTTGAAAATTCAAGCCATAGGTCTAGGTAGTATGGATAAAGGTTATAGAAGCATATAAAACTAGACCTGGAAAGCTGGATCTTTATAACATCCTCTTGAATACCTGTTTCTAGGGTTTTCTCTAATTTATCATCCTTCTAAATCTTATCTACAGTCCTAAAATCCTGGCAGTTCCTCTTGAATCATCCAAGCTGTGTTCAGATTGATAACGATCAGATTTGTTGATGCAGAGTTTGCTATTTAGGCAAATTATGTTCCTACAAAATATGCTAATTTTCACTGTGTCTTCAAGGAACTACTGTTTGCTCTGTGGTCTTTTCCCCTGAGCCTTTGTCTCCCCTGAGTTCATAGGAGATTCTGTCCTTCAAGTCAGTTGCTTTTGGTGCTATTTTGGATACAGTGCAGTCTAATGAAGGCTCCTTTTAATTTCTTTCTCTACTTCCTACATAAAAAAGGTACTGTACCAAGGCCTTCAAAAAATGTACTGGATAATAGTCTGTTCATGTAATTGAGGGTCCACACTGCCATCAGCCCTGTGTTCTGAATGATTCTTTTAGTCATCTGTTTACCTCTTTCTGATTTCATGATTCATGGAATGATGCACAAGGTATTTTGCTTCTTAGTCATCACTGAGAAAATTTATGTCTGTTTTGAAGAAGGACCATGGGTCTTCCTTCATCATAAAGTATATTGGTAGACATAGTAGATTAGTAGACATACTTCTCAGTTACACTCCTCCTGCTTTGACTGATAACAATGCTTTCTTGTCCCTTTGAACAGAAGGAACAAGCCATAACAGCTAATTAGAGAAGCCTGGAGACACCTTTCCTCGATAGCATACATTTGTTCTGTGTTGGGGTGACTAAGAAAACCACCCCCAGCCCACTGAGTACTTGTAACTGAGTCAAGAAAACAAGTCTCTCTGCACAGATTTATTATTTAAAGTTTCATCCTGAAGTAATTTTTATTTTTTTTAATTGGTAAACTCAGTTGAAAACTTAGCTTTAGAAAATGAAAGTACTGATTGTGATACAATTTTCCTCTGTGTGATGTAATATGAGAAGGAATATTGAGTAATGATACTGACTTGAGAAATCTATAATTGATAACTAAAGAAAAACTCTAAAGAGTGGTTTTGTATTGCTGATTGGAAGCAAATCACACTGAGCTCTGTTGTTCAGTTCCTAGTAGGCTGTTACTACCCAGAGTACTTAAACTGAGTGTGTCAGTTTATCTCGTACTTATTCCAGCATTTGAAGGATGATGTACAGTGATGTGTACCACCTAAAAGTGAAACAATGCCAGTGCACCTATAAATCAAATCAATATCTGTCCAGATCAATATTAAATAGTTGGCAAAAATTTGTTCTCTTAACCCTTTAGTCAAGTGCACTGCAGTAAGTAAAAGTAGAGTGGGAATTCCTTCTTTATACAGTATAAATGGAAGAAAGCGATTTGTTCTTGTAGGCAGTATGAAGAATTTATAGGGTGTGGGGTAGGAGAAAAGCAATTGATGTCTGGGAGGAAGCATAATTGTAGTATAACTTGTCAATATTCTCAAGTAATTAACACTTTGGTTGCATCAGTAAAGGGAGTTCTGGTTATTACTTATTTCCTTTTTGATTACAAACCCCTGGATTTGTTTGAACGGAAGGAGAAATGTGCTATTAGCAGAGTGAACAAGGGGGCATGTAAGTTAATGAGCAAAAGTAGGTATTGATTGTTCCGCATTTCTGATGCCACCAAATTTTGCAGTCCCAGCTGTAGTTCCTATTCTCTCTTTCTCTTCTGCATTGATACAGAAGTTCCTGAAGTCCTGCTGCTGAATCAAACACTGAATTCTTAGCTACTCGACTGTCTTCAATAACACTGAACACTTAATTTTCTCTTGGGAGAATAATTCTAAATATTCATATACTCAATTGGGTGTTTAATTGCACATTCACTACATATATTAAATGCATCCTTTGAAAAATTAGTCCAGCTCCCATTATGAATCGCTGTTTCCTGAGGGAAAGGGCTGACCATTTTATAGCAGGTCTTCTCCTTTGTAGTACAATGGGCTTAAATTGAGTGAGGGAATAAATGGCTTCCATTCAAAAATGGAGGAGGGCCTACTCATAAAATTTTCATTCTGGGGTTCTCTAAAGCTCTTGTCAGATTTTAGAGGTGTGAAACCCAAGCATAATTTTCTATTTTATCAAGCCCTTAAAAAGTGAGTAGTAGATGCAATCATCCAATTTACTGTCTGAGTGCTATGTCCTGATAAATGGTGCAAAGTCAAGTGAAATGGCTTTGCTGTGAGGCAATTGTCTGAGGCAGAGCTGAGTAAAGAAATCCATTGCCTCAATTTGTACCTCAGAGCCCCAAATCCACACAGCTGATCAGATATTTGTGTGCAGGGCAATAGGAAAGACTTACACACTTTGTCTTTCCATCATAAAATATAAACCTTTTAAATTTGCTCTTTCTGCAGATGCCCTAGCTGTGCTTCTGCAAGTGGTCTTGGCACTTGTTGCTGCTTGTGTACGGAATTATAGGCACCTTTTTCTACCCAAGCTGCTAATTGAGCAGGCCCTTCAGGTTAGGTTAGCTTGGACTTCACAAAAGAGCCATTGACAGACAAATTATCTGGACCTTTTTTCACCCTACATGTTTCCATCACATGCTGCTTGATTTCAACACCAGCTGAGAAAAAGAAAATGGAAGATACAGGAGCTTTGATTAGAGGTGAGGAGTGAATATATAAAATCTCATCCTGCCAAAACAAGTCTATCTGCTTTTAGGTTCTTAGTGTCAGCCACTGGACCAGGTGAAGCAATGCAACCCATGCCATGCATCTGCAGAACTGCCCACGTTAACAATTCAGCACAGGGTGACTACAGGCCAGTACTGTACAGGCTCCTTGTTTCCTGCTTCGCAGAATAGAGACTAGAGGAAAACATCTTTCTTCTGGCAACAACTGGTTTTATAAGTACCCGCTTCATTCTGTAGTGGGTTTGAATTCTATGGCATGTTCTGTAATAGTTACTGTAGTTATTTTATTAAAAGGAGTTATTATGTTAAAAGAAGTTATGCCTATTCTCTGGCCTTTTTATGCTCTTTTAGGTCTTTTTCCTTCTTTCACAGTAATTACTTCTTAATAATTCTTCTCTTTTTTCATGTCTGTGAACTGGTTTGAAAGGTATCAAAAGTCATTACTGAACACATTATTTATGTAAAACTTTATTTAACAAATTACAGAAATACATAAATTTGTTCACAGAATCAAGATCTTAGTGGGTAAATCAAGATGTCACAGATTACTGCTACTTGCACAATGGAAGAATGATGTTTGTGCCTCGTGGCGCCTATTTTGCTGGGTTTTTGTTGTGTTTTTGTTGTGTTTTGTTGTTTTGGGTTTTGTTTGTTTGTTTTGGTTCGGTTTTTTTGATCTATCCTATAAAGTGCATCTTAGTTAACACAGTTAAGAAAAAAAGTTGCTTCAGTAACCCAGTGGGCTTTCTGAACAGAAATAACTTGGAGGCTGGTCCTACATGTTAGGAAATATAGCCAGGTTCAGGGCTTGATTTGATTTGCATTTGTTCTGTGTGGCTTTAGAGACTCATCTGTGAGAACTGGTTCACAAAATCATCACTTGTGATTTACATATGAAAATCTGAATTCTGCCCATTCAAATACACCTGTGATTTGCATCATATCAGAACTTTCAGTAGAAACATGGTCTTGCTGAATGCTGATAGCCAACCTTTTTATTGGCATCAGTCAAACTAGGTTTTTATACTTTGAATTCTATAGCCTAGGAAAATTGTTTCTTATTTTCCCTAGGGTTATTTGATGCACTCTTTTGAGCTCTTCTGTAGCTGGATTTTGTGGAACATACCTGGATAAAATATATAAGTGCTTGTCCTCAGGTTTTTCAAAGTTCCTTATTAGTGGGGGAGTGAGGGAGGGTGACTTTTAGCGTTATATTTTTTCGTTTTCTCTATGTAATGCTGAAAAAGTTGTAGAACACCAAAGTCAAAATTTCACTTCTAGCCATTTGGGCCTCTTGATGCCTCTGCATGAATTTGAAAAGCAAAACACCAAGTCCATCATTACAGATACAGTTGGCACCGTCTTTGCAAGTACAGCAATAGCCACTTGGAACGTTTTGTTTCAATTGCCAAAACATTAAACTAACCTTCTGTTCAGAAGGCAATTCTTGCACAATGAACATATTTTTCACTTAACAGGAAAAGATTGTGCATTTCAATATGAGTACTCAGGCATTTTAATTTCATCTTTGGGTCTGAGTGAATAATTCACAGACAGCAACATGTTCAACAAATTTAAACTTATCTTTCTTGTTTTCTCTAGATGTAACTCTAAGTAAATGGCAACTTTTTTCAATTTACATTATACTGTTTTCTTATGGTTTTAAGTGGGTTTGGGTTTTTTTTTGGGGGGGGGGCGTGGTTTGTTTGTTTTTAAATTTGTGGGTTTTTTTTAGTATTAAATTTATTCTAAGCAATTTTCTGAAAGCAATTAATTTTCCATATTTGAAGTTTGAGTTGTGATCATTCATGGTGGTTTTTTGGTTTTTGTTTTTTTGAGTATTGGTTTTGGTGCTTTTTGATATGAATGGTCAGTCAAGGATGTTGCATGAAAAAGGATTCCTAAGCTTCCTGATGTTTGTTGGGAGAGAAAACAAAAGTTGCACGATCACAGTCCCTGGAACCTTGAGTTAAAATTGGTGGGGACTGCTTTCCTGAAGTGGCTCAGGATCCTATATTATTAACCTGGTAATACTTGTTAATTAATGTTAAATAATAATGTTATATGTTACTATTTGTTAGATGAGTAATAATTTTAATTAGTAGTTCCAAATTTCATATCCCTTTTATATAATTTCTCAGGTTTTTAATCTGATAAACAACCAAATACACACACACAAAAAACCCAAAACAAAACAACTAAAACAAAACCCAAACAACTAAATAAAAGAAACCTCCACGCTTGCTGATGATAGTCTTGTAACTGTAGATAATTATAGTATGTGCATTGGCTGGAGATCTGTCAGCACAGTGCACAACTATGTCTGGATACAGGTAATATTTTAGATGGAGGACAGAGTATTTGCATTTTCTGCAGGCTGGAGGAGTGTCTGCACTGACAGTTGGACCTGTTATTTATGTTTTTCTGCTGTAAGTTATTATGCAGGCATCATAAGAACTCATAAGAACTCTTACCACGCAGCCTCAGAAGTGACCTTGAGGTGGCCTAGAGAGACCACCCTTTCAATAACAGAGAAGCATATTTTTCACTTCTAAGTCAATCTTGGTATTCCCTGGAGTGGGAACTGACTATATTGCCTTTTATATCAGTATTCAGTTCTGTGTGATGGTTTTATGATATAAAATGTCCACTGGGGAACTCACCTGACAACTCATTTCAGTCAGACCTCCTACTGTGATCTCAGAGGAAAACCGATAACATTTAATCCACTTAACTACCTGGCCATGGCTCGTTCCTGTTTATCATATTGTAGAGTATAAGAGAAAAAGGCAAGACCTAGTCTGCTAGTTCAGGCAATTATTGTATACCAGGTTTAAGAAATATTTATGACAGATTAGAAATGAATTAGTCCTGTGCCTCTGACTGCTGTAGACATTGCTGTCTCTCAATAAATGCATATGACGTTTTAATTTCTGATTCTATTAGCAATCCAGTTGATCACATAAATCCGTGATAGGTTGGATCTGCTGTTTCCGATATAAGATAAATGGTGAGGCTTGCACAGGCTTTATGGACACTTGCTGTGCCTGGCAATGCAAGTTGTCTCTGTTGTAAGGTGCTGTACGTGAGCCATAAAAATGAGATACAGAAAAGATATTTAGACTGCATTAGGAGAATTGTGACCTTTTTCGGTGTAAAAACTGTAGGTAGCAGCAATCCCATTCAAAACAGTATATATATCATTCTTGTTTTGAAAGATCTAAGGAATAGTGTGAGTATTTACACAGAGCTTCACACCTGGTATTTGGGGGAGCATCTTTTACAAATGGCTTTCACCCTGGCCAACAAAATGGGGTTGGGAGGGTGATACAGAGTGTGACAAAAGAACAGAATTTGTCACTACAGAGTATTTTATTTTGTTCCTTTTCACTGTGATACAATTAATCAGAAATCAGCTAATTATGAGAGGTTGAGATGGCACCACTTAAAAAAAAACAAAGCAAGCATGTGAGCCTATTATACCTAGAATTTGTGTGTGTGTGTGCAACGTTGTATATACAATGTAATTTGTTTGCAAATGTGTGTAGTGTTTTATTTTCATCTGCTCATTTCTGCATGTACTTTCTTCTGGAAAACTTGTACCCTTTGCAAGTGTAAAGTGGGTCTCACAAATACACTTTGCTTTTTAGATGAGATTTTTATTAAAATGATAATTTATTGATCTGTACTGTTTGCAAGTGGACCTGACTGGAATGAATTTTGATGTGAGTGCTGTACATATTCATTGAACATAGAAAGGACTAAATCTGATATTCTCACTCCAAGTGCTTTATATTCTTCGAAAATAAAGTAGTTTCAAAGCATACAGGTTCAGAAAATAAGGATTGCTTCTGACCTACCAAAAGTGCAGAATTGTTCAATGCTTAGTGACAGCAGTGGCAATAGTGGAAGAGTAGCTTATAGGTCCTATTTCTCCCTTTTTCTAGTCGGCAAACAAGCAGAATAAAACTTAGAGTACATTGTTTCATTTTGGGAAAACCTATGCTTTAATGCCAAAATTAGTTTGACTGTTAATATGACAATAAAAGTTTATTTCTTACTAGAGAGATAAGCTTTATACAGTGAGGTTTCTAGCATTCTGCTCTTGCTCCAGAAGAACATGGAAACACAGCCTTATCTTTAAGTGCATTAGAACACCATTTATTTGATGAAAAGAGAATATTTCAGTGTATTGCTTAGTATGTTTGACAGGACCAAGTCCCTGTTCGCAAAAGAAGGCATGTCTGGTGTTTATTCAGGTATAACTCTCATATGATGATAAGGTCATGGCCATAGCCTAGTACTGTTATTCTTGAAATGCTGTTACCATAAACTGCCATGGTGTCATGCACAGACAGTCGCTCATCCAGAATGATTGTCTGCTTATGGCTTCTGTCAAGAAATTCTTACTGACTACAAAAAAGTCTCCATCTTTCTTACGAGAACATAACATAAGAAATGTCCTCTGTCAGCCTGAAACCCTTACCTGACATGGCTCACGCTTAGGGGAAGTGTATGAGTTACAAAGCAAGTACAAAGTATTTTTTTTTCCTTTGGTACACGTTCCCCAACAATGGCAGTCATCGGTGGGGTGACTTCCTGAGGTGGAGAATGTGTCTGGGCTGATTTGATTACCAGCATGGATATTCCATGAATGGGTGTATTCCACTTCTGACCCTGCCTATATCTTTACAATATCTTGTGGTAGTGAGTTCCACTATGTACATACCTATGATTTCTTGATATAAAATTGCACATTTGGGAAAGTATGTATTTAAAACGCTGGCAATGCCTCACCACTTATTACAAACCAAAACTGGATATAGCAACCTACCCACAAAATATTTCAGTTCTAGTCTACAAGTATGCACACCAGAGTAAATGATAAAAATCCGAAGTTGCCAGCTGCCTGCTGGCAGCTTGGCCTCGAGATTAATAGACAGTAAAACGAGAGCTTATGCCTCAGAAGTCTGTGCTCCTTAACCATGTAACACCTAAGCAGATTCTAAACTTTTTTTCTGAAATTAATTTAGTTCGTGTCTTATGGCCAAGATGTGTTACATAATTATTTGATTTGTCTCTGAGGATGTTTGTAAATACTAGGAAAAAAGACATATTTAACATTGCTATTGTCATATTCTCTAACTATACTCCCTCACAAAAAAACCCAACACAAACCAAGCATATTTAAAGGCAGATGTGTGTCTTGTCCTTCAAGAGGAAGCAACACTTCCTTTTGTATCTTCTGGTATTGACTTAAGCCTTTGGAATGGTACCACATTAACATTTCAGTCAATTTAATTACCAATGATACACTTTCATTTTGGAAATCAGTTTACTAATGATTGGTTTTCGACGAAGCTATATATCTTGTGTCTTGAAATCCACATATGCCAGTTTCCTGGCTAAAACCATCTGGAATTTTTATGCTGATAGATAATACATGATGTTTATTGCTTTACGAGATTTAGAGGAAGAAGGATGATGTGAAGTGATAATGTCAGTAATACAAGTGCGATAATATATGGCTTTGAATTTTACTACTGTCTGAATAGAACTCTTGTACTTATTGGTATATTTATGTATTATAAATGGAGCTGGACAACACAAGCTGCATATAGACCTAGAGAACATACGGTTATGGAAATCAATCATTGAATAAACAAGCAGTATACTGTAATTTCAGCAATACTAAAGAATAGAAATACATGGAGGAAATGGCATAGGCAAAATATATATTTTTTTTAAAGTAAAAACCAAGTAATTTCTCTGAATTCTTCTCTTTTAATATGTACTTCATCTGCTACTTCTGAGGCAAATAAAGCAGAGGTTATCTTATTATTAAAGACAGGTTTGTATATTGCTCCAAATATCCGCTTATCAGTATTGCTACAGTTCAGATCCACCTTCTACAGATATCCGTGTGATCCTAGAAAGCTTCGTATCTTCTTTTTGCATCTGTCTCAAAAGTGGGGCTTTTCTCTCAAAAGGGAGCCTTTGGACACAACTACATCTATCACAGATTTGTAAATTCAGAACTGTGAGTGTAATTGAGCAAATGGCTTGAGAGGATTTATCAGACTTTGTATTGTCACCTGATCTCTGATCTCAGGTGTGTGCTCCTGCTGCCTTCTGCTTGCTTGGAGAACATATCAAAGTATCTTTCTCGAAACATTGTGTTTCAGAATAAAAACATTTCAAAGAAGCATACAAGATTTTAATGTGGGAGGTTTTGTTGTTTGTTTGGTTGGTTTTTTTTTTTCCCCTAAAAAAATATTACTGCCCTCCCAGATTAATGTTGCATGTAACAGATAAATCAAAATAACTTTATTGACTAATTTTGTTATGGAAAAGCCAGCCAAGTAAATAAATTAATCCAAGACTGATCATTAGTTATCAGTGCTTTCTCGAAAATTACAGCTTTTTTGGTCCCTATCAGAATTGCTCAGGTCTTCAGAAACAGCACAACAGTGAGTGTTTTTAAAGATGCCAAGACCAAAGAATGGAAAAATTTGGGCTTATGGTTGGAAAGCAGACATCTTCACTGCTTTATCTCAAGACTTTCTGCCCTCATTTTGCAGTCATAAAAGTTCTTTCTCCAGCTGGGGTAAAATAATCAGTTCATTCTAATGGGTTGTGCTTATCCGCTTTTCTAGAAACCAGAAGGAACCTGTTGACTTAGCTCACTGTTTTACGGTGTATGTGTGTCCACCACCAACTTGTTGACATGGCTGCTGGAAGAAGGGTTATGATTCTAGGGATTGTACAGTGGTGGGAGTACCCACAAGTTCTTACACAAAGGCTTGGACTCAGATCCAGAGAAGATCTTAGATGGTAAGCCTGGAAATTAGCATCAGTGACTGTGAGCTGAAATTAATAGAAATGTTTTTAAGGCAGACTTCAAAGTCTTAAGTTATTTTGTAATAATCAGTTATTATCTTATGGGGTATGAAGAGCTGAGCTGTGTTAGAGAAGATTTTTACTGTCAATTGCATTTTAAGCTCAGTATCTTCATGGAACGTCACATGAACAGATTATTCTCTTCAGAGGATAGTTTAGTAGGTGCTGGCAAAAACTCAAAAAGGTAAATTAGACTTTAAACCCCCTGTCATTCTGCTTCAAGTATCTTAACAGAACTGCTTAGCTGTTCAGTGTTTTCTATTGGCATATAGACTCTTGTTGGAAAGACAGGCATTAATTAATTTGCTTCTCTGTTGGTCTAGGTTGCCTCTACTTCTACAATTGACGATTCTTTATGTACTGTGTCTATTTTAGGATTAATCTTTACCATTTACTATTATAAAGAATCCTAACTTTTTAATGTACATTAAACAGTTTTCCATCTCCTGGTAGAATTAGTTTTGCTACACATAGAAGGGTACAAAGTCTGACTCTTAATTTCTTATCCAGTTCAAGTTTACTGAAATTGAGAGTGTTGTGTTGATGTAAAGCTGGTGCCATTCAATGCAGCCTTAGACACAATGATTTCGGTAACTATTAATATTCTAAATAGAATAGATGTAGGTGGGTTTTCTCTTAATAAGTGCTGCAAAAGTAAGTTTGCTGTGTAACCTTGAACTGGCTTTCTTGTCAGCTTTTTGGCCAGTTTTCAAGTAATGGTAGGTACAAAGATCAGTCATCACTGCCAATCTGTCACCAGAGAAAGGAATTAATGAGTGAGAACAGAAATTTCTGTTTATGCTGGTTTTACTGCTTGCCTCATTTACAAAGATGTTGTATGAGAAAATGCTTGTGTGAACTTGGAACTATTCCCTGATTTTCTGTAGATTCCTATGCTGTGCTAAACACCAGGGCTAAGAATGTCTTCTTCATTTTCTGTGTCAGACCATTCATTCATCTTGTGATTTTTTTTTTTTTTCTTTCCAGAGAAAAGTTGTGCATGCTTTAAAGATTTTTACTGAAAATTCTGTTTCAAGAAAAAACAGTGGTGTAACAGAAATTGATTGATCATGGGTTTCATTGTATTTCTTTTTCTTTCATCTTCTAACTACGGTATTCCTTGTTTATCATTTGAAAGTCAGTTCAGTGGAGTTCTAGGAGCTGTAAGTGGTGCTAAATCTTTTTAGTGGGCCCATTAGAGAGAACTGTATTTGTTTTCAACATACAAGGTTTGAAAAGATTTTTTTTTTTGGTCTTTCCTTGCCTTCCCCAAGAAATTGTGAGGGAAACACAAAAATGACTTTAGTGTGGCTGCTGTCCCTGACCCTGATGAGGAGCAGAGTGACAGGGAGCAATAGTGTTGCTAACGCATCTTTCTTAACCACCCTTCGTATGACCTTGTTTTGGTATTGGGGTCTTCCTTTCCTAATCAACCCTGACCATTCTGTAATCACTGCATAAAAAATGTTTATGACAGTGAGTTGGATGTATTTTTCAGTTTATATTGTTCACTTCGTTTTTTACGACAAGGCAAGGGCATAATTTTGGGTTGATGTACTGGAACTAATTGTATACTAGTGTTATTGAAGAAGAGCTGGGTGGTTTTGGTTTCAGCTTCTGGGATTTTTTTTAACTGATGGTGAATGAATGCCTGTGTAGTGCCTTGTGAGTGCCAGACTAATACAACTGCCATCCCTGTTCTCATCAAGTGCTTCAACCTTGGACCTCCTTCATGTAGCTCTTTCTACTATTTCATTTTGGTGAAATGGGCTGTTTAGTAGGTCACAGGAGGAGCCAAAGCTCTGTTGTACTGTTCTGCTGAGTGGAAAACAGTGAAAAAGAAAGGACCTAGGAAAAAACAGGAGCTCCAAATGTTGACTTTTTCAGCTGTTGTGTCTTTTGTGATAGATTTCCTACAGTTTTGCTATACCCAAATTATACGTGGTACTTTGCTTTATTACATATTCCACTGTAGACCCTGCTGTTCAATATGAAAGATATGCTCATGATATGTTCTCTGCAGTACAGTTCATGAATAAGGTCTTGTGGAAAAAAATCTAGTTGTTGAAATGTGAGCCAAATTTTTAATTTTGGGATTTCTAGGGGAACTATCTTATGGAAAATAGTACTGATAATTTATAAAGAACTTTTATTGCTAAGGTTTTTAATAACTTCTTTAATATTTATAGTTTTTGAAATAACTTTATACACTGGGGTACATTCTTTATGATCATTTCTTTTATCATTACTGGTTTGTGACTGTTTTTCTAATAAGGAAGATAAATAAGTTCATTCTGAGTATTGATTTACTTAAAGGCATGCTAACCAAGTAGTTAAACACTGTTCTTTCCCATAAATGAAAGTAAAATATTCATCAACCAATTAATAATATGCAATTTTCCTAGTTGATATATAGATATGCCTGAGGCTTACACAAAGCATACTCTATATCATTATGTGTTCCACTTAGAAACACAAAATTAAACCAAATGTAAATTTCAAACTACATAACAATGTTATACAGTATCTAAAGAGACTGTTATTTTGTGTTCAAGGTATTATTTTAAAAGCATTAAACCTTGATGCAAAGTAATACACCAGAAAATAGTTGAGCAGAGAACACGTTTTTTACTTTAAAAGAAATAGACTAGCTTTTCACAGAATCTTCTAAGATAATAATTGTGAGAATAATAAGTGAAAAAGATTTTTTTTTTTTGCATAGGTCTAATGAAGGCAGTTGTACTTTAACAATCTAATAGACATCCCAAGCGGCAATTGCTTGAGGCAGCAAATGTGCGTTAATTAAAAATCTGTGGCTGGTTGTTATGTGGGTTGTGAGAACATCTGTTAATATTTTGATAGATACCATGTAACATCTACACTCACAGACCTGGTAAAGGTGAAAATCTTACTTTTATCTCAGGGATGGTTGGATGACTTGGGCTGTTTGCATTTCAACATTACTAACTTACAGTGCCAGTGGACACTGTGTGGTGTTTATGCAAGTAGGTATTTCTCTTTCTGCTTAGGTACTTCCTTAGTCTTGCTGATTATTTAACTGCTAATTTTAGAAACATAAGTTGTTTTTTTCCACATGGTTGCCTCCATTTTTGTGTGTAGTTTTGCTTTGATTGGTGGTCTGAAGCCATTAAGTATCCAAATCCTATCTTGTTTAGATTTTTTTTTTTTTTTTGTGGAAACCATTCATAAATTCAGGAAATTAGGTGGAATTAATGCAGAGGCTGAGTGTATGATGGTAATGACACCCAGAATCCCCAGGAGCAGTTGTAACACAGCTGAGGTAAATTGAATGCACAGAAGAGGACACATTCCTGGCTTTTAGGTGCATGCAACACACAGACCTCTGCTGTTTACTATGTCTGACAGTGTAGTACATCTGGTATTAATTCTTCAGTCTTCCAGCCCACCTGCCAGTTCTTATAGCACATGTAGGATAGGAATTTGAGGATCCCTTTCTGAGGTTAAAGTGCAAGTTGCTATCCCCTCTTGTACTATGACTTACAGAACTACTTAGCTGTGGGAGTTTCCCTTATGGACAGAGGACAGTGGCTGTGGCAAGCTGCATGACTTCAGGAGTCTGATACTTTAAATGTAAACTGGGACATATACCTGTCCCCCCCCATCAGAAGGGCTGCTTCTCCCTTCACCTGGAAACATACACCCAGGTTACTGATTTGTACTGCATATAACTAAGAAATAGAGAGTACTCAACTCTGTAGGTTGAAAGTGGAAAAAGAAGCCTGATGTGTGCTCACTGATGTTTAGTTGCTGGCAGCACTTAAGTGATGCACTTTAGGGTTTTGGTTTGTTTTTTTTTTCTAAGACTAGTATGATACTGCCTTAAGATTTTGTTGCAAGTGTGGCCTTGAATTTAGCAAAAAACTTGACTCATGAATGTCGGAGTGCGAGAATAACTCAGCTACTTAATCAGAGGTAAGTATGTCAAAACTCAGATTTAGGTGTCTGGTTTGTGACTTCAGTTGAATGTATCTATGGCAAATGAATAAATAACTTCAGTAAATCGAAATTATACTTCATACATTCTTAATCTTTAAGTTTTCCTGTATGCCGTCAGGTTACCAGTTTTCATGTGACTGTTCTGACATGCAGACAGCAATCCGCTGGCAGTGGGTTACAGTCCTAGTCTGTACCAAATGGATAGCATCTCACCACTGGAACAAATGCCAACATGAGCCTGTTTCCCCACAGCCACTCACACTGGCTTCAGTGACTCTCTCTGGGTCAGTCTCACTTGGAATAGCTGGCTGTGTGTTGTGAAGACAAAACATGGAAATTGTGATCTAGATTTTTTTCCTCAAAATATCTGTTGTTTAAGGAACAGAGAATTCTCCAAAATGAAAAATGCAAATTCGTCTTGGATGGAAGATAAAGGTTAAATGGTCAAGCAGCAATAACTTTAAACAGGCACATTATATATTTAATAGCTCTTAACGTAGTGACAGGTAAAATCCCTTATATACACCTATTTGCACTTTATTTGTGGTACTATTTACTGAGTGTAAAGGATTACCACTCATGAATGTAATCACTTCTCTTTTGGATGACACTTCAGGGTTCAGTTTGTAACTAAAGAGCTAAAAATAGGAGCAGCTGCTGCATCTAATGGGGGTTCAAGTCCTGTCCTCTGTGTTAACGCAGGGTGGGAGCCTGATCTGCGGGTTGTTATTAATATAAGGTTTAGGGTACTGCAGTCTGACCTCTGCCTGTTTAACAGCATTCGCTTAGTGTGTCATTATTGCTGTGGTTAGCAGAAAAAACACCACAGGCTAAATACATTTTCCTGAACCAAGAATAATGGTGACCCTCATCTAAGGGAGACCCCACTGCCAGCGGCCCAGGCCACAAGGAGGAGGAGCCAATGGGTTTGACTGCACCAATGAGGAAATGCTCCACCCCTAGCAGGAGCGGGATTGGCCACGCCAGGCCACCTGTGCTGCCCCACATAATCTGCCTGGCAACCCAGAAGCTTCCAGAAGGGGAGGTGAGGTCTGTCAGCCCGTGGGGGGCGCTGGGGCGTGTTAGGGCGGGAACTGGTGCCAGCAGTGGGCAGATCTGTGGGGCAAGGGCTGATCTTTCACAGAAGAACAGAATGGTTGGGGTTGGAAGGGACCTCTGGAGATCATCCAGTCCAACCCGCCTGCTAAAGCAGGTTCACCAGAGCAGGTCGCACAGGAATGTGTCCAGGCGGGTCTGGAATGTCTCCAGAGAAGGAGACTCCACAGCTTCTCTGGGCAGCCTATTCCAGTGCTCTGCCACCCTCAAATTGAAGAAGTTTCTCCTCATGTTTAGATGGCACCTCCTGTGCTTCCATCTGTGCCCGTTCCTCCTCATCCTATCGTTGTGCACCACTGAAGAGATCTGGTCCCATCCCTCCGTGGTGCAGGGGAGCCCGTATTTGCCAAGCGCAGTGCCAGAGCGCTCTGTGGAGCTGGAGGTTGCAGCAGGAAGGTTTTGGGTTCTGCGTGTCTCTGCCTTCCTTGTAGAAACCCAGTCTGGTGAAGTGCAAAGGAAGCAACAACCTCCACACGTCCTGCCCTGAGGGTGAGTCACGAGGTAGTTCAGCACCATTGCAAGCAGTGGGCAGTGAAGCCAGGTGCTCTAGTGTGTAACTAAGCTGATACCAACAGTTGGTCTGCGTGAGTTGTTTCACTTTATTTCATGACTGGGGTGTCTCCCGGCTGGGAACTTGCTGCTGCGTTCAAGAGTGGTGAGGAGAAATGGGCTGTGGAGATCTGAGAGCTCTCAGAAGTTGGGACTAGGTGCCCATAATTATTTTCATCACCAGTAATGGCTGTTGGAACAGTGAGGTGGCAACCTCCTCCCGGAGAAACCCTTCTGTGCTTTCCGTGCCCTGCAGGAGGTGCAGGGCGGTGATACAAACCCGGCACTGTGGCTTTCTGAATGAGAAGTGCCCTGTGCTGGGAACAGATTTTGTAAATTGCATCTGCTGGCTTTACCCCATCTTTCTAGTGGTGTGTAAACAAATAAATAATAAGAAGAAAAAATAAAAGGGAAATTGACAGATTTGACTCAGGTTTGTAACTGTATTGGCTGTTTGGTGAGTTTGGGATTAGAAGTTCGGTAGAATGCATAAAAGATAACTAAGGGTCTAATCGCTTTATTCCTGATGATTTACCAAGATTATAATTATAACTTTGTGTAATTGTTTTTTGTGTGATGGATCTTCAGCTCTATCCTCTCTGTAATAGAGTCTAAACATAGACTGAAATAACCATAATCAGAAACAAGAGTTTCAGTATGAACAGGGAAATGCTATTGCCTTCTTGGCAGTTGCTCATCTGGACATTCATCCAGTCTGTTTGTTTCTTCTTTTTAATGTGTACTGAATATTTAATGATACTTACTATACACACAGTGCTCCTCTAGATTCTTATTTAAAAGTGAGTAGTATTTCCTGAAGATGTAGGAATGCAATAGTAGTATGAAAGGCTTTGTATTATATACTCATCAAATAATGAAGCATTTTTTTCTGGACTGCAAGCAATTCAATTATTTTGTTTCTGAAATAAATTAAGTAAAGATTATTGAGTCCAGTCAGACCTTGTTTCTAGGGAATTGTAGTTCAATTTCATTTTTAATTAGATTGAATGTTGTGAATTTCTTAGCACTGGTAAGCAAGATCTGGCAATAAAATATGCACTTGATTTGTATTAAAAGTTCTTAATATCTAGTGCAGGGAACTGGCAGTATATCTGGCTTATGTTTAGTTGTCCAAGTACCCTATAGTGAAAAATTCCATTTTTAAAAACTGCTGATGTGTAACAGATAACTTTTCCTTGATAAAATGGCATAGAAGATGAGCAGAGAGCAAACAGGATAAAGTATGGGACCAAACATTCAGTTCTTCGTAAGCTTAATACCACATTCAACACCATGATGTTAAAAATGTTGCATGCAAGAACTACAGGCTTAAACCAAACTGCTTTTTGGTTTAGAGGTGATGCGGGGGAAAAGTCTTAAGAAGTTTTTCCTCAACCACTAAAGCTAAGAAGTTTTTCCTCAACCACTAAAGCTGTCTGGAGGCTAGTGCCTGGATTTCTAGTCAAACTAGCAGACAACAGGCTGAATCATGATTCAGTGTTATACACATAATTCCTTTTGTTAGTGTGAGTTTCTCTCAGCTTTGCACCAGAGAAGCTGCTGCTCTTTCCATGTGTACCATGATTCCCAGTGCTGATTACCCATCCTGCATTTTCTTTTCTTTCCCTTTTCTGTTTTTTGTGGCTATACTCCGACATATCCATGTTCAGACAACGCTTTTGGGCTTCTTTACAAAATGCAGGTACTCTCCGAGTGCCCATTCTGTGTTTTTTGGATACAGATAGCTTGTAGGAAGTTGAAATGTGGTGCTGTCACAGACAGCATCCCTAGGGATTGGGAAGAACTTCTAGCAGGGATTCAGGCAAACAATATCAGAACTTGTGAGACATGTTGGAACATACTTGTATTTGGGGGTTGTTGGTTGGTTGTTTGCCTCAGCGGCTGAAAAGGGCCAGCTATACGTAGGTGAATGGGTAACTAGTATATGAAAGGTGTCTGTGAGAAGGCTTGGTGTGTGTGTTTCATTGCATGGAAGCTTGTATTCTTTTACTTGTAAAAGCTGATGTTCATGAACCTTCATAAATCAGTTTTCTCATGGTTAGTTGTAATTTAAAAGTCTGCTGCCCTTCAGTAGCACTTACCTGACAGAAGAATGTAGTTAAAAATGTAACTGATGGTAAATTTATGTACAAAGTAGCTCTTACTCTTCACTGCCCTACAGCCCCATCATTCATGTAGATTTTTTTAGGATTAACTTTTTAAGATTTTTTACTTTTCCTTCCTGCTTTTCCTCCTGCATGCTATAGAACATCCAGGAAAGACAAGAGGGAAATATCTCCTTAGAAATAATGTTTTGATATAAAAATAATAAAATTCTGAAAATTGAAAATTGAGAATGACAATTTCAGTTTGGAAAGTGATTAATAAAAATGTCTTGGAAAAATCTTCAGTATGCATGTCAGAGTGTTTCCATGAATAAATGCACTTTATACTGTCATTTCTCTGATAGTAAGTACATCGAAGTTCTAAGGTCTTGCCATGATGCAGAGCAAGTATTAGATTCTTTATTGTTTATGTATATGGCACCGTATGTCAGGAATAGTTTAATTCCAATGCAGACACTTTTCCACCTTCTAAAACCTTTTTGGAAATAGCCTGTCATTTATGAGATCACCATTGTCTGCATTTCTAGCTTTTCGAAGTTTTATGCAGCTTAATCCTTTTCCCAGTCCTGTTTGTTCAATATAGCAGTAGTGTCATTCCTTAGACGAGGATGATATTTGAGCTGAATAGGAAAGATGTGTTTCTTTTCATCATCCCCATACAGTCAGCCATTAAACTGGCTGTGTCCTCCGTCTCTTTTGCTACCTTAATGCAGCACCTTGAGAATCAATCAGCAGAAGTCAAAACCTCTTCAGACAGTTTTTTTTGCTACAGAATTCTTCTTTTGAATACTGTCCCTAGATCTCTGTGATGGGAAGCGTAGAAGCATGGTTAAACGTTAACTGCAGTATTAAAAAATTAGACTGAAGCCAACCTTTGCCACCATACTTGTTGTATAAAAAGGTAAATATGTGTATCTAGGTGTTTTTGTTTGTTTGGGATTTTGTTTGTTTCAAGGGGTTGTTTGTTTGGGATTTTGTTTGTTTGGAGGGATTGTTTGGTTTGGGTTTTTTTCTGTTTGTTTGGGTTTTGTTTGGGAGGTTTTTGTGTTTGTTTGTTGGGAGGGGGAGTGGGGTGGTGTCTGTTTGTTTTTCTGCCTTGTGTCTTGTTTGTGTAACCACTGCATCTCCCGGGTAGCCTGTAGTATATACATAATTGAGAGGACAGTGGCATCTAACTAAATTCACAGTATGCGAAGTCTTATTTTTCTACTCAAGCAGTCTTTTTCAGAATTACGAATATGTCATTGAGGTCTTCGAAGAGGTTAAATGGCACTTTCCCCTTGCTTGGTAATTTTACGTACTGCCAATTAGTAAAATGAGATGGGAGTTCCTCTCAGAGTGTCATGATTTTAATAGGAACTTCAGTAGAAAGGAGTAATTACTAACTTGTAGACTGTACAACTAGTAAAGCTGTGTCTCAAATTAATGAACCATGTCTTTTGCATGTTGCACTATGAATTGAAAAAGTCAGCAGTTAAAAACTGGTTACTGTTATTTGTCTAATTTGGTCATACACTGAATTGTAATGACAATAGGACATACAGCTTGTACGGATTTTTATAAATACGTTTGATTTTGAACATGTAATAGGTACATATATGTATTTTTTCACGTATCTGATCGATTTTATTTCCTCCTCTGAAATATTATATGTATTGTATTGTTGTTGTACTAATTAGTTTTTCTTCTTTAAAAAGATTTATTTCAATGCCCCGTATGTATTATGACTTTGAATATAGAATTCTTTATGCATTTTTGTGTGGATTACAAAGAAGGGGCAGAGAAAAGGGAATGACAATTGTAAACAGGCAATTAATATATAAGCAGGAATATCCATTGAGTTATTTTATGAATGTGTTATGTCTGGGTTTTACTGTGTTAGTACCTGAATGGACCTGTAATAAACAGTGCAATTGTGAATTGGCTTTAGGAAGAGAAAGACTTTTGGCCTGCAGTTGAGTGGAAGAGGTGGAATCCTAGAATAGTGACATGATCCACTGTGTATTTGCCGTACTGTCAGTAGCTGACACGCAGAGGCTTTTATTGTCTAACGAACCATGATGTCATTTACTGATGCAGACATCGTGTAAAATACCATTTTTGCAGTTTTGTGTGCAGATTTAAGGAGTGCAAACTACCCTGTTAAGCTTAAAAAAATCCCATGCTTAAGCATTCTGTAAGTGCCTATAGCTAGAGCATGTTTAATGTCTTTATTTAGGGTTCTGTTACTTTACCAGACACAGACGTATTTTAATATACTTTTTTTTAAACAATAATATTGGTAAGAAGAGAAATGCTTGCTTAATTTACCGCTTAAAGCTGTGGTGTCTTGGCATACTAAAGGCTTCCCTTTCCAGAGATTCTCGGTTCCTTTTTAATTATTATGACTTTGATTTATGAGTGAAATTGTCAGGTTTTTGTACAAATAAATTCACAGAGTTGGCTATATAATCTTCATCGTGCTGCCGTCAGAAGCTCCTAGTGTGTCACATAATTGCTTTGATTCTGATTTACACAGCACCCTTGTTCTGCCATGTTGTAGTAATGCAGTAGAAAGGCCTTCAAAAACATGTGAGTAGGTTCAATGAACAACTTAATACTACCTGTTAATATAGGTATCTATGTACAGGAGCGAGGATACAGCTGAGATACGTGCTTTTATTAGTGTGCTGAAGACACCTACATTTTGAGGTACTTTTGGCTTAAGACAGCATGGTGTGCTAAAAGTCTTTTTGCAATGTAGACTTTTAAATTAAACTAGCGTAGTATTGAAAGTACATGATAACTAGGTAAAAGAGAAATCTTAAATACTGTTTTGCAGCTAGTTTGTATTGTTCTATTTACTGATACATTTTTGACTATTATGTAAAGATTGAAAGTTGGAATGCTTATGTAATATGGTTGAAAGCAGAATTAGATCTAATAAGAAAATGTCACTGGATTTCTACTGAAGCTAGTATTGAGGAGTAAAATCTAACAGAAGGGAAGGTATAGTAAAATTAAGAGGTTGTTGGGTTTTTTTTCCCCTGCACTAGTGTTTGGTTTATCATATGCTGAAAACTCTTGGCAATATATGTACGAATGACGAAATCCATTTGAAAATTGCTGTATTTTAAATTAACTTTTCCAGACATAGTGCTACTTGTTTTGAGGAAGGATAGAACCTTCCACGATGACAAAGTCACTTGTTATATGGAACTGCAAGCCAATATGTCCTTTACTGGACTGTATTATAATGTATCATTTGAAAAAAAGAACAGGTTATTCCATGGGTTAGTGAACATGCTTTTCACAACTTTTTTCTTGAGGTTGGATTTTGTCGTATCTAGTTTGTGGTCCAAGTTTCTGTGTTCTTTTCCATCTGTCACTCTCTCTCTTGTGATTTCTTACATGTTTTTTTTCCCCTTCCACTAAAGGGTAAGCTCTCCAGATTTTATTAATGCCTTCTCAGTGTGGTGCATTAGCAGGATCTGACTCTTGTCTACTAAATATCCCATTTTCATTGAACTTGCAAGAATGTACTGGGATATTTCCTCCTGTGAAATAAATCTCCTGTGCCAAGTAATCAGTGGTTCAGTCATTACTGTGGATCAAGACACATAAATGGACAAGCATAGAAAGCAGACTAAAGAAGTCTTACAGAGGCGATATTTATCAGTAATGGGACTGGTATTATACCTTATAAAGCAAAGCCATTACAGCTTTAGGGGAGGGATAAAGAGGAGAGAGAAGAGATGACCTTCACCAGGAAAGAGGCAGACACACTGCAATGCTGATACTGTAGCTGTCTGTACATATAACACCATGACTGATTGCAGAGAGGTTTCACGAAGATGGAGAAGTGTCTAGACAGTGGCACAGCAAGGTTCTCAGAAGGTTTGGCCATATTTTTGAACCACTTGCAAATATAGTGGGAAGAATTGCTAATAACGAGAAGCTATTTTAATATGCAGTTGGTAGTTTGATAGTTACCTGAATCATCTTCTTTTCTGATGTAGTCATATTCATTGTTAACCATCAGTTCCAGGAACAGATGATGTTTTGATGCATCTCATCAGTTGATCATGCATTAATACTTTATGAATCATTTGTAAACAGAGCTATTACTGGGAGTCAACTAAAGGGAGAGAAAAGATGCCATGCTCATTTAATTTGTCTTTAAGTCATTAGGGTCTTGCTGGATCAGAGAAGAAGAAGATAGGGTGTTCTGGTGCGTTGAGAGAATAGTTTAGGAAGCTCTTTCTTAGCTATATCTGCATTCTTACCTTGTGATCCAGATGAGACCGAAGTGTGATGTGCTTTTCTGCTCTCTGCCCAGGAAATGACAGCTGAAATTCAGCCCCAGATGTGGTTCCCATGAATAGAACATCAAAGTAGTGCTGGTGCAGTCAGGTTTTATTTTCAGCTGCAAAGTGAGAGTTACAGGCCTTGATGTGCATGTTTTTCATCTTCTTCTCCATGGTTAGCAGGTAACCAGTCCAATGTACTCTCTGGACAAGAACGAAGCCTGATGATCTGATTGTTCTTATGCTTTGGAGGTGCTAGAATAGTCTCAGCTGGGAAGGGGAGACCAGGGGAAAAGAACTTCAGGGAGAGAGACTTACTTCTCAGCTGAAAGCTAACAAATACAGCTTGAGGCCAGTACCTGCTGCATTGCTTCCCTGTTTATAACTACTCACTCAAGGACAACTGTTACGCATTATGCTGGAGGCTGTAGTCACTGCTCTTTGGTAGGTTCTCATTCCAGCTTTCAGATCACTAATGTAACCCCGTGACGAAGCATGAATTCAGGTGCGCACTAGCCTCAGGTGAGATAAAACACATTAAAGTCAGTTGTGAGAAGCAGTACCCCTCTGCTTCTTGTTGCTGCTTTTTTCCGGTGAAGAGTCATTCTCAGCTTCATTATTTTGACCTAACAACCTGTTTGCCAGTAGGTTTTTGGCCAAAACCCAGCAGCAAAGCTTGGCTTAAATGTAGAGTACAGACCAGCTCTCTGTTACCTATGTGCCAATGCAAAAGAACTGTTTCCTGTGCAACATTCAAGAGCTGGTGTGGTTAAAATGAAGTAGCAGCTTTGTGTTTTCCTCTTAGAGTAAAACCAAATTCTTTAGACTATTGCAGTCTGCCCGTATAAAGAATTTGTTTTGTTTAGTCTTCCAGATCAGTTATCTTGCTCTCCTGTCCAGGAACTTGGTTGTGTTATTAGTGTGCCCGCTTAATGTATCTAAAGCTATTGATGTTATAGTTATTACACTTTACATTCAAATATTATCTTACTATATAAGAACCTCCCTGAGTAAAATAAAGGCTTCCAAAATCACTAGTCACTGCTTAAAAATGTGTCTTTTCTCTGCTTCAGCCACATCATCTTTAAAAGGCAACGTAATGGTGCCTTATGGTGTGCAGAGTTTACAAGGCTAATCTGTTCCCAGTTACAAGACAGAGCCTTTGATAGAGCAGTGTCCCGTATTAGATTAAACTGAGCCCAGAATGTTTTATGGGGTGATTTAATATGCTGGATTGAAGGAGTTACTGTTGTCTTTAAGTGACTCTGAAAACTGAGGATGTAAGCAGCCGTAAGCAACAAAAGGGTTAACAGTGAGCACCAGCACGTTGTCCTGTCAAGTGTTCCTGCTGTCTCCATTTTATTGAGATGTTTGTGGCTCTGGGAGAAGGAGGAGGCATCCAGCCAAAACCATAAGGAGCAGATTCTGCTGTTGGTTGGTTCTGCAATCTAGAAATAATCCATTGATTTGAATATGTGTGTACTAGTTTACCTGCAGGACTTAATCTACAATCTTTAGCTATGGAAAAAAAAAAAAAAAGACAACAAAACATTCAGTACCTTCTCCAGATTCCTTGTGCTAGGGCACTTTAGGGCGATTAAGATGCTGACTTAAGATGAAAAAGGAAGCAACAATACTCATTTATTGTAGGCGTAGTTGTGATGTCACAGTTGAAATTTAAAAAGTAGCAATTATAGCTGAAATCTGAAAGCTGTTTTATAATTTCATATGTACAATACAACTTCTTACTGGAAGTTGTAGCCATGGCTGCAGTGGTTGCTTCACTTTGTGAATAAAAACCATTTAGTTACCACCTCGCAGTGAAAGAGTAATTTAATAGTGATTTTTGTTAAGTACAGTTTTCAAAACTGCCTTAAAAAAAAAAAAAGACTGTGTCTGTGTTGCCTGTCTTCTATGCTATTTAGTAAGACTAGAGATTAATAAAAAGATACTGGATATGGATACAGGAAAAGACAATTGTTATTTTAAATCCTGGCTGTTATATCATTTAGATATGACGTGCCTTGCTTTTCCTGTAGTGTCCCCACCCCTTGTATTGTGCAATCAAATCCTGGCTGAATGTCTCAAAGTGAACATGAATTTGAAACAGAACAATATAATAATAAGCAAACCTACCATTTTGGGGATTTTTATTCTTGCATTACATTTAAGGTCTGTAATACGTTTTTAACCTTTTATGTTTCTAAATCTCTGTACTAGTCACTTTCTAATTCTGCACACCCATATTAATCAGAATAGATTTTTGGAAAGGCTAATGACAGTTACCAGCTTAAGTTGTGATTTTCTAATGAGATAGAAAAAAGCTTTCTGTCTGACAGGAGGCAGACTCCAAGGTTTGGGTAAGCTAGGCTGCCTTTAAACTCCTTTTGCTTTCTTTTTAAGTGAAGAGTAACTCTGTCCAGAAATCTAGTATGTTCTGTACACATTTATGCATGTCCTTGAAGAGGTAAACTAAGCAGGAATGACATAATGCTAACAATATGGAAAATGCAGAAGATCTGCTCAAGATGTTTTAATGAAATTAAATGGCATTTTCAATGTGGGTATTTATACCAGATGAAAATACGTTAGGGATGTAAGTCTAGCAAGTGCCCAGTGAGTAGGGAGAAAGGTGGCTTCACTCATATCTCTTTGTTTGCCTTGCTGGATCGTGGCCAGTGCTTCATCTGAATATAAAGACTCTATCTCAACAGTAATAAAAATAAATAATTATGTGTTCTAATATCGTTTTTGTTAATGGCCACCTATGTTGTTTTGTACCCTCAGCTTTCTCTGTTAGAAGATGCAGGGTTTGGCGGTGTTCTTCTTTACGTTGATCCTTGTGACTTACCAAAGACTACAGATCTTGCTGATAAAGCTTTTATGGTTTCCTTGAACAGCGGAGGAGATCCATCAACGCCTGGTTATGCCAGTATTGGTAAGTACTGTTCAAGGCATATTCAGCTAATGGACGTTTAATTCTCTGCATATTGTAAGTACGGGAGTTAAAACACTAAACCAAATCCTGCCTGAAGTAGAAGCCGTGAATAAGGGAACACTGTGTAGTGCAGCATGGCTCAAAGGATGGAATCCAATCTCTAAAGTTCTTTTCCATAAAATCTTGGCACAAAGTTTGTACTCTAAATAATTTATTTTGTGTATTCCCACACTGAACCATTATTCCTGCTTATTCTTATCCCATGAAAAAAAAGCTGTGAAGTACCAATCCAGCAGTTTATGAGCAGGTTCCATGGGATCTGTCCCCACTGAAAGGAGTACTCTTCCTTTCATTCTGTCTTCCAATTTCATAGTATTGGTAATGGAAACTTCTGGTCAATAGGTGAAAAGTAAAATGTAATCAGAAATTTATATTTTAAAATATTTAAGAAAAAATAACATTTACGGTATCTTTGCACAATTACCACTTGAATAGGATGTGTTCATTTAGCCTTGTCTCAGTTCTGCCTAGATCAATTTGGTTATCAATTATGCTCCTCTACATACATTTATTTTCAAAGTATAGGAAATAAAGAATTGATTTTAAGGAATTACATAGCCTTTTAAAAGTTAAAAGTTGTTTGTTTGTTTGTTTGTTTTTAAATCAATGTTAACAATAAATAGAAGCAGCCTTGTATTTGACTTGTATGAACTACTTAAATGTCCATTTTGGCAGTTCAGTGAATGTATGTTCTGCTCCTCTGCTGCCTTTTCAGCTTTATAACCTTTTTTACTATCTAACTATTTGGGAATGTATTAAGCAGCAGTCTGTGAGTTTGTGACAAGGCTTCATCAAGAATATTTGGTCCAGTTACTAGCTCAGACTTCTGAAGTCTGACTTGAATTGGCACTAAATCAGCTGAGGCGATGCTGAGATACTTCATGACTAGAATGGCAGAAAATAGAAATATTTGCCTGGTTGTCAAAGAAGGGTGTTAGCTATTCACAGCATGAATGCCTTGACAGCTCAGTGGGAAAGAAATTGCACATTTTCTCAGTGTCTCAGTGTACCTGACCCAGTGTTCTTAAAAGTGCCCTGGGAGCTACAGAGGTAAATATAACACTCTTCAAGCTTTATTCTTGCTCATTTCATGCAGCTTATTTGAGAAACAGTTTGTTGCTTATCTGTCTGGCTGACTTCTTAATGTTTTATTTACCCTACATGAGAAGTAAAGCTAATTAAAGCGGATACACAAACATGAAGATGCCACTTCAATGTCTAAACCTTATGTGTTGGTTTTCTGTCAGTAAATGATCTTATTGGCAGTGTGCGTTCCAATCTCCAGCTTGAGAAAAAGAAGCTTAATTATATGGAAAATGGTGATATCCTTATAAGTACATTGATGGTTTCTACTAGAACCCTAGTGTGCCTTGTGTGTGGTTTTAAATCTCTGAGCAACGCTCATAAGCAGGAATAGGCTGTTGTGTTTCTAAAATAGTTTATATTTTGGTCATTGAATGCAATGATGAGATAGAAAGAGCTCAAAGGAACAGTTGAGGAGACTCTTTCACAGTTCTGACACTAGAAAGTAGATCAGATGGAAGCAATGTCTCTGTTTCTGATGATGATTTTCTGTAGAAACTATGAATCAATTTTGTTAGAGGTAACTTTTGCCCAGGACAAATACAAATACGTCTGGAGCGCAGGCTTTTGCCTGAGGAATGTGCTTGCGTGTAAGGTAGTTAAACCAACTACATGTAGAATAAAAGTGCCAGATACCCAGGGTTGCCCTGTCACTTTGATTCACCGAGTGTAACAGGCACTCCAGGAGGTTTTATTGGAAGCTCCTGCTTAAATTATTGGCCTATCGTTGATACCATCTGCACTTCATGTAATGCCAGCAGAACTGTTACTACTACAGTCTCAGGGACTGCTCTACCACCATTCTCCCTTTAACCAGGAAATTCCTAATAAGATGAGTGATCCGAAGTTAGTCTTATGCTAGGTGAATAAAAGGTAGGAAATGTGTATTGTCATGCTGCACTTATGTTTCTCACATTCTTTTAGTCTGAAAACAAATCTCTGTGTGGCATCAGAATATTGGACAGCTTTAGGTTTTTTCCTAGAAAAGAAATCTTCAGGAAGTGATAACATTTGACAACATTTTTAAAATGGGGTATATAATATTTTGGAGAGAACTTTAGAGTTCTCCCGTGGTTTTAGCTCAAATTTTCTGTTTCATGAAGATTAAATACTGTACTTCTGCATAGGAATTATTCTGGAAGGTACAGAAATTGCTTGAGGATGGGTTTCAGTTGCATACTATCTATGAGTGGAATGGTTTTTTTGATCTCAGTTTAATAAAGGGGAAAAAGTAGTGATGTGGAAAGGGAAGTCAACAGCACTTATGTAAAAGTTTTTGCAGCTTTGTTTGATAATTTAATTATTCTGTTCCTAAGACTCTCCCCATCCCGTGTCATAGCAGTCCTGAAACAATCATATGGGCCTTTGTGAGCATCAGTTCTGTCTTTCTGATTGCCAAAGTCTGGTATCCTCCATTTTTAGAAATATTTATTCTGTCTTCTTTCTATTGGAATGCAACAGATTCAGTGGATGGGACTCAAGGAATTCAAGGGATTAAGAAGTTTGAGAAGGAGATAAGAGACCCATGTGGCAAAAAATATCCTGAAAATTAGAAGAAGAGCATAAAACTTGAGTGATTTCCCCATCTACTTTTTTTCCACTTTGGCTTTTTGAATGCTGCACTTACTTTCACCTGCCTTTGTATGACAGAGACACATTAGATTTCTCCATTGCTGTACTTCAGAGCCATTTTAAATCAAATTTGTTTCCACACAGGAAATGGCTCACTAAACAAAAATATGGATAGAACCTATTTGTCAATTCTAGTATGTAAATAGAAAAGTGCCATTGTGATAAGCATTGAGAATGCTGCCCTGAGATAAGATACCTCATAACAGAATCGCTATCTGTGCAGTGGTGGAATAGAAATTATTTCATGAAGAATTCAGACAACATCATAGAAAATACTGTGAGCTTAAAAATGCTGAAATATAACAGCTGTAATATACAATCTTATGCTGTCAACCAGAGTTTCAAGTGTAATGTCATTATAGAGAATTGTTACACAGAGGTTATAACAGTAAGGCAAAGTGGTATATTTGGAAGTAGTCCATGCTTTAGGTCATTGTTAACAGCTAGTCCTGTCAGCTGTGCTACAGGGATTTGGGTGAAAAATCAGTAACAAGGAGAAATGCACAGTGTCCCTAGAACTGTGAATAGTGGACATTATTCAGGCAGAGGAATTGACATGAGCATTCCTCAAAAATTGCTAATAGGATTTGATTTCAGAGGAAGGGACAAGGAAGATGAGGAATTGGTGAGGTGTGGATCCAGTGCAGGCCACAGCTGATGAGACCATCAGTGAAGTTTGTGGTGCCTCTGACAACATTTAAGAAAGGACAGGAATGCTGGACAGGCAGGGGAGTGAAACTGGGCCTGGAAAAAGGCAGGGCAAAGGTGCTGGTGTAATCTTTTAGGTTTTGTTTCTCACTATACAAATCTGCTTTAATTGGCAACAGTTGACTCTGTTTTGCCTGTGACAGTAATTGGTAAACGATCTCCCTGACTTTAGCTTGACCAATGAGCTTTTGCATCTTATTTTCTGCCCCTGTCCTGTTGAGTAGGGGGAGTGAGAGCACAGCTGGGTGGGTGTCTGGAAGCTGGCCAGGGTTAAGCCACCACACTGTGTTCTCCATGTTTTGCTAAATTACGGCAAAAGTTAAAGAATACCAAATATGCATCATAAAAATCTCATGGCATTTACCTCTTTAGTCATATGTCATTCTTCAATAGAGTTTAGCCAATTCTGCAGTCAACGCAGGGAACTGCTGCTACTACTTGGAATATGGGTAAGGAAGTACATGCTGTGATTATATATGTTTATGGGCTTCCTGCCTCTTATCTGAATTTGTCCTTAGTGTCCTTTACTTCACAATATTTTACTCCTCTAAAGCAACCAGGTGAGCTGAAGTTAACTAGAAAATAGAAACTTGTGTAACAGTTTTAACCATGCATATGCAACATATGTTCTAAAATGTTGTGCTGTAAATCATCATGACTTTTTACATGATGTCCTGGGCCATGGTTTCTCTGTTCTTCTAAAGAACAAAACACTGTTACAAGGATAGATTTTCTGTGCTTGCCTTTGCAGCTGTGGAAATGATCCTGGGAATGTTTATTATTATTATTGTTACTGTTTTCAAAATTTGTGTTTACTTTCTGCTAATAACATCAGATAAATGAAATGTGAAGTTAACTTGGTGTAAAATGACTGTCTACTTTCAGGCTTCTGAGGTTTTTTTTGTTTTATTTTCCTTATGGGCAAACTGAAGCTGAGGAGAAAGAAAAGTTTACTGTACTGTGTTTAAATTTAGGGGTGTGTGTATATATGTTTACATATACTCTTGATCATTTTATTTTTCACTCATGACATGATTTTAGTGGTTGCTGTAAGAAAAAACCCACACTTTATCATTACAACTACACTGTTCTATGTGATATACTATTTTCTGTGTGAAAAAAAAAATCTCTGTTAATGCAATAGGGAGGTGAATCCTTAGAAAATACTGGGTTTTGAATACTGAGCACAGTAAGTAATAATTTAGGAAGATTTTCAGTAATGCATCTAGCACTAAGGGTCCAAAAGGTATCTGGATCCATGATCTGCCTCTTCAGATTTCGCAGGATACAATGAAGCTACTAAACTTGTGTTTAAGTACCAAATTACATGCTCTGAGTTTTGGGGGTTTGTGGTTTTTAGTTTTTCCTCCTGTCTAGCTTTTAGTTGTTGTTGCATGTGTTTAAAACTGAGAAAATCAGTGGGACATAGAAATATTTTAGGCTCATAGGTTTGAGTGTGTGAACCCTTTTAATTGTATATCAGATATTGTTTTGTCTTCTGTTAAGCTGCCTATCATTTTATCTTGAGGGGAGGAGTGACATTTGAATTGAAAATGCAGAGATTTTATCAATTAGAGTATTAGAAGAGGAGGGTAGAAATGACTGCTAATGGTGCTGCAATAGCTTGCTAGCAACACTTGTATCTTTTAACTCTTGCAAATGCCATACTGAACCATCTGGTCAAAACTTTTCTCAATTTCAAATAAATAATTATTAAAAAATGTGAATTTAAAAGAGTAGTGGAATGTACAAGTGGTAGACACCAAAATATTTGAAAAACAATGAATTAATCCTTCCTATGCTGCAGAATTAGTTTGTTGGAAAATATTCTGCCTAAATACTTTCTGAGTCTTTAGAAGTTGGAGAGGAGTCCAAACTCCTCAGGTTTTTTGGCATTTCAGACAGTTTCTAACTACTAAACAGCCTTGACTCCTTACAGAATGTTTTCCACTGAAGCCACTTGCTCTTTCATGCAGCAAAAATAGCATTTAATATGGTGCCCAGATTAAATTTGTGAAGCTCCTCAACTCACAAGTGAGTTTAGCATATTTAAATCTTTTGTGAAATCATGATTGAAAAGAATCCTGCCATAACTTTACTGACATGGTATGTCTGTTCAGCGTAATTTATGTGAATGAGATAATTTATTATGTGCTTGTGAAACAGCAAACGTCACTGAATGGCAGTAAGTCTAGCTGGTGTGTTGGAATATCCTACGACAAGAACGTGGGTGCCTGCAGAATCAGTTGAAATGAGTTGTCCTCGCCTGGACTGAGAATGTGGCTCAGGGAAAACTGCTTTTGCAGCATCAGGGAGTTTTGTGAGTGCTCCTTTGCACTCCTTCTACAGCTGCAAGTTGTACATAGGAATGGTGTTAAGAAGCACATGAGACCCAAGACAGGATATTAAGGGAATATTTTACTAGATCTATGTTTATGGATGAGGAAAGGAATTACATTTGTTTGCAAAGGTGGAGGGATGAAGAGCTGTGTGTTTGCTCACATAGCAACATAAAATGATCCATTTTAAGACCCAGGTAAGCTCTGAACTGACTGTCAGCTAGAGGCCAATTTTATGGACCACTTGCTCTGTTGCCAGTCATTTGCTGCTTAATGCCTTTCTCTGCTCATTACTGTGGTTTCTTCCCATCCTTTATCTATCACAGCCTTTTCCAGCGGCTTCACTGTGTTTCAGGTGGGTGTTGTTTTCTTTCAGAACCCAATTAAACTAGTGTTACTTGATATTTTTTCATCTAGCAGTGTCTAGCAGATAGGCAGAAAAGTTCAGCGCTATTTGTACGTGGAATTTGAGTTTATAGCAAAAACATGCATAGAAATAGCAAACCAATAGTCACTTCCAGTTTTTTGGTAATTGCAGTCTGTAACCACGTTTATTTATTCACTGTAACTGAAACACTTGCTTAGCCTGGTATCAAATTGGTGATGGCACCTCCCCACTGCAAGCCAGTAACAGTGGTATTGCTGGTGTCTGGGGATCCAGAAGGGGCTTAGAACAGTAGGTAGGTACCTTTTGAGTGGGCTTCTGTTTGAAGGCTCTGAAACTCTGGTTATAGTATTATGGCAAAACAACCTCAGTTTCCTATGCCTATTTTTCTTGTGTTTCTAATAGTTGTGTCTAATTATCACCATCTTCCATTTCAGGTGATATATTGTACGTTTTGAAAAATTATATTTGTCAAAATTTAAAGGATTTTCTCTTAATGTGACTGACTATTCAAGCAGCTTAGATTTAAAACTGGCTGTTAGGTATTTAATGAAGAGTTAAGTTCATTTAAAATAAATGCTCTGAGGTAGAATATGTTTATGAATCTTGGCTGAATTTCATGTTTAGTTTTGTATGTAGAAAGATGGTTTTTAAAAAGCCATTCATTTCCTTCTTAAACTTTAAAATAATGAACTTTTCCCTTCTATTAAGAAGTTGATGAAATGCAGGGAAGAGACAAAATGGCTAAATGATTGAACATTTTTAACATAATAAGACAAATTCACTATTAGTTATGCCTTTTTCCTAATCGATTTTGTATGTACAGAGCAAATACCTGTTTTGGAGATGACTGTGTTTTACTCAAGTGTAGTGCTAAGATGACACCTCAGAGTAAATGGCAGGCGTTTCTGGTAGGTGATATTATTAACGCTGCTGTAATTGCCGGAAGTACAACTGTTTCAAAGTATGAATTCTGGTCAGACTCAACCAATAATTTTGCCCATATAGAAGCTAAAGGGGAAAATATCAGAACCAGAATGATTGTAAGGCAGTTTAGGTACCCCTCACAGGAAGACAGAGCAGATAATAGGTGTATATGTGTAAATTAAAGGAATCGTGTGTGATAATAAAGCTTGGTTAACTTTCTCATATATTTATACATACATGTAATACAATGGAATTTTATCCTTCTGGCATTCCTGTGCGCAAGTTGGGATACTACAGTGTAACTCTTACGTGTTGCAGAGTTAAAACCTGCAAGTGCACCTGCGTCGTGTGAAAAGCACCATAAAGTCAGCTGGCTGATTTTTTTTAAGCAATTAAAGATGTAATTAGTTTTATAATTGATTTTTTTTCTAGTGCAGTTTGAATACTGCAAGCCAGAATAAACCAAACCATCTTTAATTTGACTTGATCTCTGTTCCAGCCTACTGCTTACCATATTCAGCAGCTGCATAAAAAAGATAATAGAAACGGAATGTTTAAATAAATACGTATGAAACATCCCCATACAGACCTACGGCACTGATGTGTACTGGACCAAATTTTGATGTGAGCTTGTTTCTGTTCCAAATATGAAAACCATGGATTTCCCTTTAGCTAGAACCTGATGATTTTTTTTCATATATTCAGTCTTAAATAGGGTAGAAGAAAGAATCTGTGGTCTTAAATTTCAGTTGTGCATTTTGAGCTGACGTGCATTAGTAGGATTTACCAGGCAATGTCCAGTATGATTCAAGGCTTGAAGAAGCACTTTTGCAGTTGAGTTACCTTTCTTCTTGGAACTGTAATTGTGCCCAGACATTGTATGTCTGACTGGATGTGGGTGCTAATTTGAGTACTTGTGCCTCTGGTGATTTGACTGAGACCAGTTAGATACACAAATGGTTAATTAGAGCTCAGATCTATTTAGATAGTGTATAGCAAACTCACCTACTTCTGTTTCAGGTTCTGCCTTCCTTGTTACTGTCCTTTGTATCAGACTGTGTAGGAGAAGTCACTGAATTTGAAGGCAATACATGTTGCAGCTTCTACTAATACCTTTCAACATTGTCTTCCTGATATTGATAATGATGCTCTAATTGTTATGGAGTGCTTCCTAAAAAATGCTGATGACTCTTCAGTCCATTGATCTGATTGAGGTTGGTGGCTGTTCAACATCTTGCATGTGTAATTTGCCAAAACTAAGCTTTATTCAGTAAATTGTTCTCAAGTAGAGGCTGTTCTAATTGCAGAGGCTGACTGCACTCATCCAGAAAAAAAGTTCCATTCACAAGGCATCTCTACCACTTACTTCAACTAAAGAGGGGATGGAAATGCCTGACACCTGTGCAAGGAAAGCTTCAGTTGTTTCAGAACTGTGTGGGCAAAATGCCAGGGCTGAGAATATCAGGCCAGTGATTTCTGTGTTCCGCTGATGGTACATTTTTCTTCTGCTTCCAACAGTAGTTTTCTTTCAATTATCATCTAGTGTCTTTTATTTTTGTGTTGGTAAAGAAAACTTACTGTTTCCACTGTTAAATGCTTGCTATAGATCACATCCTCCTCATCTTTTTCAATTCCTTTGACTGTTATGTTTTACCCAACTGCTGGATTTTTCAGTGTCAGGGCTGACAATTAGAACGATATTCCAGCTGAGACTTTGTGTACCTGAATAACTGAGCTGTGAATGTACCCCATGTAGGTGATTCATACTGCATAGTTGCTTTCAGGATAAAAACTCGTTTGTGTATATGTCAGGGTACAGTTGCAAATTCTGCTTAGAAAACAGGGGGTTTATGTATACTTGGATACTTCTTTTATATTCATTAATGCTATTTAAACCATGTCTACCTACTGTTATTTCTGCTTAGGTTCAGTCTAATAATATTATTATCTGTGATCTTTACAGTATAGCAAGTAGTTAATGAGTAGTATTATTTTCAATTAATTTCCGGATATAATATTGTCTCCCGAAATGAACTGAAAACACAGATATATTGCCAGGGTTCTGCATGGATTTAAAGTAATCCACTTCCAATTACAGCAGTCCTATAAAAGAAATCAGTGTATCATTTCCCTTTCAGCTCCATGGTGATAAAGTATAAGTGGAAATTTTGGGTATTTCTTTGATTAAGGCTTTAGTGGCCACGAAGAATAAATATAGATCTTCATAAATAGATGTTCGAGTGTCTGCAGAAGAAGGGTGCTACTTTGACTCAGATTTTCTTCTGGGAAGCATATTTTCTTTTCTCATGTTCTCAAACTATGCCCTGGGAATCTTTTAAGTAACCGTGACAGAACAACAGGTAGAGAAATCCTGGCCTGCTCTGCACTGCAGTGCTGTAGAATCAGCCCATTCTGCACAGCTGCAAGGTTGTGCAGTGCTTGCTTTGTTTTGCACTGATTGCTAATCATATTTTTACTCTAAGAACAGGGTAACACTTAACTTTTAAATAACTTGTCTCTCTTTAGTTCTCAGTAGCATGTTATATATTCTTAGAAGCTTAAAAATACTTGATCTTAGCCGTTTCGACCTTTCCCATATGTCAGTCATTGCTTATGAAGAAAATTTTGCGTTGAAAATTAAGTGCCATTCTGTTGTGTTTTGTGCTTTGTTTTTTTTTCTTTTGGAGGACAAAATAGTATGATTCTATTTTACACTGTGCAGATTACTCAACAAAGTTCTTTACAGTATCAGTATTTTATCACCATTACATGTGTTGTTTGAAATGAGTGGATAATTAGGCAAACTTGGAGTTCAACACTGGGAAACGTCTACACAACAATAAAATTTATCTATTCATTGTCAGTGTATTTTAAGCACCAAAGGCAGTGGTTAATGCTTTTAACAACTTGCTTTAACTTTTGGTCAGCCCTGAACTGGTCAGGAAGTTGGACACTTATACACTAAATTTTCTTCTGTTAAATATTGTTTAAAGCAAACATTTCTACTTTAGAAGGGGTGGGGTGTTTACCAGAAGTCCTTTTAATTTGTCTGATGCATAAAATTCTTTAGGTTCTCACTGAAAAACTGTTTTGTGTTTTGTAACAGCCCAAATATGTACTGAAGAATGAAGTCTTATGTTCTAAATACATGAGACTATATGCTCCTTCTTCCGAGTTATAGCTGGATAAAACAAACAAACAAAACCCCATCTGTGCTACATATACATAATATTTGCAAATATTATATCATTGTATTTAATGAAAAATGTAAAGTACTTTAATTTCTTAGTCAACAAGGATTAGAGTAAAAGTTTCAATAAACACCTGTCATTCCTTTTTATAGGATAAAAATAATGGAGAGGTGCTTAGAACTGGAGATACTGTCTAAAGGTCTGGCCATTTAAAAGTTTTTAGCAGTTTGCAGTTGACTTCAGGGTCAGAATTCAGTCAGAATTTTCCACCTCTGAGTTACTGCAAGGTCAAGTTAATAGAGATAAAAAATGTCACATCTGTGTAGCTGGTGCAACAGCATTTCAGAAAATGTTTTGAAGTTGGCTGTTTGGGAATTAATTCAATTTGCCAATGCATGTCCACACATCCTTCTCTGCTGTCATTACCTCTACTTATATTTTTTCTCTGTTATCATACAGAGCCTGTCTTCCCTTTGAATTAGGTACTATTTCCTATTTTCATACTAACTGGTAAGATTTAGTAAAATCCCATTGCAATACAGAGGGAACTCATTTTTTCCACCTTGAAAAAGCTGTTGATAAATATAGCTGTTGCAATATATCTGATTTTATTTTTTAGCCTGATACTCAAACACTATTTTGTCTATAGTTGACTCTTATTTTTGACAGGCTCATATTTCACCGCTAGTAGTGCAGAATATATTTACCCATCGACCCACTCCTTGGTGGGGTCTGCAATATTACTTTGAGAATGGATAGTAATTATAAAACCTGGCTAAACTCCTTTGGTCATAGCAGTAGCAAAACTGCTGTCTAAATCTATCTCTGTTCAAGTAGGCAAAATTGCAGCTGAATGGTATCCTTCATTATGCTGCTTGTGTTTAAAACTTTTTCCAGTAAGCATTTTGAAGACATTAGCAGAGAAAGGCTAATTTTATTCTGTCATTATGAATGACATTTTGCTATTTATATTCCATTACTTGTTTAGACTAAACCCCATGGTTATTTGAAAGAGAATCTTGTGTTGTCAATAGAGTATTCTCTGTAGAATTAGCAAGTTTTCTCTACTACACCTGCTACTTCAATCTACGTTTACTTTTACGCTCAATGAATATTATTCCTATTTTGAAGAGGAATTTAATGTCATTCTAGAGCTGAAGTGTTTTCCAAATACATATATTTATTCTGCATGAAAAAAATATTTTTTATATAATTTAATGTTTTTCTAATTCAAGAGCTGTAATTCTGTTGTTAACCTGTGTTTTATACCTCTGATTTCTTCATTAAATGCGGAAGATATCTGTCAGTTGTTTTTTAGTGAATTGTCTGTTTATACTCTGAAATTTTTAACTAAGGTAATGGAGCAAAAATTTAACTAAGGTAATGGAGCAAAAATTACCTCTGCCTTTTGAGGTACATGTAATCAGGAATACCATTGCCAGTTTGAGGTTATATTATAGCTGGTAGTGGTGCTATGCTGGTGCAAGATAAACTGAATCCCCTTTTTTAGGAAGGAGCAGCTGTAGAGATTAGCATTGTTGCATCATTTGGGGATATATTTGAATGCCTGACCTTGCCGTATTCCCATTTAGCTGTTGCAACTGTTCGTTATCTGTAAGCTATTCGTAAGTAACCTCACCTATTTATGAACTATGTATTATAGCTTTTGGCCACAAAAGGAGCAGTGAGGATATCAGTGTGTAATAATTTTGGTATCTGAGAAACACTTTTTCAGTCCTGTTAGGAACAACAACAAAAAGTTGCAGTATCAGCAGCATTTAAATGCAGTAATTAATAAGTGCATAATGGATACTTCAGCATCTTCCAAGTGTTTGAACACATTGTCCTGTGAAGATCTTCAAGAAACATTGAATATGAAATGATGTTTGTAACTAAATTGTGTTTTATCTAAGTCCTGTATGTTTCAGTAACGTTACATTGGCAAAAAAACAGAAAGAACACAGCAAATTTGTTGTAATACATCCTAATAATGAACACAAATAATGGAGGAGATAGCATTTTAGTCTTGCAGATTAGCACCTGATTCCTTGAAATCCTGCTTTAAAAAAATCCTAATATATTTAGGTAGGTTGTACTGATACACCACTATGGACAGTATTGCAAAATAATGAACAAATGCATCTTTATTCCATTAATCTGTCATTTGAAAACAACCTGAGAAGTTGGACTTTGGAAGTACCCAAAGTACTTATCGTTGTATTGTAGTTTTCTGGAGTTAATTATTTTGGAAGTATAGTGAAGTTCGTGTCTGAGTGTCAACTTCAGAATAATTGCCTGCATGCTGAGCACTACATACAGGTATCTAACTCAAGGATTTGAAATACATAAATATGATTAACATTTCAGCATCATGTTCAGAATTCTTAAGTCCTTATTTCATTGAAAGTTTAAATGCTTTTTGAAAACGAGCATTCCTCAAAATATTTTAGTCTAGACACTAGACTTCCAGTGGTATTTTCAGAATCTTGACCTGAGAATGTTAATATGAATATTTGTTCAGTCAGTCATAAGCAGGTGTAAATTGACTGCAGTAAAAATATGGTAGTTTATGCTCCTGTGACTGCAAACATACATTCAAATTATATAGCTCTTCTAACTCAACATTTGAATAGTATTACCTGGAAAAGAAAGATTAAGTCTCTTAATGCATACCGGAGTGTTTATGTTTGGGGTCAGATGCTCAGTAATAGTTGTTTCTTACATGTGTGTTCTATTGAGTCTTCCTAAAGAGAGCAGAGGACTATGGATTAGAGAGAGACTTTGGGCTGAAGCTTTACGGGCTTGACAACCTCCTGCTGTGAAAGGCAGGCACAGGGAAAGAAATGTTACTGGGGGGTAACTTAGGAAAGCATTTCTGAAATGCTGTGGAAGAAGCCTTCAGTATTACAGGGAGGTTACATGATATAGGTGATGTCTGTTTTGTGGGGGTGGGTTGTTCGTGTGTGTTTGTTTTGTTTGTTACCTATTTGAAGAAAATTCCTTCTGAATTGAAAGCGTGGCAAAGAGGAAGATGACAATTTAGGGTCGACCTGGGTGATTTGTCTTCGAAGTGAAATTAGTTGAAACCTGCAGCACTTTTGAAATCTTGAATTCTGTTCCTGCAGATCTTTACCAGTGTAAAAACTTTGGCAATGATTTCGACCCTCTTTACTTGAATAAATTGCTTTTAAGAGAGCTTTTAGATTAGACTTTGAACTGAAAAAGGCATAAATACGTAGAAAAGTCTTGATTGTCAGTATGTTTTCTGTTAGCCAGTCTGTCAAATAACTAGGCTTGACTCAGCTGTGAATTTTACTTAAGAACTCATTAATATGAATGTAGAGTGTGACAATCCATTTATGTTAATACAGTTTCTAGCTACAAATCCACGGAATACAGAACTCCCTTTTCCCACAGTGCATTTCTAATCCTTATTCACTAAATGCGACAACTTACCTTGCACACCCAATTTTTTTATATGAGTGTCCTCAGTATACTTACAGACACTTCCCAGAAGCTATTTTACAAGTGAATGCATACTAATCCTTAGTACTAGATTCTAAATGCAGAGTTCTATTGAAATCTGAGCTCCCTAGTTGCTGGAGTATCGATGAAAACGTTGTTAGAAGTCCTTTGGGATTCTCTTTCCACTTAGGTAGCTTTGTGATATAGCCATGGCAGAACAAAGCACACGTGGGCTGGGTTAAGTGGTCAAGTTGCAGCTTCCAGCTTTGCCTTCTGATGAGATTGATCCGTAGATACCTTTTTGACATTCCTTTTAAAGTACCATTTACTTAAAATAGTCATTGTGGTTAAATATATTGTGCTGATCTTATTATGGATCATTCTGCAGATAAGTAACTTACCTAAAGAGGTTGGATTTCTGGTTTTGTTTGTTTATTTTTCATTGGTTGTTTTTCTTTAGTTTTATTTGTGTTTTTTCCCCATTCCGTTTCAAAGAAGGAGGTTAAGATTGCTGTAGAATATGTAAGAACTTGCCTTTTTTTTTTTATTTTTTTTTTTTTTTTTTTTTTTTTTTTTTTTTTTGTTTGTTGCATTCCAGTTGTCAGGTACTACAAATGCCCACACTGTGATTTAAGATTTGATGTAAATATGCATATAGTTGATCATTAGTAAGAGTCGTTTTTGTCTAGTGTATGTAAATCTCCTTGACCACTTTCCACTTTTGTAGTTTAATTTCCTCTTGACATTTCAATTTACATGTACACTGTTTAACAGAAACATTTCTGTGAAATTTCAGGGCAGAACAAACCAATTGTAATTGCAAGACTGACTTCCTACATAATCCAAGCCAAATAATTGTGCCATCAAGCTCATAATTAAATTTAGTGTATATGTTGGAAATGCATTAGGTCTTGATTGTCGTTAGTACTTCTGCAATGCCTCTGAATGAATTCTTCTAGTATTTTGCATTTTAAGCAAATGCCTTCAGTTATTAATTGCAGGTCTGCTCCATATAGAGTGTCTGCCAACCTGAAGCAAAGCTCTGATATAGGTTTCACTATTCTTTTTTAAATTGTGTATAGATGGGAAGCACCACAGATGGGGAAGTGTCCTTGGTATAGAACTTCGTGGAACAACACTGAAGCTAATCAAGGTTTATATTTATAAAAGTTGCTCTGAAGAAGCGCTCACAGTTTCACTAATTAGTCTGAATTATCTCAGTCTCCTGAGCACTCAGTGGACTATTTACTTAGGTAGTTGGCTGTTCTTGAAAGTGTCAAGTTATCTGACTGTAATAAAATCAGTTTCTCCTGCACAGGGAAAACACAGGTTTGTGGCAGCTTGGGCACAGGGTACCATATATGATCTCTGTGTGTTTATGGTTAAGGAGGATTCAGTATAGACTTTGTCCTTCCCATGCAGGAGTTCTTTCACATCAGTTGTGTCTTTCAGGAGTTGCCCCAAGTATAGAGTTGAATAAGAACGTGTAACACATGCAGTTCCATTTCTTTCTTTGGCCTGCTGAAGTCCCTTTGGTAATATTTCATGACAAACACTGACTTCCGGGTACCCGGGCATCTCACACAAAGACCATGCACGTTGTATGTGGCCTGAGCCCTGTAAGTCTAACCAGCACTTCTCTAAAAAAAACAAATTTTCCAAAACCAATGAGAAACAGTGTGATGATTTTAGGGAGCTTTTGATCCAAATGGAATGACTTCATAGTATCAACCCTGGACATGAGATATATATTCTTAAGAAAACACATTTTTAGTTACAACTTGAAAAATACAGTTCCATGCGGAGTCCAGAGAGTACATCGATATGAAGGACTTCAAGTTAGGTGAAGAATAGAAAAAAATACAATTGTAATTGAGTTCATATTTGCGGCTCCTTGAAGAGGTTTGTGTTCTGTTGACCAAGACTTTCTATGAACAGAAGAAAATTGTTTCATTTAAAAATTTGATAGCCAGAATATAGAGAACCAATGCTAATGGGCACACTTTCAACCACTAGTAGAAAAATACACCATTCTTCATTAGATTTTAAATAGATTTGTTTCTGGCTTTTTTTCCTTGAGGACTTAAGCTACAGGTTAACAAACAAAATTTGAAATATTTACTTACAGTAGAAGACAGAAAAATACTGAACAGCTTTTAAAAGAAGTATAATGAGCCCAATTAGTCTGAGGCAGTACCTCATTCTGCTCGCTGTGCTCTGGTGGGAAGATTATTATTTAAACATGTTTGCATACATAACTCAAAATCTAATTTTGTGACTACATTATATAGGTTTATAGATACTTGAAGTTTCATCAATGCAGGTCCTGTACTATGTAATTATATGTACAAGAGAGTTGTGTAAGGAAGATAAATATTAGCCTGTAGCAAATTCATGTTAATATACTAAATAATTTGGGTGATGAATTGTTTGAGGCTTCCATTTTCTGTTTCCTCTTGGCCCTTTAACACTTCTCAAGAGTTGGAGCCACGTTTTCAACTACCATTCATAAGTAGGATGAGATTTTTGTGAGAACTGAATCAAGGGGGCAGATGTTCTTTAAGAAGGACTTATTCCCTTAATTTCTGTTTTTTCTATCATGTCAGTGGAAACAGAAAGCACAGTCTTCTATAGATATGCCTGCTTAATTAAAATGCATTTGGCATCTTCTCAGCGTCTAGCTTTGTGACTATGTACTCAGCACTAATGACTGTGACTTGAGTAATGGAACATCCTTCAAATGCCTTCTCCATGCTTGGTCCTGAGCTACATTTTCAGTTAATGTTAGTGGTTATCAGGATTTAGAATTGCTTCAGCAGATTAAAACAGTATTGAATAAAATTTAATTTTAGTTCATGTAGGTGTGTAACACAATTAAGTTTCTGCTTTTTTTATTTAGTAAATTTTTACTTGTTTCACGGCATTTAGTGTCTTTTCCACGTAATTTTTCTATTGATGTTTTTGCAAAAGCCACACATGAAGTAAAAGCATAATAAAAAGATCAGTTTTATCTACAGACTGAAGTAGTATTTTTGCCCTCTGATATGTTATTTCCTATATATTAGACTTGTTTAGTGCAGTTGAACTGCAGGCAGTAGAATGATGAAACCTGAAATCATATTAAGGAATGCTTGAATTTTGGTCTTATAATGAATAGTGATGGACAACTAAAGTGTTCAGTCAGTTCTGTCTCACTGCCTTAAGTGCTCTCACGCAGCACACCATGTTTGAGAATAAAATGTTATCTGCAGTGAGTGCATGGGAAAATAATATTTCATCTTTGAGTGGCTATAAGTATTTTTTTCTGAGCAGAAAACAGATACTTGAGGACAAATTGCAATTTTCTTACTACACTATTGGCAGGAAATAGTTTATTATAAAACTGTAAATATTCATTTGCACACTTGCATGAAACACAGTACCTGTGACAATGAAGAATGATGTTACATATTGTTGAGGCAATCACATAATGCATGAAGTGTCACTTGAATGGAACAGCGCCAATGGAATTTACAGAAGTGACATCTATTTATTTCTACCAGTACTGAGAAGGAGATGAAATAATATGGAAGTGATGATTACTTATGTCACTTTCCTTTTATGAAAATAACTGCTTTAACCCATGTGGTTATAACAGTCTGTGTGTTCTTTTTATTTATAGTTCTTTGTTTCTTTCAGTGAATCATATTTCTGTGTATTTGCTTTTGCCTATCAATAGGATGCAGTCAAGAGCATGTATTATCTACTTTAAAGTTGTGATAGCTTACCAGCTTTGTGCAACTTCAGGCAAACAATTCATGGAACCAAATTGTGACAGTGAAGTAGTAGAATCAGAATAGAAGCAACACTGAGGGTTAGATTATCAAACATATTTTGAAATAAGTGCTGAATGAACTTTACAATGATGATTAAGTGACGTATTGGAGTAATACCGCGTCTTTCCCATTGAAAGAACCCTGTGTGAGACTTGGGTTAGTACAACAGCATGTCAGAGCTCGTGAACTCTACTTACAAGTAAGATTTATTTGCCCAGGCTGTGCTCTCCAGAAACATGATTGAGCTGCTTCTAATTGTGAAACTGTCACTGGCAGTGGCAGCAGGAGGGTCATGATTTCGTGTGAATGGGGTTTGTGTGTGTGCGCCACATGCATGTGCATGTATTTGTAGGCCATAATGAAGTCTAGTTAGGCAGCTGTGCCGTCACACTTAGCTATTGAACCAAAAGTTTGTATGAGGGGATTTTATAATAAGATCAAGACACACACAATTTTGAGTCCCAAGTACTTTTAGAATTCATATGTGTTTCTGTATGTCTAACTTCACACATTTCAAGAGTCTTCTTGATAGATGTGGATGTTGGAAACCTTGAAATCCCATCTTCAGAGACAGGGATATTCCCTGGAGATATCACAGGAGAACAAATTTTAACAGTGAACCACTGAAAGGGGGAATGTTTGTCAGCACAACTCACATTTATGAATTTTTCAAGATACTACCATCGCAAATATCTGTTAACATTGATGAAGAAATGAAATAAGGAATGTTGTGCTTAATACTGATCTTTAGCATATAAAGAGCTTCTCTTCTCAGTACACCTTTTACAGATAATTTGGTTAATGTTTCTTCTACTGAGCTGCATGTTTTTAAAGAAGAAGGTGATCTGGTCCATTGAAGTTTCAGCTCGTGAAGACAATTTACTTGCTGCAAGCTCTTTGCTAGTACTTACAGGAAAGTAGTGGTGAAGTAGTATATTATTATAGTCTCTTCCAGTAACAAGCACATAACAAAATAAAACACAAAACAAACAAACAAGGAAAACAGTGATTTAGTTGAGAGGTGTAGCTGCTGTGAAGAGTATGATTTGCATAGACATTTCTGTCAGTCTGTATACATTCTATATGCTTCTAGGTATCATTTAAAATTCATTAAACTTAGGGTAACAGTCAAAATGAAACTAGATATCTATTGATTTCTTCTCTTCCACTGCTCTTTTGGGATTCTTCTAACCTGTGATCTTTGCTGTAAAAATAGGAGAAAAAGAAGAATGGATTTCCTGATTTGCCTATGACCTGAGCAAGCTCTCCACTTTTAACAGTGTAGAAGGAACAAAGGACAGTTCAATGCTTCAGTGTCCTTCAAATTGAGTAGTAAGAAATGACCCAGGAAGAGTAAGTTCTTTGAGGGAGCTCTAGAGAGTTCTGCCTTTTTATTTCTTTTAAAAGGATAAGGGACTGAAAATTAAAAAGGATAACATGTATATATTAATTATAAACAATGCTTTAAGCCTGCCTAAGAGAATGGGAAAAATGTATAGGACTTCTCTGCTTATATTTTGCTTCTACAATGTGGTGTTTCAACAAAATACCACATGTATAGGCAGAAAATTTTAACACACAATGAAAGTTAAATTAAGTAGTTTTGAAATCCTTTGAAAAAAAGATAGTGGGGATATCATTGTTATATTTAATCACGTGAACAAATCTATTTGCTAACTTAAATACTTCATTATTTGGTAGCAGTATCAGCTTTTGGAGGTGGAGACATTGATGTGTCTAGCCCACTATATGACTCCTATGGCATGCCATAATGATTACTGAGAAAGGAATAAAGGGTTGATATCATTCTGAGGGGAAAATGGACCACTAAAGGCTAGTTTAAGATAATACAGTTACACTGGTGTCTTTTAAGAATCAAAGCAACTGAGACTGATAACTTTTGGGTTCACAAATTTAGTAGTTTCATTTTGAATTAAAGCAGGTAAAATATTTTATTTTAAAATATCCCATAAAGAATTGAAAACATTTTTAACTATAAGGATTTTTTAGAAATTCTGTGGTATTCATGGAATGAAGGAGGAAACTGAAATACAGAGAAATTCCTCTTTAGCATAAGTAAAGCTTTTGTATGGTAGGAGAGGTTGTGGCATTTCCATACTTGGAGATGCTCAGAAATCCTCTGGGCATTGTCCTAGGAAACCTGCTCTAGTTTGAGCTGGCAACTTTTCCTTCACCAATCTCCACATGTCCCTTCCAAGCTCAACTATTCTGTAGTTCTGACATCGTCCAGACTGCTCTGTTTGTTTAGGGGCCATGAGCTGCCTTCATATAATATCTGGACGATGCCCTCTGTTTATGTTTCAGTAATTTTATATGAGGCTGTTATCTTTTCCAATGGGGATTATTTTCATAAGTTTTGCAGATAATGGCATATTCGCAGTTCACAGATCCAATATGGAAACTTGCTAATTTCTCTGAAGAGAAGCTTAACAGATGGCAGTCAAAAGAGAAAGTAAGGGATTTTATATATATATATATATATATATAAATTTTTTTTTTCCTAATGAGTGAAATGCTGGTATCTACATTTATGAACAAAGAACTTCAGAAATATTTTGCTGATAAGAAAACAAATGTGGCAAGGGGGAGCTACAGAGCTATGCAGAATGAGAATAGAAAACAATTTAGGTCATCCTGATTTGACATTCATTAACATAGTATAGAGACAAAAAAGAGGAAAAAAAATAACCCAATTGTGTATCTTAATACCAGAAGGCAATGTGCATAGAATTGTTAGTTTGAATCAGAGTATTCGTATGGAATAAAAGTAAACACCTCATACACAGCTCCAGAAATGTTTGAAAATATCAACAGAACAGCAGTCTATATTGAGGTCTGAGTCAGCAGAGCATACGTAAACCAGCATTTTTTACATATGGACAGACAGGGAAGACGTGCTGTAGGTTTGCTGCAACCCTTGCAGGAAGGAACTAAAAATAGATACAGAATGTATGCACTGTGATTCATTATTTAAAATAGTCTTTGGGCTGACAAGGGGATTCTTGTTGCTTTTGACGCTGATTAGTAGTTATGTGTATGTAGGCATCTGTTCATTAGGATCTGACCTGTGATTAACAGCTCGTTTCTGATCAGCCATTACTCAGTTCTTGCATGATTATGATACATTTACCAGTTCTTTTATAAACTAGATGCTTACATAGTAACCATAGTAACTTTTTTTTTTTTTCTTTTGTGTAAGGATTGTATTACCAAGCTCAGATTTCTAAAATTTTGGATGAGGTGGTATTCCCTTACAAATCAAAATGCAAGCTGATTTTTTGTTTTTGAAAATAACCCTAGCGAAAATGGAAACTATGAAGGTTTTTTGATTTTTGTTTTGTTTTGTTTTTTTTCAAAGTTATAAGTAGCTTTTGAATTTATGTGCATATTTGGGTGTCATTCCCTGCCAAGAACAGTCACTTTTTGTCCTAGAGGGCAAGAGTATCCTCTCTAATTGTGCTTTGACAACACAAGGCTAGAGGAGGAATTGGAGGAGTTCCTGCCACCCCATCTGCCTCCCTGTCCCATCTCACCTCCTGCTCTGCTGATATTTCTGTTAAGAGCACAGCTGTGATTTGGGTTGGGCAACTCATCTAGCTTTAAAGAACTTCAGGGAAGTTTGCCGATCTGGTTCCTAGGATGGGCACCAAAACAATTGTGCTGGCACAATGAATGGCACTGCACTGTAGGGAGAGGAATAGGTAACGCTCTGTGGGAAAAGGGGGAGACTTCAAACCCTTGGATGACCCCATATGTCATCAAACTGAAGCCACAGTGTGAGTTTCCACAATTTCGAACAAATATGGAAGGATAAGCCAGATATATATTATTGTAAGAAAATTATAGTGTACCACAGATAACATATGTAATTTTATTTCATGTTGTCCACCAAATATATACAGACGACATGTGATTCTGGGTTCACTATGTGCTATAAACAAAATAATTGATATCCTAAACCTGTCACTTTCAGTGTTTTCTTAGAGATTTTCTATTTCCACTGCATTCCTTGTAGAGTGTTATAGGGCTTTTATTATTTTTAATAACAATAAATCTAATTATTGTGGGTAAACAGGAGTCCATGCCTGTTTGTAACCAGAACAGTGATGGCATATGTAACCTGATGTATATTCTGGCTGCTGCAAACATATTTCACCTGGAGCAAGACAGTTATTTTGCTATTTGTAGTCTTGGACCATCACTGAAGGGAAGGAAATCTATATCAGTGTCTCATTTCCATGTTTGTTGTTTGTTTCATCTATGGTGGCCATCACCGGTGTAGAAAACCAAGGTTTATGTCATGAGGGAACAAGCTAAAAGAGGAGCCCATTAATTCTTGAACGTACCAGAAGTTGCTTATTTCTTGAAGTGGTTAACAGGAAACATAATTCATACAGGAGGTGCTTTGTGCTTCATCTGCAGGTGTGACTTAATGGTCCCATTATTAAGCGGGTCACCCATGCTTGGTGGTGACCTGGATCCTTTTTGTAAGAGTAAGATAAGCCTTTGGTTCTGTTGGGCACACATAAAGTAAACTGACCAATGCCAGTTATTCCCTTTTGTCATCCTTGCATCTTCTTCAAAAAGCATTGGAGAGATAATAACCTTGCAGTTACTGTAACTAGCCATAAAATAGAGACAAGCTGCTTATCCACTCAGCGTACAAGAGCTGCAGCATTATCATCGTTGCTGTTTTTCTCACTGTGGGCTGCTACCAGACAGGTAAAAGAAGCCAATATCAGGAGCTAAGTAAGGTCTGATTGGAGTATGGCACAGCAGATGGGAAAAAGTTATAAAATCTGGGTGCTATAACTTTTTTTAAAAAAGAAGAATAATTTACTTACTTTGGAGTTTAAAAGCATTATGGAAGCAAATGTAAAGTGCTTATGTTCAAGACGGTCTGTGAACATGTGACTGATATTATAACGTATGAAGTATGGAATAGGTTTTGTGTCACATAGTCCTTTACTCCTATGTAATTTGATGTTTTCAAAATTCTTGCTTTCAAAAAATATCGAAGGGGATGATCAAACCTTGCAGTAGCAGAATTGGGGCATCCAGTGATGTTTTCTTTGTCCATTTCAAGAGCAAGCCAAAATCATTCATAGCACAACCATGGTCAAGGGAGTCAACTTGAGCTCGGGCTGTACTTGACCCAGGATATATAGGCAGATGGGATAGACCCAAGTAGCTCTCAGACACAGACCCAAGTATATTTTTTTCGATGAAACTGATAGCAAAGTGCCATAATGTGTTTGGGACTTGAATTCAAAATGTTCTATAGTATTTCACATTTAAAATCCACCTCTGTCAAGTTTAGTACATTTTTATTATGATTATTTTTGTTCCATCATGCACACACACGTGCATATATGCTTCCCTCCAGCTTCTAGTTCAAGAACATTGTATAGTTAATAGTCTGGGAAAGAGATTTTCTGGAAGCAACAAATAGGTACATTTCAAACTTACACTTGCAGATATAGGATTCATGAAGTAATTTTACTCTAAGATTTTTAAAAAAGGTCCAAGTATATGTCTGATACTTAATATTTAGGATTATGCAGTAATTCTGGACATCAGAGTAATCAAGCAGTTTTACTTAACTCCATTTGATTAATGCCTTTACATATTTTAGGAAAATAAAATATATCAGTTAAAGGTAAATTTGTTGTAGAATTATTTTATCTATTATGTTTCAGTCACTAACTTGGTGCAAAGATTCGAAGAATTGTCGAATTTATTTTTTTAGTCCTTAATGATGCTTAATATCCAATTTAAGACTCTAATAACATGGTTGCAGCATTTTGTGGTGAATCTTTTACATGGCTAATGTTTTTGAGTGTTTTCAATGTTTTTAGCGCTGATTATTCCGCCCCCCACACCCTTACAGTGTGAAGTACCTATATTCTTAAATTTAATGAGGGTAGAAGATGTTAAGCAGATGTTTTGGTATCAAGAATACCTCAAACAGGATCCAAAATTAAATAGCAAAGTTTTGAAGATGCTGGTTTGAGTTCAGCATGCGTGCAAAGAACAAATTGTGTGGAAACTGAAATTTACAGTTATTGGATTTTTTAAATAAGCTTAGTTTTAAAGTATTGAGGGCTACTTACTTTTTTGTCTTGTAACCCATACAACTCCTCTCAATGCTTTTGAATATCTGCTATCACTGTCAAAAGGACGGGTAGCGGTTTGTGTGTCCCATGGCCCAAACTGTTGTCTGTCAGTGGAGAGTTCCTTTCAGTTCAGTAGTGACAAGAGCGTTTGTCCTTTCTCCCCTTTTTACATCCTGTTGTTGCTAGAACACAAGAATGTGCTTTAGCTGTTTGTAATATGTAGAAGAATTGCTCTTTTCTTTTTATGACTTAGTGGGTACACAATTGTCAGTTATGTAAAAAGGAAAAATTTTACTTCTATGTAAATTGGTGTTAAAGTGTTATATAATTTTGTTGTATTTTGGCTACTTCCATGTGATTTTAATGATTAGCCACTATAAAAAGCTGAGTGGAAAGGGGGATGCAAAATGGTGAGAGTACTATAAAAAGTTTTTTGATTTTTGGTGGGGTTTTTTGCCGTTTTATTAAATATCTTTAGAAGGGAACAGGGGGATTAATGAGGCGTTTTTGCATCAGTGCGTCAAAGCAATTTTGCTTTTACAAAATAAACATGTTATTTTTTTATTCTATTTTTCTTAAAGAGAAATAAGACTGACAGTATTTTTAAAGTACATTAAGTAGGCATTAAGACGAGTGATTTACATTAAGAGACAGGGGGTGACATGTTTTTTTCCTTTCATATCGGTTAAGCACATTTCCTTGAGAGGGAGCGAAAAAGATGACAGTGGGTTCTAGAGGTATATTTTCCTCTCATATCAGCTATAGAATTTCCAGTTTTATTTTTAGGGACAACAGAAATCTGTTTAAAGAGACAGTCTTGGGTAATATACATCCAGGTTTGCATCCATTCCATTGATAAAATATGATGTGAAAAGAATACAGTGAATATACTTTGTAAAGCGAAACAGTATTTTTATCTCTTGGGAGTTTCTCACAGGTGTATGATATCCTTGTTTTTCTTCTAAACTCTTCTTGCTAACTTGTGACATCATGGAGGTGTGGATTTTTTTTAAAGTGTTTCTAAAAAAGTCTCTTTATCCATCACAGCAGCGAAGAAAAATTTGAAAATGTCTTTCAGATACTTTCTGATTACTCTTAGTAACTTATTGTTCCTCACTGCCTTTAAGTTCTATATTTTCTGTAAACGTGCAAAAACCTTTTATAGGCACACTGTCTTCCTCAGCCGTATCTCAGACCAGTACAGAGTTCTAAGCAGCCCTCGCCCATTTGTGAATCATTCATCCTGAAATGCAAACTGCCACAATGCCGTTGTAATTGGCAGAACAGTTCATCGTCTCATGCTTCATTGCCTGTAAAGCTGCTTTGAAAGCCCTTAGTTGGGACTGCTGTTAAAATCCCTGGTTGCAGAACTTCAAAGATCTTTTTTTTAAAAAAGAGAAGCAAATGTTTTCCTTTTGCTCCATATTACTACCAGTGGCTACTGAAGCAAAGTACTTCAAAATTGACATATGTTCCACACTGTAATTCTGGTGAATAGTTCGTAGAGAACTGAATAAAGACACAGCAGCAAAATGCTTGTTGCCACTTCTGCTCTATAGGCATCTGCTCCAGGTTCTGCTCTTCTCTTCAGTAACATTTTTCTATACCAGTTATTTTTATTATCCTTGCTGATATTTTTAGCTTATAGCTCCCAAGATACTCTCTAAGTCTGGAGCTGTGGTCTTCTCCTTCCCATTAATAAAATCTATTCTGACTTCCATTTTAAGCACCATAGGGTGATCAGCACTATTTTTGGTACATGTAACTAAGAATACTAGTTTCCATGGAAGATTATTTTCTTTGCTTTAGAGAGATGGAAGAAGAGCTCTCTATTTGACTTCATATGCAGAAAAACATGTCTCTGACTTTCAAAGTCTAAACTCTTGAGCAGGTGTGGTGCTTTCCCAGAATTTCCTGTTCGTAAGTGCTTGGAGAACAGCTTCATTTTTTCTGCATCAGCATTCTCACTGTAACCACTTACAGCAAGAAGTGACAGCCACAATCAGTTTATTTTTCTTCCCATGTTCAAAAAGAGAGTTTAGGAAGGAAAAAAATACATCAGTAACTGTGAGGTGTAGCAGATGGGTACACTTTATATCAGAGATTAGACGAGACCTGTATTCTAAGAATCTGCTTGAACCTGCAATTTCATATGAGTGTGACTATCCTCATACTAATAGTGTGATTGAAAAGTATATAGGAAGTCAGTAGGATTTGTCAGGAAAAGCTGTTACTTTGTGGAACTGTTCATTGGAAATGAGATGTGCAGAAACAGCAGCAACACAAATAAATTAATTGTGATGTATAATGCACCAATACGACAGTGCAAGCCTTGTCTAGCAGTGTTAATTGAAGGTATGAAGGCTTAACTGGAGGCTGCTTTTTGAGGGGGAAGAGTCATGTCTGTCTTAAAAATGCTGCTCATGGACAGTATTGTAAGCAGCTGTAGCTGAAGATGTGACAAAATAGCTTCTGCCTATCAGAATTATGATGGTTGACAGTAGGGATGTGGGTTTGGTACCTAGAGCCACCAGCTGACTGATGGAGTCTGCCTGTAAGTAGGCACCACACAGTCCCTTTCAATCTTGGCACGTGGTTTAGATGTAAGTCAGAAAAAACACAGATAAGCTGACTTTGCAGGGAATTATAAAGAAATCATGGTAACTGGCTTCATGAGAGCAATTGGAAGCCTCACAGCTACTGAATGTATCAGCAAGCAGTATACAGGTTTAAAGCACAAATGATATAAGTGTCTATGATGTATCAGTTTATACATCTTTGTTTTTGTCGTGGTTAATACAAGATCAAGTGCTGAAAAAGGGCAGTGCAGAAGATACACTGAGAATGCACAAATGAAAGAATACCTCTTTCGCAGAAATGCATTGAACTAACAGTTTACTTCAGGCAATTGAATGACAGAACCATCTTATTTGACCAAACACACTTTATTCTGTCTTTTACGCTCTAATTTATTCTCATAGTGTGCTGTGAAGTCCTGCTTGGAGTGTCTCTTCTCAGCATAAAACTGTTTGTCAAATTTCTATTAAGCTTAAGGTGAAAAATTAATGAGCCATTCACTTCAGATATTTCAAAACTAATACTGTTCTATTATTAATGCAGCAGAAAGTCAAAGATGTGGGTATGTACAATTATGGTTCAGTGTTCAGTCAGACACTACTTTTTTCCATATTTTAGGGAGGACATCATTAAAACAGTGTTTCAGGTCATAGAAGGAATTATTTCAATGAATTTTATCAGTAAACTTTTTAGACAGTTTTATATATCAACTTTTTGTTTTATCAGATCCTGGCAGAAGGTGACTTTAATACACAGATAACAATGAAATACAATATTCTGTCCAATCTTCCTCTGAATCTGGAATTTAAATAAAAATGAGCAAAAGGTTGATTCTTATAGCACAAACGTTTATAGAGAAAAATAAATAAGAGCCTAATTGAATAATACTGAAGGAGCTGTGGATAGAGTAATAGCATTTTGACTAGAGAAGTTTGACATTTTGATTTTCTTCTGTTTCATACGCTCTGATTTTTCAGCGCTGACAAAAGTAGTTGAAATGATGGTAAAATTGTACTTTAACCCAGAACTGAGTGGCATATGGTATGCAAGTATCACTCTTAAATTCTCACAGTCAAAGCTTTTCAGAAATCTCAGATCATTTTACTAAGACCAGTAAGTTAAATGACAGAACATTATGAAACGCCAGGTTGTAACTGTGTATCCCAGACTGAGTAGTACAGAAACTGATGCTCAAGGTTCGTGCTTGCATTGAAAAATAAAACACAAAACATAGTCACTGCAAACGTAGGAATGTAGTTCTCACTTTCTATGCGGAAGCTTTCTAGAAATTGCCTCTTTTTGTGCTACTAAAATTAACTCATAATTGATTAGCATATTTTTCTTCTTGCATTCCAGTATGTTCTCTAGAGTCTTGCTTAAATTAATAGCAGTTTTGGGCCTGGCACAGTTAAATTGTTGGGCTTGCATAAAGAAAGGAATTCTGTTTCTAGGAGGATTTTCATGCTATAAAACTAAGTTTTGTTACAAGCGAAATCTAAAATTTAAATTATTCTCAAAGCATTTGTTGTGCTCACAGATCCTGAAAGCACAATGTGTTCCAAGGAGTCTGGCATCCAGCAGGGAAAGAGCAAGAACCTCCCCAAGTCCTTTCAGTACCTTCGTTTCTTTATGAAGTTTCACTGTACTGTACAGGACCAAGCCCATGAGTATTTAAAAACTGAATGATTGTTCTTTAAGTAGCAGCCCTGGGAATGTCCAGATTTTTCAGTGTGAACTGTGTTTTACTGGGGAGACTGGTCTTGAATCTTTCACTTTTGAACCCTGATCGTGATGTGCAGGTAGGTTCCTCAGTCTCCCGAACAAGGCACTCTCATAGCAACTAATAAATGGCTGGCAGGGGAAAAAGGAAATCTTGCATGTTTTTTTCTCAAAGCATTTTAAAAAATTAGTTCCAATACCACTTTTTACTAAATAGTTTTGGAAGTTCAGTTACTAGAGATTCACATATAAATTGGGCCTGGAAAATATGTCAAGAGGACATCTAGTTTAGCACCTTGCCTCAGGGAGGAGGGATCGACTATATCTATGTTTAATCTTTTCTTTAAAAGGTATTTCAGTTCTAGAGATTCTACCACCTGCCTAGGCAGGTCTTTATGAATTCCTCCTATTTTTTCTTCCAGGTAACTTAACTCCCCCTTTCTGTATTTTAANATCAAACTTCATCTTATATTGTGAAATGATTCGTTTTCAAACATTGGAGGTTTTCTCCTGTAAATTGTTCTTGAAAGTTGATCTTTCACAGTTTATTAGGGTGTGAAGCTCAAGTTGTGGATAAATGGAGAAAGCAGAGATACTTTTCATCTGCAACATTTTGAGCTCCATTGTTCCTGTGATAATCTGCAGATTGACAAACAATAGACAGAAGGTAATGTCTCAGTTGTACATCTCTGATGGACATTCTAGGATGCTTTTTGATTCCAGAAACAGACCCTCAAAGCCTGAGCAAACTGATTTTTACCATCAGTTCTCTAAGTAACAGCTTTGAGGGATTTTCAATCCTGCCTGACTTTGATCAGACCAAACTTTTTGGTATATGCAATCATCACCACGCTTTTTGGTATATGCGAAGAATCGCATCTTATCAAGATGTCAGTATTTCATCAACGCGCGTCCTCTCTAGTGTGCTTCTTGTCAAGGTTCTCACAAAACCTTGTTTGTGCGATAGCTCGCCCCTCAGACAGTTTTGGTAGCACTACTTCTGTGGCATTTAAACATTTTGGCATCCCTACCAAACAAACAGCCTTATGAGTAGTAGCATCATTCAGTGCAGACAGACGCACATGATTTCAGGCTGTTTAAATGTCTGCTCTTCCCTGTAAGTCTGCGTTAGTTCTTACTTGAATTTAAAAGTTATTGTTGATCAGTAATTCTATTTTTCTCTGATTTCTTTAACTATACCCACCAATTTAATTTGTTGTGTTTAAGTCACACACAATCTAATATCTACTTGGACTCATTGACAGTTTGTTTCTTTTGGAACCGTTGCCCCAAAAGCTATAATACGTGCATGTAATTTTGTGGCATATATTCTTGAAGGGATTTTTTTTTTTTTCAGTAAGGTAAGTAAAAAATAACCACTGCTTATCTAAATAGGTTGTTTTAAGCTGTATTGTAGACATATGCTTATTTTGTTTTGTTGATACAGAAATTTTCTAATTTTCATTTACTAAATTGCTGTTCTCTTTCTGTCATTTAAGATGGAAGCTACAGACAAAATCGACTGAACCTCACAACACTGTTAGTGCAACCTATCTCTGCAGTGCTTGCCAAAAAACTTGTTTCCTTACCTGAGGATACTGTCCAAAAAGATAGGTGTATACCCCTCCAAATGCCAGCCACAGGTAATGATTTTTAAATAATCTTTTCATCTAACTATGAAATGTTTTTCAAGGACTCTAAATAGGCATTCTATAGCTATATATGACTAAGAGGTTTCACTAATTGTGTTTTGCTTAGCTGCTTTCTAGAAGAGACTATGAAGGATCTAAAAATTATGCTCCCGTAATCTGTTAGATGGAAGTTTTTTGGGGAAAAAAATAAAAGGCAGCCTCTTAGTATAAGGCATTAAGCTCTAATTCTTAATATAGACTTAAAAACACCCTCTGTCTAGATACCATCACTAGGGAGATTTTGTTAGTGCTGCAGTATGGTTTGTTAGGCCTTTTTGTACTACTAAGAAGTGATTTTAACATTAAGGCACCAGTAGCGCTATTGAAATTATTCTGTGTCTTTCTTTCTGCCTCTGGCATAATAATACTGTAAGTCTAAACAGTGATATGTTTTTCTGTGTTCCTTAGTTTGTACCTGCTATAGAATAAACAATATATTGTTGTATGAACCTTCAGGCACCTGTTCTTCCAAGTTTCACCAGGAAAATGGTCATAATGATAAGAGCAAAATACCTCGAGTAGAGCTAGGTGTAATGAAAGAATGCAATCACATTTTTTCTTCTGAGATAATGCCATTAGCAAAGTCATACAGATTCTTACTTGAACAACTTACTGCTGATGTGGGGGGAAAAATTGAGAATACAGCCTTCTAGCAAAGATACTACACAGTGTTTCAATGAAGGAAGGAATGCCTTTCAGATAATTTTCTGGATGAGATGCATGTTTAAACAGTAATTCTTTTTTGATTTTTGTTTTGTAGTAGTCTAACTTTCATCAGAGGGGGAAAAAAAAAAAAGGGCAGAAAAAAATGTATATTTTATTATAATGCCTGTTTAAATGAATTGATTTGAAGCAGTGGCCCTGGAAATGGGAGGCAAATTAAGTTAACCACTGTATCCTGTCCTCAGCACAGTGATGAGAACAGTAAAAGCAAATTTTAAGGGCAACCATTGTACTGTCCTATGTGTGCCGTATCACTTATTTATTGCTTTTGGAAAGTTATTGTGGAATAGGAATAAAATGCAAGTCATAAAAAAGGTTGATTAACTTTATGACTTGTGTTAGCATTTGTAGTTATACGTACTAAAATAAAGCAGGAAGATCTCATGCTTCATGGCTTAAGCTGTTGTGGTTAGGCAGGACTATTGCTCTCCATGCATGGCTGGCTGGATATTAAAATTTTAAAGATGAACTGATCTTCTCCACCACCAGTAGGCAAAGACTGTGTAAATGGGAAAAGGTCAATGTGGAAGGAACAAGTGCCGAACCATTCCAGGTAGGATGTGTGAAGCTTGCTAGGATTGCGGGAATTGTCAACAGCTGAAGTGCCCAAAGGAAAGCATGAATTGGGGCTGGCAAGTGACATTCATTTTGGAAAGATAAAAGGCTGCATTGTGTCTCTTTCTCAGAACACCTTGTGTGGAAGCTGCAGGACAAAATCACCTGAAGGGTTGCTTGTTCTACTTTTTCTGTGCCAGGTGTGGCATGTCTTGTTTTATTTCCCTGAGAAGCCAGGAATTCTGTGCAGTGGAATATTTCTGGAAAGAAAGAATATTCCGAGCTAGCAAACTAGTCAAAGCCAATCCACGTCTGGCTTACTGTGGGTGAACACAACAGCTTGTGTTTGATTTCATGGAAAGTTTCTGAACTGCAGTAATCTATGTGAGTGGTTTTTTTAAAATGTTTTAATTTATTAGAGCAAGTAGGGTCTATAAGTAGTCTTGCATAATTCTATAATGCATAATTATATAATTTGCCTTGAAATAATGGTGAAACTATAGATGTGCTGGAGCGTAGTGTGCTGAAGTGTTCAGTAGCAGCCTTAATGGAACAGATAAAAGACTGGTATCGTGATAAGAAATCCTGTCTATTTAATAATAATATTAATAGCTAAAGAGAAAATGCTGAACAGAGCAATGCATATGAGAACAGCGAAGGCTGAATTTGCAGTCTTCCTGTTGATCTGAAGAAGCTTAAGAGAGAGTTTTCATTTCTGATGTAGAGCTCATCACTTTTCTGCCAAAAGAGGTGAATGAGCAATTCAGATGATTGGTTGGCTTAAAATTTGTTAGAATAAAATGATCATCATTCTGCCATCAGTATGTTTCAAAAAGCTGAACAGCAGATTCATCAGTAATGATTAAACATTTATATATAGTTTTCTCACATTGCCTCTTTTTTCCCTTAGCCTTGCAGTTTTCAAGAGACATAATGTGACAGAGGGAGTGGGAGGATATGGAGAGAAACATCTGAGATATATTGAACATTTAGAACCTACAAAGTGAATAGTGAGAATTGAAGTTAGTTATTACCTTTGTTTTAGGTGGAGTTAGTAATTAGTTTTGCTTTTTCTTTAGTATGGTACATCATTGTTAATCCTCATTAATCTGAAATTCTGCACTCCCATGAACTTCCTTTAAAAAAATGGGCAATTAGGAGGAATTTGTGATGTTTTATACAGAAGCTGTGCATTCTGAAGCTTTTTTTTTTTACAGGATAATGCTAAGATATTTGCTACAACACTGTGAAGATTATTGTAAAACTAAAGCATCCCTATAAATATAAATGAAGAAAGCTGCCTTGAGGTGTTGCAGTAAAGTTTCTTCCTTAAGTTATCTGCCAGTTGGTAGATTTCAGTCAGACACAAATCATCCCTTTTCAATGAACCTCTTGAGTATTTGTAGTACTTCTATCTAGTGGAATATAATTTACAAACGGTTTTTCATCATTAATGACGATACAGGACTGGGCTTGAGGAGTCATGGCCCATGGATATCCGTTTAAAAATGAGAGTACATTTTAAGTAGCCAACGTAGTTGGTTAATCAAATAAAAATCTATTAGGGAAAAAAATTATGGATAGTAGATTTCAAAGAGACTGAATCTAGGTTGTGTGTTGCTTAAGGATTTTGTTACAGGGACATCTGTCTAGCAGTTTTGACATATTCCTGCACAAATATTTTTATAATTCAACAATATTGTACATTGTCATAGATTCATTATTCATTTTTACTTATCCAATTTGATACTGTTGCACAAGATTTTTTTCAGAGATAATATGTAAATCATTAAATATGTACCATTTTATAAGTTTATTTGCTTTTGGGAGTAAGTTATGTTGCGTATAGTATTTTTGGTATAAAAGTTGTGTTGTTACATAAATGCTTATGATGTTTACATTTCTTCATTTGAAGTCCTATATTTGAACTTAATTGAAAACTGATTTAAAATATGGAGCAGATAAGGTTTTGCACTTAAGTTGACATGGCGAAATACTGAGAACTAACTAGAACATATTTTTCAGAGTCCAATAAGATCTCAAAAGCCGATTAACTAGGCAGACTGGTATGGCAGTGGTAGTATGGAATGTTACTCATTTATTCTGGAAAATGGCTAACGAAAATGAAGCATTTGTTTCAAATGACAGCAAAATCTGCTGTTACATATGTTTTAATGTACGCTTATCATATTGGTATATTTAGCAGGATATTCCAAATATTATGTACCAGTCCATATTATTCTGCGCAGTATCACCAATTGAACATAAGAAATCTATGACGTATTTAATTATTCGTTGTATGTAAATAGCTTATGGTGTTTCTATACTGAGTGCAGTTCTTACTGTATCATCATGTTCTGTGGTATTTGATATTATTTAAAGTCTTGTGGCACATAACTTATGAAAACTCTAGTTTTCATTATTTAAAAAATCTTTAGCCTTCAGGGGTGTCTGAAAAACTTGTAGTATGTGCTCAGAAAGTTAGCAGTGGAGTTATTTGAGCATAATCTAAGGTTTTTATTCAGGTGTGGTTTATGTTGACTTCAGCAGGAATTGCATTCATGTTAAAAACTTGGTTGCTTGAAGTTATTCAATGTACCTTGTTTCTGCAGTCTTCTCAAATAACTTCTGGTTTTATGATCCAAGAACTGTGTCATCAAAATGCATGAATTCAGTTAGTACATGATGCTGCTACTCTGGAGTTAAATGTGCATGTAGGGCAATTTTCATATATGACTAGCAAACATCATGTCAAATGAGTTCAATTTTCAAACCTGAGTCCGTAATGATGCTTTTTAAAATCTAGTACTCAAAGGAATGCTCAGAAAAATGTCTGATCATAGATGTTTAGTATGATCAAGATTCAAGAATTTAACCAACATGTTTGAAAACGGGGCTAAAACTTATACTCCTCTGTGTTGGTATGAGCTTGGGATAAGGTTAAAAGCAAAAAAAGAAATAGAACATAAATAATTTTTCAGACTGCGAGTTGTACTTCTAAAATTGTCAATCAAATGAGCAGGAAACAACCATGCATTTCTAAAAATAACTATGTAGTTGTGAGAGGAGAAGGTCGTCATTTGGTATGAGACAGTTCACATATTTCAGTTCAAGAAATAAATAAAAATATTGGCAAGAAATACTTTTCTATTCTTCTATTTCAGAAATAGCTTTTGGCTTACGTAAACTCAAAGTGCATCTCAAATAATGTTAAGCTAAATTCTCCTCATAGTTTTCTAGAGACTACAGGAAGAAAAAGAGATAAATTTGTCAAGATCTTGAAAAGACAGCATTAGGAATAGAGGTTTGTTGTCAGAACTGTTTAAAGGGGATTAAATTTCACTTCTGCTGTATACTCTGAAGAGTGCTTTCAGCCTTTTCATCTGGTGTACTAAGCCTTTAAGCCCAAGTCACTGTAATCTGACTACTGTGTTTCGTGGCTATTAACTCAAGTATCTGATTCCAGAATGTGTGTATTGCCAGAAGTTAATTTTCTATTTCTTTATTGACAGTTGAAGACTGGATAGCTGATGTTGATTAAGTAAAAACAGTTAAGTCAGTTGTCTTCAAAAGGATTTATCTTATTTTTGTCTGAAGTGAGGCCTAAAGGAAAATATATCTGAAGTATTGTAAGGTTAGAAAATGAAAGGAGATCAGTTTGGGCTTGAAAAGGTCTTTTCCAACCAAAACAATTCTGTGATTCTACGACTCTAGAATGGTTGTGGTGAGAAGCCACAGCAAGAAGTAACTTGCGTAGTATGGATTAAATTTAAACAGTTTTATCAACATGGATGGCATCAGGTGTTTTCACATTGCTTTAAAAGACCAAAAAAAGAACATAGGTGACAGTGCAGTGCTGGGAACCCTTTGAATTAATATTTTTTAAATGGAATATTTTTTTTTAAGAATTCTAGACTAATATCTATAGATTTATAGAACAAATACAATTAATCACCACATAGCGTGAATAAACCTTACAGTAATATCCTTCGGGAGGGGAAAGTTAATTATGACTGAAACCCCAACATATGCACAACAGATCAAGATATTAAGTTGCTGTGATTGATGATTGCAAAATAGTGTGGTGTGGTTTATTTTTAATTGCCTGTGCATTATTTTTTTACTGTGGTGTTCTGGCAAAACCAGAGTTGTCACGTAGAGGACACATCTATTGATAACAGAGAAGGTTCTGTCTGAGTATAAAGTAGAAAAATATTGCTAGTACTTTTTTTTTTTTTTTTTGAAACAAAGAAAGATCCTGGCAGTTGGTTTGCTTTCTTTCAAATATCAATGAAGACTAGTGAATGAAGATGCATTGGGTTTTGTTTTAAGAGAATTTTAAAGTAAATTTACCAGATGAAGTACCAGCAAATGAACCTTGAAGAACAGTATCGTAGAGATGTATTATTTTACATGTTGCGGTAAACTCCCCACTTGCTTGTTCCGCACATCTTGGGAAACAAACTGTTAGAAATACATCCGTGGGAGGATAATAGCCTGGGAGATAGAGAACAAAATGATCCGTGGAATGTTTTAATTTTGGTCTGTGACAGTTGGGATATGGACATTGAAGGAATTCTGGCTCAAAGATGCTTTCAAACACAGGTCTGCTGTGGGGTTGTGGAGGACCCTGGAGGCCAGAGAACCTCCCCGAAGGTCTTGGGTGACACCCTGGGTATTGTCAGACAGTTGTGAGCGTTTAACTTAAAACAGTTTAAGACATTTCCACTTTTCTTACATAGAAGTTATGACCTTTCAGATGAGATGAATGTTAATGCAGCCTATTATAATGCAAACGAAACATTTTGAAGTTATCAGTAGCTCCCTGTATTTGTTTTGTTTCCAGTGCCACAAACTGCAGAAGTTAATGTGGTTGGTCTGTCCCACCCCAAGGACAGAGGGAATAACAGTCATTCTCAGCAAAGGACAATTATTTTTTTCTAATCTCTTTTACCTCAGACATTTACTTTTCTCTGGCTTTATCCTGTCTCAACTGGTATAGCAGTACTGGCAAGTCGCATATACTGGCATGTCTTGGAATTTTCCTGCCGATATATTTACACCATTTCCTCAGTCGACACCAGCTAAGCCAACAAAAGCTGCCTTCTGCTGGCATAAATTCACAAGGGTATCACCAAAGGCTATGCTGGCAAAGTGATCAGTAACTATCTAACTTTTCCCATCTCATTTAGCATAGGGAGTTTTCTCCAAAAGAATAGTGCCATGTGAACCAGGTATAATTTTGTGAATGTTATTGAAAGATTGACCTGGGCAAAGGATCAGATGAGAAAAAGCTATAAAGATTAAGACAAATTTCCTTATCACAGAATTATGTAAATCCTACTCTTTTTTTCTTTTTTTTTTTTTTTCTGTTGTATTCTGGCAACATTTCTTGGGTGAAATGGATGGTCTTTTAACTCAAGGAGTAGAGAACTCTTTTGAGATTGCAGCTTTGAACCCAACTGCTAAAATGGAACTAAGGAAATAATGTAATATTTCATGTTTTAATTTCTAGTTCCTCTTCGGTATCTTTTTTTTGTTTGTTTTTACTTTTTTAAAAAATATTATTTATTTTTTAATGTGTGGGGAACTTATATTGTGGCCTCTAGATTTCTTGACTGGATAAACAAGTTTAACTTTTTTTTTTTAATTTTTATTTTTATCTTTTGACAGGCAAAAAAATAATCAGTCTGAATATTCAGTCAGTCACAACTTACAAGACAGTTTCTAATGTTATTGGATATTTAAAAGGAACTGTATTTCCTGGTAAGTAGCCCTATATCAATTATTTGTTTCATGATGGCTAGGAGTCATAGCTTGGATCAGGTTTCTATTTTGCCAGATAATGCACTTATACAGAGGAAGGAGAGCACCTTTGTAGTCATTTTGTGATTTGACAAAAAAGAACATAAGGGTTAAACAGAGAATGAGCTCAAGGGGATATTATAGTTAAAATATACATATATTTTCTCAATAAGCAGGAATTACACACAGACCATAGAGAGTTTTAGTATTTTATACCAAGTAACTATGTTGTTTTTAATTTGAGAGTGTACTGTATTGCATGACTTGAATTACTATGCAAGCTGTCTGTACAACTTCAGAAAAGGTTTTGATTTTTTTCTAATATTAGCAGAATTTTGATATAAATAAGCTCTATGCTTCAAGTCCAGATCTTCAGGTGTCTCATTGAAACCAAGGTGTGGAGTGGCATGTCCAATGGCTTACTTAAGAATCTAATACCAAATGTGATTATACTGTACAGAAATCAGTGACTAAGGTATCAATCACACTTACTGCAGCCTTATTTTGTGTTACAATCATTCTTTAAGCTAGTTTTATACACATCTAGGAATAATAATTACTGTTCTGTATCTCTAAGAATTAAACAGTAAGTTGAGTGCAACTGTGACACAAACCACAAACCCCCTCCCTCCTTTGATACTGTATGTAGATAATACAATAATCAGGACTTCACAGGAATGAAAACCATTTTGAGTTTATTCTGTCTGCAAGTATATTGGACTAAAAGTTGAAGAATGGTTTTGGCAACATGAATGAATGTTGTTGTTGGCTACTTACACACTGCAAAGTTTGTAGACGCAGTCCAATTCCTAATGTACAGATGGCATAATCAAAACATCATCACATTTGCCTTGCTTAATACTCTTTTCATTAGGTTCAGAAGAAAGGCTGTAAATTTATCTAAAGTCTCTTAGGAGATGGGCCAGTCATTTCATATTTTAAGTGATGGAATGAAGGAGGCGGAGTTTATTCCTGAAGTAGTGACTTAGTTTTGTGTGTGATGAACGCTGTACTTTTCACTAGAAGAGTTAAAAAAAAAAAGGCACAGGGAATTTAATTTCAGTATAGGGTTTAATTTTCTTCAAGACTTTGAAGTTACCAGTCTGCTATTGTTAATGTTTTGCAATAGCTGTCGTGGAATATCAGAGGCAGAAATTGCCATGTTTAGACATACTGTCTACTGAAGCAGAAGCAACACAAGAAGCTTGTATCAGTTTATGTTTAATAAGTTCTTTATCTTCTCTACACCTGAAACTTTCATCTTATTATTGTATTCTGAATAAGAAGCTGCTATTTAGAAGTGTATCATTATATGCTTAACTTTAAGAATTTAGAGATATATAATGAAATGAAGTCAGGAGAACTACTCAAATGTCAGCGGTTTGTCCTGTAAATGTCTTGCTGAACAAGGCCCGTAGAACTTGGCTTCTAACCTGGGGAAAAGTTAAGCCTGTCATGCACCATGGAAAACGTTTGGTACAGAATCATTGTTAAACCTTCATTTCTTTCTCTGCTTTTTCCTGGTTGATACTATAGCCATGCCAGCTCAACTGATTTGAATACTTGATGTTTTCATGGCATTGATTCTCTATGGTTTTGATGGAGCTTGCTAGTTTCATGCATCTTTAGTGCTTAAGGAAAGACCACAGCATCACCAAGGATGGGGTTTTGGTTGTGGGGGTTTTTTTGTTTGTTTTGGGGTTTGGTTTTTTGGGGTGTTTTTTGGTTGTTTGGTTTTGTTGGTGGTTTTGTTTGGGTGTTCATTCATTTGTTTTGCTTAAAGGCCTCCTCACACACACACACACACACACACACACACACACAAACATTTTTGACATTTGATCTGAGGAGTAACAATGAGCATCTGAAATCCAACTAAGATATTAAAATATTTAGAAGCAGGGGAAATATCATAGCTGGTACCCTTTTAAAACCTGAAAAACATAACACTGATTTTGTAGTTCTGTTGGACATGGTTGAAAATGAGATGTATAACAATGTAAGACAGCATAAAGTCACTCGTTTTAATGGTAAATCCCTGTTATCCCGCCTGTCACCACCCTGAACACTGTCCCATCTTATGATTTTTGAAAGTATCTGTTGGATATTTTTTTCTCTATCTCTAGTCCTCTCTTTCTCTTTTTTCTTACCATATGATCTCTTTCTCTATGTGCTTCAGCAGATGATTATGAGAAAGGGCAGCTGCTGCCTCTGTCGGCATGGCCATCCTTTCTCCTATGCTTTTTCTATAGTAATTTGCTTCAGGATATTGCCTCTATTCAAGAGCAAGAGATGTGCAAAGATGAAGGATTTCAAGGGAGGCACCAGCTGTTACGTTTTACCCCTGTTCGTTCAGCTGGCATCTCCTACAGTAAATTGGTGCTTGCAGCTTGCTTCTCCATCAAAATGTCCTATGCTGTTTTATATAAGGTCTCGTTCCACTCCCCATCACATACACTGTTCACAGATTGCACAGAGGTTATAACACAGGGCAAGCACTGATCCCATCTGATTACCCTGTGTTAGTGGCACATCCTCTTATGATCTAGAAGCCTGTAAGGCCATTAATTTCTGTTCCTAGTTCCTAACATTAAGTGAACTGAAGATCCTATGATTTTTCACTGTCAGTGCAACCTGTAATGAAACATCTCGGTGAACCTGCTTGAGGAGGTGGGTTTGACTAGATAATCTCCAGAGGTCCCTTCCAACGCCAACCATTCTGTGATTCTGTGATCTCATGATGCCACACACAAGCTGCAAAATTATGCGATTTAGATTGCATTTTGTTACATTAAATTATGTACAATTAAATTTACATTTTTCATATCTGCTTTTAGAAGGAAATTTTAATGTACGTGCCCATATAGCCCCAAGCAGTTGATTGAAAGTATTTTGTTATAGAGAGATCACAGATCCCCTGTTTGTGAAGCGTTTTTGATTCCATATAAAATACATTGCTGTGTATTTTGTTGAACAAAACTGGTGAAATTCCAGTTAGATAGAGAATGGTTTTATAATCAAAGTATGTTGGTGTTCAGTTAAAATTGTTTCTAGGTAGCAGTTACTGCAAAAAATATTGAGGAGTAGATATTTAATTTTATAAGCAATATAAAACATGGGCATTTTACCACTATGTGGTAAAATGTGTTGCTATGTGTTGCTACATTCCAGTGTACTGACTCCAGTGAAGAATGAATAAAGAAAGAATACTGTTAGCAAACCAAAACATTTTGCACTTTTTGAAACCCAAATGACACCCAGAGATTATTGTGAATCTCACGTCACTTGATAACTATTCTGTTCTCTATCAGTATCCTGGAACATGGAAAAAACATGTTTAAAAGCCTAGATCTGGACCAGAAAGACTTTTCTAAATATCAGAAAATGCTCATAAAAATATCAGTCAAAAATGCTTCAATTGTGAATTCATCTCACACAGAAGGTCTAATGGAATTTTATAAGTCATTCAGCATAACTCTGCTTGGGCTTCTTGATGTGCACCAGTCACACCAGTTGTTCATGTTGTTTCATATCACATGATCCTTTTGGAATAGAATAAGGTTCTTTACACTTGTGAATTAGTATTTAGATTATATATTATGCCTTGAGAGATGAAGATTTCATTTAATTTCTCTGGAAAAAAAATGTGGGTTTCTTTTTCTGGATAGCCATAGACATATTCCTTATTCCAGGTTGAAACTTCTTGCCTTTCATTTGATAAAATACTTTCTTCCACTATCATCGTAGTTGCTAGGTCTGACTTACCGTTTCTGTATCATTCATTATCTCTATTCCTCTGTCATGTCTCTTCTCTAAACCTGCAATCCAGGTCTTTTCAGTGTCTCCTTACATGGAAGTCTAAGTCCTGATATCTAACCGTTCTGGTTACCAGCTTCTCAACTGCTGTTTCTACAATGTGTTTTTTGAGATAGGGTGGTGAACACTGAACAGAGTCTTCCAGGTGAGGGAGTACTGATACTTTATTTATTTTCTCTGTGTTTCTCATTGTACTTGCCACACCTTTTGTTTTCTTCTTTGAACACTAATATGTATTGAAGACAGAGCTTCCTGTTTATTAATTTGTGTTTTTTCATAATACTCTAATGTGAGCACAGAACCTTACTAGGTTTATCTATATGACAAAGTCCTGGCTGTAAAAATGGTATCAGATTTATAAGGGAGAGTAATAAGCAAATAATGAAGTAAATGGCACGGGGATTAAATTGGGAAAATATATACCTGTATTTATTTACTAGTTTATTTTTAGTAGTATTCGCAGTTTATGCATTTATATTGTACGATTGTCTTGCACATGATCATATAAGTTTTTGTTGACAGCTTTGTGTTGTATTAATGGCATCACAGACCACTAATACAGTTAATCTTTTGGGTTTTTGAAAATTCTTTTAATGCTAGTGTCCAGAAGAAATAAGATTATCTTTTCTGTCTTTTTTTTCACACGTCAGACAGGTACGTCATGATTGGTAGTCATCACAGCACTTTAAATACTTATGGTGGACAAGAATGGGCCAGTAGCACTGCGATCATCACAGCATTTTTACAAGCCTTGATGTTGAAGGTGAAGAGAGGCTGGAGACCTGACCGGACCATTGTTTTCTGCTCTTGGGGAGGAACATCATTTGGGAACATTGGTTCATATGAATGGGCGGAGGTAAAAGAATTTTAGTAGGACTCATTGAAATAGTGATTGCTTTCGTTGAAAGCATGAAAACAGTATGAAATTACTACATAGAAATTATGGTTCACTAACTGGTCTGTGACAGCTATGTGCCCTAAGGTACTCCATAGCAAATGGAGTGAAAACGTCTATAGAGGCAATTCCTGTGGAACAGAGCGTGTGTGATAATGAGACTGCAAGATCTTCCCGTGGCTGTGGAGGTTGCATGTACAGCGTCTTTGTGAGCTGACTCTCCTCCCTAACCTGGTAGAGGACTGTAAAAGTGGACATTGCCAGGGTTTGGAGGAGAAGCTCAAGAGAAAACCTGCACTCCAGGAGTAGATTAAAGAGCTTTTTCAGCTTCTTGGAAGTTCAACAGTTACTAATTCTTAATTGAAAGTTTTAGTGTGGGGAGAACTGAATCAAGAGCCCACTGAATGACAGGAAGAGAACTGTACCATCCTAAAGGTACATAATTACATAAACATTGTAGTGCCTCCACAGGTAGTGCTGATTCACTTTTCACATATTTGTGCTAAGGAGTTAGATACAATCTGACACAGACAATTCCTGAAGCTCTTATGTTCAACAGAATAGAAATCAGCTTATTGAAAGAAAATACTGCATCAGAGTATTGTTGACCACATATGATTACAGTAGACTTCAGTTGATAAATTAAAGAAATGGCTAACAGAAAGGTTCATGGCTGCTGAATTAAAACACTAGATAAAATGAAGAGTTAATTGGTTTTTATCATGCATCAGAAATGACTAGCTCTCATTGAGGTTTCATACTTCCAACATGATTATTCTTCAAAAACAAGATGGAGTGAAAAAATCAAATTGCAAAGACCCAGCCTGGAAGCAAAATTTGTTTAGTTCCACCTCAAGTCAGCTTTACATCAGATGTAATTGCATTACACCCCTTCTGTTCAGTATAAAGAGCCACTTCATGCAAAGTGTAATTCATTGCTGAGAAGGCAAAGGGGATCCTTTTTGAAAAGAGATAATAATTGAAACAGTTCGTACATACTATTTTTGTAGTCTAAAAAAAAATACTGGAAAAGTTATGCAATTCAAACTTGAATTTGGTCTCTAAAAATATGAGTCCATTTAACTGTTAGTAATGATTGCTTTTAAAGTTTGTCTTCTGTCAAGCGTAAGTTTAAAAGGCCTTCATGATATTTCACAGTATGTAATGTTTTCATTTTTGCCCTTACAAGGTAGTAATTTTTAATTCCTCCTGGGCTTGTCTGCATTTTGTTGAGATGATGTGTGAAATGGAATTATAACTTCTGCTATATAAAGAAATAACATGAAGATATCCTTTGAAGTTCTTAACAGCATATTGTAAGAAGTAGTGAAGTAATACTTACACAATCACTGAAGACAAAAACGCAAGGTGCAGTTTTTCACAGAAGGAACTGAAAGAACAAAACAAATCTTAATTAGAACAATGCATAGTAATAACCACTGCTCTGCTTGTGTTGTAGGATCTCAGGAGAGTTCTTCAAAGAAATGTTGTGGCCTACGTTAGCCTTCATAATCCAGTCAGAGGCAACAGAACTTTACACCCTGTTGCATCTCCTTCTCTTCAGCAACTGGCAGCAGAGGTTAGAAATAAAATATTTTCTTTCATATGTGTTTTATGAGGTTACATGGTTAACCCCCTTGATGCCAGTTGGTTTTAGGTAACTATAGGTGGAGGCTGTTTTGTTTAAGCATTTTAACCTCACAAATATACATGAACTGTTTTTACTAAGTAAGGAAGTTAAATTCTATTATAAAAATTACAAATTGATTTAAGAGGCTGGAAAGGATAAAATTCCAACAGCTCATTGTACCAAGCGTCACCATACTTGCATACTCTACAGCTTTTTCACCTTTTGTCAGCTTTAAAGTAACTTATTTTTTATTCTTTAGCACAAAGCACTTATTTTTTTTCTTCCTAATCTGATATTTCCAGACTGTTTCTCAATTTGCATTTAAACCTGTATATTTATGAGATGTAACATGACACATAGGGAGAGTATTACTCTAACTTTAATAAATATTGTCTAAAGTAAGAATGTCAGGTTCAATGCTCTGTTATGCCCTTGTAACTATCTGCAGTCAGAACATTCTGTAGTTATGCTTGTCTAAGTGCACGTAGGCTTTAAACTAATGACCTTATTGCCATTTCTGAGGTTGCTGAATTTATTAGTGTTTAAAATGAATTGAAGCAAATATAAGGTATGTACTAAAGGATAAAGTATTTTAAGTGCTGTGCATAGAATAGAGTTCAATTTGACTTTCACAAAGTATGCTTTTAAAATGTTTTTTCCATAAATTTGCTGAGCTAATACTCATTGGGTTATTCTGATGTTTCTTTGAGTTGCCTCTGAAGTATTTGGTACTCAACACTGTTCAAAATAGCGTCTTGAATTAAATGGAGTTTGAGTGATCTTGCTTGGCAATTGTTTTCCAACTAAGAAAATAGAATTATATCAGTCAAATTGCTTCTTAGCAGTGTTTTAACCACTTCTCCTATCCAGTAATCCGGTGGTAATTTCATCATGGAAAGGATCCGTTTATTTTCTGTGTAGGTATTGTGATAAATGCAACACAAAATCATTTCTTTTCAGAGAAAAAAAAAGCTTTTAATTGTGGAAAATTATTTATAATGTTATATATTTGCATCTAGAGGTGTTATGGATATGTCAGTTAGACTTGTATTATGTTTTAGCTGCTGTATTTGAAAAAATACTGTTCTGATAGGTTGCTAGTCTTTTGCTAGCCTATTGGTATTTGCAGTCCTGTTTCCATGAAAGCAGGTATTTGCCATTTAAAGGAACACATTTATTACATTAGATCCTTGAGCTATTTGGTTTTTTCTCATTTTATTTCTTTGACTTCACAATATAAACCATGGCAGTGATCTGAAAACTGTAAACTATGCAGCAGACATTTTCTTTGTTATTTATCTGTTTTAATTATTTAATAGACTTATTTTTTAATTATTTATTTTAATAATTTAATTATTTTATTCTAATAAACATCGTATTAGAGTGTTATAGTCATGCCCTCTGTTTTGGAGAGAAAGCAAAGGAAATCTGTTTTTCACTTTCACTTGATTTCTGTGGTGCAGCTGAGCGTGATGTTGTAATATTTTGTAATTCTTGTTGGAATTGCAATTGTAGTACAGACACAGCCTCTCTGAGCACTCCCACCTGGCACCAGTTAATTAGTTAGCAATCAGTAAAACATTACTAGAACTTCATTTTTTTTTTTCTTCCAGTAAACGCCCTCCATCTCACCTCTGCTTACTGGCTAAGGCTTTAATATTGAGATTGTATCCATTCTGCATGTTTACCCTGAAGTCCCATTTAAAAAGGACAGGACAAAATGCATGTGAAGTATACTTTTATTTTTTGTAGGTTAGTGTTATTTGTAATTAATGCAACTGTCATACAGTTTGTGACATTAAAAAGATTTGTAGGAATTATTGCTTCCAAGTGCTGGCTAGATTTCTGAATTCACGTCAAGTATATTGACAGTGATGGAACAGCCCAGCACACATCTTCATTTGTTCCCATGGGTACTCACAATTTTCCATGTGTCTAGAAGATTTTCTCTGGAAGACTGATATAAAGAATATTGATATTACTTCCAGCACTTGCCAAGAAGACAATGTAATTACAGATTACCTCAAAATTATGGTAGTGCAAATGGGGCAAGCTGTGACTTTTTGGAGCTCATCTCATCTTGAAGAAATTGTGACTCCATTCATATGAGATTCTTGTTAACAGGTGCAGGTTACAAAGAAGTGCTTAATTTTAAAGTCCAGTGAGAGACAAGGATCATTTTAATTCTCTGAAATTAGGTTTCTTAGAACAGGAATTAGAATTAGTAATAATATTAATCTGTTTTAAAATGAAAAGAGAAAATAGCCACTCTTGTTTAGTTAGATAGAAACTCTCCGTAATTTATGGATACATGGAAGATACCACACTACACCATTGGATTTAGTGGCAAAACTCAGGCTTCCATTTTTAGAGCACAACAAAGCAAACCAGCTTGCATTGTTTTTTCCTATTCCAAACCAGTGTTGCAACACTGTTTTGAGAGGTGGGAGACTAAGATCTGTTCACTGTTCTCATTAAGGACAAGACTTGGGTTTTGTTCAGTGCTCACTCTTATGCAAAAATTGTGGGCACTCCATCTCGGTAAAACAGAGGAAGAATGTTCTCTTAGGGACAATTAACGCTTGTTACAAATTCCTACAAAAATGAAAAATGTCCTGTGATAGAAATCTCAAGTAAAAATCACACTAAATGTGGAGCACTCCATGAATGCTACAAGGACCATAGCTTAAAGAGAACTGTGGAGAAATGGCAAAATTAAGATGAGCAAATGCATACGACAGGGTTAACTTTCTGTGCTGTCAATACACAGCTTTTCTAAAATAAAAGTTTGGACAATTGCTGATCAGTGCAGCTTCTAAAACACATTTTTTCCTTGATTTCTGGAAATTGTGGGAAAAATAGGGAAGACATTTTAGTTGAAATATAGTTTGTATAAACATTCTAGACTTACCAATGAAAAGAAGAATCACGAACCTGATGAGTTGTCTAATATGTGAGATCTGGTGGTCAGTTAGAGAATAGGGTGTGTGCTTGGCTAATTAACAGAGACCATGACTTCTAAAGATACGTTATGTAGAGGAATTACATCTTTGTTTTAGTTGCAGATTTTAAAAGGGAACTACGTAAGCAGTCTGCAAATAATAATTTTCTTGCCTATCAGTGGGATTCTGGTTGAAACACCAAATTACATGAAGAAGCCAGTTTAAATATTTGGATTAATTAAGCAGAGAGGAATTCAAACAATCCTGAGACCTTGACATATTTAATTCAAATCTTTTTAATACAACCTATGCTAATTAGTGTCCACATTAACGAGAGGGAGATACTGCCAAGTTATATTTTTGCCTACTATTATTTTGTAAAGAAAATGATTGTTAATTTGCTTGCTCAGCTGGTGAATCACCATTTGCTGGCAGAGTGTCATTGGTAAATTGGGTTTGTTTGATGCTGGCATTCATTCTCTGTAAATAAGGCCATTAATGAATTTTTCTATAATTGACATTTCACAAGTAAAAAAGTTACTATGAAGCGTAACTTAATTGCTGTTTTCTTTTCACTGATTGTATGACCACTGCTGATCAGACTCCATGTTTGCTGTTATGGCTGAACACAGGAAAACTTACTGCTCCTTTCTTCCACAGAAAGGAGCATTAAAAATGACTGTACCAGGTGTTGGTCCATGCTATTTATCAGTATTTGTTTCTATTAATGGAGTAAAAGGCGTAAAACATCTTGACATTTAAAGATGGCGCTATTGACTGAAGACTATTTTTCTTTTTTGAAGCAGAACCAAAGATAAATATCTGTATAGATGCTTATTACTATTTATTGACTTAACCAAAAACAGACAAACAAAACAATCTTACATTAATGTCAGCATTGATTCTTTTCTTTCAACTTCTGTTTCTCTTCTTTTTTTAATTTACTTTCAGCGTTTAATAATGAATCTCAAAGCCTCATATATCAGTAGATTGTAAAGAAAAAAACATTAAAACATTATTTAAATTGCTTGTTGTATCCCGCATAACATATTATAACTTCCCCATGAATTTTCAGTCTTTATCTGTTACTATTTTAGTGTTATAATTGATTGCTGGTGTTAGTTTTTATATTTGTGTTGAAAATTAAAAAAAAAAACCTCCTGAGAATCAGGAGTTTATGCTGTGAACTCCTGTCTCAGGAATTCATAACTACCTTAAAAGGATGCTATTAAAATAGACAATGCTTCATTGCCAGCTCTATTAAATTAATTAAGATGCTGCTTCTCCGCTATGAAAGTCAAAGTGTCGTTTGATGGTGGATTTGATTTTGGAGTTGCAGCAGGTACTTTGCATCTGCTAACAGTGCCTTTATTTTGACAGAATGTTGCTTTGTCCACTGTTGCATACTTTTTCACTCTTCCTCCCAATTAAGCAATTTTAATAGATAAATGCTGATTCAGACAGTGGATAGTCATTTAAACCTACTGGTACATTTTGATGTTATGAAAATACTATTGCTGTTAACCATGAGGAAAAAGGTTTGCGAGGAAGAATGCAAGTGAACTGCTTTTTATGCTGTGATCTCATTGTTTCTAATGAATCGAGCTTTCTGCTTCTCTGTCCTTCCCTAGCTTTACAAAATTAAAATATTATGTTCTTCTGTTAAAAGCATAAATTATGTATATTTTCAGCTCTTTTTTTTTTTGTTGTTTTGAAACGTAAATGTCCACTTTGATGGCCATTGTACATCAAGTTGTACAAGCCTGGACTTTTTATTATCTTTAAATGTAGTGCTGGAGTATGGGAGATTTCAGTAATTCCTTACCTGCTGTAGAATGGATTTTGTTTCTAGGCTTCTGTTGTGCAATCTTATTGAAACTGTCTAATGTAATAAGCTGCACTACGTAACAGACTTGTTTTTTTCCTTCCAGAGAGTTTATGCAAACTTCAGTATTAGAAAAGTTGACTTCAGTTCTGTCTAAATATTCCTTAGCTTGATTTCACCTTATTGCTTCTAGTTACATCACTTCAAAACTGACTTTTTTGTGATGATGAAGTATTAACTTATGAACGAAAGATAATATATTATATAGAATAGTCTGACATGTAGCTGGTTTACATGAGCTTCATAGTAGTATCATAGTTTTAAATTTTTCTTTCTTGCTAAGTACAGAACATCTTATTTGATCTCAGATTCATTATTTTAAAGAAGCTTGTCTGTTTTTTTATTGTTTGCATTTTGTTTGCTGCATTCGGTCTGCTTATCAAGTTTTATGAAATTATTAGATTTTTATTTACAAGTAGCAGTAGTTATTTGCAGCTGTCAATCAAAATATTTAATTAACTCCAAGCAACACAGTATCATAAATCTTATTTACAAAATATCTTCAAGTAAGCTCGTAAAACAGTTGCCTGCACAGCTAAAATGGAACTGAATGTTCAGAATTGAGGGTGCTTTGGAACCAATTACATTGCAGTAGATACTTCTACAGGGCTCTGGGGAGTTAGGGTGAAAAAATCACATAAAGTCTTTTTCTTCCTGTAAATTAGTGAATCATTGTTGTAAAAGAAACAAAAATATGTACAGTTTGCTTGGGTTTTGGTTTGGTTTGTGGTTGGTTTGTTTTCTGTGAAGGAAATGATATTTTTATTTTACAGATTCCAAACATGAGGTGAGATTAGGTAAAATGTACATACAAATAAATATGTAAAGCACCTTTGATCATAGGAAGACAAAACTGTTAAGGACTTCAAGTAAACACTTGATCCAACTCTTCATCCTACTGCAAAAATAAATCTCTCTGATGTGTTTCAGCTTCCAGTCTACAAGATTCTACAACTACCTTGCATGATCTGTGCTGCTCTTCTGTCAGAGTAGTATTTGGAACAATTATTTCATATATTGAAGTCATCACAGTTGAAGATTAATCTTTCTTTTCCCTCCTGCTGGTGATCTTTATTCTTTTTTTGTAACAACCTTTTCACATATTGAACAAATGTTATCATTACACACAAAAGAAAATTATACACTTTATAGACTGAGTATCAGCTTCAGAGAATTGATAAATCTTCCTCAAAGTTAGTATGAAATTCAGTGTTTGCAATTATTTGTTGTGTCTCCAACAAGCAAGTCAGGTCTCTGTTAAACACTAGTTTTGCCCAGATTACCACTTGAGGCATGTTGCACTTAAACTGATATTTCACAATGAGCTAAAATGGCAGAAAAATATATGTAGAGTTGAAGTGACTCTACAGAGAGGCTAATCAGAAAAACAAAACAAGACAAAGTCCTTCACTTTTGTTGTATGTTTTATATTGCCGTTAGAAACAGTATCCTCATTGGTTATCCAGTGATTTAATGCGTCTTCAGAGCAAAGGGCATTTGGAATATATCTTTGTAAACCAAAGTGGCTGACTAGTGCGTGAACCTGGAACCAAAGGCATTTTAATAAACTGAGTTTAATTCATCTGATAACAGCACATCCCATCCAAATACCTTATCTCTTCATCTAAATTGGTTTTGTAAAACATTTTTTTAATTCTCACCTATGTGTAAATCACAATTTTCCTTTTGGTTCTCCTTAGGTGTTTTCAAAAATATTGGTCTCTGCGTGTTAGTTTCACAGTTCTAGGGCTGCAGTGTGGCTGCATGAGTCCTCATATAATTCCTCCCAGTTTACATTAATATATAGGAAATGAGAATAAGAACCAAAATATTTACACTAAAGCCGAAGGCGGAGTGTGTTCTTTGTGGAACATAAACACATTGTCCCAATAATTAAAGGTCTTGCATGAGCTCTCCTCCTTTCACATAGTGTTACAGCTCTCTTTTTAAAAGGTCATAGGTAAGCTGTAAATTAAGTTATAAGAATATTTTGCCCTGAGCTACAGCATTATTTACTTTGAGCAGTGCTGCACAAGTGCCTAACACTACATCTGCATGGAAGGATGCTGCATAGTCCTGTGCCTGCTTTGATGGGGAAGTACAGGATTTCAGAGAGAAGAAATGATCATAGAAGTTATGATTATTTATTCACCATTTTCTTTTAAAAGGCAGATTAAATACCAGAGCAGCAAGCTCAGATGTATGGCACCAAACAAAAGTCAAGAATCAACACCACATAGGATAATATACTATTAATAGTATTTTCTTTGTAGTAAAAAATGTGGCATGGATTTAAGTTGATTACCTAAAAATACAAGTTGCCATGTGCATCTACCAGAACTGCTGAACTGGTCACTTCTGCACATAATCATTTGAAAGGCCTGATAGAGAAACCAGGTTGGGCTGCACTGCTATGATTGTGGAAATTGCTTGTTTTGATTACCTGCCACTCAGGATGTCTATACCGCTCATGTTTTTTCCCCTAAGTACTCTCTGACATAGAGCTGTGGTGATGGTGGTTTGTTGTTGTGGTGGTGGTGGTTTTGGTGTGGTGTTGTCGTATGTTGCTTTTTTTTACTTCAGTGGGTACTGCGTGAATGATAAAATGTGTTGGCTATTCTGTCTGATCTGAGTATTCAATGAAAATGATCATTTATTGTAGAGAAGTTATATGTAGGTTAATCCTTCATTACATTGTGTGCAGAATGGCAGGTGCATAAGATTTGTTTCAATGCATCTTAGTTCTGTTGCTATTAATATAACGTGTTGTTAAGTAGCGGATATCTGCTTGTTTTCTGAGCTAGTACTTCATACATCTTTTGGAAAAAGAAATCTCCCTCAGACCAGTAGAACCAGTTACTGTTTCTTTGTGTGTGCGAGGTTTAGCTCCAAAATGGACTTTCAAATGCGCCTGAGAACCTCCTTATTTATTACATTTTTCTGAACTATGATTAATGCCGTATTGAAATCAGATAGTAGGGTGATTTTTATTTCATACAACTGGGAAATAGTGGAAATTAGCACCTGATTTTTTTTTTCTTTAATTGTAGCTCCTCTAAAGACATACGGGAAGAAGAGAGACTAGAAAGATTTTATCTTCTTCAGTGTTAACTGTGTTAAGAATTACATGCTTTGGCAATTTGCCTCTTAAAATGACAGTCTCAGATTAACATTATTCTAAAAAATATCAGTCAGTCTAAAGGAGCAGCTGAATTTTAGATTAGTTTTTACTGCATGACTAGCATTTTTCAGATTAAGAAATAGGAAATCATAAAAATTAGAGAAGACAATATAGGTAATTTTGTCAGTCTTGCTATATAAACATTAAGTTTTTTAATTTGCAGTCTGTAACTGGAAGTTATTCAAGAACTATGGCATCCTATGAGGGAATTGAAGAGGAAAGCTGAAGTAATTGTTCTGTAGAGTCTCTAGATCCCATGAGGCAACAGAGCCCAGAGTTCCAAAACTGAACCGTAGGCTAAATGAGCTATGTGTACTGAAATAAGGAAACTAAAGGTGTTCCAGAACCAAAAGAGTGATGAAGCTGAATCAGCGTTAAAAAGGAGAAATACAGTGACCTGTATAACTGTAGACTGATTAGTTTTGATAATAACCTAAAATAAAGTGATAATTGATTTAAACAGGATTTAGAAGAAAGAGGGTAATTAATGCCAGTCAGAATTTTTTCACAGAATTTGTCTCTCTGCCATGAAACTTTTTTTTTTCCAATCTTTTGAAGGAATGTTATGTTTATTTTATAAAGGTAGCAGCACAGATTTCATGGAACATCTTGTATGGTGCTCTATGGAATTCCAAATAAAAACAGTGCTGTAGGATAGTAGTTAATCACATGGATTTCAAATTTACATGAGCTGACTGATAGATCTTCAAAGGTATTACCTGTCAATGGAGAATCACTGAATAGAGATTTTTCTACCAACTTTTTTGAGGTAGATTCAGTGCAGGTCAACACCTTCATTATTTATTGGATAGAAAATTGCTACTCTTAAAGTATGTGAATCATAAAACATAAAGGATAGTATAAGAATGAAAAACTGGAAAGTAAAATCATACAAATCCACATGTGAACTAAAAAGGTCTATTTTAAGAGGACAATGAAACATTAGAAAAAAAAACTTTGGAAAAGATGGATTATTTCGTCTCTTAGTATCATTACATATAGAATCGCTTTTTTTCATATATTGTATTCTTTACTCACACAAAAGTGACTGATCTCAGTAAAACAATATTCCTTTTATTTAAAGAAAATGATAGGGTAGACAGTATATTTGTTGCGTTTGGCTCCAGTCCCACAACTCTCAGTTGTTGCAGGATGGATATTATTAAATACAGCTATTTTCTTACGTGTGGTTTCTGTTAAGTACCAACCATACCAACAACCAGTACAATGAAAATCGTGTCCTGGAACTTCCAGTCTGTTTGTATTTGGAAAATGTGTGTGTATGCATGCCTGATTTTGTATCTATGAATAATACTTGTGAGCTTAGGGAAACTGTTCATATCCACAAAATTATTTGCATATACAATTATAGCAGTGAGGCCAGAGATGCAAACGGTGGAAGATGGAGTGCACAGAGAAAGATTTAATATTGAGGAAAAAATAGGCTCATGTTTATGTGATTCAATAGCTTCAGCCCATTAAAAAATATTGAGCTGTGAAGTAATTTTTTTCCACATGCTATCTGCCCCTTTGAAAGTTCATGTAGATACTCTATTATTTAGTATTCTCAAAAATATGTGTATGTAGCTTTTATTAGTCTTCCTTACCTGGTAAGAGGAAATAACCATAGATTGCGCTTTACTGGATTTGTCAATTTGTTTTCTCAACGTGTGCAGCATAAACCTTTTTCTCTTACATCTTGTGCATGCATTGTTTCAGAAAGCAACATTAACTATGGAAGATCAGAATCTGAAGGATTAGAATCTAAAATACAATGTAAGACACACGTTTCTTAGATTATATCATGCAGTAGTTAGAAGCTATCAGTTTTGAGTCTTCTGAAATAAAATACATTATTAGCCTTTCTGGAATTTACTTGCTTGTTATGAAAAAGTAGTGCTATATCCCTGGAACGTTGTAAACAATAAACCTCCACATTTTCTTAACTTTTTTTTTTTTAAATTTTTATTTTTAGTCCTGTGATACATGATATTATATAGAAATACAATATCCCTGTTCAACACTATATGGAGTTTTTGGAAATATATAATAATTTTTCAGAGTGAAAAAGGACAGGTCATTTGTGTGTATAATGAGGTTTGGGTAATAGTCGGCTCCTATGTTTTAGTGAAAATCTTTTCAAAGTTACTTGGACTAGATCAGTTTCATGTTTCATGTATCTGGCTGAAATCACATTTTATTCAATTAGTTGAAGTTGTTTTCCCAAGCCTTAATCCTTCATAGCTCTTGAATTCAAGGTCAAGTGACCTTGTATGGAAACCAGAAAGAAAGTCATTTGACTGTAGTGGTACTACTGCTTGCCCTGCTCTTTTTTCTTATGCTTTCCTCATTATTTTTTTTTCCCTGCAAAGTACAGAGGCAATACCAAGCATATTTACTTATGGTGTAAGTAGATAAAAGTTGGAAGAATCCAGTCAGGAAAAGCCTCAGAGAATTACAGTGTCTAAGTGAGGGTTTACAGTGGTCCATTTGTCCCAAAGCTTTTTTGCACTACTATTGTAGAAAATAAAATCATGTAACATCTTGTGGATAATTTAAATTATCGCCCAGTAGGGCCTGGAGACCAGTGTTTGTGGCGCTGCCTGACACCCGGCTTCATGATGATCCTTCTGCAAAATGCAATTGGACTAATAGGGGTGACTTTCCATTTCAAAGAATTGAAAACTTTTTGTATGTGAGTGGGAAGGGAGTGATTTGTTGATGCATAGCTGCTATCGAGAAGTTTGAATGTCAGTCCAGAGGTTTCAGGGCGAGGTAAAGCTTTGCCAGCAGTAAATTACTTTGGCTTTGTTCCAGGGTGGTGTCGTGAGGGGAGATTTGCAGGTTTACCAGTGTGGCGAGAGAGTTCCTCCAAAGCATTGCGTGTGATTTTCTATGTTCTGTTCCAAAAAAGTTTATTTGTTTGTGTATATTATAACAACTTACTCTGGTCTTTGATCACAGTAACAAACCAGAAATTTGGACAGCAAATCTCTTCCACTTGGAAAACCTGCCTGTTCTACTTGTTGCACCATGTTCATTTGTACATGTGTCCCCTCTTCCTTGGATATTGTGGTCTTACGGGTCTGTCCTGCCTCTGTGGGTATTGTTAGAGATGTGGTGTATGATTCAGTAGGATTGTGAGGTTCTAGAAAAGAGTCGATATGATATTGTAAGAGAGGGATAGGGAATATGTGATGCTTCGTATGTTCACTTGTGTGACAGGGATAAATGTATTTTTCTTTTTCTGGTGATACACTTTAGATGATGTTGTTTTCATAAGTAGCAGATTCTAGGTCTGAGCAGAGTGAAATACTCCAGTGCACGGGGAAAGGGCCACAGGTTGACTTCCACTGCGGATCTGACCCGTCTGTCTTTCTGGGTCGGCTTTATGACAAGGCACAGAAAGGGGGATGATCTGCACTTTGACAATTGGTTTTTTGGGGCTGTAGTGCTAACAAACATTTCTGGTAGAAATACTACAGATCATGAGTACTGTTTAGTTCAGAAAGTGTGAAATGTGAATGCTGATAGTTTGGGGAAACAAAGAGTTGTTACAAAGTGTATTTTCAATATTACAACTAACCTTGAGCCTAACTTCTATTATAACATCAGGTGCTGCAATGCAAATACAAATTTTGCTCTGTGTGTGATGTTGGTTTTGGCTTTTTTGGGGGGGTGTGTTTGGTTTTGTTTGTTTTGTTGGTTTTGGTTTGTTTGTTCATTTGTTGTTGTCATTTTGGTTTTAAGTAGGATAGAGCGGTGAGGTAGTTCAAGCCATCTGGTCAGCTAGCAGAGAAATACAGCTTCTGCAGGTGTGGTACTGTGCATACGAATGGGGCTAGTGTTGATCATTAAAATAACCCATACATTTACTTGCACAGTTTACTTTTATAGGTGAGCCTTAATTCACTGTTAGTGGGAAGTATGTAGTGGGAACTTTCTCTCCTGTTTTTTTATTTTCATGCAACTATATTAAAGATCAGTGAACAAGACGTTATGGCATATTCATCTGGCATTTGGCCTCACAGTGACTGTCCTCTTTGGGACACTTACGAGATCTTGAATTAGGATATATTATAACTCTTCAAATAACAGAGTGAGTGTACCATTGGAGGGACAAGTAACTTCTCTCTTCTTTTTCCTCCTGTGGAGTATGGAGAAGCAAAACCATCATCTCACTGGCATGAGATAACTCCCCCTCTACTCTGCCCTGGTGAGGCCACATCTGGAATATTGTGTCCAGTTCTGGGCCCCCCACTTCAAGAAGGACAGGGAACTGCTTGGGAGAGTCCAGTGCAGAGCAATAAAGATGATGAAGGGAGTGGAGCATCTCCCTTATGAGGAAAGGCTGAGGGAGCTGGGTCGCTTTAGCTTGGAGGAGACTGAGGGGCGACCTCATTAATATTTATGAATATATAAAGGGTGAGTGTCATAAGGATGGAACCAGGCTCTTCTTGGTGACAACCAATGATAGGACAAGGGGCGGTGGGTACAAACTGGAACACAGGAGGTTCCACTTAAATATGAGAAGAAACTTCTTCACAGTGAGGGTGACAGAGCCTGGAACAGGCTGCCCAGGGAGGTTGTGGAGTCTCCTTCTCTGGAGACATTCAAAACCTGTCTGGACACCTTCCTGTGGAACCTCATCGAGGTGTTCCTGCTCCGGCGGGGGGATTGGACTGGATGATCTTTTGAGGTCTCTTTCAATCCCTGACATTCTGTGATTCTGTAATTATTTAATATCCATTTGAAGGGTTTGAATGATGCATCACAGAGTGGGAAGCGTTGCAGAACCTGATCATCACAGAGTTGGGCTACACTGACATGGGTTCACATTATTTCCGTCTTTACGTATTATAGAATGAGAATGCCTTTAGCCATTTAAAATTGTTTACAGCCACAGCTATTTCCTTGGAGTGGAACTTTTCAACCATTTGAAAATGAGGTCTTGTCAAATCCTAATCCTTTTACTTACTTAAGCAATGGTTTTATACTAGTAATAAATAAAAACTACAGCACAAATTATTAGGGAACTCATGCGGCTCTTATCAAGTCCCAATTTATCAGTGTTTTATACTAAAACTGATTAATTTGCATTTTGTTAAACCTAGGTTTCGCAGTATCTCAGTATGTACGTGACAACTAATGCCAACTGGTGTTCCTGTTAATCAGTAGATTAGCTGGAAGAAAATGCCTGAACACCAGTAAGTCCAGGAAAGTACTACTTCTTACATAATCAAAAAAACCTATTTGACTGCATCCTTCGGTTGCGAATGCAACCCTTCCATGCTCAAATAAATAGTGTGGGTTAAAAATTAGATTTACAAATATAAGTTCTAATGGGAAAAAAAAAATCACCGTGTTTTCAGAGCTGGGTGTGGAGACAAGTTCCCTCTGTTAATATAGTATTTGCTGGGTGTTCATCATAATATAATACAATCTTAAGCTGTTTTCTGAATTTTATCATAAATAAAAGTAGTACACTAAATATTGAGGCTGAGTCTGCATTCATTGAAAACAAGTCTTTAAAGTTACTTTACCTGAGGGCTTGCATTTGTCTGTGCTGATGGGAAAATATGGGAGAAGTTTTAATAGAGTACTTTGTACATTTTCTGGTTGATGGGTATGTGAGTCTGGGGATACTTTGGAGAAACACAACTACCATAGCTGTTCTGTAATGTCTTAATTACTTTTCTTAAATGTCGTAACTCTTTTTTAATTATTGGGATATTTGGAACTGCTGATGGCATTCCAAATGCAGTCTTACCACTTATATAATTTATGGTGTGTAATTTTAGCTCTAAATATTTGATTGTTCTGAAATTCTCTTATCAAATGAGTGTATACCTGCTAGATTTTTACCTCCCTTAAAAAAAGCCATTAAAATTCCTAGCTGTTTGTACTGGGTGTTGGCAACAAGTACATCTGAGTTAATGAGGCATTTAGGTATAGGAAGGATAAATGTAATTCAGTATCATATAAAAAGCATTGGGAATCAGAGAGAGACTGTCAGTAGATAAAGTTAAATGAAGAAAAAGTCCAGTAAAGGAAGTTAAATTTACACTATATAATTTTTTACTACCTTGCTTCTGTATTTATTACCAGTTTGATGTAAACTTTGAATCTAAAACATGATTCAGTCCTGTGAGGTCCCATTCATTCTAAATGCCTTACGCTGATGGTCATATTATTTTAAAAAATTAAGCAATTATTTCAAAACATGCAAATGCTGCTTATCAGAAACCAAAGCCCTGAAAAAGCAATACAGGTTTACAATTGTCTCATGTTGTGTAGGTGTGAACTAAACAAAAATAATTTAAATGTGTGGCGTAGTGCAACATAAAACAATATAATTAAATATTTCATACCAAGCATACATATTTCTCTATGTTTTGTTTTATAACCGCTTATATTATAGTTTCCCAATTTTGTTAGGAAGTAACCATTAAAATGCCAAAATTATTTTACACTTCTTTGAAAGTTATAACTGGAGTTTTAGGTATGGCACCTTGTGTTGCAGTGTTAAACTGTATTTTCCTTCGTTCAGTAGAAATCTGTATACAATATCAGAACTAGGTTTTGAGTAATCTGTCTGATCTGACCTTTTATGAGCCTTGGTAGTTATCACAATTTTCAGTTTCCTTTGCCCCCCAGGTGAAAAAGGTCTTCTCTGTCATGCAAGACACCTGCCTTCATTTTCAAAGAACAACTCCTTTAATGCCGTGTGGTTTATCTGAGAGGCAGTTTTTACTTATAAAAATAGAATATGCTCTTCCCACACAGGCTAGAAACCGGTTTACTCTTTGAATTTCCAGATGCATTGCTTTTGGGTAACAAGACAGTGAGTATATTGTGGGGGAATTTCCAAGGGGCTTATGCTGATCCCTGGCAGCTTTTGTGGTCCATTTGAGAATCACCTGCACTGTGACGGGTATCAGCAGGATTGAAGGTGATGCTAAATTCTTTATCCCTGATGTCTTTAAACGTTAGATCTTCTGGGAGTTATTTTTCCCTAGTGACAAGATTTTCCTTTCAGTGAAACATTTGTGTGTGTGTACAAAGAACTCTCATTTCATTGTGCTAATACTGAAAAACTAAAACTGGGGAAAATTTCCAAGTTAAATGCATCTTTTCTGTGACTGATTTTTCAGCGCTGCAGAACAATTTCACTCAAATTCTTCATGTTGCCTTAAAGGTCAATTAATCATATTCAGATTTTAGATTTTGTCAGTAAAGTTTTGGACATGTTTAAATGAAAATACACGTAAGATGGAAAGAAATATTTACTGAGAAAGTAGGGATTTTATTCCTTTTTAACTAATTATTTTATTCTAAATATAAAATTACTTAAAAGCAGCAGGTTTTAGTCACTCTGCCTCGGAAGATTGCTGGTGTAGCTTTAATCATATTAGTAGTCATTGGTGTCGTTTCAATCATATTTATCTTACTCTAAAGATTTACAGGCTTGGTCTTCAGAGTGATCATTTTTTTCAGTATTTGTATTTCACTTTGTTATAAGTGTTGATTAAAAAGTGCTTGACAAGTAGAATGAGTATCATCAGATGAAGCTGTCCAGTTGTGTTTCAGTGTCTCATACAGCATCAAGAAGTAAAAGATCATTGTGAAACTGGGTTGTATGTGCTTTTAGTACTTCGTCATCATGGCCAAAATAGATGTAAAAAACATGCACAAGCATTGAAATGACAGCTTTTTACAATATTACTGTCTATAGTAGAACAGTATAGTCTGCCCATCTCTTTTTTAATATTTTTATTATGTCCCTAAAATAGGGGAGATAATCAGGTGATTGCATTGTGTAAATAGGCAAATGCACCATGGTAGTGGTGTGTAACATTTAGGCTATCTGAACCACAACTGTTCTCTGTATATAGCATATAGTATATTATCATCAGCACGTTTAGATATTCTTTTCTTTTTCTCATGCAAAACATGAGTGAGTGGATTAGAATTATTTTAATGCGTGTACTTGAATCATGACAGTTTGATAAGACTCAGAATTTGTGAAATGTCGCCCATTTAATAACTATTTAGTTGTTTTGCTCTGTGATGTTGGGAAAGACTGAAGAATTAGGTACCCTGTTTGCCTTTAGTTGATTTTAAAAAGTACTTTGAGGTCAATAGGGGAAAGAGCTGAATTAAATCTCCCTAATATTTTTATAAACAGTTGATTTGCATTAATAACAATATATATGATCAATCTGCAAAGACAGAGAGCAAAGCAGGGTGTTTATAGCCAAACCAGGTAATTGGATAGGAGAAAACAGGAGTATGCTTGCCATAGAGTTAATAGAATTCCTGGAAAATCCATGATTTTTTTCAGTAGAATTTGGTAGTCAGGCCAAGCAAGCAGCTAATAATATTTTTTAAGAGCTGTGAAAGCTGCTTTCTCTAATGATTTGCTTGTCAGTGTAGCAGGGTTTTATGGATGAGAGATACATACTTGTGTATCCTTTGCTATGCAGCTTCTCTGGCCTTTCCTACCTGTCGACGATGATTTAGCATAACACATTTATAATAATAAAGATGCTAATCTGTTGCTTTCTGCATTTTTACATGGTCTGTGATTAATAAATTTTGCAGCTCTTTGTTTAGGTAATTTCACTTGGTCTAGATGGTCTTACCGTGCTGCTGCTTCTTAAATGCATTTGCCTTGTGCCAGTCGTGATTCAGCTCAAGAAATAGAGATTGATTATTCACAAGGAATAAGCCTCCTTGCTATAGTTCTGAAGCTGGAGTCATTGATACATTGTAAGAATAATTGGTCATTCTTTATTTGTCCTCTTGAAAAGTACTTAGACGTTTTAATCCATTCTCAAAAGCTGCTAAGGTTTTAACTTCAGCTGGAGTAACATAAAGGAAGGAGGATGACCAAACTAACTGACAGGTACATGTCTCCAGGTGGAAGGTGAGCTGTAGAAATGCCCAATAATTTATTAATTTATTATTATTATTTTTAAATATAGGCTTTTATTTATTCCCGGATCTTATCATTGCAACAGAAGGTACCTATGAATGCTTCGCTCTAGTTAGGGATATAATAAGGTCTGCAGTGAAGTACCACTTGATTATACTTTAGATGTGTCAGGTCTATTTTATAACATTAATCCAAGTTAAATGTATTTAAAAGGCCATATGGCACTCTTCATTTTCTTGAATTTGTGATATAAACCTATAACAAGATGCTGAAAACCAAAATGAACTCCAGAGAAATAAAATTGTTCATTTACGAATAGCATGTATGCCCTTGCACTGACATGAATCACTTCTTGATTCCTCCCTAAGCACATGGCTTTGCTTTCCTTCCGATCTAAAGGGAGGGTTTGACTGGCATAGTGGAGAGCAGCCTGAGGAACTGAGTGGTCTAAATAGCGCTATTATGTGTGTTTTACTGTAAGACTGATCAGCTGGAGAAATGCAGTTTGCCTGCTCTACAATAGGGAGTTAGTTCTTATTGCTGATAATTTATTCTAGATGCATTTTTGAATATATATATATTTCTTTTTACCTATGTAAAAGCTAACATTTAAAGGATCGTTAAGTAGGGCCTAACTGCAACTGGTGAAGTAATGCATAGCAATTGAACTTTTTTCCAAACTGGGAACTCACAAATTGTTTTTTTATACATATGAAAGAAAAGATGCTGTGGATTATAAGAATTAAAATTGATAAAATTGTAAGTTATAAAGAGGTTTATATTTTTTTTAGTGATAGCATTTTAGATCTAAACATGCCTAGGTAGCAGATTAGTTGGGTGGGGGGAGAGGCGGGAAGAAAAGGAAAGCAAAATGCCAAAGTGATACATAGGTGCTATTACATGATGGTCAACAAATAGTTGTTGAAAAACTTTAAAATGCTTTTAAATCCTGTGTTTCTGGACATTCACATTGGTGTAATCTTCTCCCCCACCCCTGTGAGTTCTGTGGCCCCCATCTCCTGGTAGTGTTTTCCTTAGGAGTGACCATCATTTCCTAGCAGCAGTGATTTGTTCACAGTCTTTTATCTCTGTCCTGCATTGCTGCCTGCTTGGCTCACAGTAAGGACCAGGCATTCTGCTGCCGAGCATGGAGGCTGAACTGCTTGTCAGAAATTGCAGTTACACTTTCAGGAGCTGATCTTTTCCTGGTTTCCCAACTGTTGCATATTGAAAGAAACTTGAGACAGTGCTTGTACATTTTGGTAGGAGGGCGCTTCACATGATACAAGAAGAATATTTCCGGTTGATGAACTAAGTAGGCTTTGAAGGTAATTTCTGTGTCAGTAACAGTAGTGTCTTCGGTGAGGGAAGATAGAACAAAGATTTAGGATGTTTCTTCTGGGTAAGGATGAGGAGGGGAGGGAACGAAAGCAACAAATGCTGACATAGCCAGTATTTGTGGGTAATTGTCCTGTAAGCAGGTATTTTTAGGTATGGGTGGGCTGCTCTTGCTTTGACTAAATTAAAAGCTTGCCTCTTAGTTTAACAACATTTCATTTATGGGCAAGTTTTATTAATTGTAGCCCATTATTATTATTTCTCTTAAAATCCATTAATTTGGGGAAGAAACATTTAATTTGTTCAATGAATGTAAAACACACTACATGAAGTTTGCAGTCACTCCCAAAGACTTGAAGAAGACTGGTGTTGTACAGTCTGCATAACAATAAAAATAAATTGGAAGAGTGAATGGTGAAAGTTGAACAAAGCAGGTAAACTCTTAAGACGCTAGCATGATTGGTAGGTAACTCCGGGTTTTCAGATATCTTATTTCAGACATTTTTCTGTTGAACCCAAAAGCTGTATTTTGTATCATTCAGTAAAATTTAAAACTTCAAAGAACAGACTAATCATCATTATAACTAGGCTCAAACACATACTTATTGGATTTGTATGTCATGGAACAGACACACTGTGATGTTGTTAAATGTCTTCTCAATGTGATTGAAACCTTCTCAAGAATAATGTAAAAGGGTTTAAAAACGTAAAAAAAACCCAAACAACCTTCTTAATCTAAAAAATCCCCAGAAGACCCTGATTTAAGCTTTTGTCTGCAATGTTTTAACAACTATGACTTACAAATGACACATAAGATTAATGTTATGGTAATATTTGATTGTTATTCTTTTTTATTACTACGCCACGGAGAGCCAGAATTTTGGCTGCTGTGAATTGTATTGCTCCATGGATATCTTTAAAGGGGATAGTATTTACTAGGGGTGGACTGCACATACAGAAATGATATTTTGTTTCTGTTTCAAATGTAGCTGTCAGTCTTTTTAGACAGACCTTGCGCAGCTGTGAATGTATGTAAGAATGGCGGGAGCAGAAACGTTTAGCAGAAAACAAAAAAAAAAAAGAATGATATAGCCACTATCCAAAACCACTTATGAAATGGAAGCTATTTCTTGAAGGTATTTTAAAATCGTTTTCTGTGAGAATCTGCAGCTCTTATTTATACTGGGTAATATGCAATTGTATTCTTCATAGCACAGAAGTAAAACTGTAAAGCAATAATTATGCTAATTTAAAAATGGAAAAATACCAAGATTAGTCTCTTTCTACCTCTTAAAACATTTTCCTGCTAACCTCAGGAACGTTGATATACGGAATCTGGTGTGTTTTAGTATTGAAAAAGAACTAATCTATACACTGTTCTTGTATCGAGATAGTAATTTAATACATAGGTCTGAGGAAGTTATACTATATAAACTGTCAGCTACATGTAAATCATTTATAGTACTTCAACTCTCAGCATTCTTAAAAAGAAACCCAAGTAGCTTATTTGCTATAATAGATGTTGAAAGCTTTTGTGCTTAATGTTTATTAAGTGTTTAATCAACTAATGCATTTGAAAGCTACACTAGTGTGTGGCACTCTGTCTTGGGCTTGTTTTCCGGTTTTCGTTTGTATCTATTGCAATTCTGTTGCTAGGATTTCACTATTAAATAACTATGAGAAGGAAATACAAGCGTGTCACTGACTAGAACTGTTTTAAGCAATTGACTCTGAAAATGTGTATTTATCTATCTTTAGCCTTTTAATTGTTTTTCTCTTACCCCTACTCTGCAATTGCAGCAAACTCTTCGCATTGCCAGCATTTCATAGACCATAGATATCTTGAATATGATTATCTGATTCAGCTTTTTGCTGCTAGAGAGCATGCTATTGATTCCTTAGTAGCCATTAAAGGTCTCAGAACACGCTTCTGAAAGGTACCATGATGATCTCTAATCTCCTGCCCGATATGGGATATTTCATGTGCCTACCGAAGGCTTCTTCTCTTGCCCTTCCCTTTAAATTAGATGTGACTTTCACATTTTCCTTTGAAAGACTCAGCCATGTTGCAGCATAGTCTTCATTCTCTGCTATGGCCGAACCCAAAGACTGCAGTTATAAAGCAATACAGGATGAAAGATTTGTAGACTCACTACTATGTATGAATCAACTAACACCTCTTTGCTCCAGTGTAAGTTCCAGCCCGTTTTTAAATGGCATCAACCCAAAGAATGCTGTGTAAATGAGATATTGATATGAGTTGCTAAGAGTTTGGTTGCAAATAAATAAATAGAATTTTGATTTGTGTTTGTTTTTCAGAGCCAGAGCTTCAACTGTGTGGAGAAGAGTAGATGTCCAGGATCTAATGTGAGTTCTGTGCAGATGCAAGGAGATTCAGATTATTTCATCAACCATCTTGGAGTACCTGCCATGCAGTTTTCTTATGAGGACATCAAAACATCAGAGGTAGTTATGAATAAAAATGGACAAACTGAAAATAGCAGAAAGATAGAAATAGATTTTCTCAGGTTATATCCTTACATGACAAGCATGTTGTAGTGCATTTTTAGATCTTCTGAGGAATACCAGAGAGCTTAGAAGTGACTGATTGTATAGGGATACAGCATTCAAACAAACCAATAAATGTTTAGTACAAATGAAAAGGAAAAAAAAATAAAAAGGAGGACATGATGTTAGAAATGTTAATATTGCTGATAGTGTTATGGGTTACATATTATCTAACCCAGCATTTCAGACTGCTTTCAGCACACAGGAAACAGGTCTTGATGCATATTTTTTTTCCTGCACAGTAGGATGAGGCAGCCTTCAAAGTAAATTTTATATCTATTTTCACACTGTGGGCAAAATATGACTCTAGTATATATGTTGGTTGTATAGATTGATTGGAGTCTTCAAAACACCATGTTCTTTTTCAGCCCATTGTCCTGTGCAAGGTAAGTGGAAGGAAGAGGCATGGTACGCTGTTTGGAGACCAAATTGGAATTGAACACAGAAACTGTCAGGAAAGTTTGTCCTTCCTCAGCCTTCACTACTGTAGGTTATATTTGCACCTGGACAACTCAGGCTTACCCTCACTTGGTCAGTGGAGGATCAGGAAGCCTGGCATTAATTATTTCAAGATACAGTGGTCATGAGAAAAGATGTGCATTTTCTTGCAAATGTAACAGTGCACTGACTTCATATTCCCCTCCTTTCTTTCCTTGCACTGTGCTTATCTACATACGTGCATTTCTTTCCAAGTTCAAGAACAAAGCTGAAACTGAGTTGAACTGGAATGCTTCCTGGCACTGCATGCTAATACGCTTCTATTTCACAAATGCAAAACAGAATAGAAATATGCCAGATATTGGAGTGGTGTTGTGATGATATCGTGTAAATTAAAATAGATTAAGTCAAACATATATAGAAAGGAGACTTCTGTTTCTGAACATCAGTACAGCTATTAGACAAAGCATTCAATTTCAGATTAAACACAAGACAATGGCTGTAAGAAAAATGTGAAGGCATAAGATCTATGAGTGCAATGTTTATGACAGGCTTGTGGTCCAGTGCAAATTTCTGTTGTCAGTTAGCAGCTCTTCCACGCAGTTTTCATTCCAGATCTGTGTATACAGGACCTATAGGGCATGAGAAAGAATCTGCAGACTTCAGTGTATCAAAATATATGTATTTCCCAGCAACATTTACAAGGTGAACAGTGAAGGTTCCTTTGGCTATTGTCTGTTTCAGTCCTACCAAAGTTATTCTTTGTGTTCAGATAACTTTGCAGATGTGTATTTTTGTCTTAGCATGATGCTGGAAATGACTCAGCAATGTCATTAAAATCTTAAAAGAAAGTATTTTTATATTTGCTTAAATATGACACAGCAAATCTGAGTATCTATTGAAAACTCAGCTTTTGTCCTTCTTGCAAAATCATTTCCTAGAAGCAAATTTGTGATAAGTGTGATGTGCAGTGTTGTAGTGATGTATTGCATACTGACCATAGGAGATCTTGACCACATGAGATCTGTTTCAAAATTTTTAAATTTCTTTTTTCGAGAGGCTGGATTTTTACCTAAAAGTGAAGTTACACAGAATTATTAAACTTGGATTGCTATAGTTTTGTTATTTATTGTACTGGTTGTCAACAGTCCTTCAAAGCATAGGCTCTGATTTTCTCTCCCATTTAGCTATATTTTACCAAACAACCTGTTTACTGTTTATTGCACTTGTGTAGATAGGATTCTTTTTATTGTATCAGGGATAGTACTACTATTAGGAAGACAGAATTTGTTCTGGGTTTACAACCATATTAATAAACATTATAGGAATTTCTCTTATGCAGGTTAGTGACTGAAAATAATCTGTTGAGTTGTAGAGAAGGATTTTTGCTTGTTTGTTTCAGAGCCATTCGGCTTTTTAAAGTATGCCTCAGCTTTGTCAGCTTCATTGCAAAACAAGATTTGGATTTGGGAAAACATTTCAGAAACGAGATGTTTTGATGTGATTTTGTAGCATCAGGTTGGTTTCTTCTGCTGTCTCTTTCAGTGCTGTGACCTACTCAGGAAAATCTCTTCTTTTGGACTGTGTGTTAGTTGTTTATTTTATCCACCTGCCAGGCAGCATGCAGTGTCACGTAAAACTGATGCTATTCCATGCTCAAAAAAACATGGTTTGGAGTAAAAAAAGCCCAAGACCTGTGCCTTGTAATGTCCCTACACAGCAACAGTTATAGGTCAGCTTTAGACATGTATTTCTTACACAGTAAGTGTAATGTCAGTCCTCAGAGCTTTTCACTGCCAGGAACCTGAGGAGTAAATAAGAGCAAATAAGTGTTGTAAGAGGAAATGTTGAGACCAGAAGAGTAAGTAAAACTGTCTTGCTTGAAATTATCTAATACAGCGAACCACAGCTTCAGGGAGGCTAAATCTGCATGGCAAATGCCTGTGGGCAGATCTGTCAGCTACTAAAGTGTGTTCTAAGTAGTCAGGCACAAGTATAAAATGCAGTGAGTGAAATGCAGCTCATTTATTTACGAACAGAAAGTACGCAGCATTTAGTCTGCAAGTAGGAAGTGATTCTGTGATTTCCTATGTTATCTGCATATTATTCATCCTTCTCAGTGCGTCCTATTAGATAATGATTCCTATCTCATAACACAAAATCTTAAAATCATGTTGTGATAACGTGGTAGGCTACATCAATGTTAGCATTACAAATTTTGTTTTGAGAAAAAAAAATGTTACTGTATATTATTTGAAAAAAAAAAATACTACCGTCTTTTTTGTTACTTACTGATGGACACATACTTAGCATGAAATATTTTATAGTAGCTGTCCGGGTTTAGGTATGCAGAGCTTACAGAACATTTACTTTTACACCTAGACCATAAAAGTTGTTTTCCGTATCTTCACTCAAACTTAAGTACAGGCAAGAAGTATAAAAATTATCTGTCACATTATTCACAGGCTAGACCCAGAATAGTGTAATACCATGGGCCACTAAGCTAATTTAGAAGAAAAATGAAAAGAGGTTTCTTTATAGAAGGCATTTGTATGTATTATATGTAGAAGAGTTTAGAATTTTGACAGTTTGAGATTGTATCCTCTTTAGAGAGAATGCATAATGGTTTTTATTTCTGTTGAAATATGCATAACTTTTTGAAGGTAACTTTCAACTTTCATTAGAGCCCTTAGAAGTGATTTTCACCCACACTGCTGTATAGCAGAGGCCACTAAATCTTAATTCTTCAATGAATGTGGCTTCTCAGTTGTTTTTACCATCAGCCTCCACTTCCTCCCTTCCCCCCGTCCTGCTCTCTTTTCTTTCTTTTTTATCACTCTTTGGGGAAACTTACTGCAGTTTCTTGATTTCAGTTTTTACATGCTTAGGCTGACACATCCTGCACTTCTTTCAAAAGAAATCAAAAGCTTTCCAAGTTTTCTTTGTTACGAGAAAAGAAACAGGAGCCGTCCTTGATGGGGAGAACTTAGGGTCTAGTTTACAGAAAAACAAGTCCTGTGTTTTGTGCTGCTTTTCTGTCTTTCATGTGCTGCTGTTAGTGCAGAGGGAGGGCTTAGGCAGTGTGGTGTGCTCTTCAGTGCATCTGGCTTGGGTCTTTTTAAAAGTGAATGGGAATGTATTGATTATACCAATTTTTGTCTGTGTGGGCACAGTACTGAATGTCTGTAAGTTATGGGGTTCTGGTGTAAGTGGTTAGGTGCGCCAGTTTAATCCTGTGTTGTGGGGAACTTCAGCTGCTGGGTTTTTTTGGTCTTTTTTTGTCAAGGTAAAGTTTTGAACTGAACATACAGATTCATACACATCAGGGTACACATGGGGAGGTTCTGGATGGTGGTCAGGACTCTATCCAGTCAGCCAGACTGGCCACACTGGGACCTTACCAGGGACGACTTTGTCCCACTGATGACTGGGAGATTCTGTTTCCCATCATTATTGAGTCACTTATGTATTGAGTTGGTTTCACTTATGACCATGACATGATGTTTATATTATTTAATTTTAGTTCAGTTAAACTAAGTAATTAGCCTCTGTCAATAGTTTAATATAATTTAAGTGGAACTTGTAGGAAGTATTTGGAGGGTTATTTTTTTTTTAAATTTTCAGGTTTGCAGCTGCTTTATCAATCACTGCAGCATAGGTAATTCAGTAGCGTAGATGGCCACTGGCTCTATTACCACATGAATAGGTATATCCATTACCATTATAACCCCCAGCACACGCTGCTTAGATTTCACAAAACAAGCAATGAAAATAAAGTTAATTTCTACCTGCCAGTGAGCTATTACCCTTTATTTGGCTGCAGGAATGTATTAAAAGCTACTGTCTATTTGAAAGAACAGTTCTCTGTATCTCTGATCCAGAATGGACTGCATTGCCAACAAAGCTGAAAACAACCAGTAAAGAATTTGCACACTGGGGAAGGACAGATAATCCCCAGTGACAGACACAACCTCTGTCTTCTGACTACACTGTCTGAGCTGCAACTTACTGAGAAATGTAACATGTATTGTAATGTGGAGCAGTTTGATATGTTGTGAACAAACTCCGATAACTCTTACGGTAAATTTTGTCAAGTATTTTTATATATAGATTATGTATATACACACGCACTCTGTTTTTATATGCTTATGTTTATATGTGTATATAGATAATCAAGGTGGCAATACAGAAGGCAGCAAAGTCTGTGGTGTAGTTTTGTCGTTAAATTTCTCATTTAATCCAGAATTTGCTTTCACAAACACAGCCTTGTATCTGTGTGCAAACATGAGTGCTCTGATCTATGATATCCCTTATTGAGACCAGTTTTTGTATCACTAATGTAGTTCACTGGTCAAACAGTTACAGTGCTTAAAGTCAATCAATTTTTATGTTCTCATGCTATTAATCTCACTGTTACTCAACATACAGATCATTTTCTCCTTTACTTGTGGTATGTCCTCCAGTCCCTTTCCAGATAGAAGTTAGTTACTGTCTTGGGATTTCTGACTGACTGCTTGGAAGATCCGCAGCTGACCAGGCTCTTCTGGTAAATTTTATGCTGTTTTGCTTCTCTTATTATTTATGTCATCCTGGATTAAGTGTCACCCAGTACCAATCAGTTTCTCAAATTTAAGTATATTTATCAAGAACTTCAATTAGAAGCATCATGGCAACATTTTCTTAGAAGGAGCAGGATAGACCATATACGAAAACGTGGTGTACTTGCTTCAGCCTTAGCTGCTCAAAGCAGAACTTCCAGGCCTCTGGCATATGCGTGGATGTTCTTAGGAGAGAATTAGCACCGGTTGTTTGACCCTGATATTCCAGGGAGATTCCTACTCTAAACAAAAGCGATATTTCCCCTTCTGTATCTAGACTAATGTGGAGTTTGTATAATAGCAATATGTTACTGTGATGATCTGCAATTTGGTAGCTTTTCCATCTGAAAATAAGGCTCTGTGTGGCTCCAATCTTTTCCTCTTTCACTCCTCCTCCCCTTTCTTTCTGGTGTATGTTAAATTTTTTTAAGGAAATACACAGCCAGTGGCTGCCCATGGGGAGTTAAGGGAGACATGTCATGCACGTATAAAAGAATCAAAGTACTCATGTGCTTACAATACCAGAGAATGCCAGAAATTCTTTGCAAAGGAGCAAATGTGTATCAGCCTCAGAATAGCAGATTGCTTGGGAACCCAGGATTTTCTTTTTCTAACCTTTGGAGAGTTTGGTGCTGTTGCATTTGCTGCTGGGAGATTTTATGAACTTTGTACTAGAACTTTACGGTCAACAAGGTGTAGCAATGGCAGTGAGATGTGTCAAGGTGAGGAAAGAGGTTTAATTTTTGTTCATGAACAAATGGTGAACTGCCAGTGTGTAAAAAAAAAAATATATATATAGTTGGAACAGTCCCCAGTAGATTGTTTTGGGATGACTTGTGAAGGTAGGTCCAAACCATGGCTGCTCATGTGTCTTGCCCTTCTCACTCATGGGTTATACTGTCTTTATAATAGCTGTGCTTTTGTTTACTCGTACTATATTTCTTCTGACCAACATGTTTTATCTTTTTTGTCTGTCTTGAGCATAAATCAGTGATTTTTTTAATTTCTCAGTACATTCAAGGGTTACTCATTGTAGTACTCACCAGTATTACATTAATACATTAGTCCCATCTGTTTGCTTGGATGCTAATTTAGTTGAAATTGGTAGTGAGAGCATGCTGAAATTGTTAAGGTTAATGACTCAGTGTTTTACAAGACAAAATACATTTGATGTTCAATTGATTGCTTGAGTTGTTTTATTGAATAATATGAATATTTAGCTACTTAATTTCATGGAAGAGCGTCTTTGTTATTCCACTAATGTTAGTGAAACGGATGACACTGTCATCGTTTGGATATGTTACTTCTCTCCAAAAGAATCTGTTTGCTCTCACAAATCGTAGTGCTTTAATGTCCCTAACATCCCACAGTGCATCCAGGAGGGGAAAGTGTTTTCTGTAAACCTGCTGTACAGTAACAAAAATACACAGCTGCTTTAGCATTCACACAAGTGTCAGAACTTGGTTTGTAGCAGCAGATATTATTAAAAAAAAAAAATCAAGATCACTGGACTATCAAACAACTATTATATTATTTGAGTCAGTGATACATTCTCTCAAATAAAATTTGCAGTGTTTGATTTATCATGGCTATTAAAGAACTGATTAATAAGGCTGTTGATAAATAAATATTGTCTTTGAAGACATTATTTTTGTTCTTAGAAAAAGCCAGTTCTGATTCTTACTGCAAACTGGTGAGTCTCCCACCTACACGGTATCTGTCCGGTGCATAAAATCAGAAATCTTCATTCAGTGTAATAGTTTAAATATTCTTTTAAAGCACTAAAAATAAAAATTGTAAGTAGGAAGCATCCAATCAGGAAATAAAAGTATTATGTTTTATAATATTTGTGATTATGAAAGACATTGTCACTGGGATTCATGGCTTATAGCAGGACATAGGATGATCTTACTGGCACTGTATGTTTTCCGCATAATTCGAATGATCACAATTGGTCATAAAATGTTACAAAACGTTCTTACATCCTTCACACCACACATTCCTGCAAAGATGTCCTCTCTTACATGTAGTGAATCTGAACTGAGCCTCCTTTTCCTGAGCTTTGGAACCTTTGGGAAGACCCTCTGTGAGGTTCCAGATTTCTGGCTTGGGCTGTTTCCTCCTCCTTAAACTGCTGATTGTGCCTTCGGTTTTAAAAGCATCAGTGGAAAACTCTAGAGAGGAATAAAGTTATGCAAGCATCCTGATACCTTAAAAGTTGCTTTCATTGTGCTGCAGTCTGTGAAATTATAGCTTTACAGTGATTATTTCAATTCACTTAATAATGCAAGGAAGAAAATGTTAGATTAAAAGGGATGAGAGAAAAATACTTCTACCCTTTTCCTATCTGATGACTGTTGACTTGAGTTTTTCCAGCTACAGTTGAGTTGAATAATAAAATAAATTGTGCAGCAGTGATTCCAATTATGCCTCTTTTGTTCTTTTTGGCATCTGATTTGGCAGGCCTTGCTTATTTTGTCCAGCATCTGGTGACATCACAAGCTCAGTGCACATCTTTACCAGAACATTAAAACAGAACATAGATTTGGTTTTGTTTCTTTTCTAAAAGAAAACTGAAATGGTGAAAATACCAAAGAAAAGCCTCTTGTCAGAAACTTTTTTTGACATGCGGGTGTTCACAGAGTAGTGTCAGTCTCTCTTTGAATGAGATTTTTGACACACGTTAGGCTGTGGCAACTGGAAAGCTTTGCTTTCTAAAAATAACTTAAAAGCATGCACATTTTATTTCTTTAGTTTCATTTAAGCAATAACCAGTAAAAAACAACTTTTATATTGCTTTACAATCCCTTGTGGGTTTTAGGGGGTAATATTTAACTAGATGTCAAGAGCATTTGCTCGAAAGGGAAAGTCAGCCTGCTAATGAGATCGAGAAGTGTGCACTCTCTTCTGTGATACATTTGCAGCTTTAAGGGCCTTTATTAGTGAGAAATCCTATATGCCATACATTCATGCCTGGTGTTATTTCATTCATTTATTTTAACCCACACATTAGAGAACCACACTTCGCCTTTGGTATGTTCTTTGCTAGATAATCCACTTTTTCACAAAATCTATTTAAAAATCTGCTTCGGTGTGCAGCACCCTCCTGAACTAAAAGTATTCCAGGTAGCTGATGATAAGCCTTATTTTAATCTATGACATACCCTTTTCCATTACTCTTTTTTTTATCTTTCTTCTAGTCAAACCTCTGGTTCAATCTCTTACACCCTGCCAGGAAAAAAAAAAGGAAAATGGAGAAGAGATGGTCTTTTAGCCTAGCTGAGGTGAAACACCTGTTTCACAAAGGAATACAATTGTATATTTGCCTCCAAGACACCATATCCCGATTGCTTGACTTGGGGTAAAACGGAAGGAATTAGTGAGAGCCTGCAGTGCAGATTCCAGCGGCACTTTTGTTCTGCTCACTACTCTCTTTATCTTTTTTTTCTGATGGGGTTTTCTCCTTCATGCTATGACAGATTTTTGGCAATGGTTTTGAATACAGGTGTAGACAAGTCCCAATGCAATTGTAAGCCTCTGGATTTCTGGGTAATAGTTTTGGCACTAGTATAACTTTATAGCGTGTGCTCTGCAGGTGAATTCAGCCTCCCAACTAAACTTGTTTCCCAGGCTGATTCTGAGGGTAAGCGCTGACGGCTTGCTTTGCGTTTTAGTGACCAGACACTGCGTGTTTGTGCATGTCCCTTAGGTTGCTGCGATTCTACTCTTGATACTGTTCTGTTACAAAAAGGCAGAAGGAGTGAAATAGGTTAATAGCTCGTAGAACAGTCACAGAATATATATATATATGTATGGACAGGCAACAGATTATATTCTCGGTCCTGATGCAGCAGAGGCTTTATACCCCTAAATTCTCCTCTGCTAGACATTATTCTTTAGTCTATGGGAAGAAAATAAACAGCTTTCTCTTGGCTTTCATCCTTCTTTTTTGTATTTGCTTTGCAGACTAGCAGTGTTAGATTAGCATGTTTATACTGTTTGGCCTTCCTGTACAAATTTCAGAAGGATTTTTGCTTTCGCTGCTTGCTTTCTGTTGTACCTTCCTAAGAGTCTTTGAATTTTGTGCAGTACAAAATTGGTGGCACAAATATTGTGAAGTGTTGAAGGGCAAAGCTTACACAAATATGAATAGTACTGACAAATATTAACAAGGGTGAAGTCTAATTAAAAAACTTCAGACTAAAGACTAAATACTGATCATTGTCGCAGACAGAGAAACTTCCACTGCATGTTTCTTTAAAAATAAAATAAAAATGAAAACAAAATGCAACAAACCCACGTATTTTGGAGGTATTGGTGTGTTATTTGCCAGGTTAAGGACAGATGGATATTTTCTTGCGAATGCTGGGGAACATGCAGCAAGCAAGAAAAACCTGTTCAGGTATAGAATAACAACATATTATGGAATTATTAGTTACGTAATTTGAGTTTCCTAACTCGTAATTTAACTGTTTCTAAAGTAACAGTCAAGAAAACAGGGCTCTGTTGTGGATGTAGCATTGTCCTGGCCTAGTAAAGAAAATCGTTTATATGTGCCAAAGAACTATTTCCAGTTTGAAGACAGCGTGGGGGGGGTGGTGGTGTTTGTTTTGTTGTTGGTTGGTTCGTTTGTTTGTTGTGGGGTTTTCGACACCAAAATAGATCTCTAAATTGTGTCTTGGTATTTATTCTGTTTCACATTAAATCGCCACAAGTGCTGTGGGATTTTATTCATGATTTAAAATGCGTTGGTTGATAGCTGGCATATAAATTGGAAGTATGCTATAAGACACTACACAAAGGGTGGCAAATTTAGTACCTTTAGAAGGTGAAGCATTCTGTTCGTTTAGTTAGCTGAGGAAGGATAAGTTAGAGAAATGAGTCTAATAAATCAGAAGTGAATTTTAGTGCAAGTGTCCATCATAAATAAACAACAGTAAGCCGAGTTTGGGGATTTAAGGGATTTTTTTTCTGCATTTTCGATCCCCATTTAATCGATTCATAAATCAATTAATTACTGTCATGAGACCTGAGGGCAGCAGGAAATTGGGTTCAAATTAAAAAGAAAAGGAGGCAATTTGTTTTAAGATTGAAAGTTGGATGTTCAATCGAAGTTTAATCAGAAGTGACCCATTATTTGAAAAGTGGAACATCAATGTCTTTCTAATTTCACAGAATGCTTCATTAAATGAGTATTGAAAAGACGAGGTTAACTGATCATTCCAAAAGGAAGATGAGACAGAGGGGGGTTTTGGAAGCCCGCTTCCAAATACATGGTGTGTCATTTCTTTTTTGAAGTTCTCATAGAGAAACCAAATCTTTACACGGGGAATTCAAGTGTTATTGGTGTGGTCCTTTCTAGGCTGTACAGATCGTGGGATAACAACAGCTTCATATTAGAAGCGCAAATGTTCTAATGCATTTGAGTAGCTGTGTACTGACAGAATAATTTACAAAAGGCAATAAACTTTGAGGAGAAAATTTTCACAGGCATGACTGGAAGTTGGGCCTCCTAAATATTAGTGTGTCTCACAGCGGTTTGACCCTGAAAAACTCCTTCCATATAAGTTGATACCGTCTTGAGAGCAATCAGGTGCATGTTGTACAAAGTGGGGTGATAGTGGTGCCTGACCAGAGGTGAAGGTGGATGAGTTTTGTTTAGGAAATGAGTGTGGGAGAGTACAAGGACAGCAGCTATAGCTGGAACTCCTACTGTGAGTGAAAAACAGAAAGGAATAATATAGTTGTTTTTAGGGCTCTTTGGATTAGCATGTCTTTTTCTCAGTGTGTATTTACTAGAAATTTGCCTAGCAAATTGCTATTAAAAAAAAGGCAAGTAAACCAACGCTTGTTATTGTGAGCTTGCAGAAAGAATAAATGAGGAGTCCGATTCAGTTTCTCGCTGTTGGAAAGTGTTGCTCTTGCTGTTAAATGCTGAGAGGAACTCTTGAAACATCATCTGGACTCGTATCTCTGCCATGTGCTCCATGGGATAAAGAGTGGGCTTCTGTTACTTGGAAAGTTCACGCAGCTTTCCCTGATGAGCCTAGTGCTTGGAAGACAATAAAAAGCAAGAGAAACAGAATATGTTTGCCTTTCTAGTAGCTCTTTATGAAGGGGTCTTTTATGGAGAGGGAAAAAAAAAAGGAACAACAACTGTTTTAAACATTTCCCTTTATAAATGCAGAGCAAGATATTTCACATCAGGAAGTTATTTCAGATGGTAATCTTGGATTAACTCATTGCAAGTATTATCTGTCTATACCAACACACCGAATAACACACACACAATCATAAATGTTATCTATAAATATGTATAAATGTATGAAATTGCATTAATTTGATTTATTTCATGTGCACTTTGTTTTCTGGGCAGAAAGCTTAATCATGCAAAAAGATCAAGCCTGTTTGACACAGTGATTCCATATGACTCCTTTTTGAGCTCTTAGCAAGCAGAGCCTTGATTCCATTGTGAGTTGCCACATGTGATGACAACATGTGTTTTGATTTATTTGCTTATTATCGCTTACTTATGTCGTGTTCCTTTGGAAGGCAGTGGCTGGGACGGTAGCAAAGATGCCTCTTTACCCTGCCCAGCTGCTGTGTTTTCAACTAGGGCTGGAAGGCTTTGGAAGGAGGGTTGGTTGATCAGTGGCTTTCACAGAAGGAACGTACTGATCTGGGAGAGTTTTCCAAAGCATGGATGTGGCGAACAAAAGAGAACACGACTGGGCTGGTGCGAGAGGGAGGCAGAAAAGAAGACATCAGAAAGAACCCTAAACCTTTCAAAAGAGAAGGGACTGATGAGAAAAGCAGGGAGCATATTTGTAGTCTGACCACAAGATGGATTAAAAAAAAAAAAACAACAAAACAAACAAACAAACAAAAAAAACACAAACGCTTTTCCTGGGGATCCAAGCAGGGGCTGTGCTGTTATCAAGTGGAAAATCACTGAAGGGTTGCTGGACTGAGGAAGAACCCAGAGAAAATGACACCTTGTGCAAAGGAACAACACAAAAAGTTATTTAGAAAGAGTATTTTACTTTGTTGTACTTCTGTTTCTAACAAAGGCTGTTGTCCTGGATTCTGTTTTCATAAAACCTAGTTTTAAAGAAAAATAAAGTTTATCTTTTCAGATGTTTGCCTCAAGGGAGATTCCAGGACTGATCCATATCAGAACTCTAGCTAACTTGGGGTTCAGTGCCACCCTCTCTCGTGTAATTCAGATACAAGTTAGTATTTCTTTCAATTTCAGTTGTGTAAGAGGAGCGAGACCTCCTGTTTCATGAAGGCACCTAGATTAAGAGAATGGATATGAATGCCTACTTTGTATCTCTTGTTTGTATCTCTGGCCATTGAATGTGAGATGAATGGAGGACTACGGGAATTCTAACCTGTGTTCCATAGGTGTGTGTCCAGTGTATGGTGAGATAAAAGCTGGTTAAGTGGTGTTTCCTGCTTTACAGGCATCTGGTCCATCAAATCTTGGATTCCAAAGAAAGAATATTTGTTTAGGTGGAGCGATAAACTGATCTTGTGTAGCAAATCTAATTCAGTAGTCATTCCCTTCACTGGCTCTCAGTAAGGTACTCAAGAATGAATATAAATAATGTAATTCTAAGTTATTGATTGCAGTTGTGTAAATGATGATGAACAGCATTAGCACCATAGCAGAATGACAGTGTTCCTCAACTTCCCCCAGTCAAATGACATGACTCTGTAAACTGGTGCGCATACTTAAAACAAAGATAAATAGGTGTTATGAATTAGTCTTAAAGTATGTATTTTATCTTATAATAAATGACTTTTGTGCATTGTCTCCCTGCAATCTATAAAAAAAATTAAAAAAAAGAAAGTTTTCTGAAGGGAAGAATGACTTCATTTATTGTTCTGGTACTTCTGTGACAAATTATATAACACACAGATGCATTGCTGAACACAAAAATTTGTATGAGTCGGTGCTAGTTATAAATACGTATGTATACATATATATAAGTGTTTGGAGCTTACTACCACAAATAATCTTCTAGGAATGTATTGAAATACTGACAGAGTATTGATCGTGGAGGGAAGAATTTGTAGTAAAAATTAACAAGCAAAATTACCAGCAATGTAACATACCTTTTTGAGACATACTTTTCCCTGAGTTTTCTTGCACATGTCAATGAGACATGTCAGACTTTTTAAAGAAGGTTGATTTAACTGTGAAGTACTAGCTCAGGAGGTGAATTAAGCATCTCTAGGGAACTTCATGTAAGTTGAGATGTTTTGAGCAGAGTGTATTGACATATCACATCACTGATGTGATTTTAATGCATGTGTCCCACAGTTGTTCGGCAAGAGAGCTACTGATGCTGTGCCCGATTAGCTCTGGCCCACATGATGCGCTGCGTTGTGTGGTATAATACCAACAGAATTCCAATTCAGCAGGCGTAGATCAGACACCACCATTTTAACCCCTGGGGTACATAAGTAAGGTACCTTACATTGGTTTTTCTGGAGGAAGACTGTAGGGTTTTTTTTCTCTACTTGTTTTTAACTTCTTTTGTTTGAATTGAAGTTAACAGTTCTTTTAGCTAAAGTGCTATTTTTCTTCAGTCTTTGTATGGCTTAGAACCCAGCATGTGAAAAAGCAAAGCTCAGTCACATAAAGAGAGGTTGTACTAGCCAGAACAAAGCATCTAAATTGTTTGTCTCTCTCATTTGCTCACCTGATGTTTGAAACAATAAACCCTACACAGTGTTTTTAACAAGTGGAAAGGGAGTGGAGCGCCAACCTTACAAATCAATCCTGTTAAAGCTCAGAACAGTTTTAAGGTTTTTTTTTTTTAACCAAAGCTTTATTTGGCCACTGCTCAGCATGCAATTTCTGAATGAAAATAACTTTATGGCTGGTGAGGAATGTGTTGAGCATCATTACCAGATTTAATGCTCCTGAAAAGGGGCCTCACTTCTTGTGAATACAGAGTATGAGACAGAAGCTATTGAAGACCAGTATATATCAAGATGTTTTTGTACTGAACTCATTGCTCTTGGTGAGCAGTGAGTGAATTTAAAGCATGCTCACCACATCAAGCATCTCAGTCCCTCAAGGTGTACCTCTACACCTATTTTTATGCCAGGTGGGGATTAGGTGGGCACTAGGTTCTTGGCTTTCCCAAGAGGGGCAGTTCAGGTCATGCCTAAAAAGCAAAACCAGAGGTACTTCACAGAAGCAAGGATAATTTTAGGATGTGTGTCTCAGGAGTTATAGGGATGGAGAGAAGGATTTTTCCTTTCAGGTTAGTTTCGGGATTATTATACCAGCTTCAGCAACATAGGTTTAAAATAATTCCTATTTTAGGCATATGTGCACTTTTGAGGCTTAGAGTTTTGTATTAAATTGTTTTGCTTTTTTTCAGTTCACACCTGTGTATCAGTTTGCTATTTCCATGTGACGGTAAATATGCAACCAAATGTATTGATTTCTTACAGTGCAGGAAGAGACAAAAATCTTGTTCAAATAATATAGTAAGATATCCTGGTGTTAAAGAATGATCAGCCTAAAGGATATAATTCTAGGGAATTGACCAAAACCCCATATTATGTAGATGGTATCACTGTACACAGAAATAGGATGGTTGCAGAAGATAAAAGTATTTCTTTGATTATTGTGTTTACCTTTCTTCTGAAGACTAAATCATAATGTATTTAATAAAATGTCTGATTGTTGCCTAGCTCAGAATGAAACCTGTATGGTTATTTTTTCTTCCTCTAGGCAAAATTTTTAGCTGCTTTAGGAGGAATAATTACGAAGGCAACTACCGTTCCGGAAATAAAGTAATAAGGCTTAGGGGGTTTTGCTTCTTTTGGGGACTTGGAATCAGTTATTTAGATCAGTGAAATAAGTTGGCAAAACTTAGGCATAATTTGAAGGGTTGTTCAATATCTGGACAAAATCCAATAAGCATTTGAAGGAGGAAATCTATGTGGAATCCTAAAAGGTTTCTTCTTTCTTTCTCACAGAATTCTAGCTTTCTCTCTGAAGCTCTTTTTCCTGTACATACAACAAAAACTGAAGAGCTGGATCCCTCCTTCAGCCTGCACGAGACCATTGCAAAGGTAACAGAAATGGAGATCTCATTTACATGTACTTATTTTCACATGGCCAAATCTGAATTTGTTAATAATTGTGGAAGATAATTTATTTTGTCCTGTGAATACTTTGAATGTAGTTAAAAGTAGTGGAGGTTTTTTTATTGATATTCACCTTTGGATTATTCTTTACTGTTATACTGTTCAACTTGTGTGATCAAAACACTTTTATGAACAAATGCTTCCTCTTAGGAGATTCAGTTGTATTTTGCATGGTTCACATTAAACTTATTGGCGTGAGTGCAGGGTGTTGAGCCCCACTAGATGGCAGGAACTAGTGATTTTGTTGCTGTCAATTTTGTCAGTGAAGAGGGTTCTCTGAGGGCACCTTCCCATGCACGGATGGTTGGTTTTAGGAGCTGGCACGGTGTGCTCACGTCAGAATCAGGGGATGGCTGCCCCTTCCTCAAGAGTGCTCTACAGAGTAAACACTCCCAGAGTTAATGTGTCCTAACACCCCTCTATATAATGCTCCCTCCATGTTATTTATTAACACAATCATTCCTTGCTCTGAAGTGCTCTTTCTTCTCTCTGTCCACTCAGCAAGCCCTATCTCTATGAAGAGACGGGACTACTTAATGGATTCGTACACTTCTTATAATTAGTTTTCTTATAAACCAGAGCTATGTAGACCTCACAAACAGATTTCTTTGTTTATTCAGAGCGACTTCTTTTGGAAAAGCAGCTGCTGTTGAAACATTTCTTTTGGCAACAACAAAAATAAATTCACAAAGATCAGCATTGTGCAGATTTAGCATGTAGGCGGATCTGCATCTCTGGCAAAATAGATAGTGACTGATCTTGGGGTTTTTAGCTGTTTTAAATATACAGATGCCTAGACATTCTTTTGAAGCTTGGCAGAGTCTGACAGTTAAGGAACAATCACAAGACAAGTCTTCTCTGAAACCCTTTTAGTGGAATTGATGGATTTTAAGCCATCCTTGATGCCAAAGTGACTGAAAAGTTTCACTGTATCTCTTCCTGAGACTGAGGGAAGTAGGTATGTGATTATTTACTGCATAATTAATTTGTGATTTACTAATTAGTGTATGATGTGCCATGTGTAATCTGAATAATCTCTGTTTCAGTATTTGCTCTATAATGTTGACTAACACATACAAATATTTATTAGATAGTTGACTTGAAGCATTTTGATGCTGTGTATATTGTTACAAATTATTTTAAGTAGGTTCACTGAACATTACAATTTTCTTTGACAGAACTTGGGGAAGATTGTGCTAGGATACAACTATATCTCCATTTTGCTTTTCAGATTGTAGCCCAGGATGTTTTTATAAAGATGAATAACATATGCAGCATTGGAATTAGTTCCTTAGCTGGTGATTGTGTCAACTTTAACTTAGCTTAATTGGTCTTAAAGTAGCTTCTGAAGAGCTTGAACAGCAACATTTTATGAATTTCATCTACTGTTTACTTTTCTTTTTAGTTAGATATAAATGTTGTTAACTAAGCATTTTTAATTTTATTCCTTATTCTGAAATCTTCACGTTTTCACTGTCGTAGTTTGAACAGATAAGGCCAAGTTATACCTTCCAAGGATTAGAAATCCCTAGCTTTATATTAAATTACTCATATTTGGGGGAAAAAAAAGCGTAGTGAGAAGTTAGTTTGTAGTTAGAGTTTGTAGTTAGAGTTTACACTCCTCAGTGGAAGTTAATGTTCCTCAACAGGTACCTGCCAACTGACTTTGTATGTTCCATTGCAATTACAAGTAAAACAGACTTCAGAAATTTTAACTTTTAATTTCAACAGATTTTTCAGACAAACCTGTTTTTTTATGTTAAAATAAATGAAATATTCAAATGTATAAATTCAGAATTTAATAATTTTCATTGGTGTTTTCCTCAAAAATGGTTTGTATTACTAGAGTAATACAAAACACTGTTAACCAGACTATGAAAATGAAGTTTTCCATTGTATTAGATTATAGGAGTTCAAACTGTAGGAAGTTCAAGTTGATAAAAGACTTCTTGAGGTTTTGGAGATCAATTCTTGGAAAATAAATCCAAAATATTGTAGATCTGTAGTTTATAGCTTATTTTAGCAGCAAGCTGATAGCTTATGGCAGCTTTCTGCCGTATCTGAACTAAAGATTTTGTGATCTTCAGAGTCTGGGACAGTCTAAGGCCTAGACCCAGGAAATAATAAGCTGCGTTCATATATTAATGTAATTCCTTTTGTTTCAATGATTACTAATTGGACTATAGTATCCCTATCCAATAAATAATAAATTTTTAACAATATTTTTTTCTTCCATTAATAATCTTTGTATTTTGTTTCCTGAGGCAAACCTTAATGGCCAAATAAGCAAAAGGGCAAAAATTTGTTGTTTCGTAGCACTGAAAATCTATTTTCCATATCTAGAAGTGTGTGTTTTACAGCTGCTTATGTGAGAGACTGTATTTAAAATTACAGTCTCTGTTGCTTTAGTAACCTGCTGAGACCCAAATAACCAGCTAATTGTGGCTTCTGCTCTCTGAAGACAGTAGTTACCTGAATTTCATGAACACTTTGAGAACGAGGAGATTGCTGAATGTGGCAGGTAAAATGAATGAGAAATGTGCAGCTATTAAGGAGATAGATCTGTAATCTGAGTGCTTATAATATCTAATTTGTCAGAACCATTGTCAGATCAATATATCTCAGATCTTGGCACTTTAAAGGTGGATTTAGGGTAGGTTGCTGAAAGACCCAGTCTGATCTGAAAGATTCAGGGAAGAAGGGGAAGTATGTGGTGAAGAACTAAGACATTCGTTACAGCAGCATGTTGCAGTACAAAATTCAGTGGTATCTTAAATATGATTTGCAGACTTCGTAATTTCAGGTGCATTTTATAGTACATAGTTCAAGTATTAAAATGGAGAAATGTGTGCCTGTGTGACAGAGAATGGGATTTCCCATCAGACCAGAAGTCGGGTGAAACTCCATTTTTATCAGATGCATACTCAGAAAAGTCAGTGCTGTTTTTCAGTAAGTTTCGTCAGTGTTATTCAGCACAGTGTTTCATGGTAACTAGTCAATTGGAGTTATTAGCAAGTTTGAAAATACTTTTGTGTTATGAGGTATGCTCGCTAGAGTAGCTTAATAAAACTCAGATTATGCAGTTCTAAAAGCCTTAATGGCAGTCTCCCAACAGGGAGTGCCACTGGAGCCACTTACCCAGTATCAGCCATGGAATAATAATAATCTTTTATTGATTTTTACTTTGGCAGGCACCACAGTGTTGAAAGGTATGCCAAAAGTGACATAATTGGTTTTATGACAAGTTATGGGTGCTGACAGATAACTCTGGAGAAAATTATTAGTGATCCTGATTATTCTGTGCTTCAATTATGGAGCTGCATAAAGAACTAACTGCCATAATGCAATTAGCTTCTAAACATTAAATAAAACAGCAACAGAGATGAATGTTTCCATTTCAAGGGGAAATAAGGGGTTTTTGTAACCTGTTGTGTAGTATTTCCTTTTTATTAAAAAATATAAAGACTTCCAAGATAATGACAAGCAGATTCTTTTCTTGAAGCAAATGGAATGAAAACTACTGGACTGCAGGACTGTTGGTAAATGAAATTCACATTTTGAGAACAGATTAAGGTATAGCACTGGAACGTTGATTTGAGGAATTCTCTAACAAGATCGTACTGTTCTGTTATTTTGAAGCATCGAGGGATATATATTCCCATTTACCCATTGTCTAGATCCATTAATTCTGTAATACAAGTGTAGGGAATACCCATTCATCTTGGCGGTGCAATGATATCCATAACTTTGGTAGTTTCTTTCTCTGTTATCTTCCTAAAAATCAAAATCTGTGGTCTGGTGCCTACGTCTGCCAAATTATTTTGATCTTCGTATATGGTATCTGTGAATGAGCTCTTTTTTTGTATGCTTCCGTATTGAAAAAGCTAAAAGTAATTATGGAGACATACGTATATGTAAGTGATATATGAGATTTACACATTAAAAAAATATTAGATTTATGAAACATAAGATAATACAACATATTTAAATTAACTTTTAGGTGGCAAACTCTTAAAATGGCGAAGACTGAGAGTGCAGATTTTGAATCAGTTGAATAATACTGTGAAGAACTGTATTAATGCAGTTCCCTGCCAGGGTTCAAAACAAAATCTCATTGTACTCAACCAGCTTGAAATTTCTTTGCATTTCATTGAAGCATCTGTTGTAGTTTTGGCAGGGTTGCAATCTCCATGATATCCAGTGGAAACGTTTTCACAAACCGTGTACAGCAAGTCTATGTTGCAAAGTTTTACCAGAAACGTTTCTGGCAGCGTGTTCTTACTGGCAGAGCTGTTTCAGCAGAGCACATTCACACCCACGTGCTGTTCCCACAACAGCATGTGCTTTTTGGTATCAGGTTGTTCTTGAAAAAGCTGCGTGGCATTATGCTTAGGCGCCCCAGTGGCCTCTGCATCGTGCAGCTGTACATCTGCATCTCCATTGATGCATCTCCCTTTTTCATTTAAAAATGTCCTCTATGTAGAACTAGAGGATTTGGCAGAATTGTTTAAGATTTCCGAACAGCAGAGACGGAATATTACTCTAGTCAGAGTTACAGCGCTTAAAGTGTTAAAGTGTTTGTGTGGTGCATGCAGAATGGATCTGAAATGTTCAGAAATCAAAAGTCCAATGCACCTGAGTATATTACATACCCAAACCAAGCCCAGAAAACCCTTTATCCTTGGAAGGCCCAGGAAAATATATGGCAGCCTTCCCCCACGTCGCTGTGTGGTTTGCTAACTGGAAATTCTTGCAATGTGCCTTGATTTCCATCGTGAAAATGTGACACTTTGGCATGCCAATTTTTACAGGTAATTTCTCCAGTTAACTTTCTTCAGTGATGTATCCCTTTTGATGCAATTTTTAAAATTCCTGTCTTCAATCACGTATGTCATACTTCCACATCATTTCTCAGTCTCTTAGTCGTCATACTTCCAAAGACATGAGTTCTGCACAGACCAATAGAGCTTTCATGCCTTTTTAAAGACAAATTATGTTATGATTTTATACTTTCAAAACAAGTTATCCAAATTTACAACCAACAAACATGAGTCTGGACCAGGGGTAGGTGGCAGAGTTGCTGAATGAAGTTAACATAACAAAAGCACAGTTCTCAGTGTATGACCTGAGAACCAGGCTGAGGGACCTGATTAATATCCGTATTTGAGACAATTCACTGTGATACTGAATTTGAAGATGTGGAGTTTGACGTTGTTTTGAAGATATCAGAATTGTCTGCAGTATTGTTTGGCTGTTCTGTCATACATAAAAGCACCTGTATGGGGTCCTCTTGCCTGAGAAATTGCAGGATAACTTGGGGCATCTCTTGATTTTTCCGTTTGTCCTCCCACAGCTGGCAGCAATTCATGGTGTTTCAGCAGCTCTCAACTGCCGTAAGGTCACGTACCGGTGTAGGTGCAGCATAATGCACCAGTTCCGTAACTTAAATGACTTGCTTTGTTTTACTTATCAGCCTCTGATATGCTGGTACTGAGCATCTTACTGGTATTCACGCCTTATTGGTATTTGAGGTGTGCAGAACTATATTGTCTGTGATGACAGTCTGACTGAATTAGCACATAACCAAATTTATCTGAATTTTTCTGCAAAGAGGTGTAGGCCAATTCACTGGAATTCACAGAAATGGTTTGATTTAGCACATATTTTCTTAAGGACACGAGTGAGAGTTTTAGTTTTTCCTTTAGCTTTCGTGCATGAAGGAACATATAATCCAGTTCAAGCAGAGGGTGAATACAAACCTGCTGAAAACTCCCTTCTGACAATGTGTGCTTTATTCTGTAGCTATTGTCAGTAGCAATAAAAACAAGAGCAAATCCAATGATATAAACTGGCAGAGTAACTTTGGGGATGCTGTATGAATTGTGGTGAACAGGGAAGTAACAATATTTAATGGGAAAAAAAAATATGGGGATTTTCTCAGCATTAGATGTGAAAGAGGTGACTTTGCTGCTAAAGACATGAGGTGTTCTGACAGAGAGTCAGGCTGTGTTTGGCCAGACAGCATATTCTCTACCTGCTCTAGCCTAGTTAGGGTAGATTCGCTTGGATTTTTTCAGTAGTTCTTTGTTCCTAAAAGCGAGTAGCCTCAAGGGCTCTTGCACTTTATACTTGAACACTGATGAATAAAGACTAGGTAATAGTAAGAAGTTGAGATTGCAGAACCTCTGGTAAAAATTTGATGAACCAGCTGCACTGTCCAACACAACTTCGCTTGGTTCACTCAGTTATTAAAAAACAACCACATTCCATTACCCCCCTGAAATTTTTCACATCCTTCCTGCTAATAACACCTTCAAAGTGGAAGAAGCATTACAGGACAGAACTAATTCAATATCCAGCTGTGCCATTTATTCATGAAGTTGTGGAAAGATGTCAAGATTTGAGTATTCGAAGATTGTTTCTGGACTTCTTTTTGAGTGGCTGGAATTTAATGTTTTCAGCTTAGAGAACTCTTGACAACTATGGAAATTTCAAAATAACCTGTAAGCCATGACTCCAATGAACAAGAGAAGCTGAATGAACAGGAAAACGTCACCATAATTAGTAGCACAGTTTGTGTAGAAACCATCCCCATGGATTGTCTGTGCACAGTTCTAACTGTTTGATTCTCTGACTGTCAGGAGATAATTATTTCTACATTCCTTAAATCTTTCTGGTATTGCAGCAAGACAATATATTATTTTTTAAAAGTTAGCATTGGCTTCTGTTGGAGTGTTTCTTAACCAGATTCTGTTTAGAACAACACACTTCCTGAATTCCTCTTTCAGACCTAAATTTTACTGAGTTGCTCTCAATATTTGTCTGTCAACTGTCAGTAAAAAAAAGAAAAACATCATTGCATCATTTTTCAAGCTAGACTTGAGATTTAATGGAAGTAAATAAATACATGTCAACTCCATCTGATCCAAACACATGATAAACATGTAAGTTCCTACATAATGCATCATTTTAAATCTTATGATAGAAACCCAAGATTGGTGTTGTTTACACATCTTATAGAAGACTTTTTTTACTCCAAATTACAGCAGTCTGACTAAGCAAAAGGCATTAAGGTAGGAATGAGAGGAAACATTGTTTAATCCACATTTTATATATTAGAAAACTAAATACCATGGGTCGAAAGTGGTTTTTACAGTAACTGAGCAACTTCTTAGTCTCCTCACCTGAATTCAGCATTGAGTTGCAGAATCTGGTGGTTTGTCTTACACTGTAGACAAAGACTGGGGCATATTTCAAAGCTGAGGTTGGAATTGAGCACGTGTTTCGGATTTACCAGAAATTCAACTATTGGCTGGGACCAACTGGACAGTCTTCTACTGTGTACTCGAGCCATGCCAGTGCCTGTGTTAGGGGGACTTACTTGGCTTGGAAATAAGTCAGCAATGCCTTCATTTACTGTGCCTTGTTTTGGTTGTGTTGAGACTTGTAAACTGGCTGTGTCTCTGGCTGGTTACTGAGTGCTGCATCGGTGACAGACTCTCAGCAAAGATGTTCGTGATAGATGTCGTTGGTTGGTTGGTTGGTTGTTGTTTTGTTGTTTTTTTTTTTTTCCTGGTGGTTGCTGATGATAACTGTACAAAGAAGTATATTTATTGCACAAGTCAAGTGATTGTTTCCAAGTTCTCCAATAGTGCTTTTTGTACTGAGTGACAGGGACATTTATTTTATATCCATTGTTTTTATTTCAAAAATGTGTTTGTTATGAGGGATACCAAATAATGGAGCATATGCATGAATTTTTTAAGAAATGTCAACATATTTATTTTTATTCAACCACTGAAATCCAACAACAGAAAAAACATATCTGAAGTTTGCTACTTTAATAGGTAGGAATATGCCTGGAGTTATTTGGATTTTCCCCTATGTTTCCCACTATCCTATTCTTCACACATTATTTTCTGATCTTATCAGAGTATTATTTTATTAATCCATTCTCTAGCATCAGTACTACTGTAGGAATTTGTTATTGGTTAACAAATACTTTGTCTGCCAAAGATTCAATCTTTATTCTTGGCACACATGTACTGACTTTGGTGCTGTGCAAGGAAGGTGTGTTTTTCTTTAAACAAGGTACTTGCATTCTAGAGGAATAGTTCCTTTGGGTGCTCTAAAAGTATCTTGCCTGTTGTATTAACTCACCGTATTAGCTCTTTTCTGTCTTCAGATCTTTTCACAAAGAAGTCAAATCAGACAATCCTTTCCCCGAAGTGTGCCTCTTAAAACACTAAGTTTCTAATAGCAATAATGGAGTAATGACTCTTTTACTTTTTTTAATTTAACATAATCCAGTTTGCATATGAATGAACATGAGGTCAAGGCAGTGGAACTTCAGTATGTGCTTAAGTGTTTTTTAGCAAGAGGTGGAAATAGCTGCTTAAGTATTATGAATGAATTAATCAGTTTTGCAAACAACTTGCAGAAATACCTGGGGAAATAGAGCTGCTAAGATGTATGTTTATTTTTTCATTTTATTTCTTAGGCCGTTGTTGTAGCTTCCTTTGGTGTGCAGTTCGACACTGTATTACTGACATGTTTTCTCTTTTTTTTCCTCTTTTTTTTTTTTTTTTTTTTTTTTTTTTTTTTTTTTTTTTTTTTTTTTTTTTTTTTTTTTTTTTATTCCATGATATAACGGCAAATACATCAGAGCTTTACGAATGCTGGAGTTTCCTTTGTGAGCTCAGTTCTGAATTCAAAACCAGATATTCAAGAGTTTGGTTTCCCTTAAGGAATTTTAAAATGTCACATTTTTCCAGGAGACTTAGCCCAAACCAGTATTCTAAATCTTGTCTTTAAATGTCAACACCTGTTTCAGCGTTAAACAGATAGCTGAACTCTGCTGGAACCATCCTCTTGGTGCTGAGCGGTTCTTGGGATTGTGGCCATCCAGAGAGGGGAGTATAAGACTAAAATTAAATGTCTATACAGTGGATAAGAACAAATGCATGTCCTGGAAAAAAGCTCCTAAGAACAACCTATTATGCTCTGAGTTGGGGCATGCCTGCAGGAACGTAATAGTAAAAATTAAGCACAAACTTATGTCTGGATAAAAATTGTACTCTTCTTGAGCATTGGAGCCTGAACAAGGGCTCTTTATTGTGCTAGTCTTTTGGGAATGTGGAGCTCTAACACTGCTGCAAAGCACAGGCTCTCTAAGAATTCTCTTTATTCTACATCAACACTTTAGTGTAAAAACCTTATACATTGTGGAAGCTTGGACTGCCACCTATCACACTAATTGGTAGGATACGGAGACACACTCCTCTTTTTTCGTTGTTCTGTTTCCGGAATCAGTGAAACTCAGATTCTTTGCTGCATTGTTGCTGTTAGGGATGTATGACAGGTGCATCTAGAATGGCCTGTAGCCTAGACACACTGTAGTATGCTTTTGGGTATTGGAAGTTGTGGATTTGATTACTTCAAGCCATAGAAGGAAAGAAACTGGTCCAAAGATTAAGCAGGCTGGAATATATAGATAAAGGTGTGTCTATAAATCCTTCTAAGTACTTGTCAGGTTAGGAGTAGAATTTCTATTAAAAAGACTTGTTAAATTTTTGGAAGGCTAGCTCTGAATTGTTGGCGACATAGTCCGGTCTATGAATCTGTAGTTCACTCTTGTTCTTTGTTTTATTTTAGTCTCCTAATATGTTGATATGCAGTTGTTTAAATCAGATATAGCTTAAAAAGTACAATTATATCTTTCCTAATAGATTTCCTAAAATGAAGGATAGCAAAATTAGCATGAGCAAAGGCTATCTTCTCAAATACAATTGGACAATATAAAGAAATTTTGTAAAGTATAAAGTTGTGAGACAAAACTAGTGAATACTTAGAAAAAAAAGATGAGTCAAAAAAGTATGTAAGCTAAAGGTATTACAAAATTTCAGGAACAACTTCTTATTTACTGATCTGTTTTTATTACAAGCGTGATCAATAACAATAAAACAAATACTGCCAGTTTGCCGAGACACTCTAGCATTAAAGCAGCTAAGATTAGACCAATTAATGTTAGACTAAGAATAAATGAGTAGCCTTAAGCTAGAATTATAAAATTAGTAGAAGTGTCTGAACAGCGAGTTGTGGACTTGAGATCCTATATCAGTGGGGATGGTTAAACTGTTTCAAGTATGAACCTTTCCGATTCCATTGGAGTCCAGCAGAGTAGATTCAAGCCCATGTGTTAACGTAATGCCATGAGATTTAGTCAACCAACAGGAGTGATCACCCTGTCCACCAGCAGCACCTTGGACAGAGGCTGGGTGTAAACTGTAGCAATCTAACCATACAGCCAAAGCAATATAAAATATGAACTTTCCTACGGTGGAAATGATATTTCTATTTCATAAGCAGAGATCATATACTGGCTATGAAGCTGTTTTTTATTTTAATACTTTCTTGTAAAACTAATGGCCAGGAGTTTAATAGATTTTAGCCTGATTCCAACCATGCACATATAATATTGATTTTCAAAGATACAGCATCTGTATTATCTATTGAAATAATTTTAGTTCAAAATTCAAACTAGTATTACAAAGTACAGCATTTGGACCTAAAAATGTTTTACAAAGAATCAAGTAACCAATAAATTAAAAGCAAAATTTCAGAAGGATAAAAAGAAAACATGATAGAAATTGTTCTGGAGTAATGGAGTAGTATATTCTAGTATGCTGCAGTCCTTTCCTCATCTAAAATTAATATGATTATGTAGAAATGGAGATAAAATTTTACTGTTAATCGTATTTTGAAGAAATTTATGTCCTGAACAATACTTCCTTTAAAGGATCATTCATTTTAAAGTAGTATTTTCTTGTAGTTATGTGATAATTCTTGAATTTCAGAGAGTTCTTGTCTTTTCAGTAGATGAAAGGATAGCCCATTTATTTTGTTGCTTAGATATATCAGTAGTAGGTGTACGTGGATAATGCATGTGCATGTTCAGAGATAATTCTAAAGTTTACTTCATCTGTTTTGAATCATTACAGGTAAGCAATAAAATAATCTCTGTTCTGTTACCATCAGATGTGATCCACCAACATTTATACTTGTTTTTATAAGAATGAAACTCTGAAGGGAGAAAATTTACTTTCTTGTGACAAAATAATTCTGATTTTTAAATGGCCAAATAAATAGCAGTACTAAGATGGTGTTTAAGCCTATCGGATGATAAGACTATTTATTCAGGGTTTTTTTGTTGGTTTTTTTTTTTTTGATCAAGTTCAATGTGAACTTTGTGATTCACTTTTGTTAATAATTTATGATACCCCCATTTCATTCCCATGGGGTCATGGATGTGTGGGTTTTATTATTTGGATAATGAAACTAAGAAATATGTAAATGAGTACTGACATAGTTCATCAATATGTGTTGTAGTCAAGGAGAGTAATTTGCCCAAAGGTCATAGTCTGTCCAGCCGTTTATCTCAAACTTGCCTGGATGGGGAGAATAGCATGGCTAAGCCATCAAAATCCATGAAAGCTCACTGGAATTTTGGAGCATCCAATAAAAAAAATCAGCTGCACAATCAAGGTAAGATGAAAATTGATATGTACGAGGGATGATGCAAGTCAGCATTGTCAGAAGTGAATGCTTGTTTCAAACATGTAATTTAAGTATGAAAATAGTTGAATACAAACTGATTTTAATCCTTTTAGGGTGAATGTGGCATCTTGTTGCACCAAAACACACTCCCTTTCTGAGCAACAGCATTGTATCAGCACAGCCTCTTTAGTTAGGAATGAGGCAGCCTTAGAGTTCTCACTTCAGCTTGGATAAGTGTTCAAAAGTTCTGATATTTAAACAACTTGGGCAAAAATTTGGACGGTGACTCTCAGGGAAATAACCATCCTTAATTAATTACTAGCCCAATCTTTTTCAAAAAGTAACCAATCATTACTTTTTTTCCCCCCTTCTCTTTACATGACAGATCTAGAAATATAATTGCTTGTTTGGGTTTTATTAATGAGTTTTTAAGGGTAGTGGTTTGTTTATTTTTAATTAAAGCTCTTAGTTGGCAAAATCTTGCTTTTACTGGCTTAATTAAGCTATGTAGACACACACTCTCTTCACAAAATGCAAATACTTAGACAACAAGAAAGAGATGTTACTAAAGATTGTCTACTCAGTAATATTTTCTGTACTTCTAATAAGATATTTTAAATGTAACATTTTAATTTTTTTTATTATATACTCAAATCACAAAAGCTCAGCTTTCTAGCCTTACATACTTACAGTTGTACAGTATACAAACTGGCAGACCTTTTATCACAACTTTCCAAAATAACCAAAGCAACAAAAAAACCCAAAATTCACTGGCTTCTGCTCATATCAGTTTATTGGTGCACTGCTTCATGATTCTATGCTGTTTATTGCATATTAAAAAAAAAAAAAAAAGTTTTAGAACACAAAGGTGAAGCTTGGGTAATTTTTTTTTTGTATTTCCTCTATGAGTTTTTTCCTTGATATGTCATTTTGAGGAATCTAATTTTAAATAACATTGTTGCATCTGAAAAGGTGCCAGTCTTTGTTAACAAGTCAGCTTTCATTTTTTAAAATGCATGATTAGTGCTCTCTGTCAGATGAATATGATGCAAACAGATGAGCTCAGATCTAATTTCCGTCACAGTCCCAGCTCATTGTACTTCAGCGTGGTTCACTCTGACTTCAACCGGAGAGCAAATGGCCTACATCAAGTGCGCATATGAAGAAAAATATTGGTCAGATTTTTAGCTGCTCACAAACTGTTTAAGCCCATAAGTGCAGATGCACTCTCAGATTTTCAGGTGCAGAATGAGAGGCAGCAGCTGCAAATTTAATTTGCTATATTTCAGAATAAAAAGTGTGGGTTCGTTCTGCTTTGTGAATATAAGACCTATTTGTGAAGTAAATTATAAGCCATGTTCTGCGTCCCATCAGTAATCATCCAGTACTACGCCACATTGACATTGCTGCGCTTGAGAGAATTTCAGTCCCAAAGCTTAAAAGGAAGCAGAGGAACACTCTGAAGACAAAAGCATAAATACTTTTATTTATGCAACTGAAACACTTGATTAGGCTCAGTGGAATAAATGCTATGCTACAGAAGTCTTAGGTATCATAAAAAAGCAAAGTTGACCAAATCAACATAAAAAGTTCCTTTTTCTCTTCCTTATTTTCGCTTGAAACATGGAGAACATCCCCTTCTATAAGCGGAGCTTGTGGCTCAGCACACTATGACCTTTGATTTTTGGATTCTGTTCTATGATGAGAGCATTTGACAAATGAGTCTTAATAGAAAGTCTACATGTAATATAAGGAATTACATAAGTATAATTAAAGTAAAAATTTATATAAGTACTCAAAGATATGTTAACTTTAGAAGTTTCATTGCTACGTCTCTTTTTTAATATAATTTATTTACTCCAGAAGAACACTATTGGACTTTAAGTTTTCAGTTCAACTTTTTTCCTATTTTTAGAACTATCTCAGGGGGGAAAAAATCTTAAGATAGCAAGAAGTGCTTGCTTCCTCTACCTTTGCTACATCACTTCTGATTCACTACCTCTTCCCTTCCTGTCACGTATATTCCATCAAATTCTGAGCTGAACGTCAAGTTCTTAGCACCTACTATTGGAATTGGATTTTCCAAAAACACTGTAACTAATGTAATAATTAAGATCACCAGAAGCATCCATCAGTCGAATGTTGCTGACTTTATAGTTTCACAGTTCCCCTGAGCCAATCTGAATGCTACCGCAGTGAGCAGGATTAGGTTCGATCTGACTGAGAAGTAATCATTTGGGGTTGGTGGTGGTTTTGCTTCAGAGGTTTGTTTTGTTTTCAGCTCTTAGATCTGATTTGCCAGATAAGCTTAGTGCCCGTGAAAGGATGACAGTGAGAATTGCATGCAGAGAGTAGCATAGAAAGGTTTATTTCAGTAACGGGCTAATTTTTGAGAGGGTTTGAAGTTTGAACTGAAAGGGTGTTAAAATTGCCCCAAGGAAGGTTAGTTCTTTATGTACACTATGGCAAGTCGATTCTTAGATCTGCTTAAAATACATGCCTTAAATTTTAGAAGTCCTTTCTGTGTTTTTTGTTGTTATTTCAGTAGAATTGTAGAAGCATTGTGTCTAAACTTGACAAATAATAACAAATTGCTGCTTGGAAAAAAAAAATAAAAACAAACCAAAACCAAACTAGAGTGTTTTGTGGCTGGAGTGTGATTTATTCTGAACTTTGAAGGAAGACGCAAGAAACAGATTACAAAGCGTTTTATGAAACTTATTATTACATCTTGAGTTCAGGAACTCACTCTGAAAGTTCTGATTGAAATTTATAAAACCTAGTTAAGAGTTAACGTGTAAGGGTTATTTTTTAATTTTAATGCTAGCAGCTGAGACCCAAAATTGTGATTCAGAAGTCTACTGCTTGTACCCGTGACGTGTACAGGAAAAAAGTCTAAATCAAAACTTTAGGATTAATTGGTAATATTTGAGTATTTGTTATCATTTTTATAAATTTGTTGCAGGGTTCATAAATATGCTCTAGGATCAATATATTCAGTTGCTGAAAATCTAAGGGATATGCGTTACTTGACTTGTAAGGAAGTATACGTTTTAGTGAAATTCCTAAAAATGTTTTCCCATTTTAGTGGTGCCAGTATTTATGGTGAGTTAATGAAAAGGATTTTCACCTCCCAATTTTATTAGGTAACTATTTTGTCTATTTACCGTTAATAAACTTGTTTCATAATGCAGCTTTATGTGTTGCTCAGTACCCTAAAAAAAGATCAGTTCCTGTTGTCCGTGTTTAAGAAAGTCCTGTTTTAGAGTGAAATAAAACCACAAATCTGGTCAGACTGGAACTGTAGAGTGGTTTTCTATTTAAATATTCAGACTTCAGTGGTTTTGTTGCACTATTCATTTTTTGCAAACTGTATATAGCTGTTCAATTTTTTTTCCCTGTTCAATTTTGGGTAGCTGAGGAGAGGACCATAATCAGAAAGACTTTGTTTATGCAGATGCCTTCTGCTGTGCTTTTTCTCTAAGGCTGTTCAGAAAGGGAGTGCCAATGAGTTTTAAACCAGCTTTATGAAATCTTATGATTTATGATCTGGGTACCCCAGCAGCACACGGTAAATGTTTAAGAGTTGGCTCTAGAAATAATTTGGATCCAAACATCAGCATTAACAAGCTTTTACAAATCAAGGGACCTAACTGTTTCTAAGAAATAGACTTTTTATCTCTCCTCTGTCACTAGCTTTTATTTTGCACGGCAGCAAAATGAAATATAGTTAACTTACCACCTGATACATCACAGTCGTGAGATGGCACCACGTTCATTGGAACCACAGTACCTGCTGTGTAGAAGTTCCTTGAAACATCTGTGTTCCTCTTCTGCTCATTCATGTGAGCTGCCTTCTTAAACAGAGAGTCGTGATCCTGGGGCAGCACTCTGGTCTCAAATGCACGATACTTTTATTTTGATGTCAAAAAAAAAAAAAAGATTCCTGCAGTCTCAAATATTAACAGTTGTCATTGCTATATTGTAATAATTTAAAAAAAAAAAAAAAAAAGGAAAAAAGACAAGATATTAATGAGTACGAGATTGTAAAATCCTGTGAGCACATTAAAGCAGGTATGTCTCTTAGAAGCAAAGACCTGATACAATGTGATGTTTAGTTTAGCAACTGTTGCACATAGAATAAAAACATAGCTACATGAAATTTAATATGAAGAGTATATCTTTACTACATGACCGTGAAGAAAGCACTAAATTTGAAAATAAATGAACAAGCATGCGGAAGAACTTGAGATAAATCACCAGACTTTTTGAATTTTGATAATTTTCACACAGCCAGGTAAGGAGGTGCTTTGAGTGTCAGGTCTGCTCTCCCTGGCCAATTCAAATTTGAATACTATTTATCTTTCGTGAAACTGTGATACTAGAGAAAGTAGTTCTCAGCTAAAAAAATAGCACATAAAGAGAAATACGTATTGGATCACTGACTGAACATCTTTATATAGTGCAGTTTGATTTTGGGGTAATTGCAGGGTGAGGTTAGGCCTTGACATAAATACTATATTGTCTAAAAGTGATAAAGAAAATGGAGCCATGTAAAGATTCTGCTTTAACTGACATGAATGATATCCTTCTGAACTTAATGTTCCAGCTAATGTAATCCTTTTGATTGACCTATCCAAGGAAAATTTTGAGCTTTATTCTTTCTTTTTTTCTTGATATAAACTGAACAAACTTGCAGCTGACAGGAGCCTTCCATGAAATCCTAATGAGACAAAGAGAATGAAACATTTCTTTTTATGCCGAAGTACAAAACTATAATGACATTATATGATGGCTCCCAAAAATATATAAAAATACAAAAACTTGCTTCTAACTCAATAGATATTTTGCATAATCTGGAGGACTGAATGCTGAATGTTGAGGATATGAGTTAATCAAAACTTTTCTGTCTCCTTTTTTTCCAACACCAAGTTGGGAATCTTTCATTTGCATTCCCCTTGCTTGAAGGAAAAAAATCTCTGTGCACACTAAAATCTCACAGGACAGGGAGAAACAAGTATTCTTTATATGGAACTTTTTCTAATTTTTTTTTAAGTAACAGTTTTCATTCCAGATAAAGTGTGGTACAGATATTCATTCAAGTGTTTTTCTAAACCAGCTTATCTTAGAAAATATATGTTCTAAATACTTTGTTTCTATCACAGCATTACCAAACAGCACTGCTATATCAAACCCACATAAAGTAGCTAAACATGGAAAAGTTAAGTAAATTAATTATTAAGTAGATTTTCTTTTAAAAAATCAAAATTATAAATTTCATTTACTTCAAAACTTTGAAACATCCTCCACTGGGAAGAAACAGAAATTATTGATAATTTATTTTCGATTTATTTAAGTGGCAATTCAATGGTGATGTGATTGTTAGATACCCCACTAAGAATATTGCTATATTTCTTTGAAAGATTCTTCTTCCACTGTTTTTCTGTTGAAAATTGGATCACTTTTATTTATGTCTAGAGATTTGAAAAGCTGTAACTCCATACAGAAATAATACTGCATTATTCTCTACTGTGTTAGAATGGAGCAAGCTCACAAACCACAGGCATGGCAGGAAAGAAGAGAACAAGAGTATGATAGCATTTATGTCTTGATTATGAACTTTCCATCTATTTCTAAACATTAATACTAAACTCCATAAAAATGCCTACACTTGTCTATAGTGTATTCAAAACCGGATAGTTCATGACGTGCGCTGCACAAATTACCTGTTAGAGCAACTTCTCACCAGACCTCTGAAAAAATACAGAATGGGAAATAATCTGATAATATTGTGATGTCCATTTTTGTAGTATGGGCCATGTTTTTGTGGATGTTCCCCACATCAAATATGACATGATCACTCTATAATGATTACAGCCTACCTGAGAGAGCTTATTTGTTCCAAATAACAATATGTGGTTGACAGATAAGATGAATTTTTAATGAAATAATTCAATTTAAAGTCTTGTTTCTTTTTAACCGGCACATTTTTAAATTAATCTGTATTTGCTGGAGAAGGACAAGGATACTGTAGAGCCATTTGCTTTTCTTAGTGAAACAAAAACAAAAATAAATCTTAAGATACTTGGGTACAGTCGATGTTTGAATCTACAGCAAGTGCTTTTATCTCGTCATACTGTTAGAGTTATTATGTCATCAGTCTGTCATAGACTAGCTGTCGGAGGAGAGATTCAGCATCTTTTCTTTTAAAAGCAAAACTCTACCCATACCTGGAACATGTAATTTTTCTCCTCTTTGTGCCTCTTGCTGGACTCTACTGTTGCTGTTTTTCCAGACCACGCTGCAGGAGAGGGAAGGACTTGTTAAAGGTACTTGGCTGATGCACATCAGCCCACGACAGTCCAGTGCTGGAGGTGACGTGTCCTCTGGGTTGGAAGGCCTTGACTTTTGACTTGCTCAGCAGTCCTGTACTGACAGGAAAAATTATTCTCTCGCTTGCTGGAGAAAACAGGTTCTAACGTTGGCAGAAGCACCCAAATTCTGACAAGCTTTGGACAGTTGTGTAGCAATTATGTAATAGAAGACAGTAGCTACATGGGCACATTTTTTAGAAACTGAGCTCTAGTTCCGAAATAAAGAGTTATAAATCTGTGTTCCATTTAATATCCTATGCATTCCACCTGTCCAGAAACAGATTATATGTTAATGTTAACAATCTGCTTTTCATCTCCCATTTATATGCTCAATAAATTGCTGGTAAGTTTTCCTGGTGGACTTTTAAAAGCAAGAGAGATCAATACTTACAAATATGTGCAAAGTTTTTAAAATGGCAAGCACTCAGAAAACATTTGAGCGCATAGAGTTGTTTCCCAATATATTCACTAGTAGTGAAGTGATGCTCTTGTACTTACGGGCTTTTCTCTCTGTGGCTTTGCCTGTCTCAGGTCTCTAGGGGAAGGTGAAGCTGAAGCTGAAGATGAGGAGTGCTTTGTCCTCAGGACTTGCACATGGTCATTTTGTTTTGTTTTATGTTGATGGAGCCGTGCTGACTGCCAGATTCTAGTCTCGAGCACAGGCCTAATATCCCCAAATGGCCAGAGCTAAGGTACTGATCTTAAGTGAGCTTGTATATGGTACATAAGCTATTTTAATAAATTTATAAAGCTGAAAGGCATATGATGCTTTCTTGTATAGTGATGGGTGGTATATGTGCAATTTTTTTCCACAAGTAGCCCATGATTTTGGTTAGCATACCGTTAGCCAGACTGTGGTTACCAGCTATTTGAAGATATCAGCTGTCCTAGATGCACTATTTACACGAGAACATTGTGAAAACTCATATTATTTGCAGTAATAGCAAATTTGGAAGCTTTTATTATTTTTGTTTATTATTGCATTTTTATTAAGATTATTGTATATTTTGGCTATGAGTAAGTTGGGACTTCTCTCTTAATGATTCTTATAAACACTGAGGTACTTCACAATTGGATTAAAAACCAAAGCAAGGAAGTGAGAATCTTAGTGGAAACATGTGGTTTTGTTCTGTGCATTTAATTTTAAAACTTTTTTTCTGCTTATAGTTTAGGCTATCCACTTTTACTGTGCTCTAGCATTTTGAGAGGACAAAAAAATATAATAAAAGCAGGAAATGATAATAAGAAATTCACCATGTTCTCTCACTAAATTGAGAATTCAGTTGTCCTGCTTCTGTGGGGATATTTTGCTCAGTAGCCTACTTCTTGTTTAGGGGTAATTTTTCTGCATAGTAAGGTACTATTTGATAAGTCTAGTAGTAGTCATACATTTGGGTAGGTATTGGGGTTTTGCTGTTTTTCAGAAGCTGTCAAGAAACATTTTGTAAAGGCCAATGCTGTCTCTCTTCATATTCTGTAATTTTCACTGTGTCGCCGTATTGAAAGCAGGATGATTGTATTTGCTGCTTGTGCTTTGTCTAAGTAACTATTACGATTTACATGTAAGTTTGAGATAATTATGAGCATAAATGAAATGAAACACTTGCTTCTGTTCAGTGGAGAATGTATATGTGCTCAGTATATTCCTTAGAAAAGCTGTGACATATGCTGCTGAAATATGTTTCATTTCATTAAAACTCTTCAAGGTTTGTAGGTTTCATCTTTAATTGATTCACTGATTTAGATCATAGATATAGAGCTTCCTCTCAGAATATTGTAGGAAGAACAAAAAACACCTCCTTGCTTTAAAACACACCTTTTACTTCTCATGCCTTTCCAGTATCTCATTTAAAGCTATTTATATTATCATGCGTTTTATTGCACTTAAGAAAAAAGGGATTTTAGTGAAATGTCTTAAAGCTCTAGTACTTTTGGAAGGTAAGGACATAATTGACCAAGGTAATGCTATGCCAGTCCTCACTGCTACAAAGCTCTCCATAATCCTTGACACTGATCATTTGCTCTATATGCAGCCTATACAAAGTGGAAAAGGCAATTCACTATTACACATGAATGAAATCAGCACACTTATTACTAAGATGAGTCTCCAGACTCAATTCCTGTTTGAGGAATCTAGCAACATGGCACTTCAGATATTACAACCTGACTGTACTGTGTTGTCTTAATTTGCTCACCTACAGCATCTCATACTGACTATAAATCTTGCAGGACACTGCAAAATGTTGTCATTGACAGGACCTGAGTTGGTCTCTCTGGTTGCGCTTAAGGATGTTTTATAAGCAGAACACTTTTGTAGTCAAGAAACTGCTAACAAGCAGGTTCTGTATCCTCGTTCCAGTTTTTTTTTTTTCCCCTACTTTCATATTGTTTAATCTGTTAAACTTGTGTAAATGACTGTTAGACAGAGGATTGAAGTATAGAGTACCTTGCATAATCATGTGTTTCTCTTAACTACATTACTTGCAAGTTATGTTTCAGACAAATACATAACAGCAATCCAGTTAGTAGCCTCACCTTAATGGGATATACACATGGAGAACCCTTCTCCAGAATTTCTCTGTTAGGAGAGGTTAATCTAATTTTTCTGTTCTACATCTTAAGGTGTAAGTTTACTTTTGCATTTATTTTTTATTGGGGACATGTCTGTCCACAGTACTTTTATTGAACTTGATGTATTTCTGTTAGAGGCTGTTGGCAGGGTATTAGCCTGAGGAGCATGCTACTTTAGAACTTGGCTTTTCCTCCGTCAGAACATAGGACTTCTGTGTCACTCTTATAAAGTGCAGGAGAAACATGGAAGCACTTAGGAAAAACTGGAAAGTAAACATTAAGAGATATAGTAATTTAATTTACAGGTTAACGCTTGTCATTTTCATGAGAAGGCAAAGAAAACAGTGAAATTCCAAAGATCATGAGAGTTGAGTACAGTACTTTTTGAAGTTTCGATTCTCAGCTTGGACAATTCTCTTATTTTTCGCATAAACAATTAAAGCACATCCTTGATATTAAGTGAAGTCTTTCTACCAACTTTTGAGTTTCATTCAAACACATGAACCCATTCAAGCTGCTTGGAGAGAAGGTATCCAAAGTTTAATGCTGACAGGAGAAAATACTTTTTCTAGCCTGACTTCCAGAGTCCTTTTTAATGCATCCGAATCTTTCTTTCTTAGAGGAAAAGAAAAAAGAAAATAAAAGAAACGAAAAAAGGAAGGAAAGGGAAAGGAAAGGGAAAGGAAAGGAAAGGGAAGGGAAGGGAAAGGAAAGGAAAGGAAGGGAAAGGAAAGGAAAGGAAAGGAAAGGAAAGGAAAGGAAAGGAAAGGAAAGGAAAGGAAAGGAAAGGAAAGGAAAGAAGAAATCAAAAAAACCACCTTTTATTCTTTGCAATCTTTGCCGGAGTTTTTCCAAACTACTTGAACCTAAGCTAAGCAACTCTTTATTAAAGTCCTGCGTGCCCAAACTTTTCATTTTGGGGCTGTATCATTTGCCTGTATTTTCCAAAGAACTGAACTAAGCAAAGCCATTGGGAAGTATGTCTTGACGTAAGTCTCCTCTGATCTGTAACTGTGTTTCCTGGACTATTTCTACCATATTTTCCATAGTTGTAGACTTTGAAGCTTTCATTCTTATATGACTAGTTGGATCCTAAAAATTATTAAACTGTGACTTAAAGAATGAAAAACTAATAACTTTTAAATTACTGTCTGTTCCAATAATCTTAGCTTTCACAGTGTCTCAAAAAGGCAGCAGAAATAGAAATCTTGCTTTTAGAGGTCACGTAGGAAATACTTAAGATGATCACGAGTCACATGGTTTTAATAGAAACATTTTTAATGTTAAGAAAGAAGCTCTTGTTCACTTTTAGTCTGGCTGGTTTAGTCTACTGAGACTGAGCTGTGTTGCTTTTTTTGCAAAGCTTAGTGGTTTTAATTCAAATAAAGTAATGAAGAGGAAAATGCAGAACATCTTTTACACAGCAACAGTAATATGTTTATTGTATTTATAAAATGTATTGAACTGCGTAACCCAAAGCTCACTGAAACCGAATGCAGACTGACAGCAATGGTATATAATTAGGCTTTGCTGACTGTGTTTTTAACTCCGTGAGGTAAATAAGATCACTTTTCCAGAGAAGCACATCGTGAGTGGAGGGTTGACAGTATCAGAGCTGAGAGCTAAGGTTGCCTGGTGTCCAATCACATCCGTGAGCCAGTAGTTGCTTTTGAAAGATTTTTCCAAAGCTCAATTTCCATTTTCAGAAGTAACTGGTGGTACCAGTGGATAAGGGGTCTGGGATCTTGCTGACTCTGCCCCTTTTAGTTACCAGATTTTTCAGTACATATCACCTAACCTGGAGTGGGGAAGCGTGTACTCCAGTTTACATCTCCAGTGACCCAAGTAGGTTATTCTTAGCAGACTAAAAGCCAAAATAAATTCTGGAATTTTTTTTCCTTTGGTTTTTAAAGTCAGGTTCCAGTCACACTGTCTTTAATCAGTAAGCCACAACAGAAGAGACTGTATCTTGAGCTCTGCTGACTCTGAGTTTTTAGACTAATGCTTGTACATCATATAGATGACTACACATATTTCTTTTTAGTTTAATTGATTTAGATGTACTTCATGACATAACACATTGCTGACTATCTTTTCCCTCAAATACGAAATCAGAATGGAAATTCAATATCATGGATGAGATACTACGAATCATTATGATAACCAATGCTAGCTGAAGTTAGATTTCAGGACATATATATCCCTGTTAGCTTAAGATAAAATATTTTGAGGTAGTTTAGTCCAGTTCCTACCAGTACAGTACACTTCATTCCTTTCTTCCTGGATTGTATTCAACTATCAAAAATCTTTTGCTACTTTACTTGATAAACTGTTCCACAATCCGTAATGACTACTCACAAAGTTTTTTCCTTCTCCTTTTCAACAAAAATAGTTTTTCCTTAATTACATTACTTTTGGTTGTTTCTTTTAAGTCTTACTGGGAAACTTGAATGTCCTGTCAACTATTGTATTCTTAATTTATTTGGTAAAAGATTATTTTGAGATCAAAGAATTCTGATATACATTAGCACTTTAATTATAAACTACAGAATGATAACTGAATGAATAGGAAAGGCTCTTTTAGACTAGCAGGGCTGACAATTAAAAAGGCTTTTCTAATGACTTGCAGCATAGCCGAGTGTTTTGTTGTTTTGTTTTTTAAATATGGCTATTATTGTAATTGAAGATTAACAATGACTAATAGTTACTGGGCTCTTCTAATGTAATATTCTGCACAAATAAAAACCTTTGTTTAGATGGTAGTAGCCTCCCCCTTCATCCCCTCTTTGGCAAATATCAATTGTTACTTGAGCAGAATAAGCAGAGAAGGCAATAAACTCGACTGAAGATGTATAGTTAAACCTCTGTCTCAGGGGCACGTGGGTTTTGTGCAGGGTAATGCTGGAGCACTGGAGGTAAAATAAATATTACCAAAGTCAGCATGATGCAGTGGTCTGATCCTGTGTCTAGTTTCTGCTGTTGTCAGTATGGACGTTCTAACCATTAGGGAACGGGCAGACATGGAGATACCCACGTGCTGGCTCATGGGACATTTTTCTTGTTTCAAATGTTTTAAGAGGTTTATTTATTTTTTAAATCCAGTATCAAGTGTGCATTCTAATAAGTTTCTCACCCCAGAAATGCCCCAAATTCTTATTATTGGATGAAGTTTGGATGAAAATATTGTTAATAAGGGTTCAGAAGCTGTAACAGTAGCTTCTCTGAATATATAAATGAAAAACTTTAAAATGTGTTTTGTATTTTCAACGTACAATGTAGACATAGTGCAAAATGTTCTAGAAATTTCTGATATCAAAACTCTTTGGAAGTTCATTTAGATTTAGTTTAAAGCTATTGAGAGTACATCAAATGCCTATATACGTTGCATTTCTACTGCAGAAGGGAAAGATGGAAATTCTTAGAGTCTGAAGTCTTGATTTATTTTTAGGTCTGTAAATCTAACTTTATCTGTAACTGCATCTGTCTTCAATTTTAACATATGGAAGAATTTTGAGATTAGTTTTTCTCTTTGATCTGTGTATGCAAGTACACTTACGTGCATGCGTGTATGACTTTGGATACTGTCAGCACTACCACTGATTTGTTCACTATATATTGATGCCATATTCTCCAGTATGTTTTCTGTTTGAGGGACAATTTATTTGGAATTTTACATAGCATGGGGAAGTTAGGCAAAGTACACGCTGATTACAGTATGCTGAAGGACATTGTTAAGTATTTTCCTCTGATACATTTTCGTTCTCTAGTATTTCTAAAAATCTATGCTTTTCTCCCTGGACTCATGATCAAACCACTTGTCTGCAATGTAACTTTTCCTTGTCTTGACGTATTTGCCTTGTGAGTCTTTTTTCTCCATGCAATCTGTCTATAGTGTTGCTGCCAAAATGATCTTCCTCAACTGTCCTTTTAATCTTTCCATCTCCTCTTTCAGAAATTCCCCAGACTCCTGTTCATGTTGTGCAGCAAATTCCTGCTTGTTTTTCTTTCTAAATCTCCTGCCTTTCTCAAACCCCATATTTTCCACTTTCCAGTCTCTTCAACAATATCCCTTTCATCATCTTCTTTCAGTACAGGCATCAGATCTCCATGTATGTTGTCCTTATAGTTAGCATACTCAAGCAAAATGTGGCTCCTTGTTTGTTTACCCATATTGAGATCTCTTCTGAGGAACTCATGTGTTCCAGAAAGTTAATCTAAACCTGGAGAAAAATAGTCATTCAGCTAAGCCAAAACAAAAGGAGTTGATAGCAAGACCAGAAGCTAACAAAAATATGATGCTTACCAACAAGGTGAGTCCTGGCCTTTGAGTTGTTCTTACAAAAAGACTTCTCAGTCTAAAGTAACCTGTTCCTTTCGAGTCCTGTACCCCTGCTTCTTGGTTCAATTCTGTTGGATAGGCTTAAGACAGGTGACGAGTCTTTTAGCATACATGTCTTTTGAATTATTTTCTGAGACACGTAATGTATTTTTGGTGCTTAGACACTAGTGATGATTATAAATAAAGAGATGTTTTTAAAAGGTAGTACCTGGAGCAGCCGTGGTGCAGCATTGTAGGTAAACATTGTGGGTTTTTTAATTATTTTTTTTAAAACAGTAACTGCTTAACAGTAACTACTGTCGTTTGAGCAACCAGTAACATTTCTTGCAGTGTTGTAAGATTACATGTTTTTAAAATGTGCTTCTCTATGTAATCTTTGTTGTTGCCATTATATCATGCTGCCTTTATCATTTTAATACAGACCCCACATAAAGGTAGGGTGTAGTGGTATGAAATGGCCACCATCATATGACTATCTTAGTAACAGGTGTATTATTACAGCCCCAGATGTGGTAATAAATCTCAATTCTACCTTCAGATAGTTTGAGTTTTATTGCTAGGGTTCTTTATGAATTTTGAGGGCTGTTCTATAGTACAGGTCATTCTTATGAATTTTCTTTCTCTGTTTATATAAATATTCCGTGGTGAGAAACATTATTTGTTAGGTCTTTATTCATCGTTGTTCAGGGACAAGTTTGAGAGGTGAGAGAGTTTCTTTTTCAGGTAAATTGGTAGCCTCAGGAGCATGCCAGCTAATTATAAAGTACTTCAGTAGGTTCATCAAACTGACCTGGGATTCCCTAAGGCTCAAAGAGTTTGTCAGACTTGGCATTTTCCCCAAGCCTGAGGGGAGCTTGCTCAGTCCCAAACATACTCATCTTTAATTAATGTTTTCTTTTTAAAATAAAACAAGCAATCTTCCCCCACCTTTATTTGTTAAGTTACTGTTTAATTACAGGAGGAAGTATGAGATCTCCTTTTAAGATTCAGATTTCAAATTATTAATGAAAGTCAATTGATTACTTCTATGTATCTTGCACAGTATATATTGAAGACTGAATATTCCAGTTTGAAAAGTAGTGCAAAAAAATTCACAGAAATTGCGTATTTGAATTATAATACAAGTAAGAAACTTAAATACCTTTCTGGGTTGGTAACTACCATACAAGTATATCCAAGAGCAGAATCTAACCCTAACTGAAGTAATTGCCTAATAAGGAAATTGAGCCTCTTTATGGATATTGCAGTATATCCTGGTGTCTGGGGATAGCCTCAGTATAGTATATGTCTAGTTATTCCCTGACATGGAACGTCTCTGTTAATGTTTATGGGTCTTTTCTATGAGCTATATACTATAAATCTATGTATTTTCAGCTTCCCTTGGATCCTCAGCTCTGTGGTTCATGAGTGACCCTCCCTCGGGGCTAATCTGTCATGTTTAATGAACTGTCACTGCTCCAGTCCTGACTGATTAGGGTGACCTAAGCGGAAAAATTTGACGTACCTTTGGATCAAGAGGTAGCAAGAGAGAAAAGGAAAATATTTTTTCTCTATAAGCAATTAATACCTTAGTTTTTCTGAGTTTGAGAAGATAGGGAGACTTGAATATGTGATGTTCTTGTGGGTCTTTTTGAAGTGCTTATTCTGTTGAGTCTGTGGTGAATTGACTGCCCAAGTTTCCCAAGTTCCTCAGCCTTTCATTGATGCTTTTCTTCTTTCTTCTCTAAGGACTGACTGCTGCATAGCATACTTTCCTCTTTCACTATGGCCACCTGGAAGACATTGTAATTGCAAATAAAATTCAGGCGAAACAGGGCATGGTTTAAAGCTCCTGTTACAGCATTTCCTCATCTTCTCACAAATTCCCGTAGTCAACTCTGTCCCATTTTGAAGGTCATGCCACACAATGAGATTTAAGGATGGTGGCATAATAACGCATCTCAATGTCCTGATATCATGATATAAATTTATAAATGAAATGGCAATAGATGAGGAAAAACAGAAAAAAACACCGCAACGTATTGTCAATAATGAAAGAATAATGAATATCAAGGAGAATGACTGTTAGGTACTGAAGCAGATTATATGCATTATTTTAATTAAGAGTGCCTAATAGTACATATGATTTCCTTTGAATAATAATTGCATGCTGATGAAGTGTGATTAAAGACTTTTTTTTTAGGAGTTCAATTAAATCAAATCCATTTCTGTAAAAGGGGAGTGATTAAAAGGATGATCTCAAGGTCTAAACTGAAAGCTGTGGTAGAAGCTTCCTATTGCAGATTCCTTTATTATTGCAATCCTCTGAAGACTATGATCTAGTTTTTAACAATGCCACAAGTTTCAGACTTAGTCCTGCAGATTCAGCATGAGAACTGGCTTTACAGATCACATAGAAACTTAGCAAGTACTTGGACGTCCTTGAATGTATGACCCTGGGATTGGTCCTAATTCATGAAGATTCTTGATTTGTGCATTTATCTTGAAGCATATGAGAATATACTTTGATTAATTAGGACTGTAAGACAACATACTTTGCTAGGCTGATCTATATTTCTGTAGAGTGCTTGTGAACCTGGGTGATTAAAAGCAGACTTTCACTGCTGCTTATTTTATCTGCTAGTCATTACTGTCTGACTTGCAAGGCTCAGAGACCGGCAGGACCCAGCCAACTGTCTGGCAACTGTTAACACAATTATCAATTATCTGTCTGAGTCTTATCATCTTGTGCTTTGATTTTCCTGTATCGTGAGTAAGGAGGGCTGGTTGTGCTAATGTCCTGATTGGAGTCTTAAACACATATGTAAGTCAGGGAAAGGTACTGATATTCCTTAACTGGTAGCAAACACAGTGAAAGCCTTTAGGAGCACGGAAGAATGGGATTATTTCTGTAACTATGTAGTAAATGCTCAAGCTGTTAATCACAGCATCCTGTGTTTTCACACCAGTACACAGGAATCTAAACTTGTCTATTACTCTGAGGTGACATTTCTTTTCCTTTATGGCTTAAACCAGAAAAAATACCTAAAATGTCTTGTTCAAAACTGGATTGGAGTGTGCACTGTTGCCTACCTGCATATTTTATCCTTTGGATGTTTGTGTTATACAGGCAAATAAGGAAAAAAATAAGCTATATAGTTTTGGTTTAAGGTAGTAAAGATCTATCCAAGATGCAATTTCTGTACATGATCATTGTCATTAGACATCTTTGCCTCGGATGTGTGGAAATAAATTTTGCTCCATGTTTTATTATATTCTTCTCTTTCTGCTGGAACAATAGCTTGATCTGTTTCCTCAAGACTGCCTGTAACCAGCTTCAGGCGATTAACATCGCTGCTTTAAAAAGGATCTAGCCCTAGTTTCCCCCTCCTCCTCCTATGCCTGAAGTGGGTCAGAGAATGAAAGCATTTGAAAGGTCACTTTCTGTGCAATTTTGGCATCTTGGTTTGTGGGAATGCTGTATGCAAATTATTTAGCTTTAAAGCAAAATTTTCTGTATTTGTCACTCCCAAAGTCTGGGGCTGGTAACCAGAGCAACCTGGCTTTAAAGTTGGAGATAAAAAAGAATTAACACTAGAGTGAACTTTAAAATTCTCTTTAAGAAATCTAGTGTGAGGGTTTGTAATGATGTAAAGATTTGTATTGTCGTGGTGTGACCTCTTCATACAGCACTCAGGAAGTGCAGAAGTTTTTCTGTTATATCCTTTTGCATGCTCATAACTACACACACTAGGGAAAGTCTGACTGAATTTTTTTAATAAGAAGTTTGAATTTAGTGGCCATTCTAGAAGTTAATTTGACGCTTTATTTGCATCTAGATACCACTAGAATTTGACATACGTAAATATGAAATAAATTATTAGAAACTTTTCTCAGGGTTATTGCTACTTACCTGCATACTTCAAAGAGATGCAATTTCTGTTTATGTGGGAAAAAAAAAAAATTTAAAAAAAAAGCACTTGAGAAACTCTCCCTTTTCCAGTTGACTCTCCAGTTAACTTCACGGCATCCTTTGTAAGCATTAACCCTGTGTATTCTGCACAAAGAGTTGCTCAGCCTCAGTTCCAAACAAACCAGGTTGAGTCCAAGTTCACTTACACAGTGCTAAGCCTAACTCAATAAAGGTGTCGTCTTGGAAGCTGAGTTAATAATCCCCGTTCTCTGCTGCTGCGGTAACAAGAGCATGAGAACCGCCACTGTGGGTGAGACTTCAGCCTGGTTCCCAGGCTCTGACCGTAGCTGACCTCAGAAGAGGGCTGTGTGTCCCATGACCACAGCTGGGTATTTCTCCCATGACCACAGCTCAAGGTTGACTCTGGAGCATCATTTTTAGTCGCCACGTGCGCTGCCCTGCAGGAGTCTGCCTGCTCCCATCTGAAACCTATTTGCGCTCTTGGTGTCTGCCGTGTCCCATGGCAGTGAGCTCCAGGGCCCAGCGGTGTCTCGCAGGACACCAGACACCTCTCACTGGCCCGTGCTGGGCCAAGAGAGCAGGATTACTCTCTGCCATGATGCCAGGAGCAGCACCGTGACCCCATGATGTCTTCGCTCACAGCCGTGTCCTTGGTGATCTGGATAGAAGGTAGAAGTGAGTGGAAACTCTGTATAAAACTCTATGGCGTTATAACCCAGGGCATTGGTATAATTGCTGACTAACAGATAATACAATTTTAAAATACATTTTTTTAGTATACACATATTAGAAGATTGACATAAATGCATTTAAATATACACAAAATATATATTTCCATATACAGTATATAAATATAATTTCAAATATAGGAATTTGTGTGTGCACAGAAAAAAAGCAGAGATCAGTATGAGTTGTCTCGTTTGTGCAAGTAGTTGAAGACAGTAGGATGAATGAATTCCTCCCAGCTGTGAATGAAATCTATAGGAAATGTACTCTCATTGCTCTAAGTTTGCCAACAAATTAGATTTTAAGTAAATTAATCACTTAAGCGAATACTTCTCACCTTAATTTCTAAGTGCCTCGGAATCTCATACTGAGCCATGCAGAAAATGTAGCATATAATCATGTAAATAGAGATTTTCTGTACTCCAGAGGAAGCAGCCCAAGCTACCATAATTCTGGCATCTTAATCTGTAACTTTCAGGATGCCTTATACTGTGTGTCACTGTAATACAAGTAGTTAAATGTTGTTTGCTTTGCACAGGTTACCTGCAATTGCTTTGTTCACTGTCACCAGTGTGAACTATAATTAGTATTTCCTACACTGAGAGTAAATAAAACAACATTAAATGATGGAGGGGGGTGTTAAAATAAAATTGTTAATATTTGTAAGACCTCAGATACAATTCGTACTTTTCTTGGTCGGAAACAGTGGTCTGTTCTGAATTACTATGCTCTAGTTCACCTCCTGTAGCCATCGACTCACTGTACTCTTTTCTCAGAGAGCCCTCTACTGACCTAAAACACTGTACGTTAAGCTGAATGTCAGATACCCCAAAGTATCATTTGACCTGTAGTGTAAATACATGCCCTGGTACCAAGGTACCAAGGTAGATTTCAGTAAGAACAAAACCACATTTGGTACTACTGAATTTTTGAGAAGTTCTGAGTTTTCGCTTTGACAGCTTTAGTGCGAAGCAAACATGTTTGTGAAAAGATTTCTATTTCTTTGTGTAATTAAGGGAATGTGGTTCTTCAGAAAAACAGAGGGTCAAATAAGTGGTTGTTTTCTCATGCTCCTGCCTCTGACTTCTCTTGTATGAGTCAGTTACATTTATGGAGAGCTGATGAATATAAGAAAAAGATCTCTATAGACTGATTACGCAAGAAATTTTTCTATAGCAAATTGAGATCCTAGTATTAAAAATGCTTATTAATTTATCATGAGTCTCACTATTTACTGCCATTCATACAGTAATACTAGGTGCTGAAGTTATATTATTGCCAGGGAAGCACAGATTTCATTTAAATATATTCAATTTCTCATGCTTAATTAAAAAAATCTGATAACGTGAATGAAGTTGGAGGGTGGCGAGGGGAACCAGCAGAAAGCGAATTCGGGAAATTTGCCTGTATTATCGTAAGTATTTCTCTAATTTTGCAGGGTGGAGCGATTGGAAAAGGCTGATTATTTTAATGTTTGAGATTGCTAACATTTTGGTTCTAAGATAGGATCTTAATATATGCAGAGATTTATTCCTTATTTTTATGGGGATGTACACTTAAGCCATTGTTTTTGCTTGGGTTAATGTCAAATGATCTCAGCAGGTCACTCTGCTACTCAGTACGTGAGGAAAGAGAGAGCCCTTGATGCAAAGAGATCAACACCTGAGATTAGACCCTGCAACAGCCAGCCACAAAAATCAAACCTTTTCATTCACCTTTAGAAGAAAAAAAGTTTCAAGTCATTTTCAGCAGTTACTGATCACCCTAGGCAGCACGTGTCCTTCCATGCTCTTTCCTCATTCTGAACCCCGTGGACAACGTGTGAAGGGAGAGGTGCAAGGTGTGCGGGCAGATGTGACTCCAAGAAAAGCCTGTCCAATGTTAAAGGAAGTCGAGACCCAGAGTTCAAATAAGGTGCCCAGTGTCCCACACCTGTGAATTACAAGGACTGTTTGAGTGTGTAGTAGGGAGTCTCACATACAGAGGTCTCTTGAGTCTGTAGCTGGGAATCTACACAGGTGTGCTACAGCACCTTGTTACATTACCTGCTTTCTAATATGATTTGTCATGGTTTTGGTAGATTAGCTGCCATGTGTGTACTTGTTTTCTCTAAAAGTGTACAGGTGTCAGTAAGGTGAAGTGGTGTTAATATTCAGAGAATAAAATTAAATAATAAAAACCTGAAAATTATAGAATGCAGGAAAGAAGAAAAACTATGTTGCAGGGGTATATGGCTTGAAATACAAAGGATTTGCCAGTGCACAATTCAGGTTTCAAGTAGCTGTGTCTAATTCATTCCAGCAGGTAAAATTGGAGTACAGCACTACTGAAGAACAGTGTTCACAACAGGATAAACATGGCAGTTTATCTGATTTGTTAAGTTATGTTTTTTGTAACTTGGCGTGTGAAGAGATCTGAGATGCCTGTTTAGATTTTAGCACTCTTAATGTAACTAAAAATGTCCCAAAGGCTCAGCACTTACACCCACTGAGGTTTACATAGCACACAGGCTAGATATAGTGCAGAGTTCCGAACTTCAGCAGACAAAAATGAAAACAAGACTGGCATGTGAACTTCTGTGTAAAAGAGACTGCCTGCACACTCTATGCTGATGTTTGTTCTAGCTTTTTACATTTTTGTATACTGGATTTTGAGTATCCAGTCTTTCTTTGAATTGTGCATGCCAATAGATGTTTTTTGAGTTGTTAGTAGGCACCTTGGATACTTGAAGAAGGAAGTTGCCTTAAAAACTGAGTTTACCTCGGATTAACTCACTGGAAAACCAGGCGTGACATACTCACTAGGAAAAAAAAATCAATTATGAATGCCTTCCAACTCCATTTTAATTAGTTCCCTTACTAACATTGTAAACCAGCTAAATAGATAAAGGATATTTATGATTTACATAGATTAACAAATTGTGTGTGTTTAATCCAGTTATTGCATTGTCAGAGTCATTTGGAGAGTGGTGCAGATCCACCCAATGTCCCTGAGAGCTGACTTTTGTAGTGCAATTAGGTTTACAGGTTGGGTAGAATTGCAAGAGGGGATGGTTCTAAATGAGTAGGTTTAACACTTTAGAGGAGAGCAGAACCTATGTCTTCGTTTTTTAAGAGCCATGTGATGCTGGATCATCTTTAACACCAGCATTTTTGGAAGTCAGTTTTATTTTTGTTTGTTTGTGGGTTTGTTTGGTTTTGGTTTGTTTTTTCTTTTGGGATCTGCACAGAATCAGAGAGATAAAGGCAGGAGAAGTAGTTATTTCCTTCCTACAAAGATGTTTACACTCTAAGATAAAAGACCTTGGAAAAATGTTATAATACCTTGACATAAACGTATTTTGAATATTCAGATTAATTTTGCAATATTAACTGTAACTCTACAATTGTTGTTACGTTTTATGTTAACATTTATCTTTAAAGTAATTGGAGGTTCATTAAATACATTTTAGTTTACTGAAGAATACCTTTCTCAAAGCCAAGTGCAGTGAAAATATTACTCATTATTTTTTCATTTTAAATTGTGTAAGAAAAGCATTTCAGAATCAATTAGCATTTGAACTATAATTTTCTTCTTTAGATTTGATAATTGTGCAAATGCTACATCAATTATTGTGTGTGTTGTGTGTGTATTCATACATATAAATGTTATTTGAGAAGTTGTCATTAGGTAGAATCAGTTCAATATGGGAATAAAACCAATTATGCTGCTTTAGCATTTCAGTTTATGAGAAAATTGTTGTCTTTACTCTTTACTAAGTTATTCTTGCATTTAATAATTCAATAGTCAGTTTGAACCATTTTTCAACAGGGAAAAGGAGGCAGAAGCTTGTCTTTATTTTCCATGTATATTCAGTGTTGTACTCGGGGGAATGGTATATCCAAAAATAAGACTATAAATAAGAAATCAGCAGCCTTTTCTTTCTTACTGCATTATGTAGGTTTGATATATGCTTCTGCAGCATTATTACTTACTCTGTTCAAATCAATGCTCTGAGCTTTCCCTTATGTGATTGATTTCTTCCAGATTAGCCTACAGAGTATGTGATTTAATAAACACCAGTCTTACCTGTTTGCTAACTCACAAATGTCTATACTAGTACATACGGAGAAACCATAAAGTTTCCAAAATGCTTCAGTCAGTCATAAGATTTTGATGGTATAGCTTTATTTGAATAGGAAAGAGAAAACAACTTTGGTCTTATGTTTTCAAAAGCAAAATAAAATTGCTTGGAAGAAATAGTAATAAGGCAAGGATTGATAAAAATTAAGCCAGATTTTGTAGGAGATAATGGTGAAAAGCAAAGATGCTTATTTGGGTGTTCTCTGTAATGCCACTTTCATGTCTAAGAAAAGAAGCATTTTTTCATACTTCTGTGTTCTTAAACATTGTGGTAACAGATTGAAAACTATCAGTAGCACACTATATAACTGTTCATGTCCCTCCCTAAAATATACCTGTGAATTTGTAGTGGAGGTTTTTGCAGAAAGGGGCTGTCAGGAAGAATTCGAATGTTTTGTGTGCCACAGTACTGTTTAGGATTCAATGCTGCTGCTTTCACAGGGTGTTATTTCATTACCACAGTTGCTTTTCCGTAGCAGCTTCCAGGTTGTGAATGTTTTGGGCAACTGTATCTTGATATTGAAAGAGTTCTGTGCAGGACAAAAAAGGAGTTTCGTGGCATTTGGACCTTTAGAACCAGAGTTTTACAGTTGTTTATGGCTGGATTGTATGAACCTGGATTATGAACGTGTTTTGGATACAGTTCTGTATGGATTCTGTTTGTCCTAACAATTTAATTTTTGTATTTTTGCAATACCTCTCTGATATTGTCAAGGCCAATGTTTTCTAATGCTTTTCATCCCAGAAACTTTTGTGTATAATCACCAATAGAAAACGTAATGGCCGTCAAGCGTTAATGGACCATGCAGTTGGGAAGTTGGGAGAAAAGTTTCATGAGAGGTTACTGTGTTATATTTTAACACAAGTGTCCAAACATAGTACTTTTTCATCTTCTTTCAAGTTCACTCTTATTTCTTTAGTTTTTCTGATAACAGCCTGACATTTCGTTATTACTCCCTATTTTTTCTCACCATATATATGGTAGTTTGTTGGGTTTTTTTTTCTTCATGCCTTTTGCAATATTGTATTCTCTAGAGGTAAATCTCAACAGCTTCATAGTATGTCTCTGCTCACATGCGGATCACAGCCTGATGTACAGCACAATCCCGCAGTCTCTGTAGCCAAATCGGTCTGTGGCCAGGTCATTTCTTTAAGGCTTTCTTAGAAATGTTGTTGGGGTTCTATTAATCTTTTTCCAGGAAACTTGTATTCCTGATATTACCCTGTTTTCATCCACTTTCCTGGGAAATCAGTTTCCTTTTCAATTGCTATACAATTATTTTTTAATATTACTTAGCATTGTTGTATTTTCCTACTATGTAGTGTAGAATTAAAATGCCGCTTTCAGCACAGGAACTATCATATTGCTTTTGAAGGACAGATATTATTCTAACTCCCCAACACCTTGGGAAGTATTGTACAATATGATTCTATTCAGTCCACATTTTTATCAACACGATCACCGTCACCTGCAACCATCATTCCATTTTAGAGCACAGCCCTACAGCTATTTTTTCCCTTTTTGCAATATCAAGATATGAAGAAGATGAATGAAAGTTTCTTGCATGTTTTTGTCAGTGTGTTTTTATAGCTCCCATGAACAGTGATGGACTTGGCAGCCTGGAGCCTGAAATCCTCTGTTTAATCACAGCCTAGGTACAGTTCAGCAGAAAGACATATTTCTGTACACAGCCCCTGTAGCACGTCTAAGCCTTGAGCTGGAGAGCCTGTCTCCTGTAAGTGAAAAAAAGCACTTGGGCCAGTCAGTCCCTGGCCTTTTCTCTGCAACTGTTGAAAAGAAGCATTCATGCCGTTGAGGTTTGTGACAGGTGCTAATGTCTGGCCTGGAGTAGACTGAGAAATCTCTTTCACTCATTTGGGAATTGCTTTCTGTAAGTTGCTGAGAGAATATAGTGTTCTGTCCCGTCTGGAAGTTGTACGTATGTGCGCATCGAGTTGTCACATCTCTCTTCAAAAGGCAGCAGGTTTTCAGGTGAACTTGCATTTAGCCACGGGCTTGATCTGAAGCTCATTAACGTCTGTGATTTTTTTTTCTTTTTGACTTGTGTAAACTCTCAAAATCCAATAGCTAAAACCAGAGAGTGAAGTAAAACAATAAACCTATTGCATATTTTTAGGATGTTGAGGTATTTTATTTGAAAACAAAGCAACTAAGGCAGTTCAGAGACTCCTGCGGTATCCTCGGTCCAAAGAAAAAATACTGCACAGAATGTTTGTGTGTGGTCATAAACTGTAATCTCTTAATGTTTTTCCATGTTGTATTACAAAGGCAATGGTCTAGGTCATATTCATTTTCGCAAAGATGTGTTTAGGGAATTTGATTCATTTTTCCCTAAAAATCCAATGTAATGAAATATGTGCTATTCCAAAAGAAATGCTGGCTATTAAATCTGCTAGAAATTTTTTGACTGTCTTGTGGGTTTTTTTGTGTTTTTCAGCTAACAGGACAAGTGACTTTGCAAATTGCCAGTGAACCAGTTTTGCCGTTTAATGCCCTCGACATCGCATTAGAAGTTCAGAACAGTCTTAAAGGTAATTTTGTTAGAGGAATATTGTTCTCCATTAATACAGTGAAAAAAAGGAGATCATCTCTTCCCTGGTACAGATTTTCAATTTCCACTTAAATGATAGCCAATGATTTCACTAGTTAAAAAGTGTCATTATATAATGCCAAATAAAACACAGGGTTTGCTGCTAAATAAAGCCACAAAATGTTTCTATTTCTTATGTTGTTACTATGTCAATTAAGGAATAACTAGTACTAGAATCTCATAATTACTGTCAAAGATAGCAACCTGTGTGACTGAACTTGATTTTAATTCTATTCAAGGCTTTGTTCAGTACAAGCAAGAGAGAGCTTTTAATCCTGTTTCCATTTGGCTCCTTAATTTTCACAGTCATCCTCCTGGTTTGGTTCTTGCACTAACTCAACTTGTTGGCAGTGCATGTGAACTTTTCTCCTTTTTTCAGGTGTGAAAAAGCATGATAATTTATCAATACATATTCTTGATTAAGCACTGAGACCCTGGAAGCTCTGCATTTGAAACTGATCTTTGTGTAGTTGGGGTTGGGGCTAAAGAGATGGACGAGAATTCCTAGTAGAAAGTGAAAAAAGCGACTGGTAACTTGGAAATGATACAGATATAATTCTCATAGATTCTGAACTTGGCGCTGTTTGCAAGGTGTAGGATGAATGCCTTGATATGAGGCTGCTCCATCAAGATTGTGAAGTCATTAGCCGTTATTAATATTCTGGTGTCACCTTCTCATTTCTGGCTCTTTTTATTGTCTTGTGGCCTTTTAGGGCTTGATAAAAGAACAAGCGTTCTGCAGGCTTTTTGTACTATGTTGATGACAGAACCCAGTTAAACTGATACCCTGTGCCTTGAGCTGTTTAAGGTAACCCAGTTAAAGGGTACAGTTGTGCATTCCTGGGGGCTGTTCTTCTTTTTTTCTTTTTTTTTTTCCTCTACAGTTGGTAGAAAAATATTGAAATGTTATAGGGAACTAAGTCCATTGTACATTACTGAGATATTCTCTGGTACTATCTAGACTACAAAAGTATGATAAACCTTCTTCTTACCAATGACGAAAAGAGTATCTCTCTTAGCTCCATTCCTGAGGACTAAGGAGGGAGAGGAAGAGTAGATTCCAGCACTATCCACTGTCACTCATCCATGCGACCTTTCTCGTTCAGTATCATCTGTCTTCCTCCTCCCATTCTGTCCCTTTTCCCTCACAGTTACCTTGTATTTTAGTGTATTCAAATGAGATATAACTCCCTCCTTCCTTTTCTAAGTGACTAGTTGAAAGTAGGCGGGATGTGAAGAGCACGTAAGAAGCTTAGTGCTTTGAGATTAAATCTTTCTGATAGCTGCCAAACTCTGAGATAATTCCTTGAATGTGTACAAACTGAGATATTTCTGAAGCTAGTACTCTGGTCAGAGTTCAGTGAACTTAAAAGGAATGTTAAAAGGTACATCCCTGAGAAGAACCCCCCTGAAATTTGAAAGACTGCTCCAAAGCATGCTCTTGTTAGGACCTCACAGTGGAAAAATGTGAGATAGGTAAAAACGTGTTGTTATTTCCTCATCCATCTCTGATACAGATTACCTGTAGTGTGCTAAGGCCTTTCAAAAATAATTTTTCTGTGTATGGGTTTATGGAACTCTCAAACTGATCTGTTAAATAAAGATGTATGTTCTATAAAATCACAATAAAACTAGATAGTTTAACGGAATGTGAGATCCTATCTTAAAGTTTTTTTGCAATCTTGAGCTGTTGCACCTGCTTTTCATTCACTCCCTACAGTATAAAGTATCACTTGTTTGTAATACACATTCACAGAAGTATGATCCCTTTTCTTTAATCTTTGCCATCCATCATTGTCAAGACCTAGGAGTCAGTAGGCTGGCAGTGCTCTGGAATCAGTGAGCATTCAACAAGACAAGTAATTTTAGCTCTGTTGTGCCATATAAACATTGGTTTAGTTCAGCCTAAACACAGCAGGGAAGGATCATCAAATAAAAAGTGTGGCTCAGCTGGTATTCCTTCAACTGAACATGAGATGTCTGGTATTGTTCTTCCTTTTTTCTTTATTTTGAGTAACAGGAAATGTTGATTTAAACTGACTTTTTTCCTCTAACTTCAGTTAGATCATTTATCTCAGCCACTTCAGGGGAGGGAAAATTATTTTCTAGGCTGTAGGGCCAGCAGGATAAATTTTCTTCCAGCTGTTCACTTTGGAGTTTTGTTTAATGGCTTTTCTCATGACTGTCATGTTTCATCTATCTCTGACTTGTGTCAAATAACAGTTTACTTTTATTTTGGAAACCAAGAAGACAATGGTCTTTTTTTTTTTGTTACTTGAAGTAGAAGTTGTACTTTTTAACATGGCTCATGGATTTCTTAATTCCTGAGCAGATTTTATGTTGTCTTAGATTTCCAGTTCAAAGGTACATTGAGTAAGCTATTTCCTTCTCCAACTTGATGAAAATTGTGAATGTAGAAAGCTTGAAGAGAAATCTGCATAACATGCTTGAAGATTTGCTCATTAGGCTTGATTTTCTGTCTCTGGGATATAGTTCAGCCAATCACTTCAACACACATTTATTGCCTGTTGGATTTTCTCACATTCTTGAACTCATAGGTGTAAATACTTGAGTCACAGTTTTTCAGTCTCCTGGATGTCCTCATAAAAAGATGTGTGCATCTTTGTATTTGCTACTATTGCATTTATTTCTGTTTCCAAAGGATTAATTGTGTAATGTGGTGGGTGTCTGTACTGTTAGCTCTGTTAAGTTCAACAGGATGTTGCTCAGCACTTTGTAAACCATTTCTTATCTTCAGGATAGGCTGGATGGCAGGTTGTAGGGAAACGTCATCCACAACATGTTTCCATCTGGCTCGGGACCTGTTCCTCAGAAAGATGGGGAAATGGCTGTTCAGCAACATGTTCTCTCTGCTTGCACACACCGGAGCTCTTGGAAGCAAGCTACTGCCTTTGGGTTAACCTGAAAGGAAGGATTGTGACTGGACAGTGATTTCTTTTTGTGCGTCCACTGATGATCTGACGTTTAACAGGAGATCTTGTGGTCATGAATGATATGAGATGGGTTCCAAGAGTGAAATCCAGGTCCCTGGGGCTATTCAGGCTGTTATCTATCTGATCACAGATGTGATGTTTTAGAGAAATTCATGAATAGGTGACAGTTCAAAATACGTTAACTACACATAGCAGTTGTGCAGTGTTTGTGCCTGTCATGCATTTAAAACTAGACCCACTGCAACTTGAATCAAATAGAAAAATATCTTTCCATACTATGAAAACCCAATTTATCTTTTGAGGTAGGGCACAACCAAGATGTCAAATCTGGTGTGTGAATGATACAAATGGTTCTTTTAAGCACTTCTGTAGAAGTACTGTGTATGCATCTGCAAGTACAAATGTATAAGCATTTGCATATAAGTATTTTGTATATCTATAAGCACTTTTATTCAAAACGTTCATATCATCTGCTAAATGCTTTTAGCACTGTGCAATCTGGACTGGCTCCTTGTAGCCTCTCTTACACTGGATCTGAGCCTCTCTACAATCTAGTATTTATTACAGCAAGCTTCAGGGATTGATGAAGGTGTTAAAAGTGTCTCAGCAAGAACAAAAGATAAAGGCAACCAGGTTTGTTGTGAGCCATGTATTTTGCTTAGGTGCTGTTGACTGTGGAAGCTGATACCGTTTTGTCATAGGAAGTCACTGGGCCCACCTAGACTCATGCAGACCTTTCAGAAATTGGTATCTGTACCTTTCAAAAATCAGTATCTGTTGCCCCAGCCTTAGATTTTGGCTGAGTAGCACCAGGCCCTCATGGCAAGATTCCCTAGTTGTGGGTGTCATCACAGGCTGCTGAAGCTGGTAAGCAGATCACATAAGCTGTAAGCCATGTCTAATAGGTAGTGGCTGAAAAAGGCCTATGAAGACAAATTAAGTGGGGATGAGATTTTCTGATTTTCCCCTTACAGGGAGAGCTAGAGCTGGGAATTTAGAGCTCTTTGGCTGACACGGTGTCAGTTGTGCGTTGCTTCCTATCAGGCCCTTTCTTCTCCTCAGAATGAATGTTTTACAGATGCTACAGCATCCGAAGTACTTGGGATGATAATAGTAGGCAGTGCTAGCAGAAGTTTTAAAATAATCTGTTTTATGATAAGCTTTTTCCAGGAAAATCTGCATGACTTTCCACAGCCCTGGATCAACTCATACATTTCAAAATATCAGTCTAAACTCTCCATCCTTAGAAAAATTAATACAGAAACATATCTCTGTCATTTACTTGATGGCTGCATACACAGTGCCTACAGCTATCTGCTAGTCTTCAGCTTGCATCATTTTACCTGCTTGACCGTGTTTCCCCGATCATTTAGGGCACTTTTCAGAGTTACTTTCTCCATCTGTCTGTAATGTTCAGAAAGTTTCCTTCTTTACTGTTCCCACCTGTTATTCTTGACTGCTACGTAGATGATATAGGATAGAAATTCTGTCTTTGCCATGAGACACTGACATCTTGTCTTCAATATTCTTTGAAGGATATTATATATTAATACTGGCAAACCTTTCATCAGCCTTAAAAAAAAAAGTCGTAGAAAAATGAATTTTCCATGGACAAAGTATTTGGTACCAAAGCAGTAGCCCATATATGTTTCAGCACCTCCGTACAAAATCGTTGATAACTTGCTCTGTATTAGTACGCATAATATGTCGCAGCATGCCTTTTTAATGATAGACTTTCTGAAAAGAGACTTCTAGTAGCAACACCGGATTAGTTTGCTTGGTCAGTAGCAGTCATGGTAGCAAAATTGAAGCTGATGGCAACGTATGCTTTGCATTGAGGATGTCTGTGGATTTGTGTTTCTGCCCCCTTTAGGGTACTCTCTACAAAGCTTTCCCATTCAGATTTTCCACTGCCGGGTCTGATCATCCAATTTTGCACAGCATGAAAACTCTTCCTAGTGGATACAACAACACACCATAGCTGATCCTGAATTTGCAAGCTAATCAAAACCTGAAGCAATTTCCCTTCTCTCTTCCATGCAAGCACATGTTCACATGCATGGAGAGTGAATGTCATGCCTTAAACTGCTGATTTGTCTATGCTTATTCTCCTGTAGGTACTGGTAGGCAAGTACATTCATACCAGAGGGCACAAACACAATTTTAAAATGTTAAATCTCTAGCAGAACTTTTCATAAGAGGAATCAGTTACACAGGGAAAGGCTTCTGTATTCAGTGTTTGTAAAATAAATTTCTATTTGGTGTAACCTGTTTCTGACTAAAATCCAGTTACATTTAGCAAGTGTAACGAAATTCAACAGTATAATTCTCTGATCAAGAGTATAAATACTCTTGATTCACTTTCTTCTACTTGCAATTTTATTTATTTAACAACTAAAGAACTAGCTTAGATGATTCATCATGATTCATACTGGAGACAAAAGGACAAATAATACAAAATGTGGTAATGTGGCATTGTTTTCTTGATCGAATTAACACTTGCAGGATTTTTTTAAATTTTCTGTGTAGGAGGGTTATGAGACATTATTAGTTAATGCATCCTTTTCTTTAAAAATGATTTACCCTTCACCTCCCAGCTTCTCAACTTGCGAAAAGCATAAATGAGTTCCCCTTGGCGGTGATGTTCAGTGTGTTGTGGTAAAAACTTCTGGTGTCCTTAAAACGGTGTCCTTCATTCTCTGTGGTACCACTAGCCACAGACACTTGCCAGTCTCGTCCTGAAGTATTAGAAAAGGGACCTGGGTGTGTGTTTCATAATGAGTGCTGGTTTGGAGTGTGATGTAAACAGTGCTTTTTACTCGTGACTGTAAAGTAAAATGTAGTTGGTTTAGGGGCGAAATGCATGTTGTGAAGAAAGGAGTAAAAGCATTTACAGGATTTTTATGTTACAGAAAGGGTAGTCTGGTTGGCTTCATTTCCAGATATAGAATGATGTATTTTCCCTGTATCTCAGCTTGCCTCATGAAAAGACATAGCTAACGTACAATTGTTTATGTAATATTCAGAATAAAAATTATAAATGCTGTATGTTTCTTGGAATATGAAGTGCTTTGCTGAAACCAAAAGATTATGTCTAACAGAGTGAATGTAAACCTTTCCATACTGACACAAGTCCCTGGGTAAGGTGTGCACAGTGCCTGGACTGTGTGCATGGAACGCACAAGTTCTTTAGCTGCAGGATGTTTGCCTGGGATTTGAAAATTGAGGATACGATATTTTGCGAAATGCCACAAAACCTTGTCCCAAACCAAGACAGACACAAACCATCTTCTCTCACTCCTTTTCTCACAGGGAGCTTCTGTTCATTGTTGAAATTCATCTTGATAGCTCAGGAAATCTGACAGTTTCTGTCGCACCAGCATCTGTCTCTCCATGTATTTTGGATCATTTCATGTTTTGCTAGATTGGAACGTGTTAGTCAGCTGAACGACAGGAGCGTGTGGGGATCTATTAACTCCTTTTCTTTTGCTGAAATGTATCCAATAGCAAATCTCTTCTTGAGTAAGAGAGGGAGAATATGTCATATTCAGGCATTTCCTTGAATTTCTTAGTTGTACCTATTTGCTTTTCCATTACTGTTATGTGATCACCTTTCAGACTCCATAAATAGTTTGAGAAATGGCTTGATATTCTCCATTTACTGTTTCTGATCTCTCCCTACATCTATTAGACAAGGAACTTCAGTATTCGTCTAACTTGTGTCTTGAACCACCTTGTTGGATTAGTCGTCACTAAGATATTGAATTCACCAAGGGTTTTTTTTAATTAAATTTTCATTTTAAAGATCTAAGGACAGTTAATTTCCTTGCCCTTAACAGGTGAAGTGAATTGTGGCCTTAAAGATCACTTCTACATCCTGGAAATGTTTTTGGTGACTGATGGTATTTTTGACTTTATATCAGGTTCAGAATCTGCTTTGTCTCTCCATGTGCTTGTAAAAATTAAAGAAGTTAATGCACACACTGAGAAAGGCAGGCATGCACTTCACCCACACTGCAGGTGGGAATAGACGGCACATTCACAATGCTCCAATTCACGTAGCATGTTCTTATTTCTGAACCATGAATAAGGAAATATCCAAAACACGGTGTGCTCCAAGGTGTTGTGGGCTTTTATTCTTTTGGTGTCTGTGTAGGACTGCAAACAAAGTTACAGTTTACATTCCAAGTTTTAAAAGTTATGAAAATATTGACTGGATTAGAATTTACATTTGGATATCAATTAAAGTGTTAGTTGGCTCATTGGCATACAATGTAAGTGATTAAGAGGAAGAACTTTGGATCCCCTTTACAACTGTTGTAAACCTCTAGGATCCTAAAACATTGAACAAAAATCAATTAAATTCTGCATATTATGTTTTTTGGTACAGCAGTCATTATGGAATCTGAGCAAAAGCTGTCAACTTGACAGCTGTAGCATCAAAAGGCATTTAATAAATTCCGTCTCAGAAGGAAATGTTACAGTTGCCGATTTATAACTATTGCTTCCTGTATGCCCATTTTTCCAATGGTAGATTTCAAGCTACTTTCTTCATAGCTTATGAGATCTTAAAATGTCACATCCCAAACTGATCTTTGAAAAACAGATCAGAGCTTATGATCAGCACGATGATCTGTGGCTTTCCTCGAGCCATTACATAGTTCTCACAAGGGAAAAGAAACTCAGATTTTAATTGGACTGTAAATTTTGACTTGTAAGCAAAAGTAATAAGCGACATTCTCTGAATCACTGGCAACTGCCTTTGTCTTACTGTTCCTAGGTGATGACATAGATATTCCTCAGCTGCTGGCATTGGCATCACAGCTGAGGGACACGGCAGAATTGTTCCAATCAGATGAGATGCGCCCAGCTAATGACCCCAAGGAGCGGGCTCCTATCAGAGTCAGGATGCTCAATGATGTGCTACAAAGCTTGGAGAAAAGCTTCTTGGTTCATCGAGCTCCTCCAGGACTTTACAGGTATTGTGTTCAACTCATTCTTCATTTGTGCTGAAATGGTGATCTCCCATTGCATGGTTTTCAAAGCTGTCATGCTCTCTAAAGAAAAAAATCTCAGTGAATATCCAAGATTAAAGCTGTTTTTTCCTATCTCATCCTTCCTGCAGAAAACATTAATTCGTTACAATAGAGGAGGTCATTAGAATGCAGCACTGTAGCATTTCTGTCATGACACCGCTGCTAACAAGATGTACAGTGTGATGGCAGCTCAGGCAGCATGACAGATACTTGTGTTAGACGGTACAGTAAGCTTTCACAAGAAGAAAACATTTTGAAGTCTAATACTGCTTGACAAGCTCCACCTATATTTTATTTAAAACTTTTTACAGTTCATTGAAGATTCAGAATTATACAAGATACTGTGTGGCATTATTTAATATATTTAATTATATAGCATTATTCTTGGGTGCATTTCAACCAGTCAAAGGCAGTAGAGTGGCGTGAATGAGAGGGCCTTAGTCAGTCACCGTTCATAACATCTTGTCTCTGGTTAGAATTATTCTCCAGTATGTATTCAGCTGCACTACCCAGGTTGATTTTTAAGATGTCGTAATCATTCAATCTTTCACTTTCTAAGAAAGAAATCTTCAGCTTCAGCACACACTGGAGCGCTGCATTGCAGCCCATCAGTGTTCTGCTGTATAGCCCGACCCCAGGGGTGTGTTTGGAATGCCCTGGGCTGTGGAGTTGAGGCCATGTGTGGGTTGCTGGACTTCACTGGGCCTACTGGGATTGTTGTGAAGGACTCTGTAGCTGCAGATAGTGAATGGCTCATCCATACTGTCCATTAGGAGCCTTCCCCAGGTAAAACTGTCCCTAAAGCCATACCCAGGTTTTACTGCAGGGGAACTGATTGACGTAAAAGAGAGATCAGAAGTGAACTGACATACATACACAGGAGACAGACAGGGGCCAGGACACAGAAATGAATGAGGCATCTGTGTTATTTAGGAATATAAATGTACTTGCAACCAGAACTAACTAAAATAATAAACCGGTACGTTGTTGCAGCTGATGGGGAAAAATTATCAAATGTCTTGTGCAGGTGATTGTTTCAAGTGGGCATAAAATAGACAGATGGCAGAGGTACACTTTGGAAAAAAAGCACAAAGCTACAGCATCAGGAGGAAGAGATTCTTCCAAGCATCAGGAATGGCATAAAACAAATGCAATCATCTTTTAACAAAAAGAAAAGAAAAAAGAAAAAAAAAGATAGTTGTGGTGAACTCAACAGTGTCAATGAGTAAAATTCCCACAGCTATAATAAAGAAAATATGATATTTGGGGAGGGACTAATTTACTTCATTCCTGCTGTGACTGGATTTATAATATAAAGAAATAAACCAAAATGTGATTAAATAGATTCTAATATTCCAGGTTTAGCACTGCTGCCTGTCTTGTCTGAGCTGGTATGCTGTTGCAAAGGAGCCATAAAACTGCTTAACATAATGTAATGTGTCTGCGTTGCATTCCAAAGGCACATTGTTGAATCTGGCCCAGTTCTTTATTTGTAAAAATAAATTATACCAAAACTTATGATCCAAATAACAGGGGTTTTGAGGTCTTCTAATATTTAAATTCTTGTAGTGCTAGCAGTATTAAGTTCGTTATGCATCAAGATGTAATTGCTAGATATAGAGGTATAAGGTGAATTAAATTTTTCACCTGCCTTCTCTCAGCAGTACTTTGACGCAGAGTGCAGTGTTCACATTGGCAAAGTAAATAGTATGGAAGTGAAAATTTTATAAATTTTACACTCCTGATTTTATTACATTTGATACAAGATTTAATAGTAGACAATAATAGAGTTTGTTTGAAAACATTGGATTTTACTTTACTCTGAGCTTTTTTACCTGTCGTTGGGAGTATATAACAGTAAAGTACACCTTGTGTATCATACTTATTTTAAAAGAATGCATTCTTCGTACTGTGACAAGGTGTGTAACTGTAGTGTAAATTTACCTTTAATGCAAATAGAATTGAGGACAGTGATAGATTTCTGATTTCTTTTCCTGACATTAAAAATCCGCAGCGCAGTTTCTTTTCAAAAAAAGCACCTAGCAATGAATCTTTGTTTGGGTCATTTTTTACTTTTTTAGGGATTGAAAGCCATTCTATTAATTGATACAGTTATGTGAATCTGTTTTGTGTTCTGAAGCTATACTTGTATCACAGGGAGACTAGAAATACTTGAAAAACCTGATATACTTTTTTCTTTCTTGTATAACTTTAAGCTTTTCTTTATGTAATTTGGTAAAGAAAACAAACAAAAAAATTGGTCTCGCAGCCAGGACCTTGCATGCCATGTTTCATCCCAGTCAGAAGATGGATGGGCAAGTTATAAACCCCTGAAATAGTGGTTTATAATGGAAATGCTGGCAGCCCTTTAACTATAGCAGCGCAAGCAGTGCAGCAATAAATACTATGCTTCATCTGTAAACAGAAATTTAGGATGCAGTTTGCAGCCTTGACCTTCAGGCTCCAACTGTGTTTAGGTCGTTAAGATTCCATAAATACTGTAATTTACAGCCTTTTGAAGGAAGAATTTGTGTGTACAGTAAAGCACGTATTCTTCATGAAGAAATGATTGCTTCCTGTATACCCATTTGGACTCATATTCTCAACCTCAATCAAAGTACTTGACAAATTTGCTGAAGTTTAGGCATCATTTTTAGGCTTGTGTTTGTCCTAATTCACAGCTCTCCGGATCTATGCTATGTTTTCACTTCTAGAACTTGAATTAAAAGGAAAGGTGGATTTTTTTGCTTTACTGCAGGAGGTGGGTTGCAACCTACTTGTGTTTTCCACTACAAGGGAACTAATATGTATTTTCTATGTCTTTTTTCTGCATGGTTTGTATAGTCATTGCCATAGCCGTAGTTTCTTACCATATGTATGTAGTTAAAAAGATACATGCCTCATTCCAGTCAATATCATAGGGCAATATTTGGGCATAATTGATGCATTATTCATCTATAAGGAGCAATAAAATTATTCGAAGTTACAGAATTCAAATTTTTTTTAGTTATTTTAGGACATCCTAACTAAATTTAAGTGATGATTCACATTGGCAGGTTGTTCAATACAGCATCAGTAAACACTGTAGTTCAGATTTTTATCCTTCTTACTTAAACTTCATGACATTGAACTGAAAATTTGACAATAGCAGACTTTCCCCATGATATTGTATTTCCAGCTGAGCTGGAAATACACAAGTACAGCTTTCATCTGGGTATTTTAGTCTTATCCAGAAATTTAGGCAGAATGAAAAATAATAGGTTGGGAAATATTACCCTGCAAGGGTTACCCTGGGGCTTGATTTGGGGTTAGGATAAAACCTCTGAGTTTTTATTGTACCTGAAGGATTTCTGTGATTTGCAATGGTAACCCTGGATAGACTTTCTAAAATAAACGTGTAGGACCAAAGTAGGACAGCTATTGATATTTTTCATTTATCCGCCTTTGCTCCTCCTGACGTAGACATAATATTGATAATGTTCTGATTTAGATTTTTGTCATTATTTTAGTAGAATAATCAGTAGAAATTTATATATGTTTGGTTTTTTCCTTTAACCATTTCTCACTTTCCACTCTTACAACGTGTACTTGCACTGAACGTTTCTGTATATTTTCTGATGATCATATTTTGCTGCTAGTACCGATAACCATAGATGACACTGCAGTGGCATGTACAAAGCTAAGGTGAGAACAGAGGTTCTGTTACTTTAGGCATTCTGCGCAGACAGGGGGGAAAAAAAGGGTGATCTCAAGCATATTGTCCTCTCAATGAGATGGTCAGCCTCAGCAGAGGCTACCTCTCCTTAGGTATTCACACGGGGAGTGGTCCCTTTTTGTTGAAAGGAATAGCTCTTCAAGTGGCATTGAAACAATGAATAATAATGCAAATAAATGAGATAACAAAAAAAAACTTTGTGGAGTATCAGGCAGAGGACACAGTGCAGTGAGTTGTCCTCCCTTTCTGAAAGTGATTTGTTTCTTCAGGTCCGTATCAGGAACTCAACCTGATCTTCATGTTTGATGGATGCTGTTGATACTAGATGGGTCGAGTAGTAAGGATACAGGGTTTCCTAGAATACCCTGAGATGCTCCCACCAAGATTTCCAAATCTAAAAGAGTCACTAAAACCAGAATTTGTGTTTTCAGTTTCTAAAAGTCCAAAAAAGGCACACAAGGGCTCAGACTGTCATTTCTGCTCCAGTTAGGTGGTTTTTATTCTTAATGGACCATTGCTTAGGGATCAGTTATGTCCTGACTGACAGTTCTTTTGACAATTTTTTAGCAGAAACAAAGTCAAATTGTGTAAAATCTTTCCTTTAGGAAATGCTGTATGCATCTGTCATCGACGATTTGTGGAATTGTTGCAAGGGCCATTGTGCTATGTCTAGTAGATGGAATTAAGTGAATTGAGTAATAAGTAGGTGGAAAGTAACGATTTCAAAACCAATCTGTTTTCAAGAAAGACCTCCAGCAGTTTTTATTGCTCATTTGTACAAGTTAAACTTCTTCCTTTTGCTTCTTTTTATCATAGATACCCAGGTGTGACACTAACACTTCATTGGGCTAAAAGCTTCCAACAAATCAGTACATTATAATGCCCTGAATAAGATACTCGCTATAAGCGATGATATATTGTGCACCCTGAATTTGCCATAATGAAATGAAAGAACGATCAAAAGATGCTTTTAGCACCACACAAAGAGGTAATTTGCATCACTGCTAATCTCACGCCGCTCAGGTGTTTTTTACTCACCAGAACAAATGTTTTCATTTCAGATGGAGATTCATTATATGCATTCCTGACATATGTACAGAGTGTACTGGATTTATTTCTGTTTTGCTGATAAACTGCAGCAGATTCTCAGGTGTCAAAATTCACATGCCCTAAGACTCTAGTTTCTAGAGATACGTTTAGTAGGAAAATTAAAGTCCTTATTAAATTTCCGTGTGTAAACAATTGGATTTACAGAGGATAAGCATTAAAGATGCAAATATCCTGCAAATCTTAAACAGTGACATGGGTAAACATGTAGTGCAATGTCACCAAAAAAAAAAAAAAAAAAAAAAAAAGAAAAAGTCACAACTATCCCAAAATTTAAACAGAAGACATTAACACCATCTCATTGTATAGACGCTTTGCAGATTAGTTTTTTTCATTTTTAATTCCTCATTTGTGGCTTCGAGTGGTAAATAGGCCTGTATAGCTTGTCGTAATATTTGAGACTTTGTTGACCAACCTGAACCAAACACATGAATAATTTTTTTTTTTTTTCTGCTGTGTATTATGTGGAGCAGAGAGTGATTTGGTATGATGCTGATGATCCTTGGTGTGGGAAATATAGCAGCAATTCGTGTTGCAATGGCAGTGCTAGATAAATGTTCTGTCTCGTGTTATCTGCCATGTGAAGTTTGTAAATACAATGTTAGAATGATGTTGAGGGAGAAGGAGAGAATTGTGTACTCATTTTAGAATAGCAGACCTCCGGTTTTGCCATTCAGTCAGAATAAATGAATTTTTGTCTTACTGCACAGCAGTGATTCTCCATCTGACTTTTCACCCTAATATCTTGTATCTTTCAAAATCTGCATTTCTTTTTCTTCTATAATTGTTTCACATCTTATGAGTGGAGTTATGATTAGTGGTATTACTTGTTTCACCTTCTAATCCTTCGCTGGTGTTTCTTGGCTCTGCAGTTCTTGTTCAGCTCCATTCTCTCTGATACACATTTGTCCAAATCTATTTTTTTGCACCTGAAATGTCTTCACATTTTCTTCTGCCTTCCTCCTTCAAACTCTGCAGTGTTCGTGCGGTCTGATTGTAGTTTCTGAAAGAGCAAGATTGAGATGACAAAGTCAAATATTCAGGAGAGAAGTGACACACAGTTTCAGTAAGTCTTGCTTCATTATAGCTCACTTTATGAACTACTACTGGCAAAAAAAAAATCACAGGAAATATTCCAAGGATGGTTTTATGTTCTTCCCAAGAATGTGGGGAGGCAAAAGAAGAAGTTTCGTGAGATAGGTGAACAGTTGTAGCTATGCACTGTCAGAAGATCTGAGATGCTGTTCAGTGCTTGGTAAGTTAATGCTTACTTGGAAGGTGATTTTTCTCCCAGTCTTTGGTAGCAGCCATTGAATAAAAGGATTATGTTCTTGGTTTATACGCTTCTCTGAGTAGATGTCATGTGTCCAGTGACCAGAATTTGTAAAAGGGTTGACAATCACGAGTATCTAAAATTTTTAAAGCATAATCAATAGTGTTCTTTATCATAAAACTGAATAGACCAAGTCATCTGTGCAAGTCACCCCTGGTTAGAAAATAATTTGTAAGAATATAATTACAATCCTTAACTGCCAGGTTATTGTTTTCTAATCCTAAAACCAGAGACAAACCAGGTAGTTAATGGCATGGCAAACAGTGATACGAATGTTACTAGGTTGGTACAAACTAATAAATATTTCCAATCAAATCCTGAATGCTAGGTTCTAACAGCATTTATACAGCTATCTCTGTCTTTAAAAAAATACAGTAACATGTTTAGCACACTGATTTCAGTTTAAAATAATCATTTGAGTCAAATTCATACACCAAAGTCAGTAGCAGAATCTGGAGAAACAACCTTGATATGAGGTGGACTGAAAGTAATTTATTCACTGTATTTCATTTAAACATTGTACCCAGCTGTTGCGTGGGGGTATAGCATGGGTGGGAGGAAAAAAGGAACTTTGTTTGCTCTTGAGCAGCTACCAGGAGCCAGACATTATGAAGATCACTTCCTGTTCACTCGGCGCAGCTCCTCAAAGTGGGATTTGTGGGATTCAGTCCTGAATCTGCTCATTCAGCGGATCAACATAATGTGTTGAAAGCAAACTGTAATTCTGAATAGCACAAGAAGCTTTCCCCAGGGTACCTTTTGCTGCCAGTACAGCTCCCCATAACAGGCATAGTTAGGAAAGTGTATGAAGTGTTTAATTCGTGTTGGACCTGGAGGAGCAATGTTTTTGTAGTATGAGCATTCTCTGAGCACTGGGTGACTTTGGGAAGGATTCCGACCCCAACCTCCCAGCCCCTCTGGGGGTGACTGAATGGTGCTGTGTTTATTCCTTCTCCAGGCCAGATAGATAGAATTCCATCTGCTGGGATATTGACTCTTTAACATTCATCCTTGTGTGCAGCAGCACGTTTATCTTAGCATACATCAGTAGCAATTGCTGGTTTGATAAGGCTCTTACAAATTCCTGCTATGGTTATTACTTTTCTCATGACTGATAATCATGTTGAATTATGCCCTTTCTTAATACTGAGAAGATGCAATAAAGTGAGTGTAACTCACACTCAAAACACCTGATCCATCTGAGTGGCAATTCAAATGTTTTTTCCTTTGGAATTACCGAGACATATAATGACCATGAAGTGATGACTGTATTTGTTGTCTTGTAAATTTTTACTATTTAAAGAGCATTTGCTGCATAAATACTACTGAATTAGCCATCTGCAGAGATGTAATTATGGTTGACTTTAAAGCTTATTTAAACAGAGAACATGAAAATCTTTTCATTACACCTGCAAAAGCAGAAAACCACTATAATTAGGGATTATGTCATGGCTGGAAACCAGCTTTCTCACTCCCCTGATATGAATGGTAAACCTAGGTGTACATACCATAATTTATTTGTCCTGTATGTACTTCTCATTAATTTTCTTCCATCCTTTTAATTAGATTGATTTTTACACTTAGAGAGTTCTGTCTGTACTATGCATTAGACCCATTATGGTTTTGATACAGTAAATGTTGTTGTGTGTATTGCAATTTAACATAGCATTAGTGGCCCTGAAGACAAGACTTTATCCAAAACACACTTTCTGGGAATGTCTGTAGTGTTGACTTTGCAAAGAAGCTGGTGGTTGTTGGGTTTGTTTTTGTATAATGACATTCATTTGAATAATTTGCCTTATTAGATGTTTTAGTCTATTTCACAGCAGTTATAACTGTAAAAACCCTTCACAGAGGCTATTCCATGAGCTCCGTGCAGAGCTATCATGCCAACTCCTAGCAAGTCTTCAGATTAGGATACAGTTTCCATTCAGTTTCCCTTGCTGGCAGATCTTGTTCAGGTCTGTCCTTATGATGCTTAAATAGGCCAAGAATATTTGGTTACAGAGAAAAATAGTCTATGATTTCAGAAAGTTGTACAAAGTATTAAATTATGCATTTATTAAATCTGACAGAAATGTAATATTTCATACATCATTTCCTTATAAATGGTAGGGTTGTTAACATTTTTTAGATCCAAGAAATATATGGTTCCACATTTTTGGTCATGACAGAAAAAAACATTCATGTATGTTTGAAATATTAACCAGGAAGATTTCTGAAATATAGTACAAAAATAAGTGGAATTTATTGGAAAAAGAGTTAACATGTAATACTCCCTCCACTAATGTATTACCCAGGCCATATGGCTTAGAAATTTCGTGGTGAGATCATTAACAGCAAAATCACCTTAACTGTGATTTAAAAAAACATTAGTTTTGTGTGTATGCATTGAAGGGAATAAAGGTAAAACTTTAGGCTATTTCTTTAAAGAAAACTTATAACATAATTAAATTTATATCCGTAGTTTACTCTTATGATAATGGCCTTTCTGATTTTGGCTGTGATGATAATCGTCTCACATCTCATGGTATGGAGTTACTCAGTAATAATGATAAACCGAGTCAGGATCAGAACTGGAGACCGAGGTCAAGCCAGTTTACTGCATCAGATGCTGGACACTGCTCGCTGCTTTTTTCAGAAATTGTTATTCTTTCTTAGGAATCGGATGTTTTACGTGATTTCTAAATAACAATTCCAATGAAGCCTTTAGAACTTCAGCTGTGAACCATTTGGAGATTATTTTATTAATTCACTTCCCTCAAGTCCTTCAAAATAGTATCACATCTGCTTTGAATTTGAGTATTTCAGGCTGATACATCCTTAAAAGAAAAATAGTTTCCTCTAAATTATTCAGCATAAGCATATGTTTCTTTCATTTGAAAAGCAAGTGTAGCATAAATCAAAGAACAACATGCCTACATTTTTTACCAACAGCTACATTATTTGAAATTTTACAAAGTGTATTTCATACCAGTTGATGCAAGCACATAATGTTTTAAAATATGGTTATATTAATTTTCTTTAGTGCATCATCACTCTTAAGTATAGATGCAAGTCCTTGTTGGAAGAAATTACAGAAAAAATATTGATGGATTTTCAAGGAATTTTTACATTTCCACGGAGTATATCTCATTCTGTCATCAGCAGCATATAGGGTTTGAAAGCTTTATGGCAAAGAGTCTGATAGTCTGTTTTGTGGTTTCTTCAAGGATGTCTAGATAAAGTTGCTTAATTAATTTCTATCAATCCCTAGAGAAAATCATGCCTAATTGTTTAGAGAACTATTCTTTAGCCATCATAAATAATCACTTGACATTTCTGAATACTAAATGCATCCTAATTTTTCTTTTTCTTTCCATGTCTGTTCTGTGAGGTCATTCTGTACTGATGAAGCTGTAGAATTGATTCTTCTTACTGATTTTATTTACTCCAAAGTAAAAAAGAAATAAGTTTCCTAAACTCAGCAAATTTCCAACAGTGGAAAAACTGTGAGTGTAAGGTAATGTTGATGTTCAGCACTTGCAAACAGGTATTTTATTGATGCTTGATTTTACTCAAACTCAGTCTTTAAACTAGTCAGACTTCTTAGCTCCGTTTTGCTTATTTGAGGCTGTTCCAGAACATCAGTGCTCTTATGATTAGCAGCTTGCATCAAGCTTCCAGCTTCCATTTGTTCATAGTTATTTTATGTTGTATTAGAAGCTGTTTTTTCTATCATAAGCTACAGAAATATAGAAAATTACAGAAAGAAATGAAGTAATTATTGTTTATTTCGTGGAAGTGGAAAAGTTTTGGTACAAGTTGTCATAGATATAATATCCTGTTTGAAATCTTTTCCAGGCCATCACAGAGCACTGTCCTATTATCAGAAAATCAAGATTAACATTCAGTTAGCTATATTTTATGTCAGTCTCTTCTGTTGACAGTAATTATTCAACTGTCAAAAGAATCCTTTTCTTACATGTTTCAGAACAGAAGTGAAAGTGAATATTTTCTATGAATGTTGAGTGTTGGTGATAAGAAAATCCCCAAACAACCTTTACTCAGCTTGATTTCTTTTAACAGATCTTTCCATTTCTCTTTAGGATTCTGAATGCTTATACATGCAAATTGGAATCTGGCAGACGAATCTGTAATGATGACCAGGATAGGTTTAAAGACGGGAAGGTCTGTAGGTAAGGTTAGGATGGGTGTTTCCAGAGCCCAGTCTGACGCGGTCACCTGTTTAGGTGGAGGCTGCCAGGGGGTGCTGAGCGCTGGCTGCTCCCTGAAGGGTGGGCAGCCAAGCACGATGCCATGGCCAGCAGAACAGCGGCCCCTCCAGCCACAGGCCCAAGCGATGTGAACTGGTGAGTCAAGGGGGACCAGTAAGGCTGGTCAGGGCCAGCGAGAGGTATTAGTGGCCTCAAGGCCTTGACAAAGATCTGGGTGTTGCAAGGTGCACCAAGCTGCAACTTATGCTGGAGGTAGGGCTAGGCTTTAGTGATAATTCACTAAGAGATTAGTGTGTTTTATAACAAGGCATTCATTACCTTTAAAAACATGCTGTAACCAAAGATAGCTGTACAGAAATAAAAGATAATGTATCTTGTAACCACCTATAATTCCGGTTTGACTTCTCTTTTTCCTTTGTTTATTTGACAGGCAATCAAGCCAAAGTAAGCCCTAAGACACTTCACAAAGCTGCCAAAATCAGGATTTATTGTTTTAACAAGCCATATTCTAAATTGGCCTCTCAGAAATGAATTCAGACATGGAATAATTATCTCCTTGTAGTCCTATGTCCCAACAGGATTTTGTTAAATGCAGAATTACCGTAACTTCGTTTGCCATATTTGACTCAATGAGAGGTGTTCTAACTCCTGGCTCTTATGCAGTAAATTCCTGTCTGGCAGGGAAAGAATTTATCTGGTTTAACACCGTCACATGATGATGCCTTTGCAATGCCTTTTAGCTGGTTAGACTATTTAGGTTTGACGTCTAGATTACCTATACCTTATCAGCTGCTGATACCATGCGAATATCTGTCTTTCTGGCAGACTTTCACCTTTGAGTGTACACGATTTAAATATATCACTTTCTGTAATATATACCGGTAGAAGAATTTGCAGTCCTATAAATGAGAACACTAAATGAAGGCAGTTGATGGCTCTTGAAATAGGATGTGTAGCAAACGGAAGTTAGGAACAACACACGACAAAAAAAGGGTCCTTAAATACAATATGCTGGGTTTGTGAAGGAATAGAGTAGCATTTACAGCTAAGCTGCCCATAGAGGTTGGCTGCCATATCCCCATCTTCCCTGGTCACCTGCATGTTGTTTGATCACACGGCCCCAGTGCCAGTGAGTTCCACCATTTGATTCAGCAAGAAATGGGCATGGTAGAAAAAAATTTTTCGTCTGGATTCACTGTAATGACATGTAATGACAGTTCACCACTGCATACATTTTGTCCTGATAAAAGTTAGTCTTACATGGCTAGGAGCTATAATTTTACAATTATAAACCTTCTGCCGCAACAGTGCTGTGAAATAAAATAGGTAAGATAAAATAACTGTATGGGAGTGTCAAAAAAGTTTTAAAAAATAGAGAGGAAAGGAGAAGCACTGTTGGAGATCAAAAGGAAAAGGATCCCAGAGGAAGAAGGGAAGTATTCTCTACCTTCACCATACATTTTCTGGGGTAAAAGTACAGTAAATAAGCAAGTATAATTCAGCTCATGCAGTTCCAGAGAAGAAAAATTTGTAGTATTTCTGTGTCCTACAATGAATAAACACCCTGTGGAACTGGAAGTCCCAACATGTAAATAATATTATTAGAATGCATTTATAGATATTTATTCACCAAGTTAATAACATTTTATGTTTTACAAACATGAATGAAAACAAACTCCTAGATGTAAGAAAAGTGCTTTCAAAACTTAAATATTTTCAAGAGAAAGGGAAATGCAGAGAATCCCCGTTCTAGTGTCCTTTTTTTTCTTAGAGAGTACAAGAAAAAATAATTCAGGGGTTTATAAAATTGGGTTTGTGAGGATGCTGAAGCAGCTCTAGTTGCAGCACATTGTGTTATAACTGGAATAGACAGAGGCTGCCCATAGCATTTATCTGTAAATAATTCTAATGTGATCCCACAGAGAAAACCTGCATTCATTTCATGTGGGACTGCATACTTGCCATCATGTCCTAATGATTTAATAATTACTTTTCAAAATCTCAGATGTAGGCTCTTTGATAGGAGTCTATTTGTAAGTACCTGAATAATTCAGCTTGTGTAGTACATTACCTACGCACAAACTTTTCTTGTAAGCTAAAAAATCCTTTTTCATGGCGAGAATAACATAGTAGTCTAGTTTTATCTCCTATTGTCCAGGTGTTCTAATATAATCTCCAAAATAGTTTGAAGTTGTGTTAAAGTCAACATATTCTTAGTGTGAACTGTAATTCAGGAATTTGTCAAGTTCATTTTGGTCTGGTGTGGGTGATATTACATCCTTATTTGTGGTAATGTAAAACAGCATTTAACTCTAATGGCATTATTTTGATCAATAATGCTTATTTCTCTAGGCCTGCCGAGGGCTCACAAAAGTTATAGAAAAGGTTCTTTTAGAATTCATTTTTATAGTTTCTTTGCTTTAGTTTACTAAGGCTGATTATTTTGTTTGGAGCCAGTACTACTTCTTTCAGTAGTACTGCCTGAAGTTATTAATTAGTTTTCCTACTACAGTGTTACGCTTTTCAGGTCAGTGTGATGTGCCATTGAAACAAGCCCATTAAGATGAATGATGTGTGTAGTAATTTCATTAATGTCATCAATAATGTATTGCACTTTTCTGCGTAGGAATCTCTTTTTGTTTTGTGTGGGTCAGGCTGACTGTGTGAATTATGTTTATAAGATCAAAATAGTTAAAGATGAAGGTAGATACTTAAGCAATTAGGCCAGAGGTTGGAATTGTTGTTTTAGAGGTGTAGGCTACAAAACCAATTTGTATTAAGAAATGTTTAAGTAATTGAATTTCACAGTATAAATTAAAGTCTTTTGGTATCATTATGCATGTTGTGGTCACATAGTGATATCTTGTGCCAATGAAATAACTGGGGTTTATTTTTCAGTCCATGTGTAATCTTTAATGAAAACACTTTTCTGATTTGTAAAGCCTTGGAAGTAATAAACGGGGCTAGCTGTTTTTTTCTTTTGATGAAGCTTGGACAGAGATAAGAAGTAAAATAGTATAACTTGACTCTCATGAACATGTATAAAGAGAGAAATCATTTTATGCAACAAAGGGCTGGCATGGCTTGCCAAGCAACGATAAGTAATTGGAAAATATAAGATCCTAGTGAGAATTCCTAGCAGAAAATCTGAAAAAACAGGTGCTGTATAATGTTACTTATTACTATTTGCATACATAAAAATAAAAAATAGGTTCTTTCATATTATGCAATCAGCTGTGCCGAAGTCGTGTTCTTATTGCAAAATTTAATATATTCTTTTGAATTATGACAGCAGACTGCTTATCTCTCTCATTCATCAAACAACTTTGCTTTTCTAATTAGACACTGATTTGTACCATAGCCAGGTGGGATAGCCTAGGAATACTTGTCATTTACAGTGGATCACCTGCCCGTGGATTTATGGTGGAATCACCTCTGTTTTGGAAATCACAGCAGTGGAGTTAAACTGCATTAACATCCTTGTATGTCAAGGTGGCCTGTCTTTTAGCCTGTGTGTCTTGTTTAGAGCACATTTGAAGATGGGATAGGAGAAGATCTGTTCCTATTCACTACAGACGTTTCCTCAGCAGTCCCCAAATGTTCAGGTCATCCTCTCTTTAGGGTCTGATTTCTAGCAGTCTAAGTTAGTGTTCCTCTGCTGATTGTTATTGTCTTATCACATTTTTAGTTGTTGGCATTGCCCCCGATAGAGGAATAGAGGGATCCTAATATAGATGAAGATGTCAGTGTTGTAGGCATTTGGAGCAGAATTCTAGCTCAGTCAAACTCTCGCAGCCACCAGGAACCAGACAGGACCATCACATGCCTCCTGACTGTAGAAAGTAATGTGGTTATCTCTAGCGTTGCCCCTGCTGTTCAAGGGCTTTGAGAGGTTGTGAGCAGGTTTCTATCTCCCTGTGAACTGTGGGAACTGTAGAGGAGAGTTTTTCAAAAGCCTGGTTCTGCTCACATGGATCTCAGCAGGAGTCCCTGAATTGATGTCAGAGGGAGCAAAATCAATCTCTGCTTTGAAAACTACAGTATTTCCCATAGCACAGCCTGTCCTTAAAAAACAACCAACCAAGAGTTTATCTGGTTCTCAACATAGACAGTTTTTGTTTACTATATCACAGACACTTTAGGGACAGTCCATGATAAAACTTTAGTCACCTTTGAGTGTACACTGCCTTGTAGTCTCAAGGCACCAGAGCATCAGCTCAGAACTGAGGGAGCAGATGCTTGTCCTCCTCTGGCTGCCGCAGTGCGAGCTGAAGAAGTTGTTGCTGCGTCTGCTTATTACTGTCCTCTTGATGGGGGTTTCTGTCCCCACTGAGCTATTCCTTCAGGTACTCCTAACCTGTTTCAGTCTAAATGATCTAGGTCAGTGATGACCTACTATTTAAAGTGAATAAGCTATCCTTCTGCTGCAGTGTTGGATTCAAACAATTTCCCTCCTCTGTTTAAAACTCCTAAAGTATTGCGTTGCAGAACACTTGAAATGTCTAGATGTATTGCTGTCAGGGGATAAAAAGCTTCCTGTTCCTATTGTACATTGCTGGTTTTCGATGTGCACCTAATATAGGAAGGTTAAAACATAAAGACTGAAAAATGGTGCTATGAGGACAGGAGTTATTTCTTGTCTTTGAAAAACACTGCCCCTCATTCAAAGCATTTTTTCAAACGGCAAAACATGGCAGAAGATTTTAGATGTTTGTGCTGTGATTTATTGGGCTACTTCATTACCATTCCTCCTTGTAGACTGGTAATTAGATGACGTGGAATAATTAGATGCACTTTTGTGGTCATCTGTCTTGTAAGTGCTTGGCAGTTTTGTTAGTAATTTGGAGTTGCCGCTGGGCCTGTTCTGTCACGCAGTTATGTTACTGACAGAGTATCTAAGTTTATCTGCTCTATTGCTGTGGTTTCATTCTGTGAAACAACTTCTCCCCTGCCCTGAGCACCTTCCTTCTATTTAAGGTTAAGGTCCTGTACCAAATCACCTATAGCTTTCCTGTTTCAAATTTTACTCACTTCTGTTTACAATCAAAGGAGATCCTAGGTGGAGATTTCTGATACTTACATGTTCTTCTAATTAGGATAGTGATTAGACCTGCTTTTAAATAACCTTGATAGCCTGCTTCAAAAAGTCTCATTGAAATCACTGACCAGCTTTGAATTCTGAGCCTTCAGCATGTCATACAGATAACATTTCCAAGGAATCAGACCTTACCTTGCATCTCTTTTTATGTAAGTTATTAAGAGGTCTTGCAGATATTATAGGAAAACAGAGATTTTGTTTCATAAGGGTTTAACTGTACATTCCATTTGTTTCCTTCCTCAAGTACGTGACATTAAAGATGGGTTGCTCTTGTTCTGATGCCACAAAGGATTATTGATGAAATAAAGGCTCTGCTGAAGGCAGTGAGAATTTTACCATTGACTTCAATGCAGCTAGAATTTCATTTTTGAAGTGTGAAATAAATAACAAGAGCAGATAGGGGAAAAAAAAAAATCTACGCCTAGGGTCCACAGTGATAATCAAACTTTTTTTAGAGGGGAATAAATGGAATCCAGCTGAGCCATGAAATACTTCATGAGGGGTGAGATAGGTTTAGGCTCATGATTTTGAATAAAATCTTAAATGGTCAAAAAGAATGTGAGATTACTTTGATGGATTTTGTGAATGTTTCAATGTATTTACCCCTAGATCGATCAACAGATGCAGTTTACAAAGCCGTAATAAATATGCCATTGTCTTTCAGTTTGCTATGGGTCAGCTTTACTGTGCATAATACGTATCCTCTGTAAAGTGTGGCTGATGCTTCCAGGGTTTTTTGATGATTTATGATGATTTTCTTTGAGTAAAAAGTTTACCATTCTCCATTGTTCTCTTTTAGGAATATTCTTTACAGACTGGATGAAAGGACAAGCCAGTTTTCAGTATTGCTAGAGGCACGGGAACGCTGCAAACTACATCTGTCGAATGAGACCATGCAAGCGGCCTTGTCAGAGGTGCTGAACAGCATCAGTTCAGCTCAGGTTTACTTCAAAGCGGGACTTGATGTGTTTGAGTCTACCTTAGCTGGAAAGAAATGAGAGGATTCTCTGCATTCTAAGACGTTTGTTTACAACTAGCTAAACAAAAGTTCAGCTTGGACCAGAATTTCTCTGAGGATGAAACCTTTCTCAACTTTTCTTTCAGTTGGCGCTTAAAGGTACCGCAATGCGTGTTTTTATAAGTATAAAACAGTCTTTTGCACTGTTCACAGTATATCTCAAATGTCTGTTTTCGAATGTAGAAAACATAATGAGAGCGAATAACACTTAAGATATGATTTTTGAAAGGACATCTGCTGTATTTTTTTATGTAAAATATATTTTTATGACTTAAGAGCTCAATCTTGCAAAATACCAAGCATGTCCTGCGATATGCTGAAGACCTGGTTCTGAGACACCCCAGGTGCATACCCAGGTGAGCATTCCACACCTACTATCAGCAAAATGTGATTTACGTATACTCTTGTGTTTCTTAGCTTCTCCAGTAAACTCATTTTCCTTACTCCTTTCAGAGTAAGTAGTTGAAGGATTTGCCATTTCCTTGGGTAACCAGCACCGGTGTTAATCAGGAAATGCACAAAACACCCTTACCAGTGCAATCCAACTGTGGAACAAAAAATACCTCATTTCTGAGAATACAGATAAAATTTGATAATCCCATTTCTGTAAGAAAAATACTTGTTTTGTTTAGTAATTCTTGGAGAGAAAAATTTTGTGATGATTTCAAATGATTTGAAAAGTTTGAATCAGGAATTACACTTGTACAAAAATACTTTCAATCTTTACGTTAAATAGAAGAACTGCCTAGTCTTATAAGGCTACAGGCCTTATAAGCTTATACATTCCCAAAGCAGACTCCCCCTAAATTTCCAGAGAACAGTAAATGAAAACAAGACCTAAAACTTCTGGGAACATTTTTGGGGTTCCACCACCAAGGAACCAGGCTGGATTATTCCATCAGTAGTGCCTGGCATGCAGGACCTGGATTGTTGTCAAAAAAGCACAGTAAAAACTTAAATTCATTCCCTACTGCAAAACCAGAAATTCACCTCTGAGGGCACAAGCTGATGAATCATATTGCAGGAGAAGAACAGGAAGTTCAGTGTCCTAAACTCTAGGGGGATAATATACACACTTGAGAATTACAGGTCTTAATGATATAAACAGCTGAAATTGTTAAGCCCTATTGGGTTGAGAGTTTTGAAATCTCAGATGATGCTGGGATTAGAACATAAAAAATTAATTTTATATATATACTTAGAATTGAAATATAATTTATTTGATGGAAACATTAAATGTATTGTTACCCATTTTGCCATGGAAACATTACAGAAACATTTCAGGTTGCAATAAAAATGGAAAAATATCTGTATTGATGTAAAAAAATTACCTTCAGGAAAACTTCAAAGTGCACAATTTGGTGAGAGGATGAAAGCTCATGAAACAGTACAAGACTTTTTAAAGTCCATGTTCACATAGCAAGAGAGTTGTTTGCAGATTTGGGTTTCTGTTTTCAAAAGTCCTTGGCAAAGGGCTCTCTATTCACAATGACCTGGGATGAGGTACACATAGCTGTGCTGTTGTTACATTTCTTTGTAAGTTATTATTATAATAGGGGCAAAAGCATCCCAGGTCTGACCAGAGGCGGGTTGATGCAGTTGTACAGTTACAACTGAAGTGGGAATATGGTCAACATCAGTCAGTGTGACTGCATGAACTTAGACATGATTATCTCCTGTATTTCCTTGACAACTGATAAGCAAGGGTGTATGCTTAATCTTCTGCTAATGCTGGTACCAATTAAGTTTACTGAAGAGAGAATTTGACTCTGAAAAGTGAACAGTTTTTCTGATATTGAAATGTTTGTGCATCCCCTTGTTTCCATAGTTTTAATTATTGTAATGTTTAAATGGTTGGAATAGCCACATTTGACTGGTATGTTTATTTTGTGATAGTATTTGGGGATGTACTGTGCACACTATGTTTGAGTTGTATTTTCTAATAGGGACCACTCTTCTAACAGATCATTTAAAAACATCTTTCCTTTAGAGTTCTGACTTGCTGTGGAGCCAGTGTCTATGGTCTTAAATGATACAGGGTCAGGTGCCACTAAGAGACTGAAAATAGAAACAAAAACTTCCTTTAACTCTGCCAGGTGAATTTAATAACTGCTTCTTCAGTCTTAGTATGTATGTTCCACCAAAACCACTTCTGATGTGACCGAAGTGTACTCATGCAAAATCAGTGAAATCTGTTGGGAAGAGTATCCCTCATGTATGATTTCTCAACCATGTAATTCCTCACTGAAACATTTATCTTGTTTTCTCACTAATGTCCTTCTATAACCATTTTTAAAGTAGCAGACTTCAAAGTACTACACCACGAAAAGCACTGCTACTATAAATGCCTGTCTGTACTAGAGACAATCATAATTCTTGTTGGTGAGATGAGTCAGATAAGCTATTTAGGGACTTAAATGCATTGATTTTGATGTCACCTCACGCTTCTAGATCTCAAGGCTTTTATTTCAGATGTTCAGATCTCATGTATAAGTGAGTGCTCAGTGATAATATTTGTACCATTATAGCTTCGGAAAAGGCACTTTTGAGCCATATCCTTCCATTGATTTTTAAATCCTATCTATCGACTTGAAAGAATTTATAGCAAGCTAAGGTCCTAAATACCTGATGTCTTTCTAACATAGAATTTTTGCCCAGCCAGCTGTGGAACATCTGCTAAAGGAAGATGTTAGTAAATCATAGTAGCTTACCCGGATTGAAATCTTTCCTGTATTGTGTTGAACTAAATGGAGCACCCTTAAAGGCAGAAGTTATGTTTGAAAATTACCTGAATAATACTAAAACTCTGTTACCTTTTCAGAAACATCAACTGCCAGAGACTGTATAACAAATGTGTTGATTGCTAAGTAATCTAGAGTCGTTCTCACAGTGACCAGAAAATCCCTGCAGCTTGCAGTATTTGTACATTGAGACAGTTGATAATAAAAGGCTAATAAGATTTTATTAGTGAATATTTTAAAGAGTCTATAAAGCAGCTTAAGTACAATCAACTCAGATGAATAATAAGTACACGGGAGCTAGATTTTGAGTGCTAACCTTAAAAAAGGCAGTTAATTGTCTTTATCATCCAAGAACAGTATCTGTGCAAATATGCAAACACACAAATGCCTTATATCTTCAAAACACTGTGCAAACACTTATTTACTTGTAGTGATATGCTACATCTACATAAACATAGAGGTAAATAATATCGACATGAGAAAATTAGCAGACACTTTGCACTGCTTCACTTTTTAGGAAAGTGTTTAAGTCTAGAGGTGTAAAAGAAGGAACTTCAGTTAAACTCAATTCTTGGAGCAGTAGGTGGGGAAAGATTAAATCTCTCAGGTATCGCTGAAGGGACCTCTGGAGGTCATCTAGTCCAACCTCCCTGCTCAAGCAGGGTCTCCTAGAGCCAGTTGTCCAGTGGGGACTATGTCCAGATTACTTTTGAGTATCTTAAAGGATGGAGATTCCACAACCTCTCTGGGCAACTGTGCCAGTGCTTGGTCGCCCTCACAGCGAAGAAGTGTTTTGTTCTCCTGTAGATATAATTTCTCCAGATGTCTCCCTCTATTTCTTAGTTATTAAGTTGTTGTAATAGGTCTAATTACAAATGTTCAAAAGAGGACTATCATTCAGTGAAAACTCTTGGCCAAGGTCCCTAGGATTTCACGCTTAATATGTTGGAAAGTTCGTTTAAGGAGATTTGTCCTTTAAGCCATGGACTTTATTTTAAGTTGTAGAGACTAATGTCTTTTATTTTTTGAGGTCTTTTTGTACGGTGTCTGATTTCCAGTCACAGTGTTTCTATATGCATTAAGAGAGTGACTGGGAACAGAAGATGCATTTTAAAAGGCAGGAGGAAAAATACCCATCAGCATATGCGTAGCTACGTGCTAGGAATGTATCTATTTTAACCAAACTTTGGGAGCTCAGTGCAATTCTATGGCTTTTGTTATGCAGAAAGCAAGATAATTATGTCTGTCATTCTAGCTTTAAAAGCTATTAAATACCATAAACATAGTTATGTCTGGGCCTGTGTTTTCAAGGCAGCAGTTAAGAGTTTCCTCCAAAGCCTTGTGTTGCAAGCTGCTGTCTGTGTTACTCGGAAGCGGGTACCTCTGACACACTTTCTAGTTGCTACCTCAGGAAACAAACACAGTGTGGAAGATGTTCTTTCCCTTTAGCACTCTGTAAATTTTAGCAGTGTTGCCAGTCAGTCACAGAAAGGTGAGTGATAGGAAACAAAGCTCTTTTTAAGATGCCTGGGACCTGAATTTTGAAGACAGCCTTATACAGCACAATAGATGTTCAAAACACAGGTGTGTTCTGTTGGAGCTCTGAGTCTACCAAACTTGGAATAGAGGCTCCAGTGTGGCAAGTTAATGTCTCAGAAATAGACTGCACAATTAGTTACTGTCTATTAAAGGTTATATTAATGATAAAAATTACTTGCCTACCAATGCAGGGATAGGATTTCATCATCCCAGATAGTTTTTGGTGGCTTTAATCATCAGACTGTCTTCTCCTCCTCTACCACCATCTTCTCTGAGCCCCTGCAGTCCCTGCATTCAACTTCTCTCACATCCTCATGTCGTGTGATGACTTTCCATATTCCTCATGACCTTTTTCTCAGTAATTTCCACCGGTTTTCTATCTCCCTTCTAGTTCTTTATCACTTCTTAATCTTCTCTTTAATTCGCCAACCAGCAAGTTAATCCCCCTATTTTCTCCCTCTGATCTCAGTCACACATTTTGTTCCCCATCTGGTTCTCAACTCACCTCCCTTATGTTTAGATTCTTGTTCCTGGTACAGCTGACAATAATGAAGAGCTGAAAGTAATGTACAAGTCCTGCTCAGATCCAAACAGATAAAATATAAGGAGACATCATCAGTTAAATTCAAAGTTATCAGTTAAATTCTCTTCTGAGAATGTGTAGAAAGCAATTTTTCAATTATAACTTGATTGAATGGAAGCAGATTTTCTTGGGGCCTGCAAAATATTTTTTCCTAGCTTCTTTCTCTCTAATGTCTGGACTGGCAGATTCCCTCAAAACTATCAGTGTAGAAAGCTGATAATCTTGGAACTTTTCAAATAAACCTTCTGAAGTTGGATGAATAAGAAATTATAGACATAGAGTTGGAGCTACCTACTATCTGCCTACAAAATAAAATAAGCAGTACGTAAGCACGTTATTTTTTCTGACCTTGTGCATGCCATCCAATACTTTCATTACGTGATGGCTACATGCAAAATTTATGTGTGTAAATATCTGAGTGAGGAAAGATGGTTAGAGCAGAAGCAAAACTTGGTTACTCTATTGCAGTGTTTTAAATGTTTAAGAATGATAAGGACTGAAGCCATGTGCACAAACCTGTACTTGAACATGCACACTTAAACCTAGGACTTGCCTAAGAATAATGAATGCTCATCTAGGAAGCAAGGGATTTAAGAATATCTAAAATAGACTGCATATTTACTAAAACTATGGTGCTGTCAAGTCTAACTTTTTTTTTCCTAATTTTAATCCCATTGCCCCTGGTTACTTCTAATATTGCTCATACACACTTGTCACAGCTGGAGAATATGTACACCTGCAGATTTAGATTTACCGGAAGATTATGTTTCCCCTCAGGCTTACGAATTTGCCCTGCTTATTTTTTTAGCAGGGTTGACTTTACCATGACTGCTTATCAGAGCACTGTTCCACATGAGTGAGGTCAGCAGAATTTTGGCAGTGTTTATGGGCTTTCCCAAAAGATTTGGTATCAGAATGTTGTTTATTTGCATTTAGTCTATTCTCTTTAATCCCTCAACACAGATTACTACAAGCAAGAGTATATTTTTCAAAAAACAGGCAAGAGTCTCTTGGACAATGTTAAGTAAATCACAGCAGAGAATACAAATGTTTGTGTACAAGTGATGCATTATAATCTAGTATTAACTTAATAGTTATTATAAATATTGGCATGGATTAATGCACACATTCTCTTGGGAGCTTCACAAATTGGAATTAATACAAGGACTTAATTTAAGAAAAGGCATGGAACAATGTTTTTTGCTGTGTAAATGTAGTAGTATATGCTTACTCATCTGCCTAATCCATTTGGTTGAAAAAGATTAGGGTTTTGTTTAAGCTACTTTTCTCTGATTTAATTCTCAACAAGCCTTTGAAAATGAAGTCTTGTTCTTTATTTTTCTTTTAAATGTGTATTGCCTTTGGTGTTTATGGAAAACTTAGCATGCGTTAGTGTACCATCTTCTCGTCTGGTCATTCCTGGATTATTTGATAGAATTAAAAATGCTATTTCAAAGCGTGGTCTTTGGAAGGAGGTCCTTTACTGACCCGTTAATGTATGTATGATACTATATGCTGAGGTGGCTGCCTTTACAATGCAGTGCTATAGGTATGAAATATGATGCTCTGAGGAGCTAATTTAAGAGAAAACTTCTTTTAATAGTATTGCGAAGACCTGCTCATTTTCTCCCATTTGAAACTGTTCTCTGCTGAGCAGACTGGTGATGTAGCAATGCAATACCAAGTTTTCTTAGCACCTGCTACAAACTCTTGCTGCAGGTGGCATGCTAGAGGGTTGTCTGAGCCCTCAGTGTATTTCTACCATTTTTAATTCGTGTCTCTTGTAGCCCCACTCAGCTTTTATGTAGCACAATCCTGATACTGGTCTGAAGGACACCAAGGTGAGATGCATACGTCTGACTGATGTGTTAGCTTGCTACAGAAACTGCCATTGCTCCCTACCCTTAAAAATTAAATAATCATTGGTAAGTGCTTCCCAAACTTTTGATGTTTTCAGTCTGTGTACTGAGGATTCAGAAAAAGTACTGGAACAATGGGGTTTTTTTTTTAATGCAGTCTCATTACTTGTTCTCAACAGCTGAAACATCTTGTAGTCTGTGAATCCACTACAGGAGAAATAAGGAGATGCTTAATTTTCATGCTTAAAGCAGATAAGAAGAATACAAATTCTCTTTGTTTTCCATTTGCAGTTTGTGCAAGTTAATATACATCACACTCTCATCACATATACAGTATGATTTGGTTTTCTGAGACAAATGGAAAATGAATGTGATTCTGTATCCAGAGGAAGTATGATGAATTCAGGGAACACTTCACATTGAAGTATCTTTAACTGTTTGCATAGTATGAGAAGCAGCACAAGTGAAGATACTCAGAACAGATACTTTTGGGGGTTTTAGTACGGGTCTGGAAAGTAATATTCTTCTGCATAAGGCCAGATTTTAGCGTTGCGTTCGTACATAGCTTCATGGTAATGTATTGTATGTCTTCATTGCTCTGCCTTTGAGGATTAATGCTCAAGTGCTGTTATCAGTGATCATGTTAGTGTCAATATGAACTATTGTTTTTATGTCGTGTTACACCTTACGAAGTTTACCTAATCAGATGGAATATGCAAGTATTTCTGCCTTTCGTATGCAAAAGAGCAGCTGTCAAGTTCTGTTATCTTTGTCGAGCTTTGACATAGATTGTGAGATGCCTGAATGATGACTGCTTCATTCCATCTATTTCTAAATTTCCATGTAGTAAAATCAACTTGCCACAATTGATAGCTAGTCAATTCAGAATATTAAGTAACTAGGTTTTTTTGAACATGCAGTAATAAAAACTTGATGCAGTGATTCCTGGAAACCAATAAATATCATGTTATGTGGAAATGTGCAATGAAAGGTTGATTTTTATAACACATTATAGAATGTTGAGTCTGAATAAAACAGCTTATTTGCAAAATTAGTTTACTTTGTATCAATTTGTACTTTTATAACAAAGTGTAATAAAAAGGTAACATTGCCCATTAATGTAAGTAGATTCTACATACTTTGATTAAGAAGCACATTTTACTTTTTGTGCTATGAATATAATTTTGCAGTTTCTGAGAGTGTTTCTACAGAAGGTACTGTGGACTGGAACTCAGTAATAGACATTTTGTGAAAGTGGTGTTTTTTCCATAGTTACATTTTTGCTAGAAATTAAACTGGAATATGAAGATGTGTATAATGTACATTGCACTGAATGATTTGGAATTATATTCATTTGTTTTTTGTTGGTTTTGCTTTCTTTTTTTAATTGGTTCTGCCAGTGAGCTGTAACATATGCCTCTCAAGCTGCTGATTCAGTAGGATGGATCCCAGGGCAGTAAAACATAATGAGAAGAAGGAAAAAAACAAGGAAGAAAAAGAATAGCTAGACAGAACTTCAGAACCTGGGATGTGATAATTTCCTGACAGGTAAATTTTGGATTATCCACATTTGTAGGTGTTGGCATATAGAAAGATAATTTGTCTTTCAGGTAGGAAGAAATTGCCCTTGTGTATTTTTGAGAATCAAGAATTTGAAAAGTAGGCAGAGAATTTGGATCAAACTCAAAGTATTCAGGATGAGATTCTTATTAAAAAAAAAAAAAANNAAAAAAAAAAAAAAAAAAAAGCTTCTGAACAGCCTTAATGCTATCTGAAGGAAGAAACCAGTCTGTTCTGAAAATCCTGATGATACGTAACATTCAGATGATATCAAATTCAAATAATCAGTCTTTTTTTCTGTAGTTCAGAGGTCTTGAAATTACAAGGTAGTTGTAGTCTCAGAAAGATATGAATTCCATGTTTTGCTTATAGTCTATGAGAACTTGGAGGCTTTTTTCGTACTTACAAGGCACTTGAGAGGTGTAATGAAATAGTTTAATTGTAAATGAATATGTATGTCCAAATTTTATTTCCACTTTTTGTAGGGTTTTTTTGAAACTGCTTTTCTGTTCACCAGATTAAAAGGAAAAATAAAATTTACACCTTGTTAATATTTTTAATCATGGCTAGATCATTAATCTAGTTCGATAAATTAGCTCCGTACAAAATGCAGCTCTAACTAGAGTATCTCATGTAGTATTGAAGACTAATTTGTGAAACATATTCCTTCAGAATATGTTTCCTATAAGCCGTGTAAACTTGTGCCATGAAAATAAAAGCCAACTGTATATCAACAGTTTTATACATGTATCCAGTTTTCAGGTCCTGCTGACAGATCTGTGGAAGCCATTGTTACTGAAAAACGTAATTGAAGCTAAATGTTCTTTGCCTGGGCATCAAAAACTTCTATGGGAAATTGGACCATTATCCTCTTTTACTAAGTATCCAACTGAGCAATTTAATAATAATAATAATACTAACAATAATAATAATAATGATGTTTATTTAACATACGTATTCCAAGTAGTTAGGATTGGTATAGAACAGATTTATCCAAGAGAATGGGAATATAATGAATCATCTCCACTGTTTTATTTAACCTTGAGATTGTTATGGCATTTTTGCACCTGTATTTCTTAGCAAGTAGTAGCACAGAGATCCATATGAGAGTGGAGTATAGAGGATCATGTAATTATGAAGGCATTTGCTTTTATATGAAGTGTAGGTTTGGTAACCATGGAACTGAAGTAATGGATGATTTGATGCGTTACAGTGAAGCGTTCACATACAAGGCTGGTGAGCAGGATGGGAGTAGAAACAGATTCTGACCAGTGGCAGCTGCCTGATGGGGCCAACAGTGGGTTGAAGGTCCTGGGAGTGCCAGAAGTGGGCACTGGGAAAGGCAGGTGCTGGTGAGATGATTCTGTTGCACCAGGTACCAGAAAGCAGACAGTGGAGATCTGGCTCCTGCCCAAAGAACTCCAGTGCCAGTTTAACCAGTTCTGATTGAAGACCAGTAAGAGCATTTCAGCCCCACACTGATCTGTTTAGTTTGGAAAGGGCAAGGTGTGAAATAGCTAAGACTTTTATTGCTAGAAACAGTAGCAAATTCTGTCTTGGAAAGAGAAACCCGGGGCCTTGTGAGTTACTCTCTGTATTCCATCAGAAGAGAATATAAAAGTGACTATGAGAGTGGTGCTGTGAGCTGAGTTGATTTTAAGATATTTGGTAACAACAACTGGATCACCATTTTCTCCCTAACAGGCAAGAAGAGTGGGTGATTCTAGGACTGGGTAAGGTAAGCTAGGTCTAAATATCTGAGCTGAAAAAGCCTTAAAGCCTTTGTTGAGTCAAATACGCAAAGGCACCAAAGCAAAGATTTCTTTCAGTACAGTGGCCTTGAACAGTCCACTCACCTTCTTTCTAACGAGCTTCAATCTTTTTCTGCTCATAGTCCTCCTCTCAGCTGCAGAGGTGCTGGGCTGTATCTCAGGTGGTGTAAACCAAGATAGCTGCTTTGAGGCTGTCAGCTTACATCAAGTGAAGATCTGATCTGCTGTTTGTTGCTCAGCCTCAAACAAATGGAAGCACTTTCTGACGTTGCTTGACTATCTCATTTCATGAGAAATCTGGTAAGGTTTGTAGCCAATGCCTCCAATTCATCTTTGGGTGTATTTGAGCTCAGGTCAGTGCTATGCCAGAGGTTAATTATCCCATTGCTTAAAGGTTACTTTTCCTGCACAAAAGAGAACAAGAATTGGAACTGATACCATGCCAGTATTTACTTCCTTTTAGCATGTGCTGTTGGTTTAATAACAAGTATTGTACTTAAAATAGGACTTCTCCTTTAAACAGTTACCTGTCATCCCTTAAGAATAAGCTGCTTTTATACTGTATAATACAAACCAGTTTCATACAGTATCCCTTTGTGTCTGTTAGCTGTGATTAGAGAATAGGATGATGAGCACAGTGCCCCGTCAGAACTGTGTGACTGTATCTTCTACAGGAAGAAGGAAAAGTAATAGGCAGAGATGTACTATAAGAGCTGAAAATACGGGAATATAAAATTTAGAATGAAAGTTAAAGAATTAGTATCTAAAGTGTTACAAAATGGGTAAATATTTTATCAATATTGAAGAGAGAAAATGACTGTGAAGTGCCTTTACTTTGATAGTATAAACCTGTGGAGATTGTTACAGGACATGCAGGGAAAATCTTAAGAGTTTAAAACTGGTCTAATTCCAAGTTACATGGATATTTGTAAGTTGTAACATGAGAAGATGTACTGCCGTATAACTAGTCAGACACTGAAATGTCTAATACATATCAAAAAGGAACTGTTACTTTCCAGACTGGAATATGGCATCCAGAGAAACAAGGAAAAAAAAGATATTTCCATCTGCATCTACCGCAAACAGGTTGACATTTGTATTTCTGTGATTTTCTTCTGAATAATAATAGAGCCCAGTGTAAGAATTCATAAAGATGGATTTGTCTGTAGCCTGGGTGACAGGCAGGTGTTTGTCAGTGTGGGACTATATATGAAAGATGGTCAAATTACCTGAGTAAGTTTCCACATATGTCATGTGTCACTGCATTTCCTAAAGTGAAGGATCACTGCGTTATCTAAAATGAAGATGCAGAACCGTGATGGGAGACCTTGATATGCAGGTGTTACTTATACAGTGAGTGTGAAAAATTAGCTCATACCCGCACACATGAAGTTCACATTTTCAAATTCTAGGAGGATGACCCTATAATGAGCACTGACTGAGTTCACTTTCAGGACTATGCCATTCATAAAGCGCTTGTCACGCTCTCCTGGCACAACATAATCAGGGCCCTGTGAGTGAGTAATAGCCTTATATTCATAGCAAGGCAATTTATTATCCTATATGTAAAATGACAACTTCATTATCATTCACTATTACAAAATAGCAGGGCAAGTAGCAGTTGAAATAAAAAGGCAGCTTTTTAAATAATTCTTTTTACAGTATGAAAATCCAATACATGAATTCACGGCATGTAACGTTTTTATTAATCTATGAAGAATTTAACTTGATGTTCCATGGCATACCTCACTGAGACTTCTTCATTACATTTAGAAAGAAAAATTTGTAGTGATTGGCTGCAGCATTATGGGGGTTTTTTCCAACCAGCTGTGTGCCTCCTACTGTGCATTTTTCGATTGGCAGAATTCTGCCTTAGTTACTTTGTTGACCATCCAAGGAATTGACTCTGTGCTGTGCAATTTGATGCAGCTTTGTAAACTGACTGCAGATACTTAGTTTTGGTCACAATCAAATGCTAAATATTAGAGAGATTATTGGTCTTCTTATGGTTTTTGCTGTTGTTTCCATGAGGCCTTCACCATCCATATGCAATAAGCAACAGTTCATTTAGCTCCTGCTGGTAATACTGCCTTTTCGGAATAAGAACAACTCTTTCTTGTCAGAATAATTATATTTACCAAACTTTTCTGTCATCTATTAGTATTTCTGAGAAAACATCCTTTTCAGAATACATTAATTTACTTCAAATTACATGTGTTGATGCCCATAATTTTACAAATCTAGAATAAAGGAAAATGAATGATCAACCGTGATGGGTAACTCATTAAGCAGACAGAAAACAGATGACATAATAACATGTGATCCAGTTGGGGGGTTCAGGATCCTTCACAGTATGGCATGGTTGGCATCATGAACTGTAACTGGGAAGGAGAGCAAAATTTGTTGGAGACAGAAACCATGAACCATCAGATGTACAGAAGGATAGAACAGCATGAAGTTGAAAGGACTGATACAACTCTTTTTCTTTCTTCTTTGTTTTTCAGAATATATAAGTAGGTTATTTCAGTAACTTTTCTGCTCTCTTCCCAGATATCGTTCAGACTTATGGCCAGGACTCAGCCAGCACAATTCAGGGATCTCTAATGTGTCACTTCTGAGGAACTGCATTACAACTTTGTTATTAATTTAATCAAATCTCATAAGAGGGTGCACTGGCTACTGTTGCAATGCGATTCTTTTTGAAAAATGTCTGTCACAGGAGGTGTTTACATTCCGTTAGGACTCAATAATGAGTAATCCATATCATGAAGGCTAAGTAAATTATATTCAACCAGTAAATAGATTTGGTGGGGGAGCAGGAGGAAGGCTCTTGTAAATCTTACATAAAAATAAATTTCTATGTTTTATGAGCACCTCAGGGTCTCTGAGCTGGTCAGTGTCACAACACAAGTGTGACCTAGAGAGGTTTTCTGTTTTCCTCTTTTATAGATAGTGGGACTGAGCTGAAGGGAGTTACAAAGATTGAGGAAGGCAGCATTACCTGGGACCTCCTGTATTCCAGCAGAGAAATGTAACTGCTGGACTGTCCTTCTTAAGCCTTTGTCAAAGACGTGAGATTTTTGCCAAGATAAATTTCTCTAGTCAGAGAACAGTTATATACTTTTTTTTTTTTCCAAGAGAATGTACAAAGACTTAAGAATTCTCTCCCTGACCAATTGTATGACACTTGGATAAATCTTTATATGCAATAATACTCAAGGACCTAAGTAATACATCATATTTGATCTGACCAGACATAAATCATTTATTCATGATATATCATTCATAACTTGATTCATTGACTCATCTTTAGACAAGACAAGGTCAGGAGAAAAAAATGATTAAGCGTTTTGCCTGCAGGAAGAAGAAGCTTAAACAACAAATTCATCTTCACATCTGACCTCATGAAACTTGACAGAGAAGATTTTAAAAATAGAAGTAGACTTTAAAAGCCTACTTTTACTCCCAATTACACTAGTTTAAATCTATAGTCACTCCACTGACTATAGAGGAAATGGGAAAACCCTGTACAAGTCAGTGGGATCGTACTATCAGGGAAGAATTTGACTCTGGAAGAGGGGACTTGGACATTTAAAGCTGAAAATAATGTGCCTGAATATTTTATTGGATCAAAGATGACAAGTCAGACTCTGTACCCAGTCATATAATTAGAAATCTGGCCAGATGACTTGAAACCTCAAAGTAGTGTGAGCCTTCTGGCAAGCTGAACTAAACAGCCTCCTTGATTTACAGTTAATGTTTTTGCCTGTGTTACTATTGGGAATTTAATTTCAATAGACCTGCTCCCTCCTGGAGTGTCCTTGAGAGCAGCATCTTTAGAACAGGTTACTGTTTTGTTAAATAACGCAAGGCGCAGGAGTATGTCAGTTCCCTGCAGTGTATCCATGATCCTAGCATTCTGATGTTTGCCAAGCTTTTGCCCATAGAAAAGAGCAAAGTCTTCCTCATGTTCTAGTGCAGCAATGGTAAAATTTGTTGTGGAATAATTGTTTTAAGAGACAATCATACCCCACTTCAAATAAGGTAGGGCAGATTCTTCAAACTAATTTAAAGTTGTCCATGTGCTTAAGTGTCCACAGGGCACAATAATATTCAAATAAGCATCTACACAATTATTCTAAAATTAAGGAAACTAAAGCAAAGTGTCAAAACTGAATTTGATTCCATTTGGAAGAATTCTCAACTTCTTTGCAGTTCTCGGAGTGATTGAATGCCTTTATCAACAAGTGAAACTGATAGAAATGAAAGGTGATAATACATTGTACCCACTGGAATTCTGTTTGATTTTAAGAGAGATGGAAATGCATAATTGTGAAAATAGCTGGAATAAGCATTTTATATCAATGAAGCTGGAAATAGATACAAGGAAAAGACAATAACACATTAGTAAAGAAACAGGCTTTAAGATAGTTGAGGGGGGTTTGTTTGCAGAGGGATGGGGGGTGGGTACTTTTTGGCTGTTGGATTAGAGAGTAGCCACCAAATGTTACAATTATGAGTGTGACCTGGAGAATCCTTGAGCTCTACATTTTCCCTACATGTTGTTCTAAAAACCTGTGCTAAATAACCTAGTGCTGATTTCACATCTCCAATGTTCGGTAGCCTTTGAAATTTCTCATTTCTTTGTTCTGTGATTGTGCTATAGGCAGTAGCATAAAACAAATATATCAGTTCAAGGCATGTAAGGGTATTTTCTTGTATCACAGTTCTCATGCAGAACACCAGCTGTATTATTTAATATGCATAAACATTTTATTCAAATTAATAAATTTAAAGGTAAATTCAACTTAAGTAGCTAATCTAAGTCCAGCCGCACCCACAATAAAATGAAAGAAGAATAGAGCATGACAACTGAGGCAAGAATTCGGAGTCCACTCTTACTGTAACCCATTTACTTTGTGAACTTGCAGCAACAGATCTTTAATAAATAATCACTCAGAATGCTCATGACATATCCAAACCTAGGCAAATAACCATAACAGTGTGGTTTGTTTTGTTTTCTTTTTGGAACTAGAAAGAATTTAACTTCTTGTGATATGGCTAATGTGATAGCCTCTTCAAGGTTTCCAAAGACTGATGTTGTCTGCAATGTAGTAATTCACTCTAGGAAGTAAATCCATCCAAGGCAGCAATGACCAAACTTCATGTGAATGAACTGTGCGAAATTGCAGTGTATCAATGTGAGTAGTTGTTCAAAGGAAAGAGGAGAACACAGGTAGAGACCCTATCCAGCCCTTCAGGGCTGAGCAAAGAGGGGTTCAGAGCCAGTTCTAGAGAAAAACTGGGAAACAAAGAACTGAATTGGAAAGGTGGAGTTTTCATCCATTATGAAAATACTGCATTTTTGTTCAATTTGAATTCTTTTGCCCAGCAGTCATGATTACCTATACACATAATGACCCTAAAGGAAGAAGAGAGCAGTAGCTCCCAGTGCCAGTATGATGACTTAGCAATTCCTTAAGAACGTGGGATAGGAGGGCAACACTGATTTTGCAGCAGAAAATAATAGCCAGAAGGATTCTCTCTTAAAAAGAAAGGACTTTCTCTGAAGCTTTTAGATTTAGATTTGAACACTGTATCTCATCCTGCATAACTGTCACTTTTTATAGAACCTAAACTTATCCTGAATTCTGCTCTATTTTAAGCAAGAGAGACATAATCATTTTCTCTAAGCTAGCCTGCTTCTTTTCTTTGTAGCTCCTTATGCATAGATTTCCATTCTGGTGTCACTTAAACTCCTGCAGAAGATTCCTAATTGCTTTCAAGGACATTGTGGCTTTATACTCTTCTGATGACACCTTCCATTATTGCTTTTCTATTTCTCACCCATTCAAATGAAGTGTTACACTGATATTGTTAAACAGCTTGAATGAAATTCCAGATAAAACTCCGCTGGTTTTGGCTGAATAAAACATTTCTGTAATATTGTCCAGTTAAACTTTACTGTTGTCTCATGATTAATTTCTCCAGCATAAAGCCTTTCCTTGTGCTATTCTTCTTGTCAATGCCTGGGAATATATTGGTGAACTGGTGCTGAATTACCTTAGCAAACGTGTCTTTACATTCCAGTTTGTTCCCGTTTTACCCATTGCAAGATATCCCTATTGCTCTCTTTCTTTCTGGTGTAAAAAATGCGTGAAGTCACCCTCTTGCTTAGTTAATTAGCAGTATTTTACAACACTAGAATTTAGACCAAACCCCTGTTTGCTTACAATTGAAGACATTACACTTCCTGAAAAACTACCGATATACTACACTTTAACTTGATATCTTTTCTTATTTAGAGTCACTCAGCTATGTATTTACTTCAGTTAAAAAAAGACACCAAATTGAACAAATCGCTGTGCTAATAACCTTAGTCTGGAGATGCATAATGATTCCTATTCAAGCCTTTTCAACCATATTCGGCACATAGAGGAAAGCAGTTTCACAGGTCAATATTAAATTTATAGAATCCCAGAATTAAGCACATCTATATATTGTTAACAATAACAACCAAAAAAGCTATTAACACCGTTTTTCATATTGCATTTTTTGAATTACTAAAGCCATGCTGTAAAGATAGAAATATATCATTCAGCATGTCTGGCTGTATTTCCCAATTGCTGTTAAGAACAAAAACTATTAATACTAAAACATGGTGCTCAACAGATAAGGTCAAATTCATTCTGCAGCTGTAGTGACATTATAATTAATGAGAGAACTGTATATGGCAAGAAAGGAGAATATTGACCCATTAATACGCATTTGAAAATCAAAGACCATTTATCTCCTGGTAATTCTAGCATGTGTTCAATGTTACATGATTTTTTCCCCTTAAATGAAGGACAGAAAAGCCATTTGAAAACTAAAAGTGGTTGAATCTATAAATGATACCTGAAAATCTGAAACCTGTGCAGCATTATGTCAAAGCAGAACACGAAGAGCACAGAGGGACAATATCTGGCGCAGGTGGAAGGCCACGAAGATATTTTCTGGCTTTCAGGTTGGGTAAGTGCTTTATCATATGCAGTAAGTGTTATTGTTCCATTATATATATGAGGAAATTAAGCATAAATCAAATGCCTGGACCCATTCATGAGAACTAAGGAAAAAAAGGTCAAGATCTCCAGTCCACTGTGGTATTCACTAGAAAGCAGTGCTTTTCTGCATGCCACGGGGTGGCCTGCGCGACGTAGAGAAACTTTTTGAATCAGGAGGAAGGTGCCTGCTGCATTCTGCCAGCAAAGGCCGAGCACCCAGCGGTGGCAGCACGGCATGAACCCCAGAGCTCCGCTCGAGGGAGCGTTGAACTGGGAGAACCAGGGGTTGCCAATGCCGCTGCCTGGCAGGGTGGCGTGGGAATCCACAGTGTCATGTGCAAAGAGACGAGGAAAGTAACAAAACAAACAGTGGTGCCCAAAAACTGCTTATGATCCTGTTCAAATGTGGGAATATCACCGTTTTTGTTGCTGTGGTTCTTCCATAGGGAAAATATTACATTTCTGCTGTGCTGAGTTTCCTCTGCTGTGCTTGCCATGGTTGTATTTCTGTACCGCTGTCCTGAAGGTAAAAATATTAACTCTTAGAATTGCTTACTGTTTTGCATGACATAAATGCTTGGGTTTTACATTTATTTTTAATTGACTATATGTTTTGACACGCAGGTAACCCAAAAGCCTATGTGAGCTCATCTTAGTCACTACAAATAGTCCGGAAACCCTTTTCTATATAATTTCTGATCTTTCTTCATTAAAGTATCATATTTTTCAGCATTTATTCGAAAAAGCTGATAGACTTATATCCATTATGTTGCTATACCAAATAAAATAAGGTCTTCTTTGTCTACTTCAGAGTTTTTCTCTTATGTTTGCTGTTAGTGTTCCCTGTGGTAAGTTCAATGAAAGTAACAATATCTCCATCTGTCTTTTTTTAAGGATTGTTCTGTACAATATCTGACTCAAATATCTAACTCAAAAAAATCTTTTATGTTACACCAGCAAAAATAATAACAGACAACTAAAATCATTGTAAATGTCTTCTGCTAGAACCATATTGCAGTTCTTGGGGGAAGAATGGTTGTCACTTTCTAGCAGTGTTTCTTTGTTGATAAGGTTAAAGAAAGAGATGTTTTTTATTGGAAAGTTATCCGTCTTGAAAGTCTTTGAATTCACTACTTTCAAGAACTCTTGAAGCACCTGTATGGGATCCAGTCAATAACGAATAAGGCATTTTTGTATTTCTTGATCCGTGCTGTGAGTATATGCAGGTAAGAATTTTTTGTGTTCCTTGATCACAATATAAGCAGAAGCACTGGCAACACGTTTTGGTCTGGCTCAGAAAGAATAAAAGGGAAATTTTAGTTCATTTCCCCACCATTTTGGGTAAGTAATACAAAATTATTTCGCTGCTTTCTCTGTGCTTAATTTCCTATTGAAACTGTTCTGTCACATTAAATATTTGCTGACCTCACAAGAATTGAGGTGTGCAATGAATGTCACAGGGAAATAAAATATCAGCTGACTAGGGATCGGTTTGTCATTACCAAGTGCCAGTGAAGAACTCATTTGCGGTCTACAACAAATTGTAGAATCACTACTTGTGATCACTACACAAATTGTAAATCACTACTTGGTTTCTATCTTTCAACTCAGACTGTGACTCCAGTGCTCTTGAAATGGATTAATTTTGTTCCCATACATTAAATTTATCTTTAACAGGTTTACTTTATAATTCTGACATTTCTGTTGTAGGAAGAATACTTATATGACATTTTAAAGCCTCATTTTCTCTGAGTTGAGAAATGAGCTAGAAGATACATTAAAATATTCCAGATCCCTAAAATATCCCTAAAATATTATCTGGATTTCTTCTCTAAAATGCTGGCCGAGTTAAATACTAATAAATACTTTGCTCAGTACCTTGGGGAAAAGTGGTGAGTTCCATATATAAAGCTGTTAGAGAGATTTCGCCTAATACTGTGGCGTGGCTACTTGGCTGGTGTCAGGATGCCGCATGCAAAGGCCTTTCTCTAGGCATAATTTGTATTAAAGTTGAGAAATTAAAGGCTGAGAAATAAATCAAAATCAAGAATTTAAATTATTTCTCTGGCTATGAATATCCCTGGCTAAACAAATAGAATCGCTCAGTTTTCTAAAGGAGTCAGATATCTCAGATTTAAAATAAGATTTAGTAGCATGCATGGACAATCTCATGTCATGTGAGAGAAGATGGGTAAAGCAGTATCACTGTGCAAGAAACTAGGTCCAGTAATTGGCTTTCTTTCCATTTGGCAACAAATAGCTGTGCAGTAATATTAAAGAACATTACTGAAACTAATTTTCAGTAATGTGACTCCTTGATATTACAAATGCATGAATCCCATTAAATAAAGTTAATTGAATTTTAAAAGGCCATTTACAGCTCACACATCAGGTAGTTTTCTGTACCATATCATCAGAAATATTTCTTTATGAGAGAAAAGCAGAACAAAAACAGAGTAACAGAAATGAAACAACTCCCCCTCTGCCCCAGACTGATGACATTTTTTTCCCAAGTATCCCGCACACTCGATGTGTTGGTGCTTCTCACTGGAGAAGTCTGTTCTGACCCCAGTTACCTAATGAAGTAGCATTTCATAAGAGGAGAACCGTGTGTGTGAAAGACCAGGAAAGGTTTCCCATATCAAACAAGCAGTTCTGAAGAGAAAATCTCACCCTCTGTATAGTGTCAAGGAGAAATCAGAGAGGAACTAAACAAAACCTGATGTAAGAAAGCTGGACAATCTCATCCTGCATATAGATAGGAAGATGGTAAATATATTACACTAGGACAGATGATGATTAAGAGCAGCCACGGAGTTGCCAGTCTACAGAGGGGGAAGATATCAGCATATGTCTGCAGAATTGGGACTTCATACGAGAGGAAATAGCCACCCATTTGCAAAGTGAAAGCAGATGTTGGAAAGCTTGTCTGAGCTGTTACAACTCACTTGGCCAATAGGAGTTTGGACTAGGTTATGGCTGATTCAATATCGGTAAAAAACGGGCTGAAAAAGAAGATAAACTTTCTTTTACCTTTTACCCTAGGGAAAGGCCAGCTTGTCACTAGTATAATTATTTCAAATTCTTCCCAAAGTTTATTCCCCAAGAACACCCCCACCAGCTGATGTTATGGTTTGACTGTCAGTCCCATGGATTTTAGTAGTTGGATCTGTGGTTGTCTCAAGCCCACATAATCACAACTTAACCGCAGTAGCTGTTTTTCAAAGGAAATCCCTTGGGAGCCACAAACCAGTTAAAAAGGCAATCATTCTTGTGCTGCAAAGGAGAAAAGAAAATTAATAATCAAAGCTGCATAATGAGCAGAATGGCAGCTTACTTATGGAAGGTGCATTTTCATCTCTAGCAAGTGAGGAAGAAATGACTTCTGAGAATACCAATGAGGAAAATCAAATACCTCAAATTCTTTGGGAGGAAATTTTGACTTATCAGATAATGAGCTAGCTTTTAGTGATGAGAATGATAATGATTCTATTACTAATACTGATAACAATAACAATGGCTGTGTGTGCGCTTAGCAACATCAAATGGTTTGCATCTGGTGAGAGAATAAGTTGTTAATATAAAAAGAAGAGAGACATGAAAAGATACAGATTTTTTTTAAAGCAGTAAAGCTACAAAGAAGCCTAACAGTAATAATAAATTATACGAGAAATAGAATATACAATGTGTTATTTTTATTTACAGAAACTGGAATAAAATTCTCAGGTTGAGGAAACCTTAATAAGTTGAATTCAAGCCCATCCTACTGCCGTCCTCAGGTTTGAGTGCCAGGATAAATAGTCAGATGGCCAGAAAACTTGTTAGATGTGCCAGGTTTTGATGTCCTAACTACTTGGAGCTGTCTGGGGAAAAAAAAAAAGAAAGTGTCCTTTGTTTTTCTAGAGCTGAGAACTTTCTGCTTCTTTACGATGATCCAGTGACAGCTATTGAAAGCCAGTTAGACTGAAATATGACCTCCTTTCCCTTGATAATAACAGAGCTTTCTCATAGACATCAATAGATATTGGAATGAAACCAAAATTATCAAGAAGACTGATAATGACTGACCTAATTATGATAGTTGGTTATCAAATATACACCTTAAACTGTTTCATAAATCACAGCCTGCCAGATTTAGCCTCAAGGGAAGGTTCTACAGAGTCAACATGAGAAGTTATGTTGATACAGAGAATATTATCATCTGCTGACATTTACCTTCCGTCCCTTTATCTAAAATCATGCCTCTATTAATTCATAATCTATGATAAGTAAAATATACATCATAGGAATACATTATGTAATAACCCTAGCATTGTAATGTCTAGCCAAGCTAGTCAAAGCTACAGTTTTAATGAACTTCAACTTCTCACTTGCTACTCTGCAGGGACGGAATCAGTGGGCTGATGCCAGCGAGCCTCTGTGACAGAACCTGTGATCAGAATACCGTACCTCATGCCTCTCCTGTCATCTCTCACCAGTAACATTCAGGGAGGAGACAAATTTCGTTAAACAAGGGCTAAACCGGTGTTAGTTTCCTGGAAGCCTCCGCTGATGCCATCTGTCACCATATCTGAAGGAATGGCTTGCCAGTGACGATGACTACTGCGCTGCTCACTCAGAGAATTTGGTCCTAAGTGACCAGCTTCAAGGTAAGTTTTCAGGACTGGCTGGTGGGAGGAAAAAAAAAAAAAAAGGTAGTTTCCTCTACTCTTTTTCCTTGTTAGTTCATTCTGACAGACTGGAGACCAAGGCATGGCAGAAAACTGGTGCTTTCTCTGCACTGAGTATTCAGCTGCTCTCAAGACAAGCTTTGTGTCAATTGTACTTAATATTATACAGCTATTCTAAGTGTCAGACTGTTAAAAAACAAACCCAAACAAAAATCAAAAATTCGTCTTTATTTTAGTTTCAAAATTTCCTTTCCTGAAGAAAATTGGTGTGGGTGCAAATGTGGAAAAAGTAGTGTAACAGTTCAAAGGATTTATTCTAGAACAGTTAGCTGCACTTTTACAATAGTTTCCTGTGACTGGAAATAGAATACTTCCTTCTTTTAGTTAAAATGTTTGATGGTCTCCTTGTATAACAGTGCGTGAGAGTTAGTTGTTACAGTATGGTAGGTTATCTGACTCCAAGTGACATCTCAGGTTCATGCAGGCCTTTCCTTCCCAACTCTCTGTGCCAACACACACTCTAATACATCTCTGCAATTATTGTTGTGGTGGTGGGCTGGCCTCGAACTGTGCTTGATGCCCACCCAGCCCTGTCACTGCCCCTCCTCAATGGGACAGGAAGAAAATCGGGTCAAAAAGCTGTGGGTCAAGATAAAGACAGGGAGATTATCAGACAAAACAGGTTCAACTTGGGAAATGTATCACTGATTAAAACAGAGCTGGATAGTAAGATACAATGACAAAAAATAAAATAACACCTTCCTCTTGCCCCCTTTTCCTGGACTCGGCTTCCCTCTCCTCACAGCCCGTGGGGTGGTGATGGGGACGGGGCTGTGCTCAGTGTCACAGCTCCTCCCTGCTGCTCTGCCCTCCTCACGCTTTCACCCTGCTCTGTGTCTGCTCCATGGGGGGACACCCTGCTCTGGCACCTCCTGCCTCGCTGCTCAGGCTGCTCACAGGGCTCTCTCTCACTATTTTCCCTTACTGCCAGGCAGCCTTTTCCCCTTAAACACTTTCCCAGAGGTGCCAGAGGCATTGCTGATGGGCTTCAGCTGTGCCGTGTGGTGGGGCTGCTGGAGCAGCTGGAACCGGTTGTACCTGGCTCCGGGCAGCCCCGACCTCTCCTCACAGACCCCCCTGCGCTGCCTCACCACCAACACCCAGTGCAGGTGCTGGCATACCACGTTTTACAAGATACTTGAATCAACGATGGCCCTTCTTGTTCATGGCTGAAGTCATTGCTTTCTGAAGAAGGAAGAGCAAATGGAGGACTTGCCGTCTTAGCAGGAAAAAGGGAAGGTCAGTCTTCCAAAAACGTAGTGAAATCTAATTTGCTAGTTTCACGTGCAGAGTTTGTTATAGTATCTGTCGATAAGCCAGCAATGAAAATAACATAGCAATATATATGTTTATTTTTCTAAGCCACCTGTATATCTACTAGCCTTTGCCTTAAGATAGAATCACAAAACTATAGTCCTGAGTTGGAAGGGACCCACATCGAGTCCAACTCCTGTCCCTCCAGGTGACAGCCCTTAAATTCACACAACCTGGGTGTTTCTTCCTGCCACTGCTCCATGCGCAAAAAGCAACTTTCCCACTTTCCTACTGTTCCTCAAATGTCCTCAATATACAGTTTTCCTCTTCCACACTAGCTCATGATTTGAGCCTGTCCTCCGCCAGACTTGTTAGACTAATGTTAAAATAGATGTGACTTTTGTTTCACATATTCAGCTTCTGTTGGCTGAAACCTAACTCATTCAGTGACCTGTGGGACCGGAGTCTTAAGAAATACATAGTGACTCTTACAATTCTTATATTACATTCTTGCCTTGTATTCCTGCAGCTGTCTCCTGTGTTAGTTCTAATTTTGATCACAACCTCTTTAGCTAGGAATTTATCTTTTTTTCTAAAGAGCACCTGACTGGGGTAATTTCCATATGCAGTAGCAAATGATTTTGCCTAATTTGATTTATACGTGGAGAAAGAGGGGGGTGAGCAATGTATCATGAGGGGAATAAAGGGACTGTGACTACATGAAGTATATAGGAGAGCTTTTAAAAACTTACAGTGATTAATAGCTTGTATAAATTCAAGCATGGTGGTACCAAATGCAACTAAGATTTATCAATATTTAGCTGTGAGATGGATAACCGTAAGTAATCAATAACAACATATTATTAGGATACTGAGGTAATTATGAGAATGGCAGTGGATGGCAAATGGCTCTAATAGTCTTACGAGAAAACTCTAATGATGATAATGGTAATGGACAGATATAGCAAACTACTCAGTGTACAGCCACAGAAACATTAAAGGCCCATTTACCCCACCTTGGTAGTTTTCTGAGTTGTCTTTTATCCCCTCAAGAGCCCATAACCTATTGCCGTCTGTTCTTTACTTCCTCAGTTTCCCAGAGTGAGAGCTCATTTTTTCCTGCTGAGTCCATCGCCCAGTATGGGTTTTTTCTGTTTCTCTGGGAAATGATTCTCTGGGAAGCTGGTTTCCTGTAACCAACTCTCATTTTTTTTTCTTTTCAATAATTTGTATTGACTTTTGAATTCCACTTTCCAAAGGCAGTGTTCCTTTCAAATAGTTCCTTTTCCCCTCATTCTGCAGCTGTCTTAATTATGCTGTTACTGCATTATTTTTCCTATGTGCTATTTATTGTGTTAAATCAGCCATTTGTTAGTTCAGCAGTTCCGCCACATTTTATAGATATTCTCAGGCCTCTTAGTTATGCTACATCAGCAATTTGGTTAGTTCTTGTCTCACCACAAGTAATGCCAAATGTATTTTTGCAGGGTTAGCAAAAATTATAGCATGGCCCATCTTGGTTTAATGATCCCTTTTTCTGCTACTCTGGTACAATATTATGTTAAGGCCTATCCCAGCTCATTGGTTCCCTTCACCTGAAATAGCAAATGATGAGAAAGCCTATCAGCCTGTCTTGGCTCACTGCTTCCCTTCCCCTGCTATGGAAACAAGACATCTACATTCTTAAATTCCCCCTTACATCATCTACATCAGGAGGACACTTAAAGAAAACTTACTGGCAAATTCCTCAACTCATACAAATTGTTTTAGCCTTACTGACCAACAGAAAATTAGTCCCATATCTTGAAAGTGGTTCTTTATTCTCTCTGCTATAGCGGGGTTTTGCTGGACATACATTAGTTTTAGATATTTTTTTCAGGCAAGTGAAAAAAAGTTGTGCCCGTAACCATAATTTATTATTCTATTGCATATATATAGTGAATATATATATAGTGTATATATATGGTATTGGAAGCTTGCATGATACAGCAGCATATTAAATCAGAAAACAATTGTAGGAAAGAAGTGTACTTTATGTTCTAGCTGATAAAGTAGCTACTGACTACAATGCTTAGTAAAACAAAATACTATTTAGCAATTTCTCTGTAATTGCTGAGATCTTTGCACTTTTGTCTAAATAATGTGGCCATTGTTGGACACAGATAAATTAATCATTGTTATGGTCTTTTCATTTACGCCAATGAAATGCTAATCTTAGTATTAAAATATTATTATATTTTTACTGAGGTATATTTTTATTATGTAAAGACACAGTCAAGGCAGCCAAAGTAATTGCAATTTTAAGCAGAGCATAATTTTTATTTTCTTTTGAAAGCTCTTAGTATATTTCGTGACCACACAGTAGAAGGGTTTTTTTCAGAGCAAGGCCCAGGGGAAGAATGGTACGTCATTACCTTTTGTACAGTTTTCTATTTTTGTAATGAACCTGTTCTACCAAACCAATAAGTACCAAACTGATTTATATACTTATAATAGAAATGACCATAAACTAGTTCATATTTCTTCAGCTTGAGGTAGCTAACTTGTTTAAAATCTGTTTTATTATGGGGAAAGCATAGCCTGGACAATTTATGGATTAATAACAAGTGAAAAATATTGGTTATGGTTTAAATGAGGAATCTGTCAGCCCTACTAAATGTCACACACTTTTACTACAAGATAGGAAAGAAAAAACTTGTGAAGAAACTATGTATGTGGACCAAATATTAAATTTTGAAGACACTTAAAAGCACTTAAAAGTCTAGTTTAACATTAAGAATAAAATAGGGCAGGTTGTTTAAAGAAATGTGTTCTCTGTGGTGAAAGATACAGGACAATCTAAATGTCCCTCACATGGGTTAGTGATATTCCCTTTCATTTTAGATACTATTTTAAATATCCTGTAAGACATTTGCAATAAATGTGATGGGAGTAAAACCATTCTTTACTGGTAAGTTGGGAGTATGTCATAGTTTTTGCCATTACAGATGTGATCCTACTGTGTATTGTAGGTGAATCTCTGATTAAATTCCCTACCAAAGACTGTTTTAGTAAATGAAAAGCATTTAGCAACTGAGTGCTTACAAAATCTGTTTTAATGAAAACTCTGGAGGATTAAAATGATCAGTTAATAAATTGTCCAGATGTTGTGCAGACTTGTGGGTGGTATTCCTGTATCAGCAACAGGTATTGTCACCAGGTTTTGCAGCAGGTTACCTGCAGCAGCTGGAGCTCACATGGCCAAGGTACTAAAGTGAGAATGACATTTCTGTTTTTCCAAATTATGTCTCAGAAAGAGCTGTAGGAGTGACAAAATAAGGTATTTATATATGCCACTGGATAAAGGGTAAATGTGCATGGACTTTCTGACTTACCTCCTTGAGAAGATGGATAGATGGGGTTTCTGTGTGACACAGACACACAGAGCAGCCCAAAAGGACATCAGGTGCTCTTGGGATAAAAGCTGAAGACTCCCTGCTAATCAGAATTAAAGCAGTTCACATATGTATGATATTTTCTTAAAAACGTTTGAAAGCAAAGAACTTGTGCTCCTCAACTTAATGTATTTTGAAAAAAGATGTTTAAGCCAGCAGATATACTTATATATTTTGTGCGTGTGTGTCAATATGTATGTTTATATGTAATATATATACATACACAGACACACAGACATATATGTATATATACACACACACATCCAGTGCTTTTATTCTGTGATTTTTGGTTTCACAAGGCAGAGCTTGAAAAAGTCTGAGAATCTTTTTGAAGTTTTTTTTAGGAAGCTTCCAACCAATTTATTCCAGATTCTTTAATAAATTTAAATTTTAGCATCCCATTAAAGCATAATTATTTTGAACAACCAGGGAAGGAAACTTAGTTATTAAAAACAGAGCTAACATTTAAAGCCCTGATATAAAAAGTTTGTTATTTTCATGTAGTTATTTACAACTGTGTACTGGCTGAATTAATGAGTTAATTTATTACGTATATATGAGTATTTATGGTTGGTGTCATTATTATGTGACTGTAATTTTAATTAATTCCTTGGCACAGTGTCTGTGATTTCTGTGCAGAACATTAAATGTCAAGTTGACTTTCTTTGTTGCCTCATTTGTGAGTACTAAAGTACCTATATACAGGAAAAAGAAATTAGAAACAATTACTATAAGAGATCTATTGCATATGCTAAATGAAAGCAGAGTGCGAAACTCCACCCTGTTAAGATTTATACTGGTTTGGATTATTTCTTTTTAAGTGAGCTTGCAAGTAGGACACGTGAGCAAATGCAAACAAAAAATACATATATAATTCTGTATATGTGTGTGTCTACTTAATAGTGTAATTTTAAAGAGTACATTACAGATGAGCACTTTCTACAGAGATACTGAGGAAGAAAGGGTCTGAGGCAGGCGGCTGCAGTCACATCATTGCTGATTGATTCTGTACGATTTGTATGTAGATTAGTGAGGATCAGCTCCTCAGACTGGGTTTATCTGAAGTCCTCACTTTCTAATGTAAAATGTCATGGGCTTTTCAAAATCTGAGCATATGGATCAGAACTTTTTTTTGCTTTTCAAGGATGCATTATGTCAATAGAGGAAGTTCCATGTAGCTGGATAGTTACTGGAATAGCTCTGAAAGTCTAAATATTACCCCATGCCTTAACAGCAGGAGCAGCAGCAGTAATTTTCATCTTAAACTCGTGCTAATTCTTATTGCATAACTGATAAGCCATTTTTATGTATCCATGCTCTGAAAATCCTGTTCTAAAAATACTATAAATGAATATAAAGAATTAAGAAAGATGTGGTATGCCAGATGAATGTTTTCTGGAACAAATTCTATATCCAACATACTGTATGTTTTCTGTCTGCTGAAAAGCTCATTAAATCACTGTAAGTCTCTATTACTTCAGTGCAGTTTAGATAAAAATTTTGCTTCTTGCGATTTTGAGGTTCAATTTTCCATTCAACAAGTCTTGAAAAGACCAGTGCTAAAATTTTGCATAGATTTTGAAGATGTAATTACTACGCTATATTGACACCCTGCAATCATTGTGAAGCCTCTTGTATTGGCCGAGAGTAGAATTTTACAACCAAATTAAATAAGCTCTTAAATATACTGCAGATATTTTAGCAAAAATGTCAATGTCACTTTCTGAGGTCGTTGAAGGCATTAGGAAGAACCTCAAGGATAAAACTACATCCAGATTTTAGGTGGAAGTATTTGGTGGTGAGTTATAATAGGAAATTCCTAATTTCTATTCAGAGTGGTCATCTTTCTTTGATTGATTATTCTAACTCATTAGCATTTTTATTATCCAATTAGAATACTGTAGTCTTACCATCAATCATAATTTAAAATAATAGATATAAAATACAGGTTGGGTAAGGCCATTTAATTACACACAAAGTTGGAAACATACATACTTTGAAATCTAACTATAATTTTGGGTTGATGAGGTAACCTGAATATATGTATATATTTTTTAAATTCCATATTTTAAATCTTAACATAATTAAAATAGGTTAAGTTTTTAAATCTTTATATCTAATTTTCGTTTTGCACTTATATTAATAAACAATCCAGGAGATGCCAATGGTATTATATAAGGCTGATTGCAAAATAAAACCTTATTTTTCACAGCAGAAAAATCCACCCACATGAAATCTTTTGAGTGGTGCAGATAGGGATCTTTTGTATTAATGAAGCTCACTTGCATGGTAAACATTCTTATTTTGTGTTTTCCTTCTTCAGTGTCTTATCTCAGCCTTTCATTTGCAGATTAAACAGGCAACTGAACATGGGATTTTTTCCTGTAGGAACTTTTTTTTTTTTAAATGCAAGAGCATTACAGATCAAAATGCTGATGTTTTATGAATTCCTCCATACTGTTGTTCGTATTATATTACTGTGTATGCTTAGAAAGAGGCCAACACAGGTGTATTAGAACATTAAAGAGAATAAGAAGAAATTTCTATGAGCTCTCTCAGGTCTCTTCTAAGATTAATGCAGTGGTTAAGACCTGTATGGAGAGTGTTCAGTCCACAAAGTTGCCATGCAGCTCCTGGAAGAGCTGACATCTTTACACTGATTTCAGTGTAACCACACACTGAAGTATTTACTTCATTTTTCAAAACTTTCAAAATCCGAGCCGCAGCTCTTTCAAAGCTTGTTTATCAAGTGGCAAGTTTTATTTACATGGGTGTATAAAACCACACATACATAGAGCCAGATAAATTCCAGTAGCAGCAGAAAATCAGAGCTGGTCTTGCATTTCCCCAGCTATTTCCAAGTTACCATTATTAAATTCTAGAGTGAGAAGAAGAACCAGTCTGGTGATTTAGCCTGGCACTCTGCACCATGTGGGTCTTTGAGCTTCCATAAATTAAGACTGGTTTGACCTGGAGCATAATATTATGGTAATACTTAGTTCCCCTCCAGAGCTGGGGGACTATTGTTCTATGCACAGGACCTGCATACGAGAGACAGATCTGACCTACAGAATTTCTAGTCTAAATAGACCTGACAAATAATAGGAGGAAAAAGCTGTTATTCATATTCGCATTTTATACCTTGAAAGCTGAATCATAGAAGATGTTATGAAAAGCTCATAAAAGTCAGGGAAAGGCTTCCAATAACTTCAATGGATCTATGATATTATATCAGCAAGTCACTTGGGGACATGCTTAAATGATTGTCTGACTCTAAGGCCTGTTCCACACAAGGTTTGCAGAATAGGCTGAAAAGAGTACTTCTGGTGCCAGTACTGAATGAACGAGTTATCCACAAATCCTGTAATTTTGCCGAACGGTAAATCTATTTATGGAGGCCTGTTTGGTCTTTCATCAGTTAGATGATCCCTTATGTATGGAAACATGCACCTTGCATTTCAGTTAAAGACTGCAGATCTGATTTGTAGCCTATGAAAATCAATTTGGTTCTTCAGTAGACTTTGCACGGTGACTCCAGGGAATTTTAATCATTGATACAAGAATTCTAAAATTGATCTAATGTTTAAGAAAGCATTTCTTCCTTGCTACCACAGAAAATACTGGTTTTGTATCAGCCTCAGAAACGTCTTACTCATTCTCTCTGAGTAAAATACAGTAAAGTAGGTCATAATCTGGGGCATCTGAAATATCAGTTGTAGTGAGTCATGCATGCAGCAGCCAAGGGCAAGTTTCTCCCCACCGTTGCAAAGCCTAAATTCAGACTCTCTATGGATGTCAGTAGAAACTCACCCTGTGCTGTAGGTACAGATTGTGCAGGGCTAGAAATGGACAATTGACTGGGAAGTGGGAAAGGAACGGTAATTAAAATGAGAGGGTGGAGAGTTATTAAAGGGAGGCCAGCCTGTTCCAGCATACTAGAACACCAAATTCCTGTTCTGTTATGTTGGCATTTATTAACATCACTAAACATTATTAATTATGTGAGGAGCAAGAGCTCATGCAATGCAAAATCACACACACACACACACATAAAGGTCCTTCTTATCCCAGAAGGTTTATAACCTGATATTTTCATTTGGCCAACCAGATGAGATTGGTCTGGAGTAGAAAAATAGGTTTCTAAGGCATCAGTCAAATTTGTGGTTTTGGCTACAGATACCTACACAGATGCTGTAAAAGAAACAAGAAAGGAAAGGCAAGCAAGGTCAGAATGCATTGGCATTCTCACAGGGGAAGGGTATAGTGGATGCTCTGGCAGCCTTGGCGACAGAAAAGGTGGAAAGAAAACAGGCAAAAACCAAGCCAGGGCCGTTGGCTCAGGTGGATTCAGAGCACACTGCTCTGTTGAAAGTAATTTCATGAGAGGAAGTGTCAGAGAAACAACTACATGGGGGGCAAGGGGGCAGAGAAAAAGTGCCCTTGCAATTGAGCAGCCACAGTGTTCTGTCCCTGAATGAGAAATACTTTTTCCACCTGGAGCTCCCCATTGTCAGTAGGAAGGAATCCATGAATGCCTTTGTACAGCTGTGATAGCTTCAGCCATCTGATCACCATAGTAGTTTAAAATATCTGGCATTCAAATAACTCACCTGTCCTTCAAAAATCTAACGTCTCAAAAATACGTACGTGACGAATTTAATAGAAACTCTTTACTAAAGTTAGCAGTAAATATTTAACTACCCATGCAAGGCAGGAAATTGTAAGCTTAGGACTATAACTCTGTTTTTAGTATGTTGTGTTACAAGTACGTTGTGTTACAAGTGGCACCAAACATGAGCAATCTGAAGCTCTCAGTGCAGTCTCTGCTGCAGTGTGTAAGCAGAACTGGTTGCATTACAGGTGCAGCCTCAGCAAGGACTTTGAATTTTGTTGCTGTTGGGATGGAAGTGGAAGCCTTACTGTCATTATGATGTTAAACGTTTTGTTACAGTGTCCAAAGCGAATATTGTCTCATTGGATGCACAGCAGCTCTTTAAGAAAAGCTTCATCTCGCATGTGGTGCTCAGGAGTAAACACTGCAAATTTAATTTACTTAAAAATCACTTTCGTTACTGGAGACAGATCAGTGGGAATGCGTAAGTAAGCAATTTTTTTCAGTTTTACAGCAGGTAGATAAAAGAATCTTTAATGTTCTTGGTTTGAAAGAAACAATGTTCCTGTGGTTCATTTTTCACATAATGCGAATCTGTCAGTTTTGCCTCAGTTTGTATTGGATGTTTCTCCATGCCCAGATGACCGTAGTTGGTCAGAACAACACCTGCAGCCAGAAGCTCTGTTGACTTGTTTTGGCAACTCTGGCCTGTCCATTTGTTGTTTCTGGTGTGGTGGTTCGTTCTGCTACATCTTTGCAGTTAGCTTAGGTTCACTACTAAAGAAATGTGTAATTCCCCTTTTCTGAAGGCTTTATTTTCTCATTTACTGACACATCTCCCTTAGTGTCAACCTTCATTAAAAATCCTTGACATTTTTTCTGGATTTGGATAAACATTCGTGAGTTCCAGGCTCTTTTGCTATCTTGCATTTTGAGCTATTCTCCAAAACATGCCATAGTGTTCAGTGGCAATGATGAGCCTCTTGCTTCTTAGCCTCTGAAGAAGAACTGGATAAATGTGCCCTGAACTTGTTTGATTTTTATGGGTGCCACTGGTAGGTAAAGAAGCTCTGCCGAGTAGGAGCAGAAAATGCCTCAGTTCTTGTCTATTGGGAGTGTATTTGGTAGGATGCAATATCTTGAGTCCGCAAAGTCCCATAAGGTTTGAATGTTACACAGTGCAGGGTCTCGAAAACTATTTGAGCATATCTGCATTGCAAATAGTCATTGATAATAATTTGTGTTAATCATGTGGAACATTTGGCTGCTAAAGAAAACATAGCAGAGGTTGGAAACTTGGAATCCTACCAGTTTAGAGACCATCCCTGTTCTCTACAAGGGAAAAGCCATCTGTAAGGATGGGAAAAAATGCTTTCTATTGACATGAAAATTAATAAGAACTGGAAAACAAGAATCCACATTGTTCGGATATTAGGGTGTTCAGAGATTTAGATGAGTGTTGTATATTTAATCCTGAGCATTTATGGTAGCAAATATGCAGTGTGATGGGTCAGATGATCTGCTTTTTGGGTAAGCGGGTGTGAGAATGCAGCCCTAAAGGGAATTCCACCCTGTGTGGTTTTTCCTGGGTAGCAGCACAGAGACCTTTTGCTGGAGGAAGGTGCGGTGAAGCAGTGTGTGATAATCAACACTGCCATCTTGTGAGCAAAACCCACCCTACATATTAATACAAGAATTACAGTTAAGAGATAGGCAGTAATAATATATATATGCTGTTTCATTTTAGGAGTATCTAGGTCTTTCTGAGCAGCTACCTGTTCAAACACCAGGAATTTAGATCGTTTCTTTATATGAATAGTCTCCCATGCCAGCCATATCCCTTGAACTTGTAGGCAGGATTGCTTGGCAGTTTATTCTGTAAACGAATCCCAGCTATCAAATATGGTAGTACATAGCAGTGTTTTACCTTCTTGTGTTCCCCGTGACCTTTCCTCTTTGCTTTCTTATTGTTATTCAACAGGTAAGAGTTTGCAAATTCACCATGAAAGGCATTTTAGCAAATAATAGTAAGTCCTACTTTATAAATAATGATTTCTGAGATTATTACTCGTTATTGGCTCCATTCCTTGAGATGATGAAGGAGCTATCTTTATTAACCTCAGCTAGCTGAAAACATTTAATCTATGAGTATTTCTGAAGAAATGCATCTCAGTAACACATGATGGAAGGCATCTGTGCTGACCCATCAGCATTGGTTTCAATATCATATACTTAATAACAAATAAACATCCTTAGCCAGAAAGACAATCCTGCACTGCAGCTTGATTACATCTGCAAAGAACAATGATTGCCCTGACAATTTGAATATAGAACCAGTGAGCAATGGTGAGCAAACACAATCTGTTTAAAGCCATGCTGGTGAAATACCTTCAATCCAAAACACAAGGGTTTGTCATTGTTCCAAGACGGTGTGTGCTTCCCATTGATTGTAGCAGTTGTTCCTAATCTTTCCCTCTATTTGGGGAGATTGTGATCTGGACATTTCAAAGTAAAAATAAGGTAAAATGTTTTCATAAAAAATTACTAGAACATGCAGTCAAGAAAAATAGCCTTTGTGGATTTCTTCGTGTCAAGGCTGGATACTATCTGGAACATGTTGTTTGGTCAAACAAAAGTGCTGTGTTCAAGCAGAACGAATGTGAGTAGAAGTTACTGTGATACATTGCTGTTATTTGCTTTAAAACCATTTTAAGGAACTAATTTATCCTTCTAAATTTACTTTTAGGTAAAAATCCTTACGAATGAACAAAGGTGTTGTAAAGCTTAATACAACAGACTGAAGCCTTTGATGACAAATTTATTTGTACCTTTGTTACATTGATATCCTCTGTGTTTTGAGGGCCTATGTGATTCTCAGTGATATTGATTTGATGGTCTGGACCTGCAACAGGTCAGACTAGATGGATCTCTAGTAGATATCACCTGGGAGGTCACAGCTTGTATAGTACACGTAACAGCATTCAACTTTTAAAGCATACTTGAATTTTAATGTGTAAATACCACAATAATAATTTTTTATGGAATAGCCAGATTCTTCCTCCTTATAAAAGCAATTCATTTAAAGACAAAGAGGAAAAAAAAAAAAGCCTAAAAAAGACAAAAGAATTAAAGAGACACAATCAATATACAAGTTGGGTTCATCAGTAGAATGTTTTTCTTGGGATTTTGTATAGTTGTCAACATGAATTTGAAGTTGTAACTTTTTTCAGAGATAAAAAATATGTGATGTTGAAGCAAGAGACTACCTGTACCTTTAATAGTGGGTGTTGAAAACTTAACCTTGGCTAGCTGAAGGTTGCTCTGAGGTTAGGTACATTCTACGTGGCATCTGATGTGGTTCTGAGCATCAGCTCAAACTGATCCAGCATCTTAATTAAAATTCTCCTGTGTCCTCTGTCTTACTCCTATTTTTTATTACCTTCATTTTCTTTTTGCTGGCTTGATTTGGTTTTCATACAAATCTCTTAATAATTAACAAAATTAGAATGTTAAGCAATACGGAACTGTGAGACCATTTCAAATGTATTTATTTATTTTGCCATTCATTTCCTATTCTTTACTCAAACGTAGGATAAAATCGCTGTTTCCTTTTATGTGTTCTACACTGGAGGTGTTTACTGATCTCAGATAAATTTTCTTTAGCTAATTAATCTTCTTTGATGAGGTTTCATGATAAAAATGAGAATCTTCTATGAGAATATAATGATTATAGATCATTAAATAATTTGTTTATGCCATTGTAATGATCAAAATTCATAGCCTTTCTGAAGAACCTATTCAGTTGTTTCACATTTTCTTCACTGTTTTTCTTCTGACCAGGATATTGTTATGGTAGTGTTGTGTTCTGATGTAGACAGCAAAGAATTTTCTTCATTAGTGCTTGATTGATTTACGTACAAACACATACATATAGAGTATATATAGCTGATGCAACACCCAAAGGGAAACAGAGCAGCAAAACAGACATTTTGGTGCGTTTGTTGTCAGGAAATGTCATGATTCATCTTTCATGAGCATCTGTAAATATGCATCTGCCAAATCTATTTTACTAAAAGCTTCTTCTCAGCCAAACATATTCTCACCCCAAGAGTACAACATTTTTGATTGACAAGTAGGAAAGGATTAATGATTACTTTAATGTCTCTACAGATTCACACATTCCCCTTTTCCACTCCACAACAGGAACAACTATCATGATTCACTCTCACTGTCACATAGTAGGAATGACTTAAATGTCTCTCCAGTTCTGTACATATTCTTCTGAAGTGACATAGGGGAATAAACGTCGCCTTACAGGACAAATACTAGGATCCACCCTCAGTGGTTGGCTTTGCCTAAAAATTTGCTTAGTTCCTGACTGCTATTTAAGAGCGTTGCATCCTAACCTGCAGGAGGCATTAGCAGTGTAATTGAATTTATGAAAACTGATGTTGTTCTTCTCTGCTATTAAGAGGGTCTGTTCCAGTCCAACACATGAAACTGTAGAAATTATCAGGGGTCATCAAGCCGTAGTGTTTCTTGTGTCTTTCTCTGATTTCATCTAGCTTTTGCTCTCACACCTAGAGAATCACAGAACCACAGAATGGTTGGGATGGAAAGTTGAGGCGGGGGGGAAGAAAGAAAAAAAAAACACCACAAAACCTAAAACAAATAAATCCCCACACACAGCAAGGCTCAATAGCAGGCAGTAGGCAGAAAAGGCAGTCTTATCCATTGTAGTTGACGTGGGCTAGTGAAAGGTAGAGGTCTAGCAAGGGTGAGGCATTTGCTGTGTTAACATATATTAACAAATTTGGATAATTTCCACAAGAGGTGAATATTATGAACTAAGTTTTCTGGAGAGGAACTGTAGTTGACATCAGTTATCATCTGTAAGAAAAAACAGAGAGATAACTATTCCTCACCTGGTGAAAAAAGGCAAAACCTGTCTGTTTGTGGAACATGTGGGCACACATTTTCCAACTGAAATTTTTCCTGGTCATTGAATCCCACCAGGGCAATAAGATCGTAATTATTAATAGCTGGTAGTATAATTCAGAAGGAAGTTGTCCCCAAGAGCAAAAAGGAAGGAAAAAGTGGAATAACTGAGGGAAGAAATAATATCCGAGAAAGTACAGTGTCCCTTCTGCAATGAAAGAAGTGGTTTGGGCTGTATAAATCAAATGTTGCAGTCCACAAAAGCCATTAGAAAGATTGTCCCTTGTGGGGTTTTTGGTTTGTGTTTTTTTTGCTTGGTTGGTTGGTTTGGGATTTTTGTTTGTTGTTGTTTTGGGTTGGTTTTGGTTTGTTTTGTTCCTTTATCTAGACCAGAAAATATTCAAAGCAACAATGGAACTGTTGTGGTTCATTTCTTTTCTAATGTGGGGTGAATTTCTGAATGTACTTTCTCTACTGGAAACACAAATGTCCATTTTGGCTTACTCCCTCCTCATCCTGCAGTCTACCCTTCTGGGTTACATAGTAGAGAGATGGTCTCCTGCATAGAAAAGATAAGTGAGTTAATAAAAAATAAAGTACATAGGAGGCCAGAGTAAATGGAGCATATAATTTTTTCATGAACTGGCCTCTTAAGTTTCATTTTGCAAGGCATCATGATTTTCTACATATTTATGAAAATATGAAATAGTGAACTTGATGCTTAATGCAAAACCTACTTAGCAATTTTCAGCAAGGCTGTATCTTGTTTTCTCTGTCAGAAAACTTCTTTCACGGGCACTACCACAAAAGGTAGACAATGATACTTTGCTGTTACCAGATTCTGTAATACTGCAAACCTTTCTTCAAAACTGTCTTACAAAACAAGTCTGCATGCCAGCTTGTTGTGTTTGGCAACATGCAAGCGAAAACCTTGTCAAACTGACTGTTAAGGATGGAATATGGTGCTTCAAGAATAAAAGTTATTTAAGATTAATATCACTGTATACATATACAGTAAAGAAGAACTATTAAGACAGATGGGTGAATATTATCTTTTGAAAAACTTTTGAGATAGAGGTATTTTTCTAGCATCTAAATGGTGTTTTCAATCTTGAGAGCTCTAAAGCAGTTTATAAAGATAATTAGGCATAAATGTCCCCATTTCACAGCTGTGCAAACAGAGGGAAACAGTTCTGTAACCTACTTACCAAAATCTTATAGAGGTAAGTGAATCTTGAGCCACCAGATTGCAGGCAGTGGTTCATTAAGATCACTTTTATATGCCTACTGTTTTTTAGCTAAATTAATTAATATTGACAAATCAAAGGAACAAAGGAAATCCTAGATCTCAAGCTCTTAAATCTACCTGTTTCAGTTCTGTGTAATTTCTATATTTCTTAGATAAGGCATAAGCTACAGAGTAATTCAACATATTTCAGTTCACTTCCTCATTACGGTCTTTGAATACCACTACAATTTCCAGTGTAATGTCAAGACAGGTGTAAAGTGAGAGCTCCCTGCACATATCACTGCGATAGCACAATATTCAGGCATAGTGCAATGAACTATCCAGGTAATATCGCAACCACCAGTTGCAAGACATTCAGACAAGGTGCTTGTAAACAGATATGGTCTGCAGTTTTCAAAGTACACAGCATATAGTCTCCCGTATTAGCAACATCTCCATGACAACTGCTTTATAATTCATGCCACATAATATATAACTTTGCTGTGAAAAAAAAAAAAAAAAAGCTCTTGAAACATACTAACAAGGCCCCATTCTTGAAAATTAAATGAATCTGAAAGATTTTTTAGCAATCAATTAACCATTAAATAAAGCTTAAGGGACATTAGAACAGTAAGAATGACAATATTTATGCCTTTGATGTGATCATGAAATCTCATTCTCTGCTTCTCCACTATTCTCACCATTTCAAATCCCTGTAATTGATACTGATGCAGCATTTTAGTCAATAGCTATAAAAGGGAATGAGGAGCACAAAATGGCTTTTTGGCATTTAATGAGTAAATAAGATCGCATGGAGCTACTCATTTCAGAATTTTTTGCTAATCAGCCTTGTTTTAACTTAAAGACTTGACATGTTTGAGGGATATCAGCAGGTTTGAGGCTTGGCAAACAATAGAATGAGAACAAAGATAATGAAAAAAAATGTTTTCCAATGTGGTGAGGAGAATTAAAACTATTAAAATTCTTTTCCCAGTTATTGGTTCAAAGCCAAGCTAACCAATCAATAAAAATAAAACTGCTGCTGTGAGACCAACAGACATTCTGGCAGGTATGAAATCCAGTGTAACTTTAGTTCTGTAAATTTACCAAGACCACAGATGTATAGATAAATATGGAGAAGGAGAAGCAGCTGGGTACCAAGTATTTGCTGGCCAGGTCCTACTGTTTTAAGAGTCATAAAAAGGAAACAGGTAACAGGGTAAAGCATGTCATGCTTAATGGATTGTGAGCTTCCTATTATTTTTTCTGGCTTAATTGATGTCTGCTTGTTTTAACCTAGTACTTTTATTTTAAGAGTTACGGGTAGGAAATACTGGGATGCAGCTCTTGGCTCCTTCCATGGCAAAAGAGGGGTATGAACCCATCATAAGATCGCTCAGACATAAGTAAAAGACTTCTGTTGGGTTACAAACCTTAACCTCTGTTAAAGAAACAGCAAAGAACCACATTCTAGAATGAGAAGCACCGGTTCAAAATACAGGGACCTCATGATGAGACTTGTTATTGACTTAAGCTTACAGGCTTAACTTAGTAGCTACCAAAAAGACCTGATTGCCAGGTGAGACTTATTTAAGAAACAATGTCGTTAGTGACCAAACAAAAACATCTGTGCAGAGCTAATCCCAGAGCAGGGTGCAGTTATATCAGAAGCACATGATGGGTTTATCTGTTTTTCTGGGTATTTTTGTTTACTGCATCTCCTCCAGTGGATGAGACGAGAATTAGAGTGAAGTAAAATATGCAGCAACAGCTCAAAATAGGACTGACATTTCACTTTTTTTCAGGATTCAAGGTATGTAGTAGTATTTTGAAATTTATGTGACTCTGGAGTAGAATTTGAATTGTTTGATTTATAGAGAGATAGAATTTTGGGTTCTAGATAGACTAAATCTGGTGCTTAAATCTGAGGAATTGAAGCAATTCTTTATTTCATCTGTTAGGGAGGGTCAGGGAATATGTACTAATGTATACTGTGGGGTTTTGTCTGTGTTGACTGTCATGCTCCTCAGTTACTGGGACTTGTGCTTTTGCAGAGCACTCAGAATTTAACAATGGGGGAGTGGAAGAAGGGCGATGTTTTGTACAGCATAAGAACACCTTAATTTTCCACAGCTAAAACTGATAAAAACTTCCAGTGGGGTTAAGCTGCATTTTTCTTTTAAATAACAACAAAGTTTCTCTTGGTAGATTCTACAAGGTCTATAGTCAAACTTTGCTTTCACTCCTAGCAGCAGGTTGCATGAGAAATACTTAAGTAAGGAAATAAGGAGGCAGTTGCACACAAATACTGATGCTAATGGAATGACAATGTGAGATGGGGACAAGTTCATTGTTGCCAATTCCAGCCAGAGGGACTGTGGGTCTGAGTTCAATAAGGACTGAAGTTTGGGCCTTCTGCAGGTTAACCTGCTCAGTAATAACAATGTGAATTAGGGAACTCTGTTTTAATTATGTTGATTGCTGACAAATATTTCTTTTTTTCTGACCATGTTGTTCCATCTTTCAGTTACTCATTTAACCCTACATATCTATTCCTTTCCTCATATCTGCAATCTATATAGCTAGTTCTGGTCACCTGTTCAGAATATTTCTTCACTTGTACACTCAGTAATTGTTCCATTAGTTCTTCAACGAGCTATTGCTGTGTTGAACGACTTTTCTATCTTCCCCTCCTCAACTCTTGTCTTCCCCTTTGACTTCTAGACTCTGTGCTGTCTGAACATACTGATATTTGTGCCTTGTACAATGCCGAGAATACCAGAGTTTAATAAATAAGAGTACAGCAAATGCACAGTTGCTATAAGAGAATTAAACAGCTCAGGCAAAAATTGAGATACTGCTGCCTCTGCAACAGCCACTGATTGCAATAGCTGTAAAATGTAACTTATAACTAAATTGTCACTTCTGGTGTATGCTAAAGAAACCAAGCAGTGGCACACACGCAGATGTTGGCTTTCCATTATCCTAGCAACCCCCAGTATATATATCCTTGTGGTGCAATGTAAACTGCTTTCAAGATGCCGTTTAAGAGGAATTTAATCTGTATAGAGCACTAACAAACTGAAACACAGCGGCTTTATTCATTTAAGAGAATTATTCATTTAATTTTCACCATTTAGTATTTTTATTCATTTACCATTCATTTATTCCCTTCATTTTTATTCATTAATTCATTTATCAAATATTCATTTTAATGGCTTTCATTATCACTACAGTAACTATAGGGACAGATTTGCAATAATTTTATTCTTTAAGTAGGTTTATTCTTGGAAAAATCTACAGAGCAGGGAAAGGCCAATTGTTCTGTCAGGTTCATTCCCTTTTCCTTTTCTCAGACCAGTCTCTTTACACACTTTATTTCTTACAGCCCTTCCTAGGTTTCTTTTTGAAAGCACTTTTAAAATTTCCTTGTTTTATGACAACAGCTCAGTTCAGTAGTATTAGACCAAATTCTTGACTGATGCGAATTACTGAAATCATAGCATGTTATTCAGTGCCTTTGATACTGGTTTAATCTGCTTCTTTCTCCGTATATATTCATTTTCTTTTCCCTATAGGACAGCTTTTTCTCTAAAATTCACCTCTTAATCCCTTTTAATGCCAGTTCCATTTCCCCTTCAAATCAGGGATCAAAGATCTTTTTTAGCAACAAGTGTTTTGAACTACAACAGAAGAAAGTCTAGACCTCTGGAAAGATTAGGTTCTGTGTATAGTTAATTTCCATTGGAGCACTGAGAATTTGGGTCTCTTAAAAAAAAAAGAGCAAGCCATTTTTTTCCTCCTATGTTACCTGTTAATTTCAATAGGCATCAGATTGTGGTTTTGATGAGGAGAACAATGGGTCATCTGATGCCTCTTGTATATGACCAGTGCTTTTTGAGTTAGAATTACAGTCCTTCAATTTTAGCTATATAAGCTGATAAGTGCTTACACAGTTCAGCTCCTGAAGAATATTACCAGTCACTTTAAGTGGTATCTTCTTATCTGTAGTGAAATTTTATCCTGGAGAGCGAGACGTTCACAAATGAACACAGGCTTGTTCTTGGTGAAAGATCGAGCTGTTTGTAGTTTTTCCACTTCCACCTTCACTTAACCCCCAATTTCCTATGAAACTTCTCTGCGATTATTTTAATGCTTCTCTGCATTACAACTTTTAGACAGTGACAGTTTCTCATCTCTCATTTATTAAACTTTTTTTTTTTCTTTAATCAAACAGGGTATTTGAAACTTAAACTCAATAATCTTTAGGTAACTCTGAATTCAAGCAATTCCCATCCTAGAGTCTTTCATAGCATATCTGCACTCAGAGTTGTGTCAGAAACTTTTGTGCTGTTTCAACACTGGAAACCCAGCTGAAATAGTTTATCACATCATGATTGGTTGAATAGTACTTGTATTTGACTCTTACAAAGTTGTTATTTTGCATTTATAACATCAAAATAGAATAATTTCCCTATCCTTGTAGAAAGCATCATGAACTGGGTATTCCTTACTATTGTATATTCAATAAACCAAACTGCTTCAGAAATTTACATTCTGAAGGTTATCTTTGTTGCCAGAAGAGCTAGAAGTAATTTCCTTTACAATGAGATCTTAAGTTTGTAGAACATTTTGTGACCCTGAAGAAAAACCTCTTCGCATCCCAACCTGAGGCTGCATCTCTAATTTTAAGAACCACTGCTCTGGAGGCTTTTTATCAGCTCAAAAAATGTCTTATCTCTGGTTGCTTGTAGCTGCGTAATAAGAGGTCCTTTGAGATAGGTAATGTCTTCTTAAGGGTCTGTAATCAAAAAGCCCACAGTTGTCAATGGAACATCCATTGATTTCAGTGACTATGGGTCTAGGTATTTATTCCATAATACGTGGTGTTCGCTTAGTAAATTCAGTAGTAGCAAGATATGAGGAAATAGGACTGCCTGTTGAACCCAAGCATATTCTGGTGGCATTTACTTTTGTCAGACAAAGCCCTGAAATTCCTGTGAATCTAAATATTTTGCAGCAGCACGCCTCTTTAGTTAACCTCTGCCTGAGAAAGCAATTCTCTTTGCAGTTCACCTGCCCAGCTCCTCAGCATCCCTGGAGAGGAAAGCCCAGGGCTCCTGGGGGGCTGCAGTACCATCTCTGGCGTTAAAGCCTGCAGGAGCCTTGGCTTCCTGGTGCTGAGGCTGACTTCTCTGAGGGTCAACCTGAAAAGCTGGGACCAGGCACAGTGCAAAAACAAACAAACAAACCAGATATCTATTTATTTATGCTCCAACTAATTTTCTTCAAAATATTGGAACTTCCTGGAAAATTATTTATTTTTTTATCGATCAGCTCGATTTACCACAAAAAAAAAAAAAAAAATTGAAGAAAGCCTACATTCAAGTACAAGAAGAAATAGTTTATACTTTTCCCATCTCATCTTCTCACGCAGTGTTTGAGTGAGTTTTATATTTGACCATGTTCCACTCCCCACCCTCAACACCCCCAAGCAGAGACTTAAGTGAGTGTGAAGAGATCTGATGTATGCTCTAACCCCCTGATTTATGTACATTTTTTCATTAAATCTGAACGTAAACCTGGTGGCCTTTAGGCACAATACTTTCTGAAAATCTTAAGTGAGCTGTTTATTGCTTGCTTTCCAACTCCAGTTCCTCTTGCAAACAGTACAGAGACCTCGTTAAATTCTGGGGCTATTTTTTCCTCCTTCTTTATTAAGTTCCTTCAAATATCCTGCCATGGTCTAATGTCTTTTCTTGTCATCTTCACTGCACTTTATACACCTGAAAGAGATGTTATTGTTTTTATTTCCTTGCTCTGGAAACTTCATTCATAGCCAGTTTGCGCTTCTCAGGATTTTTTTTAGCTCATCCCTCCATTGTGTCAGCTTTTGTAGTCCCTTGATAATATTTTGTGCTTTTTAGGCATGACATGCATTTTTTAATCATTATTTTAATTTCCTGATTTAAATTTAAATAGGACAAGAAACACAGTGGAAACATAGATGGTCTTTAATATTTTCTCTTGTCCCAAAAAAAAATAAAAAGGAGAACTTGCAATAGCATGAAAAAATAGGCTCAAAGCCTGGAGAAACCTCAGCTTTGTTTTTAGTATGCTATTAGACTGGCAAGTAAACTAATGGCTATAAATGGCAGCCCAATCCACTGGTGTATCCTAAAAGCTGGAGCCACAGGCACTTGGTGCCTCTCAAATCTGGACACACTGACTTTATATTGATTGCCCCAACTGTTGCTTGCACTCTAAGCTCTTTTGGCCTTCATGGCAAACATTAGTATTGCAAGAAAGATGAAAGATGCTTTTGTGAGTGACCTCTACCTGTCATATCCAGTCTTACCCCACATATTATCCTGTCTACAAAGACAAATTTCATTCTTAACTCTTTTTTTTCCCCGGTTTCATGAGAGTTTGGTTTACACACTTCACCTGAGCCTGACCATTACTTCCTCACACTAGTTCCAATCTCTTATTATTAGAGAAAGACATATTGGGTTCTATATCTGTGGCACTCTCTTGAATAAATGAACATAGGAACATATCCAGTAAAATTCAGGATACTGGAAAATTTAATATTAAATTGTTCATGAAAAACTGAAACTTAGAAAAAAAATCCAATAAAAATATAGTAAAGGAATATAAAAATTGCCTCATGAAGAGCCAGCTCAAGTCAGCATTTTAAAGAAGTCTCCATATCCACGTACAAGTATTTATGATGCTCAGTACAACCTGTTAAAGAAAGTCAAGTATGCAAGACTAATACCAAACCAATTACAGCCACTAATGTGCAATACAATGAGAGAGCAGAAGTATTCTGAGTGGTACATAGCATTCATTACAGGTAACAATAAATTCATAATTTGAACTTCTGAAATTAAGTAGTCTGGCAAAGTTCAAGAGAGCTCTCATCATCTCTTAGGACTTTGCAATGTTAGTGTTCTTACCATGCTGAAATGGAAGTCAAATTGCTATAGTATTTTATAGTAACTTAAATACCCAGTGTCTTATTGGTCTAACAGATCTTCATTCTCATTGTTCAGGATCTGTTCCTGTTGATTTCAGAATGGATCTGCATAAATTGGAATTAATTATGGGATGTAGATCTCAGCCTGTCAGATGATTCACAGGGGTTTATTAGAAAAAATACATTTAAACATTTAGAAATAATGAGAGCAGCTGATAGGATGTTATAACTGGTGTTTCAGGATCTTGTGGAAATCTCTAAGATTATTTTCTTATGGAGGAAAATATTAACAGATACAAGTAACTTAAAACTACTTCTTTTAAATTGTAATGCATTGCTCCAGCATCCATGCATTGCAGAGACAAAAGCACTGAACCAGAGTTGGCACCAGAGGCAAGACTTTTGCGTAAAGCTTAGAAGAGAGCAGGTAGAAAACTGGATTAGGAACTGGACTAGGAGCTGATGCTTGTTGTATGACCCCTGTTATTTGAACAAACAGACTGGACCTAGGGATAAGAAAGGCCTAAGGGAAAATGAATTGCTGGGTGGGTACTCGGAGTGGACCTTGACTTGGAGGGAAGAGGTAATTCTGGAGAAGGTAGATAAGCAAAACAAGGGATGGGTATAAGAAACCCATGGAGACAAACAAGGAAAAGAGGAAAACAAGGGCCAGAGTATGGAAGTAGGGATCCTCTGCAGAAATGGAGCAGAATGAGTAGAAGCGTGGCTGGAAGGAAGACAGAAGAGAATCACCCTGATTGCAGAATTACTGTTGATACTCCTGTGGTTTTTTTCCACATGCACACCTGCCCACTGGCAAAGCTTAATTCCATTGTAACACTGATAATTCTAGGGAATCACCACTGTTACCAAGAGTGTCATTAGTTCAAATTGCAGAGGTCTGTCCTATGCAGCATCCCACTCCCAATTCTGCTCATGTGGGTAATAGATTTAAAAATTATAATAAAGAATGCAATCATGCACAGAAAAACATCTTAAGAGAACCCTGAGAGATGTATAAAAACATTAAGGTACAACCTGTTACAAGCTTAGGTGTTATCTTTATCGATATATAACGTTCATTTTTATAAACGAAAAAATAATGACCTTTGTACATGGGATAGGTGGCCAAGTTATGGATGTGGCAGTGCATTTATTTTTACCTATGGAAGGTCTCTACAGAGAGTAACAGTATGGTTATGTTTCACAGATTAATGAGATAATCAGGTGAAGTGCCTTGCTCTAGGATGATTTTAGATCAATTAATGGGTAATCCCAGCTGTCCTATATTGTACTACACCACAGTATCCTCAGTAGCCCTTGATGTAATGGTGGTACCAACACCACACTTCTCACCTCTGTATCTAAGCTTTTAATGTTAAAATTAGATCCAAGCAAAATGCTTCCAAATCCTATATTTTGCATAATACCCATAGAGACATAGATGCGTATTCTTCTTTTTTAAATGGTATTTGTTTCTCTTTCTGTCTAGGTTCTCTGAAATCTTTATACTTGTTTTTGCTGGCTATACCCCATTCTGGCTGTGTGAACCCAAGCTCACATAAAGAGCTGTGCAGGCAAGAAACCTGCAAAACACAGCAATACTTTTCATCTGCATTGTGTATTTACAGAGCTGCATGTTTTTGTGTCACAGTAGGTACTATTGCTCATATATTGACATGTGGAAGTCAAGGCCAGCAACACCATGTATGTATGTTTTGGTATGCACTCACAGGAACCAGACTGAAAACTTGCTTTTTCAGTTAATTCCTTGTTTGTTTACAGGGAGCAAGACAAAGGATGAGCAGTAGAGGTGGACTCAGGCAAGGGCAGATCTAAAGCAGAGGGTAATCTGACACACCTGGTGTGTCAGCCCACATGGAGAATCAGGGACTTTGAGTGCAGGGCTAAATCAGTGACACCTACTAAAAACTGCTGATGAGGAGGATGATTTTGGTGGATTTGTTACTATCTCTGGATGTATTCCTGCAGTAGTTGGTCAAAGAGAATGAAAAGAGCTCCTAAACCCATTTTTTTTGGAACAAAATAAAATATTTAAGTCTTTGTCGTGGCTGTAGAGAACAGGACGTGGAATTAACATTTGTTTTTAACAATTTATCTTATAAAACTGGAGGGTCCCATGCTGCCATACTGATGCAGCAAGAGCACAGTGATGAAGCTGTGCATAAAATGAGAACTGATGTACTACAGTTAATGTAATCTGAATACTATACCCTGATGGCTGTCTGTATAATTTAAATGCTGGAGATTTTCATCTGAGCAGTTATTCTCTAAAAATGGGTTCAGGAAAGATACTTTCTTGGGTTTCCACTTGTGTTAGAACATTTTACATTTTGGAACAGGAGTAATTGTATTTCCAGCCTGCAGTAGTAATGGCATTTATTAAAAAAAACCAAAACCGTACATTAGGATTTACCTATAAGGGAAAAAAAAAAAAAAAGAGTAGCTAGTCTCTAAGTAAGATTTTTTTTAAAGTATTGTCAACTAAAATGTGCTCTTACAAAAGATAATACGTTCAGCTATTTTAGTCTCAAAGGTTTTCCAACAGAAAAGCAAATGGAGTTGGACTAAAAAAATATATCAAAAAATAAAAAGAGTGAAGGGGAAAAGCTATTTGTAAAACTGTAAACTTTGTAAAGAGTTGGAGAGTTGACAAAATAAAAGTGCCCAATATTACAGCTCTATTAAATGAAGGTGAAGGCAGTAGACATGACGCAGCCTACTGTTATCGAATTGGCCGTGCTTACAGAAAGACCCATTATTAAAACAGTATTTTATACCTGAAATTATGTATAAATCTTACACTAAAATGTGGGTGGCTGAGCCCTGGGAACATTTTGAAAGTGAACTGATGTTAATTATCCATGTGAACGTAGGGCAGATGCCGAGATGCTGCTACCACCTTCTGCCAGGATAAGGGGCGAGCAGCTGATGATGGCACAACTGAGTGGCCGTTAAAGCTCCATGCTATGGGTAATTTATTTAGAAGCCTTTCAATAACATCAGTGGGGAATTCTAGAAAATTGTTGAGAGTCCTCTGCGTGGACAGCTTGATAAGGTTTGATTTTTGTTTTTTCTTTACCTTTAGTTGCTCCATGTTGTTTAAAGAACAAACATTTAGAACAGCCTGAATATAACTGTGGAGCTGCACAGACAGACAGCTACACCCCCTCCCCAGTTTTGCACAAGTTTGTTTTTAAGAATATTCAGTGATATGGCTTAGATCATCCTTGCGTTATCTAATGCATTCATAGGAATTACTTCAGATAAAACACTAATACTCAGGTATCAAAGTCTCTGGGCTTTGTTCTGTTTTTTTTTTCCAAGGCAATATCTCAGGGTGGGGCTTCCAGTCGTGTACCTTCAAACCAAAGCATTAAAGCTTTGGCCACAGCTATGGCTTCCAGGGTTTCTAGACACAGCTGATACTCAGGCCCTGGGTTATCCGAAACAAGCTCTCACCACATGCAACTGTTTCATGCAGTTTCTCCCATTGCTTTGACCCAGGAACCTGGGAAAATACCTGCTGAATATCCTAGAAGCCCCAAAAGATGCTGTCCAGAATTGACATCCCTTTCAGCTTTGGGTCCCGGGAAGCTGATTTCATTTCAGAAACATGATGATGTTTGAAGAATCTTTGAAAATTTTCAGAATTGCTCAATTGTTTTTAAAAAAAATCTGTTTGGGAGGGGGCGGTGTATTCTGACACCTTATTACTAAGCTTAAACTAGACTTTTGTTGTTTGCACATATGATTATTTTACTGTATGTAAGAAGTCTCAGCTTGCTTGTCAGCTTTGCTGCATTTTACGTTAGGATTTTCCTACATAAATAACTTAGCATATGTGCACCATAACATAAGCTTTGAAATATGTTTTTTTAAATAAACTCTTAGAAGGTATAAAACATAGTTTGCATAATTTACATGCGTATGCATATCTACATCTTTGAACTTACTCTAAGGCTGAAGGTCCCGTGCTCTCTGTCTCTGTGTCCCTGACATGAAGTTTGGCACTTTGCTGTGGATAACCTGAATCTGTCAGCTCTCTTGCAGTGAATGTGTGAGCGCATGTTTAGCTGGTCCCCTGGAGTTACGTGCTGTGGAAGCACTGGGCTCTCTAACAGCCTGTCAGGAATTCAATCAATGATACATGCGAATCTCAGAAAGAAAGAGAAAAATGTTGGAGAAAACATTCTGGGGTTAGTGAATGGCATTTCCTGACTAAAGGCTGCTGTGCTGAAAATGTTTTTGAATCTAATTCTGCTTCTCATGAAACTAAACTTTTGTGACCAACTGCTGCAGAATAATAAGTTGATGTAAATTGTAGTTTACATTAGGGTGGACTGTGGAACTGCAATATCTTTATTCCTAGGGAACGGAGGAGTTGTGCACAGAACAGGTGAGTGCTCACATTGCAGGTATTAGGACTGGCTCTGTCACTGCTTTGCTGTCCGTGCTGATGCACAGCTTTGCTGGTCTCCAAAACTCTGACTATGAAAGAAAGCAAAATCTAATACATTCTCATGTACTGTCTTTCTTATCTTCAGCTTTCTAAGATATGATTGTCCTGCTCTATTGAGTTCTTTTATACTCTAGCTGTCAATGCAGATTCTGCTGATTATTAGAACCGGAGTTCACTTTCCTTTTATGCCAATGTAAATAAGGAACAACCTATTTAAAGTCAACAGGATTACACTGCTTATTTTATCAATGCAAGTAAAAAGAGAACCAAGCCCCATATTTGTTTTATTCCTAGTTTAGCTTTCAGTGAAGTTCTAGGTGCTGTAAATACCGTAAAAAGAATATCCGTGCTCCTACGTTTCCAGCACACAAGACAGCAGCAAAACATATATTTCTTTCCTAGTTTCTTTGTAGCTTATGGTATATTTGAAATTAGTACAGAGCTCCAGAAATATATGAAATGAGAGAGCTCTACCCAGGGAGCACATAAACAGTGCCAAGCAATTGGTGTTGTACTGTGCTATTTGCTGTGCCCTATTTTCACAGACAAACAATTTCTGCTGCCAAAAATGCATGAAAGTTCAGAAATTTCAAGAGCCCCTGTGGTGCTGTGAGTTGTTTTTTCTTCTGCTGTTGTTTAGTGGTGCTCTTAGTTTCTCCTAAGTGGTCCAGGCATAAATCCTTTTTTTCCTAAAGAGGAGTTCCATTCTGTGAGAGAAATTTTCTTGAATTTGAACAGGATCATATCAAAAAAGCTGTTACCTGTTCCTATTTTGAGTTTCTCGAAGGTATAGCCCCTCTAGCTTCCAGGGTTTGGGGCAGGGGGAAGCCTGTGTCTTCAGCTAGTGCTTTAAAGTATTCCTCATTTCCAGTAAAAATTTCTTTGAATCAAGATCAGGGATAACAAATCAGTAAGAAATGTTTCCTTTTGTATACTGCCCCAGTAGCTGATGATTAAGGGAAGCCTCTTCTTGAAATAAATTCTTATCAGTATAAATGGGCATTGCTTTCTTCTCTTCACCAAGTACTTCCACCTTTTACTCTTTTGGCAGATAGATAGAGGTTTCCAGGCCTGTAGAAGAGCAATGTTTTTCCAGGCTTATGTTGCAGGTCAAATACCTCGGTGTTTCCTCTGAAATCCTAAATAGTCTTTTGCGTAGAGTATTTCACAAGATCGGAGTCATACTGATCAATACACTTCTGGCCCAGAAACACCGTTTTAAGTACGTAAGAAGTATTTAAAATTAAGAAAAAAAAAAAAAGGTGAAGATTCAGGGCAATTACAATGCAATTTGGAAGACTACACCCTCCTTTTGGACATGTTTTTGTTTTAAAGTGTTCCTCTACACACCCCTGCAACTCACCCAGCTGAATCCAAGAGCTGAAGTTCCCAAAGCAGCTGATGAAATTGCAGCAAAGATAGAATTCCCCCCAGTGTTCAGTCCAGTTCAAAATGCACTATTTCACTGGAGTCCACCATGCTCCAAATTTAACTCAAGACTCCTGCATTGAATATGATACACGTGAGTAGACTCTCTTATGCAGCTGTAGCATTAACACTATAGATTTGCACAGGTCTGAGACTTGTCCTACACTAATTTAATCACAGATTAAGATTTTAGATTCTCTTTCTTAGTAAGAAGTAGTCTGCAGTAAATACTGATTTTATTATACAAAACTGCATCTTTGGGGGAAAATAATTTTTCCCATTTCTTTTCACTGGGGAGAGTTAAAAGAAAAAAGGGCAAACAAAAACCTCCCCACCTCATTTCAAAGACTCAGTGTCTTAGATTTCTAAATGTAATTGTAACTTTTTAGCTTTAATGTAAGAATTGGTAAATTTCACAGATAAATTATATAATGTAAGACCAGATATACAATATATAAATTTCATATCTTCTTATAATAAGATTTCTTACTTCTGAAAAATAGCATAGGGCGTAGCAGGAAAAATAAGATATGGAATTTGACCCACTGATATGGTGTTTTTTCCTCCTAGTCACTGCAGTAAATCTCATTACCAGAAAAATCATCACATCTGGCACTGAACATATTCCAAGGCTCATGTGTCAAAGACCAGAGTTCAGTCCTGCACATGGATCTACCGAGATCTGTGTACATCATACAACTAAGTTTATTGAAATGTTTGTAGCAGCTTTAAAGTGAGTGCCTCCTTAAGAGCTGTTTTGGGGTCCCCTTGTGTCAGGTGTCTAAGGTCTGGGACATGTTTCTGGTTTGGGCATAGTCACCAGAACAGTGGTTAGATCCAAGATTGTCCGAGTTGCTGGCCAACCGCGTGATAAGTCTTCAATAATTGAAAATCTCTCTCCTCTATAGCTTTACCCCTCAAAGTAGAGCCATAAGAGAATTTTGGGAATGAGAGTGAGCTGTGTAACTTCTGCTGTCACCCACAGCAATATCTTTACACCTAGGCAGTCAGTCCTACATTGCCAGGAAACTCATTTGCCACTTCAGCTTTCACTTAAAAACAAATTATGACTTTTAAAAATTTTGTTTGTTGTTATGAGCTTTGTACTGCTGGTCCTAATAGACACTAGCTTGTGAGTGGAGCAATTTAATCCCTGAATGTTTTCCTTCATTTCATGTCTTTACCTACAGGCAAAGATTTCATTATGGTATATGCCCATGCTGAACTGTATGTTAAGCCAGCTTCTCATGTACAGTGTTATTACATAAATAATGCAAGACTTACAGCCTCCCAAATCCTTTATCACCTGGTAGCACAATTCTTTGAAAATACTTTCCTAGCTTACGGTAATATGATAGTTTTTATGATGAAGCCACTCAGGGCTTTGCTAACAGCTTTGAGGGGAAAGACAAGTTATGAATATAGAAAGACTGGAGATTTTGTGGGGGGCATAGGTTAGATGGGTCTTCCATAAAATTCAGTGTAGAAGATGCTCAATGAAGGGCTGGGAGGTATAGTCATGGTGTGCAGGTTGGGCTACACAACAGCACTTCTTTTAGCGATCGTATTTATCCCAGCTCTGCTGTGGGGATGTCAGTGCAGGACAGAGCTAATTGTTTTTCTTTCTTTAATTGGTCACCACCACTGATTAATAAAAGCAGAGCTGCAGAAATAGTAACAATTACTACCAATAGTGTTGTGCATCTAAGCGCATAGCAAACGTACCGTTTATCTTACTGTTTACCCGTTAAATAGTTCCCTTTTTCAGATTAGCACAGCTAATCAAATGGCTTGCTAGATCACAGAGTGAGTCAGAGGCAGAGCTGTGGAAACAAGTTTAAGGGCATGAAGCTACAAATACTTATGACTATGAGTAACTTTACTCTTGGGAGTATTTCAGTTGACTCCAAGAGGGATTATGTAGGGTAATAAGCTCTGAACTTCATGGAAAGTGTTTGCAGGACTGGTCCCCAAGCATATTCAGTTGCAGTCTTCACATAAAATCACATAAATCTGTAGTCAGGGACTTTTAATAAACATATTCTGTGCCATAAATTACTTTCTGAGGAGGATTTTTAAAGGCATAATTTTACAGCATTGATCTCCAATAGACTCATAACATTCTATCATGTAAAATGTAGATTTAATAGCTTCAAACCTTTTATATTAGTGGTCCAATGGTCCTGAAGGACTTGGGACTGCAAAAACCTATTGTGTCACTGGATATTTACAGAGGTTTAAAAAATGCAGATTATTGACTTCATTATTGATGCAAAGGAGCCTTTATATCGTATCAGGCAATTAAATGCCCTTTAATAAAGAGCTCATTGCATGGAGACTGGATTTATGGAAAAGATGAAACTTAATGGCTCCTTAGGAATCATTACACCAGGTCTGAAACACTTTTTGGGATATTATTATTATTTATTTTCACATTCATACTTCTAGTAATGAGAAATTGAGGAATTTTGTAGTAAATTACAAATATAAAGATGTAGATATACAGCTTGCTATATTAATTAAAAAAAAAATCCTAAAGGCAAATGTACTTGTATCCTTTCCTTCTTTCTTTAAAGGTACAAAGTTAAACCAGCCCAGTGAAAAGAGATGGCTGTATTTTGATAGCTTTTGTAAATCCAGAATGTGCCAGGTTAAAATTTACAATTTTAATATTCATTTCTACATCTGATTTATGAACACTTACCCACACTTCATTCCTTTCTATTAGAGCCATAATTTTACACAGGTTATTCTGACATATATTTTATAGCTAATGAAAGATTTTGGATGTATCCACATACAACACGGCATTGAACCTGGAAATCATAAATTTGTAATTTCAGTCCTAAAGTCAGCCTCCCAGCGAGGTATCTCTGATTTGCAGGTTTTTTCACATGTAAGTGCATGTACTAGTCAGGTATGTTCCTAGAGTTTGTTGTTGGGGTTTTTTTAACACTAGGTATTTAAAGTTATTTGATGTTGGACACAGAGGAGTAGAAAGAGAAGTTCTTCAGGAGAAGTACACCATAAGGATGCTAGGTTTTTGCAAGTTTGCTTCCTGCTCACTGTAACTCTGCATTTCTGGAAATGAAGCTGCACCCTTCAAACCCCTCAGCTGGCACTCACAGATGCTGAACCCATCCGAAGAGCTTTATCTTAGTCATCTCTTAAAGTATGGCCCTTTAGCTAGTGGGTTTTAAGGGGCTAGGTGATCAGGATTTTACACTGTGTGTGGCAGGTATGTGCATTTGTGTTTTGGGATTGTGTGAAGCTGCAGCATACCTGTTACTTATCTGTGCATATGCTCTCTTCTCTTTGTGGGCAGGCTGTAACAAAAGATCTGCACTGAAGCTCTGGGGTAAGATACAATCTCTATGGACGTTCACATTTTATCCAGGTCCATATAACCAAAACCAGCAGTGACTATAGGGCCAAAGAGCCTGTGTTTCTCTGTTTCATAGAGTTCAAAGTACAAAATTCTTGTATTGTGAGAAGATTACCTGCTTTTTCTTATGGTTTTACCAGAACTTTCACTGGAGCTCCATTCAGTCTTTCCTCTCTCATCTCTTCTTGTTTGGCAAAAGAAGAAAATTCAAGGTAGATCATATTACTACAGTATGTGCTGCGTAGTCCCTGAGCAGACAAAATGTTCCAATTGACTACCTATAATTAAAACGAAAATAAAAACATTTGCTAATTTTCTTGGATCTATGATCTCAAACACTGCCTTTGTCTGAGATTGTGCTTTTGGTGACAGCCATCACATGATGTGCCAACAGCACTATTTTGCCCCCGCTTGAGTAAAGTTTTCTTAAATATCTTCACATAGGTGAAGCCAGGTTTACGTATGTTACCAAGTTGCCCTGATTATTTTTTTTTTAACCTTTTAGAATGTCTCCCACTCTGTTATGGCTAGTGCATATGCTGAAAATTAGGTGCCTGTATACATCTCTTTAGTCTCAGGGGTAGCACTCATAAAAGTGAATCACTGAACAGAAACAAAGCTTCATAAGCCACTAATTTAAAGGGAGTGCTTAAGATCACAGTTATACTTCAGGAATCTCTTCAGTTTCCATTCAAGTCAATGAGACCTAACCTTAAGAATCTTTATATTTAAAGGCTGCTCTGAATAAAGTCCTTTGTAGAATAATAGTTAAAGCACAATTTTTAAAAAGGCATTACCATCTTTTCCTCACTTTCTTACTGCAGGGCTATATGTAAGAAAGCAACAATGCTATAACATACGTAATTTCTCTGGTTCTACTGTGAAGAAGCTTTATAGACTAGTGAAAAATGGTTTAGGGCCCTTGAAATGTTTGTTTTCAACTCTTTAATTTTAATGTGTTTTTTAATCCAAGACCTACCATAACTATAAAATAAATTCTTTTGTAGAAGGAGACTGTAGAGAGGTCCCTGAAGTGCTTTACTTTGAGGAGCTTTGTTAGTCAAGGTAGAGGGCTCTGTGAGCCACAAGCATTATAATTACCTGATTTTACTCTTGTTGAAATCAGCAACAAAACTCTTATAGGTTGCAGTGACAGCAAGACTGAAAGGAACTGCTGTGCCTTAGTTTATCGTTCCATTTTCTGATTAACATCTTAAACTACATTTTGATCATGTAGTTCCTACTGACAGAGAATGCCTGATGGTCTTTTGTTGTTCTTCTGAGAGAACAACAGCTCATCTTGATGCTCAGCCAAGGCATCTATCATTTAGCCGTCCCTTTCAGTCACTGCAATGAGAATGCAGCACAGCCCTGGCTCAGAAAGTCTCCACTCCATCTGGTGACCTGTCAGAAGAGCTCTTAGACCTCTCTCCTTTCAGGATCCAGCAATGTCTTTTTTTCTGCACAAAATATATTTTTAAGGTTTGTGTTGAGAAAACTTAACAGGTCAGACTCAAAACAAGGTTACTATCGTTCAGAAAGTTGCTGGGCACCAGCTTGGCCACAGTAACTGTCCAGAAGAGGTATTCTTAGCCTGCAGAAAGTATCATGTCATTTAACTGTCCCAAAGGTCAACGTTAGAAAATAAGAAATGTTACCTTCTCATGTTTGCTGCAATGCGTAGTAAATGGACAAGTACTGAAGTCTAGCTAACGTACATCAATTTGACTGAGATTGAGCCACTTCGGCATTTATTTCTTTTCATTTTCCTAAACAGATGGTTTTACTCTCACCATGCAATTTTTTTCCTCTGCTGCGTTTTTTTCTTTTTTTCAGGCTCTCTCATCTAGCTTTTATTAGCTTTTGTTCTCTACATAGCATTCAGGCAAGTGTACTGTGCATTATCTACAATCTCAGTTGAACAGAAATGGGATCAGGGAAAAGAAATGGAGTTCTGTGCTAAAGCTTCTGCCAAAGAGAACAGTAGATAGGTGCAGAGATCCACTCTTTCTGTTACGTTATTTGACCCTTCATTATGTGTAGGTATTAAACAGAGATACTTTCCTTTCTCTCTCAGCTGAACTTTTCCCTTTCATCTCTGTCTTCTACATGTGTCATATGAAACCCATCAGTCGTACAAAGGCAGTGTCATGTGCTTAGTTATTGCTGCCAGTAGTAATGTAAAATCAGGCCTGTCTGACATGTAAAAAGCAGAGCCTTCTTTATTGCAGGCCAATAAAAGTCACCAACAAAAAAGACTGTGGATTTTTAATGGAAAGCAAGCACTAGTGAATAAGGCATTAATTGAAATTAGGGCATGAAAGACAGAGAAGAGCTAAGACAAATCAATTGCTATACCTATAAGCCTGAGCTGACAGTAAATCAACAGCAATAGCAGCAAGATGCATTGGACCAAATTAATCACAGATGCAAACAGTTGAAAGTTAGTGTGAATAAATTAATTTAAGAAGTGTCTACAAATGCTAAATAATTCCACAATTGACGATGAGTGGGGTAGCTATACAAAAGGATTGGAGCTACTATACAAAAAGGATTTAGCATATACATCCTGCCTCCGGTAGGAGGTACGGTGATTGATTGTGGGAGCATAAAGAAACAAAAAATATGTGGCTCTTACCTTGAGAATAGTAGGGTCTGTCTCCATGTGAATTTTATAAACCCATGTAAAACCTTTGAGCCTTACTTCCCTCTTGTGCCAGGCACAGATGGTGCGTGTGCCAGCACCAAGCCTAGCAGATGGGCACGTAGGCATTAAAGGTAATACAGAGAAGACACGTCTCAGTTCCCTGGCTGGCAGGTGGTTTCATTTGTGGGAACAATTTACTGAGTAACTCTGGGCCTCAGCCCTCCGTTTTATGATGATGAATGACTTTTTTGTGTGTTGAAAACCAAATTCAGTAGGTGCGCTGCAGTGTCCTCTTGCATTCATTTCCTGAGGAACAACCCTGAATATTTTGTTGGCTTTTCCCAAGCTTAGAGAAAGGCATTGGGCAACTCAGGCTGAACATGAAAGAGAATATTTAGGATATTTAGGAAAAAGTTACAAGGTCCTTTACAAGATCTTTTTTGTTGTTGTTCTGTTTTCTAGCGTATAAAGCTAGTTAGTATTATCCAGATAATTAATAGCTTGTACTCTTCTTGCTTCATACACTGTTGTGTATAACCTACATTGTGTTATGCCCACGTGTGTATGCAATAGGACATCGTGGAGTGAAGGATGTTCTGTTCTTCTGATTGCTGAAAAGCGACCAGCATTAATTTCAGTTCAGAATTCTTCAAAATTAAATTAAAATTATATTCCTTCTCTGCACTGTCATTTCTGACACCAACAAAACCCATTAATTACAGGAGAGATTTGGTCTTTGTTAGGCATTTGAGAGAAAGCTAAATATCCTGATAAAGCAGAACACGCTGCAGCTCGACAGCAGAAGTGAAGCATTCTGGAGAGTGCTGCCGCCATCTATCCTCCTTCCCTGGTGATGGTGAATGTGCACCATGAAGAGATTAGATCATTTGCTTCAATCGAGTAACAAAGTGTTCTGTATAGTTTCTGTTTAGTCAGCTTGTTGATTCTGATCAAGTAGGAGACTTGGTTCATCTTGGGATTCAGTTGATAAGAAAATATTAGAAATTTGGAATTGACTGTGAACTACTGTGAAATACATTGTTTCATGCATTCAATTATAATGATAAAAATATTGTGTGATCTTAAATGTATTGCTGTTCTTTATGATAAAAAGCTGTATCTGAATTTACATAGTTGAACTGATATTTCAGTCTAAATTTCCTAAGGCACAGGAGCTCTTCTTTTACAGTAACTATTACTGATTCACACTGGAAGGCTAAGCCACAGGTTTGGGACAATACACTCAAAGCACCTGCCTGTGCGCTGCTATGAAAACTAGAGAGTCCGCTTCCTGTATCTGGCAGTATAGCTAGTGGATATATCACAGCTTTGAATTTCAGGTACCTATAAGCAAATATTTTTGTAGAATAGTTGATATCTTTTCATCTGATCTGAAGCTATTTGAGAATTCGGTGTCGAATCCCATTTAATTAGAATCTAAACAGTTCGGCTGCTTGTTTTGTAGAACCGAATTTAAAATCCCATTTCCTGGAAAAACTCTCAAATAACTACATTAATCTGCAATATCATATTCTAGGTGCCGTATTTTTCTCCTTCAGTTGAACCTCTCCTATTTATCTTTGTAGTGAGCAGCCTTTCCAGTTTTTCAGTCTTCACTCTTGTTTGTGACTATCATGTTCAGTGGAATAACTTCTGGAGGAAGAACTGAAACCAACCCCAATATGTCTGCGGTAACCAAGATACATAATGGCATAATCATTAGGGGCATGTATAATAAATGTTCCCTGTGACTTTCCTGGAACTTATTTTGTAGTTTTGGAAAATTAAAAAAAAAAAATCCTTTTATGCCTCATTTTAATCTAAAATACAGATATAATAATTAACTACTGTAATTATTACCTATTTTACTGCCCATTCACTTCAGGCACAAATTAAAGTGGTTTTCTTTTGTTTGTTTTTCCTTTTATTCTGTGTGGGTTTGGTCTTGAGAATGTAGGAAGCAGCTGCTTGCTGAAAGTAGAAGAGAATAAGCATTTGTTTCAATGCAATTTGCACACATGTGCTGTCTCATACAGGGCTGTTACTTTAGCATTTTCCTGTACTGACAGCTTGCTGTATTCTAAAATAAACGATGTTGTCCAAAAGTATATGACTATCCTTTAAGCATTGCACAGAAGGACACAAGATAATTAATATAAAGAATAAACAACACTGTGAATTAGTCATTAAGTTTGTATGTTCTCAGACAGCTCAGCAAAGGTTTTGAATATCGTTCAAGAAATAATATGGGGCACTGCAAATTTCTTAAAGGCAATCTGTACATTTCTGCCCAATGCCTACAGCATTTAGTTAATCCACATCCTTGCTGTGCTTTAGATGCCTGAAAACTACATTTCTGAATTATGCTTCAGTGACCTGTGTATGATCAGATGGCACCAAAGATATGTCCCAGATCTGCAATCATTGATGTCCAGTTAAGTCATTAGGCCACTTGTCTCAATGCATTTTAGTTAACATCAGGAAATAAGTATACAGCGAGTATAGTGCATCAGCAAGATAGTAATGTTATACAAGTGCTTTGTCCTATGGTGAAAAAGTGGTTTTCTTGATTCTGAAATCTATTCCGTAAGACAGTTGGCATAACCTTTATTGACTTTAAATGGCTTTAAAAGCCCTGTGGGCTATATTCTTCTTAAACCAGAGTGCTACTGCCTTTCCTGCACAGTTCTGTGGCTAACACACAAGTGTGCTATAGCTCTTTGTTGTGGTATCAAGAGTAAGCAGTGTTGGCCAGGGTGTAGTGGCATGGTGTGCTGGCCTCTGCAAGCTACCTTGTATTTGTACTCTCTGGTCAGCAGCGTATAAAACCCTTTGCCTCAACTACTTGCTCAGGTTTACAGAGTGTGTGGGGGAATCCAATAAAATACGACAGGAAAACAGCAGCAATCCGTTGTCTCTCTAAGCAAGGAGAAAAGATGGTGAGATTTACATTTAGGGATGAGAAACTTCTTTCGAAACTTTACAATACTGTAGTTCGGGAAATGTATAGCAATGAAGGCATGTTTACTTTGTGTAGAATTCATGGCATGATGGGGATAATAAGACCCTCCAAGGCAATAATTGCTTCACTGTAGGGTGCTTCTGCATGTCAAATTGCTCAGCATCTGGGTTTTAAATCATTTGTGTTCCTGGTGGGTAAAACTGCCAGCTAAACAGGCAGGCAGACAAGTAGCATTTTTAAACTTACACAGCGTGATCATGGCATGTGTGCATTTAAGGCTGAGCTTATTATCATCAGGAATTGTTATCTAAACCATAGAGACAGACACCAAAATAGATTCTTTATGACAGTCTCTCAATAAATTGTTTCCATTCACAAGGAAACCATTCAGCCTATGGTTATAGATCTGGTATTGGTTTGGATATTCTGGCAGACTGTCCAGCAGGATAGCATTGTCTGCTGAGCTCAGAAAATGTACAATAAATTCCACAGTTATCTGTGCTGTGGTGAGCAGGTAACTGTCACTGAATGGCATGCTGAAGATCATGTTATAAGCAGGAAGAGGTTTTGTTTTATTCACAGAGAAATGTGTTATTAACATGTAAGGTAGACGTCAACTAGGTAAGACATGAGGCCATTCTGTATACAGGAGTCATTTATTGAAAATAAATCTGTGTTTAATTTTTACTGGGGAAGGGTTAGACTGTGCCAACGAATATTCTGCCTTTGGCATGCCTTCTTCTATTGTAGCGTACGAATGCTTACTAGGAATTTCCTGATGCAGACAATTGCTTCCACACCTTAGCCTAAAATAAAATGTTCATGTAGGGATCAGTGCTTTGATTTCTGTTTTTGAAAATTCTGCTTTTGGAAAGAAGTCCCTGAAGTAGTGGTTTAGAGATGGCTGGAAGACCAGCTTGAAACAGCAGGTCTGTACCTCAACTTATCTGAATGTTTGAAGTGTGGCAGCAATGGAAGACTTGCACCCGTGCTATATCCATCTCAATTTCCGGCTTATCACCCTGTATTCATGCTTTGATATCCCAGAGTCACAGTATTGGTATTTTGGTCTTTCTATTAAAAACCTGCTGTTGCTAATGTTGACCATGGCCCTGTGGTAGGACAGAATTGTGGGCTGCTGTCTGTCCAGGCTGTAGGTCATGAACACCATGCCAATCTATCTGTTCCGCAACTGTGGGTTCAGGAGACACCCTGGTGAGCCTGTGACTTGCCTTACATTTCTTTTTGGCACCAGTGGCGGCTGCTTTGAGGTTGTGGGTTGTTGGTGGTTTTTGTGGGTTTTTTGTTTGTTGTTTGTTTGTTTATTTTTTCCTATGTTGTTTTTAACTTGGATCAATTGCTGATCTGATTCACGTCACATTCACATAAACAGTTGTACTGGCACAACTGAGAGAACAGCAAGAATTAGCAGAGGGAGCAGTGACTGCACACAGCAGAACTCATACAAGAAGAAAAACACCTTAAAGTCCTCTATACTGTGTCAATTTGAAGTGCCCTCATTCTCTCCCTGTTACAGGCGCTTTTTTGTTGTGGATCTTCCTCACTTTGTTGCTACACAGTTTTCCCCCATATAACATGTTGTTTCAACTCTGCCAGTACTTATCTGCCACCTCGTTAGTTGTCTGCTGACTACTGAAACACTTAAGAAAAGAAAAAAGACAAAAAAGTCTCTGTGGACTTCTAAGCTGTGTTAGCAGGCAATTGAAAACTAGCAGTAGGATGAGCATCACCTGATTTTTTCAAAATGCAAAGAGAATAATCCCTTTCCTGGTAACCATGCAATTCTGGCTAGAAAGCTCGCTCGCTGACACAGTCACCCCTGCAGAGTGGTGGCTCCCATCCCTTGAGGGGCTCTTCCCCTCTGCAGTCCGAGAAATAAAGGTTTGCCAAGCAAGCTTGTGCCAGTGCTTGCTGCTTTCTTGTTTTCCCTGGTGGGACTTTGGGCTATCTACAAGGTAAATTGCATCACCATATTATTTGGTGATCTCGAAGGTATTAATTACGATTTCAGCTGGTGGTCTGTTTTTTGGCTTTTTGCTCACATGCCTTTTTCTATCTTATGTCATACTTCTCTTCATGTCAGTAATAATTCTTCGTACAGCCTTCTTAATTTACCTGAGATCGTGCTTTGATAGTGCTCATCCTGAATTTTGGGAAAGGGGAGAAGTTATTACCAGGAAGTGAAAACAGATGTTTCACTATTACATTCACTGGATTTCAGAAAAGATTCCTAGTTAGGGATTGACTTATCTTGAACCAGTAGCACCTTGAGTCATCTTTTATACCACTACAAAATGAACACTGAACATGATGCCGTGTTTCTTCTTCTGTCATTCAAGAGTGATATAAAGAAGTGGAAGATGTACAGGTACCAAACCTCAACCTTACAAAATGCTCTAGTAAAACACAGATTTGCTGGGAACTCCAGCACTCCTGTTGCTTTATGTTGCTTTCTGCTTTGGTATGTGGATTCTGGGCAATGTGGATGTTGCTTGATAGCTGTGAAAAATTATTTGTAGGGTTTATAGCTCAAATTGTGGACTGGAACCTGGGCTCCATTCGAACTGTACTTGGAACTCTGCAATTGAATAGGGAGCTTGAAAATAGTGTTAGGAGTGGGAAAAGTGCTCAGTTCCTCCCTGTGTCCCCACATAGAGCAGAGCAGCTACTGTTGGTTTCTGGAGCACAGAGAAGCCTTGTTGATACTTAATGTTCAATAATGTGTTAACCAGGAAAACAGAAATCAGTGCTGTAGGAGCTCTTATAGTTACCTTTTGTCACAAAACGATAACTTTCAGCAAAGGGAATTTTCATTCAGCTAGATCCAGTAGATTACAGACTTGTACCTGAAGTCAGAGGAGATTCAGTTCTTTAAGATATATAGTACACGAAAGAGTGATACCGTTTCCACCAGGTTAAGAAAGTGTCTAGAGCTTACCTTTTGAAGGAACTTTTTTCTGCTTTTACACATATAGGTCTAAGGCAATTAATCAATAAGCAAGGACACAGGGTGAAAACATGTGGTCTTTGATATTTAATAAATGGATTAACAGAGTCCACCGCTTAATATTCAGCCTCTGCCTTAGGAGTATAAATTAATAAGCATTAGGTCCTTTTTAATGAGGAATTTTCCCTTTTAAAACCTGAATGAATTATCAAAAAGAGCTCTGGCAGAATTTCAAAGACATTTTCTGACCTTCTAGTACTCTGGCCTGCATGAATTTTTAACAAGATGCTATATATCTGCAAGGTCTATTAGAATTCGTCGGCATGAAATCTATCTGCCCTCTAGCCCTTCACCTCTCTTCTCTTTTTTTCTTTTTTCTTTTTTTTTTTTGTTCTTTGATAATCATACAACTGAAGCAGAAAAAAGGGAAAGTATCTATAATAGCAAGGGAATGTTTAATTTATGTAAATGAAGTTTTAAAGAAGAGTCCTTATTCGAGTTAATAAAACCCCACACATCGCTTTTAAATATTAATAGTGGCTGGCAAAAAAATTCTTTATTTATAGTGACATTTTCATTTATATTCATTTTTGAATAGTATCAACAATGTAAAGTGTTCCAAGATCTGTTTGAAAATGCATATTTTAAAGTGCATAACATGCATAATATAATTAAATGCACATGGCTACGCTTTCAGTCCTTGTAAAACATTCTTTTTTGCTGGTTTCTATTCCAGAAAACCTTTAAGAAACCTTTCTGATACCTAAATCTGTTCAGAAAATAAATGTAATAGAACAAAGTAGATGTTTTAAGTGTTTGTCGGGTGATTTTCGGTGTAATGGAGAAACCTTACTGTCGTTATTACTTGCTTTGGGTTTGTATTTTTTTAAAGGGTTGTTCTGTGACATTTTGAAAATGCAGAACACCCTTTTTCATAAAAGGTTGTATTTATCTATGCAAATTTTTACGGATGATACTTTGTAATCTAAATACCATTCAGAAAAATACTGTATATGTTAATGAAAACTGAACTGTTTCGCTTTTCAAAATTAGAGTATCAATTGGTCCTACAGATGGAATAGTCTATTAGCAGGTTATTTCTCTGAACTGTTGTAGCGGATTCCATGCTTCAATAGCTCACTTTTAGCTTCTGTTCAGTACCATGAATTAGGCATCTCCTCCTGGAACTACCAGGGGTTTTTGATCTTGCCCAACTGGAATCTATTGAATAAAAAGCACTTAGGAACAGCACTTGCTCCTGGAGGTGATTAATGTGCTGCTCATTCACCACAAGGATCAGTGCCTGTGTGCACCAAGAGAAAAGCAATCTTTAGGTTTTAGTAAACAGATTATTAAAAAGTGGTTGTCTTTAGCCTGTTAATCAATAATGGCAGGAACCACTAATAGGATTCCCATGTCACTATTTCTTTTATTTCACCTGTTTCAGGGGAAAGTTCTCTTCTGAGTTAATCCTTTTGAGCAAAATACATCCCCAGGGTAAATCCACAGGAACTGTTACAGTCAATAGAATTGCACCTCAGATGGAGCTGAGCCACTGTCACTGAACATAAAACTGGGGAATTCAGAATGTGCCTCACACATTCAAATGCTAACTGGTCTCTTGAGTCTGTGGTTTGCTGACATTCCCCACCCTGGCTCTTGAATAGAACCACACAAGAGTAGAAAATTATGCTAAAAAACACGGCTTAATAATAGCTGGCTAAGTATTTGCTCGTGTTACTTTGTCAGGACAGCTTAACTCTGGAACAACTTCACTGTGGCTTGGTTTTCAATAGGCAGCGTTGAGCAGACATAATATCATCTTTGTAATTTTTGTTCATGGGCGTGAGGGAGATGCAAAGTTTTGAGGATGTATTGATTTAATTGTTGAGAGTAAGACCTGAAGTAGCTCGTGCTAGTGCTTGTCTACCAATGTCAGATACTTTCAAGGACACGGAGCAAAGCTGGATGTATCACTGTTATCAGAGGGCAGTAGAGGACTGTATCCCTGTTGCACTTTTCAACTTGTCATCATTGGCTCTGTCTTTTCATCTAGTCCTGCACATGCATTAGGCAGCTTTTCTGAGCTTATTGTCTTCCAGCAGACAGCCTGACAGTTCCCTTCCAAGTCCCTGGTGGAGGGTTGACAGGGAAGTGGGGTGGCACTCTCCACAAAGTGCCTTCCTCTAGAACGAGATGTGATACCTGGTATGAGAGACTCCCATGGGGGCCATTTGTGCAAAACTAAATAGGCAATTGGACTGACAGGTGAGAGGCCGCACAGTGACAGTATCCCTGAAAACCGAGGTAGGGAAACTAGAGAAGATCAGAGTAAAGTCTCAGGCTGGTAGGTGGCAGGAGCCTTAAGGGTATGTAGCAGCTCAAAGGAGACCTCTGTCTTGGACTTTCTTTAGCTAAACCCATGCTTTTTGTTTTTTCAAAATGTATCACTTGATCTTTGCTAAGGCTCAAAGTAAACTAATTTTGAGACAGCTAATAACAGAGAAGTGCTTTGGCATGGGCTCCTCATTCAACACTGAAACGGTAGATCAAAATGGTCGATGTTTATACCCCAGATTGTTTATTGTTTGGGGCAGGATGCACAACACAGCACACCATTGCCCAGATGGACAGGCAAGCAAACCTCTGCAAAATTCATGTTAGAACTGGTATATACTGTGGTCTGGAGGGGACACACATTTGGTGGTAGAGGGGAAAAAAGAAACATTTGCTTTGGTAAACTGGAGTTCAGACTGCTCAAAACAGTGCTACTTGGAGTGGTGTGCAATTCTAATGAGCAACTAGTTCTAGTAATAAGGGTTGCCATAGACCAATGTTTCTGACTTTTTTACTTCATTTCCAAATGTCCTCGCACTTAAGAATAAAGGATAAGTGTGCATGAGATTAGCAAAGGAATAGAAGAACTGAAGGCAGGGTCCGTATCTCCTGATTTCATCCTAGTGAAGACTGTTAGACTGAGCCACGCAGAGAAAATAATGGTGGGATTTTGGAAGACAGTTGGTAGTGCTGATCACCAAAATGCCATCAACAGTAATTGAGAAATACTTCCACATACCTCAATTCAAGCAAAAAGACTGTCAATATCTATTCAATTAAACTGGGTCTCTGTGACAGTGCTTTTGACCAGAAGGGAGGGGAATGTGTTACGTAAATGATAACTGGTTGAATAATTAATAAACTGTTGATCTTCAGACAAACTGTTGTATTCACCCCAGAAAGAAATAAAAGTGAGACCTTTTGTGATGGAAGTGTTTAATGAGTATGATATCAGTGGGTTAGAGACTGGAAAAAAGGATGATTCAGTGAACCATCATGCTTATCTTTAAGAACATTAGAATAAAAATATACTGTGCCTTACCTCTGCATGCTGCATATGACTACATTTTCAAATTATATTTTTTCTGAATAAGCCACTACACTTGCAAGGACTAATTTTTATTAAGTTAAATGAACAGGTACCTGCTTGTATGTGGAGAACCTACATTGAAAGGAATTGGGGAGTGGAGAGGACTGACATTCACATACTGAGCCAACAATTCTCAGAGGTAGCCAAGTCTATAGCTGAGCATAAACAAAATTAAAATGATGTTTTCAGGTGGCCAGCGCAGCTGCTACCTTTGAATTTGCCTCTGCCTTTGTCCTCTCTACTGATTTCATAGCATTTCTTTATATGGCATGACTTCTGATTTACACCATGTGACAGAGGGCCTAATTGGTTTTTCTGAAGTTTAATATGGCTATTGGGTCGTACGTTTGAAAGAGTAAATAAAGCTGGGTGGCACAAAGAAAGCTGCCTGCAGTCTGTTGTCTCAGCCGCCCTTTCCACAGGGTAGTGGGAAGGAGCTTTTCCTGAGAGCAACTGGGTGGGCTCTGGGAGGGTGAAGTCCCTGGGGTGCTGAGGTTGGGCTGGTTGGGCAGGACACGTGGTGAGCCCTGGGGTGGCACCCGTTGGGCACTAGACCTTCCTGGGAAACTGCCACTGTGACAGATGGAGGCGATGGAGAAGAGAGTAGGGGTGATTTGCTTTAACGTAATTTGACTTGCCAGTCGTCCAAGTTTTTTGTATTGGAGGATGTCCTCATGGGAGAGAAAGGAGTGACTTTGGCTGCTAGTTTGGGGGTCATGCAGTGACACCCCAGAGTCAGGCAAGGCAGGTCAGTTTTGGGGAGCACACAGTGGCTTAACACCACTGGCTTTGCACTTCTTCAATGATACCGTTGTTTAATCTTCCAGCACTCTCTTACAGATTTCAGTAGTTTAATACAGGCAGGGAATTGCACATTCTCTAACCTCTTTCAAAATGCTGAGTTGATGGCTAATTGGGTAAATGCTGCTATCAGAAACTCTCTAGCCACTGCATTTCTAGTGCTCATTTGTGCTGTTGGGTGAGTAAAGCTATCAGTTGATTTAGATTACTGGAACAGAAAAATGAAATATTTCTGGAGGGCATATCAATAAGTAGACATTAGAAGAATAAACAATGACTGAAGGAAATGTATTAGCTGCTAAATGCAGGAGTTGAATCCAAATGTTTTGGTCAGCTATCTTGTTTTCCAATTTGTTTTGAAGTGCCTCAGGGGAACAGTGCAGAGAGGTTCTGCCTCTTGTATGTAGCACAGAATTGTTCAGTAGCTTTTGTACAATGAAGTATAAAAGGTGCACAAAAATGCATTTTCAAACAGCTGCACTGTCCCTTGCGAATGTGGTGGGACAGATGGCAGTTACACTCCCTGCCAGTGTGATGGTGGTGGGTAAGGGGCAGGTGCAAGTGAAAGCATGTGAGAATCAGTTGTAAATCCCCCATTACCTGTGCCCTTTCTAGTGATGGCTTAAGACCTATTGTCACAATCAAATGAAATCACAACTGTGTGTTACCTTTGCATTATGTGCCGGGTCCCTTTGTAGACTCTTGCATGTACATACCAAAAGCATTGATAGTGTGAAAACTTAGGTCTATGTTCATGCAAAACATTCACAGGAATCAAGTGAAGATACAATTTTGTGTAAAAACTTCTGTGTATTGTAGTTTATTATAGTTTATTACTGTGGCACGTCTTAGGCCATAGCATAACGTCTGTGCTCATTTGTTGCTGTTTTGTTTCTCTGATGAGTTTTGGCTGATGCACCTGTGCACACAGTCCTGAGCATCCGTACTGGAATTATTGCGGTAGAAAAGAGCAAGTGCATCTTTAAATGTTTACAGAAACTTTTTTTTTTTCATCAGATAGGCTACCTCTTATGTTGTCCCAGGATATTTGCAATGCATTTTATAGATTTAAAATTAATTGTATGTAATAGGAATGCTACTGAAAAGTTAGGCCTACTTGAAGGGAGTTTGTTGCCCTGTATAAATAAGGTTGCATTAACTACGTATGGATAACCAAACCCAGTTAGCAATAGTTGGATATCTGTGTTCATCCTTTCTGCCTTTTTCCTCATCCGCATCTATAGGGCAGATGAATACTGTGATTTATCTTTTTCCCCCTTCTTTCCACAAATAATGATTTGAATTTCAAAAGGTTTTGCTTTGAAACTGCTCTCACTTCCATTAGTTTTACTTTCTGCATATGTTTCATGATTTTGCTGGCAAGGAAATTTATACAGAGCAAGTTTAAAATAATTAGTGAATATTAATAGAGGGTGAATTTCAAATTAGTGTATATGGCATTTCACTCAATCCATTCTAAGTCATGTGTTCTTCCATTCATGAGCTAGAAATGCACTGTGTAATTTATGATCTATGTCAAATGGGCTACTTCACAGATTTTAAATATCAGCTCATAAATTGTGAATACTCATATTCAGAAATATTATTTCTAGAAATCGATTTAAATTAATAATAGATCTGTATACTAATTGTTGACCTCTGGTGGCAAAGACTACGTGTATGGAAGAAGAAACTTTTTTTCTCAATGATTTGCTGCACAATTGCTCTAATAGCCACTCTCACTATGAACTTGAATGTTAAGGCCTAAATTGGGTATTGAGTACCAAACACTGGGCAGGTAGGAAGCTGCATTTTTTGTTTTGCACTGTGGTGACGAGCATGCTGCTTCTATATATTTAGTTCCATCACTGAAGAAACACTAAATTTTCAATGGAAACAGAACTGCTTTCCAGATGCAGAAGCAGAATAGCTCCATGCTAATTAAATAAATGCAGAAATTCACGTAGAAATGACCACACATGATCTTTAGTTTATTCGTATTGATATATGATTATGTAAGCCCTTGAGATTTTTGAAAACTCTGACCAAAAAAGATCAAGGATAAAAGTATATATTGTTTTTCCATCTGAAAACTCAGATATCCTTTAATAATTGGTCTTACAAATCAGAAAGGAAATTTTTCTTCAGGAAATTGCTTCGCTGCTTTACTAAAACTCAATTAAGGATGCCTTGCCTGGGAGGAGCCCTGGTTTTTTAATTTTGTGCAAGTAGTGCCATTTGTGTTAGGAGAAACTATTCACTTGGCTAAGAATTACCTCTGCGATATGAATCGATGGAGCGAGTTTTTTTTATAACTTTGTTTATATCAAGTTCACAATGTGACTGAAAAACTGAACTAGACTCTCATATTCTGACAAAAACTTCTTATCATTGAAGAGGTTAAATACATGGCAAACATAAAGCATGTTTGCAAGTCCTTTGTATTGACTTCAGTCTATTCATGCATTGTTTCCCTTATCTATAAAATGCGGAGGTGGGGGGAATAGATATTGCCATTCTTTCACAGGAGTGCAAGCAGTGGTTCTGAATCATTATTTCTGAGCTGTTTGGAGATGCTTTGGTGACAGGAGGTTGAGAAGTGCCAAGTGTTGCATCTAATTAAATTTAGCTATTACTTTGTAGGGAAATAGCCAGGTACAGTCTGAGAATTCTGCAGTTTGGGGAGTCTTACAGAGTTATGTTTGTTGTTCCCTTAGTGCTCAGGGAAACAACCGTGGGAGCTTTCCAGGCTCATGGCGTCAGGTCTGCTGCTCTGGTAATTTCTCTATTTATCTTCTTAGAGCTATTTTTGATAGCTGCTTCCCCCACCCCCCGCACTGCTTGTTTTCTGACCCTAAAATATGTCTACGAAGACGAGTTTTACACTCTGTATGGTCTATATGTTTCATCTATGCATAAACACTTTTTCTGATGAATACTACGTCATTAGACGACATAGTATTACCTTTGTTTTTCTGATGATTTTCTAGTGTTTTTATATGATGCTTTGGTTTGAGAAGTGTGTACAAGTTTCCCTAACAACTGGCAGAGACAGCAGTAGTTGACATAAGCTTCAAAATGAGAGGAAAAAAGGCAGAGACAGGGAATAGAGGGTTCCTGGTTCTGTTTTTTTTGTTACTTATAGCGACACACATACTACAGCTGTAGCCACTCTGCGAAACGGCTGCATAGCAAGATGAAAGCAGCTAAAGCACTTCGATGAAACAGAAATACATCCTGAATTCAGTCTGCAGTCGCTTAAATGAGCAGCAAGATTTTTGCACGGGGGAGGTGCGATTGTAAGGAGAAAAAAATGGAATCTGGAGGCGTATTATAGACATTTGAACATGGATTTGGAGTACCAAAGGGAGAAAAAAAATTTTGCCTGCTCTGTTGTTTTAGTCTCTCTCTGTTGTAAGGAGACTTCATTATTCCTCTGGGCTTGAAAGGAGTTCTTAGCACACCTAATTGAGTTGAACTTGGTCTCTAATAATGTATCTAGATCAAAGATTTCCTTGATAGTGGCCATTAACACTTTCCAATGTAAGAAAAATTATCTTCAGCTTTTTTTCTTTTTCGGAATAAATCAGAGGACACACCTTGGCTATTATATTATTATGTTATATTATTATGGATACGTGCATTTGCTAACCAACAATTTGATTTTTCTTCTTTTTTTTTTCTCTCCTTTTTTTTTTCTTTAAAGGATAGTTTAGGTTTTTAGCTCGTATGTGCACTTTGGTAATTTTAGCTATTCAACATATAGCACAATATTTTTTATTTGGTTGCAGAACAAACACTTTTTAAAATTTCCTGTTAAAGAGAAAAGCCCTAGGGATCCAGAGGACAAAGAGATCATATAATATGTTTTCTGGTATTGCATAGTTTTATTATATTAATAATTTTTTTAGCCATGCTGTTTCTTGCTAGAAGTAGCTCTTGCTTCAGGATTACACATAATCTATTAGGGATAGAGAGATAAAATATTTATGGAAGCAGACATCTTTCTTCAGTTACTTTACTGGATTAAAGAAGAAAAAATGAAAATCTGAAAGGAAAATGAAAACAAATGCTTATTTGTTCTTGAGATAATGTTAACACTATCCCATTATATGTATTTATCTCCAATCTGTATGACTCAAAAGATTTTAATATAATACAACTCTGGTACACCAAAACCAGGAGATGATAAAGAAAACATTCGTCACATACATTAAATTAGAATAATTACCTCAAAGACAAAAAAGTACTGTGTTTGGTTTTTTTTAATGCGGAAAAAAGCCCATATCTTTATCAGATCACAGTTCCTTAGCATTACAAACTTTTTCCATAATTAAAAAAGTCTGTGTATCACTTTTTTTTTCCTTCAGAATATAGTTCAACTTGATTTATGTTATATCAGGGATAAACAAGACTTTGCTGTTCAAGACTTTACAATGGAACTCAAATGCTGCTATACCTAAGAACTGTCAGACTGGTGTACTGCCCATTTCTACTAGTGTACTTACCTGATTTTTCTGCATTTGATGTTAAGTCCTGCAGTATTTTAATTGGAAAGTATCAGGGAAAGTATTAATCACCTCATAGCTAGGGAGAGTTTATTCACTTCCACACAAATAATTTCTCAAGATGAAGCTTAAAGAAATTAACTGCGATTGACTTGGGCAGACTAAGGAAAAACAATTTTAAAATCCTACAATGATAAGCCAAACTCTTTATAGTGAGATTTTTATTTGAAAACTTCGTTATCTGCAGAAAACCCGTATCAGGCCTGTCCTTGGCCTCCATTTTGTGTTTTGATTTTAAAAAAGGCAAGCTTTTCAAATTGACACACAAGCTTAAACATGAGTTTAAAAACTGTTCCATTAAATTGAAAAACACTTGGGACATAAAGAGACATCCATTAGGCATTAGGGATAATTGCAGTACATCTGCTACATAGAACTGTGATGATAAGGCCAGTGTAGCAAAAGCAGCCACCACTGAAGTGGCTGAAATTTGGTAAGTGTAATGTGGACACCTAGGATTAAAAAATCAGCTAACAAAATTCCAGTTCCCCAAATAACCTTGTGCATTTTGGCATAGGTTTGCAACAAAGATGAGCCTATATTAGATTTGATATATCAGAAATCTCAATGAGTTAAGAAAGCAGTTTTCTAACCCAAATGGAGATGTAAGAGTATCTAAAAATGTCCCTATTGAATGAACTGGCAGCAAAATAAAAAAAATCCAGATCAGATCAAGTCAGTCATCAGTTTAGCTTTTCAATTAAAACATTCACTTTGGTGGTTTGACATACTTCTTGCTAATTTGTTCAGTTTTGAGTTTTCTCTCTTTTATGTTGGCTTTTAGGCTGCACAAATTGAAAGACTTTTCAGCCCATGGTGACATGCGGGGTGGTGGTCAAAATACATCTTTTGACTAGTCCACGATCTTTGGATGTTCAAAGTAGCTATTCATACAAAGGTAATTGGAAGAATCACGTTTTTTCATAACCCTTAGATTGGAGCATAGATGGAGTAAAGAAAGTAGCTTATCATTAAAAAGTAAGTGGGGGGGAAAGTGTATTCAAAATAGCCATTTTAAACTAGGTTGAATAAAGTATCAGGTAGCTAAAACAGGCCTCTTCCTAGTGTGATCCAGGACAAAGCACAATAATAACAAAAACCTCCAAAAATAGCTCTTATTTGAGCCATTTAGACATAGGTAGTGCTCATGACATGCTTTCTGTCTTTTTTTATGGTTATATCTCAGCCTGTGACTCCAAAAGAAAGAAGGTAAGCTCAGTGTAGATGAGGAGTTCTGTAATGTACCATCAGTTGACTTTTTTTTTTTTTCCACTGGGGTTACCAAACCTCTCTTGAAGAGTTAGATTTGAAGAAAATTCAAAGAACTATCATTTCTTTGTCCTACCCTGTTGCCTGTAGGATGACTTCTTAGTTTGGCTAAGTTCCTGGAAGCTAAAAGTCACTTACACAGATGATTTCTGTCAAGGACGTGCTTAATCAGCTGCACTCAGGTAGGAGGTAACAGCAGCGCTCTCTTGGGCTTTGTAGTGAGTCTTCATGTAGATAAGCAACACGGTCCACTGGCAGCTTAAAAGTGTCTATTCTGTTTGAAGCAAACTCCATGGACTCTAAACTACATTCAGAGCCGCTTTGATAAATGCATAGCTTAAATATGCTCAGCTAGAGACAAGTTTTTAAAACGGGTGGACCACCTTCCCCAAGCTAGTGAAAGCTTCATGTTGTTTGCCTTTTCTATTTCCATTTTTCCACATGCAAGGCTAAAGGAATAAAGCCCATTATACTACAAGAAACGGATTTTGATTCCTTTTATGCTGTCTTCCTTAAATATTATGTTATATGACAGTATTATTGTGAATCTGAGAGTGATTCTCTTTCCTTTGAAGCTGAGATCTATTCTTCATTTTCATATGTCTACTAGCTTCATGTTGCCTGCTCTGCAAGATGCCTGTGAAGATGCAGTGCATCTGCTTTTGCTAACTCTGTCATCTTCTTCTCAAATGTAGAGCTGAATTTAAATTCGATACGAGAAGGACTTAGAGAAAAAAATTACTCTCTGACATGGGAAGTCCTTATAGTTTTTGTTAGCATCCATCTATTTATAGACCGTGCTTCAGTATTCCTGCATTCTGCTTGGCTCTTGAATTTTCCTCCAAGATGTAGATAATTGTTTGACGAACTTTGAACAGTGCTTGCACTTAAAATGTTACTGTGTCTTCATAAACATACCTGGGTAATGCAGACAGTTGAATCTTATTTTCCCTTTTTTCTGCTTAGACTAGAAAATACCACAGGATCATTACTTTATAACTTCGTGTATATATATCAGATTTTTGATAGCGATTTCTGCGGGCTTTCCAATTTAGTAAACTTGTATCCATTAGCCAGGATTTATTACATTATTTAATTCCCTTCATATTTCTCTAATGCTAACAATTTTTATTTGGTACACTAATTGCTATAATATCACTACAGTAAATGTGGGAGTGAATAATTCCATTGTTACTGTTACAGTCTCTTTCCTCTATCCTGAAAAGTTTATCTTCCAGAAAAAAATACTGAGATGGGAGTATAAACACATTGATCACATATTTTTTGAATACACTACTGTTAATTAACTGCGAGGAGGCTCAATGAATTTAGAAGATGTCTTCTAGAAAACAATTAAAGGCAATATATTAATTTAGGCCATTTAACTGAGCTTCTGTGTGCAGTGACGGGTATCATGCTCTGTCTGGTATCACCCAGGAAATCCCTGCAACAGAGAGCAGTGTGATGTGCATTCTTCCACTGCCTCGTAGTCACTGTATCTCAGGACAGATGAAGCCAACACGTGATGTCTCTTTGGAGTTTAGCAGCTTGTCTCAGAAATGGCAAAGGCATGAATCTCCGTGCTTGGTGGGTTTGGGATAGCTTGGGGAATGGAAATGAGGGGGTTTGGAGAAGGAGAGAAGGAGTTATCTCAGATTCACTCTGCAATTAGAAGATGAAATTCCAAAACCAAAAATACTGCAGTGCACACCTGCCTCTCTTTGTTTTGGGCTGGTCTCTTCACAGTAGTTTAGTAGCAGTTGTTGCTTTTAAATCCTTTAATCTGTTTATCTGATCAGTCTTTGCTTTCACTGTGTTAACTTGCTTTTTCCTCCTTGCTATTATTTTTGTTGGGATGTCAGCAATCCCAGAAGAGTACTGCCTGCTCTGGATGATGAGGTAGTCAGCCACATAACACAAGTGCACTTTTGACGCTTGAACCTATAATATCTTACTGCACCTCTACTAGTTTGATAGAGCTGTAAGAAATAAAATAACAAGGGGAGAGTTTGAACCTATAGCGGGACATCCACCATCAACAATTTGAAAGGATATTTATCTATGCAAGGAAATTTCTTTCTCCCAGTTAACTGCATTTGTGAATGGTCTTACTCCGTCAACTGTTCCCTAATCTGAAGCGCATTCTGCTGTAAGCAAGCCATAAGCAATAATAAATTTGAATGATTTTATTGGAAATCATTGGGTTAGATAGATTGGCTACGAATGTCTATTATAAAATTATTTTAAAGAATTATTAGAATATCTGCATTTCTCTATACAAAAATATTTGCTGTATGAGTTTACATTAGCCATTGTCTGTGATTTGGTGTTTAGACTTTTTTGCTAGGTGGTCCTCTGGCTAACTGCAGTACTACTGGAAATTCTTCGTGGGTATTTCTCACATGTGCTGTATTTTGCAATAGTGATTTAACTTGGTGATACCAGCAGCCAGCTTCACACTTATACTGTACTATGCTGATTTCAGTCTAGTAAAGCTCCCTACCAGGTAAACATATTTGAGGGCTGCTAATTTTTATCCTTACCTCCAAAAAGAGCAGCATTTACTTTGTAAAGCCTACAAGTCTGTCCTCCCTTGGTGAAAGAAAAGGTTGACTTTTCTCCCGTCAGCCTTTTAACTCATTGTCATACTTGAGCCTGAATGTTCTTTTGATACTTTTGCTTTGATGAGACGACTTGTGTATTAATATTAGCAAATGGCAGCAGCTAGTCATTAGGGATCAGTGTTATTGACTGATCCTCTTATGAAAGTTCTAACTGTATCAATCTGGTTCTGTAAAGTGACCAAAATGTGCCTTAAACCATATTCTAACAGGTGAGGTAGCATGTAAAATAGCACCAAAAATCATCATGATTGATTTGATTTTTTTACTACTAGAGGTGTTCTGTCCTGGCTTTCTGACTTGTGTAGTAACTTTCTGTGCTTTTGAAGAGTTTTTCTCAAATATTTTCCACCACCCTTCTAGGACTCAAGCAATCAAGTGTCTAACTCACTAACTTCAAAACACCTATTTCCCTGGATACAAAATCTATAAGGCGGTTTTGAAGTAATTAGAAGCCTCTTCTTCCATTTCCTCAAGCTTGCACGAACTCTTAATTTATAACTAATATCGGTTTAAGTTCTGTGCATGAAACTCTGTCAAGCATTGCAAGATGTAAATGCAAATGCACTGATGTTGGCTTATGTCCTGTTTATTACTTGATGGTACCCATCAGCCTTGGCCCAAGTAGTGGCGATGGCAGCTGAGAGTTTATACAGTTTTGGTTTTGCTACAGGTTATTTGAGTCTATGTGCAAAGACATCTGATCCTTCAATGTGTGATGTGCATTCCTCTGTTGCTGCTGGAGAAATGAAAAGGTTATAGTAATCTCACTGTTATAGCTTGACTGAGTCTAGCTTCCTGAGATATACAGTAGATATAGGTTGTTAAATAGTGTAAGAGTCAAAATATGCATAAATTTCTTTGTCTATCACCTTTTAATGAGTTATTTATTGCACTTTTCATTTGGTAGGGATTTCAAGCTTGATTTCATTTATGACAAGCTGTTATGATATACACATTGAACTTGAGATTTTATGCTATCAGGAACTGATGAAAACTAAATAAGTTCATAAAAATGATCATGCTTTTTTTTCTGACTTCGAACCATTTAAATGCAGATTGAAATCCTACAAAAAGAATTGGAGGATATTAATTAATTCATACGGATATTATCTATTTTTATTTTCAAAGCAGTTTGGGCCCTGGATGTTATAAAGTTATTTCTCTCCTTTCCATTATTCTTGGTTGATGTTTGTATTCCATACACCAATGCCCCTTGAGAGCATTTGATGCCTGGTTGCACGTATATAACTCCCAGGATTTCAGCCTGCTGTCCAGATCAACTAATTCTGAATTCTTTTCCTATTGTGTGTCACCACACCAATATAGATCAAACTTTTATAAACCATGCTTTGTTGCATGTAAGTAATATGGACAGAGGGTGACCTATGTGTGTTTACTCTATATAACTTATGAATACAGTATTTACATATCATGTGCTTATTGGGGTGTTTACCTGTCAAAAATACTGCTAGCAGCTAGGCAGTAAGGCGAAATAATGGCCTCACACGATTTGTCACAGAGAGAACAATTCAGTGTGACCACGTGATGATTTTAACCTACTGGCTGGCTTGATTCTAGCCCCGAAGTCCAACCAAGTTATGAAAATTCTTTTTTCCTATAAGGTCTATGCAGGGAGTTAACAGATCAAAGGAATTAAAGGGTATATAAAAGATTGTCTAGGAGGGAGGCAGGTGTACTGGGTAGATATTTGCGGCCTCCTTCTATTTCATTAGAAGATGCTGTCCTCAAGGTAAGAGATACCTGAATATTGATGATTTAATTTTTTTTTCCTGTTGTTTAAGATTGTTCACTGCTCATGAGTTTTAATATGGTATCTCAAAACCACACTGAGTTGGTTGTGACCAACTTGTTGGTCAAATTTGACTGTGAATTTCCATTAAATAAGTCAAATTATTTGTACTGCTGAACAGGGCTTTCTTGTTGTTGTAAAACTATTTATGACATAGTAAATATATATGAATGCAGATTGATTCCCTTAGCACTTCTGAAGTTGTCATTTGGTATCATGAGGAGGAGGGGTTTGTTGAAAAATAAAGCTTACAGATTATTTTTAGGAATTTTAACTAAAAAAAGAGTTTCAAGTAAAATCAAATCTGGACTGTGCGATGAATGTTCTGTAAATAATTACGCCCTTAAAGCAAAAAAAAAATTTAAAAAAAACCCACAAAATTTAACTCCACAATAAACCTTTGACAGCAGTCAACGTAGGTTATCTCTGTAAGGAAAATTTGATCTAAAAAAGTGACGCCTTAAAGAGCATCTTTGTATCGACTTTGTATTATGAAGTGAGTTTAAAAATGAATAGCTTTTTATACTTCCTCGTTTTGGACTAATTTGTGATGATTCTGGAGTTCCAGTCACAAATTTATGTTTTATTTTTTTTCTTCTTTTTTTTCTTCTTTTCCTATGCTACAGGAGTCTAGAAGTCAGTAGTCACAACAAGTGTTAGAGACTCAGTTTCACATGCAAATAATGGCATTTCAGTCGTAAGTGGTTCAGTTGCCAGCGTAAGAGTAGGCACTTCCTTATACCTTTGTGCCATGTCATTTATTATTCTATATTAGCATCTGTGAAGTGTTATTTAATGCTCTTCAGTGTTGCATATCTGGCTAAGCAGCACAATGAGCCAGAACAGACTGACAGACCTTGCTGTGCTTTCAGCTGAAAAGCCAATGTTTGATGCGTTATTCCCGAAAGAAGTAATCAACAGTTTTAGAGAAAAACACAACACACTAACTTTTTACTGCCTGTCCCCAAATCACAATATTAAATTATGTGTTAAATGGATATTAGGAACACAGTCTTTGGAAGAATCTAACTTGCATCAGGTCTGAATTAGCATATAGATGAGCTGAAGTCTCAGATGAAGCACAACCTGGATGAGTTTTCTAGTATTATGCTGCTTTGTACGTTAGCTCTGTCAAAAGACAGCTTTTGAATAGAGCCTTACACACACACATTTTTGAGATGTTGCATAGAGAGTAGGGAAAAGATAGCAGCAGACACGAGAGAAGGCATCCACCTGTATTTCCAGGCTTCCTGTGCCTTAGCAAAACAGACTTGGTATACACGTATGTATCTTTGCATCCTATAAAAACCAAATCAGACAAATCTATAACCTTAAATTGCTTTTCTTGTCACGTGAAGCAGTATTTAACCATTCCTAACACAGGAACTGTTAGGTACAATATAAATTCTTGAAAACTTTGGTAGAATTGCAAGCATCCTTAGTTACATGACTTCTAGATGTTCAGCTAGAATATCTGTATACTAGTAAGCTAGGGCTGGGATATTACCTGGAAAATATTGTAAAAACTTGTTCCAATTAAACATAAATGAAACATAAACATTTATTTATGAAAACAGTAATATATATTGCAGAATAAACAAATAGTACAGTTTGGAATTAGGCTTAAATTGTTGACAGAACCTGGAAATGGGGTTGTTAGGCAAAATGTGGTAGATTGCTGTCTGGATAGCATAAGCCTGAATTTTACCTCGCAAAGCATTTAAGTAATAGTATATGATCTGTTTGCTTTGTTGCTGTTTGCCACCAGTCTTGATTGTGCAGTTTGAGAAGTATATGAGAAATGTGTACATCTCTATGTATGTTTGACAAAGTACTAGAACTAGGGGATGTAAAGATGGCTCTTCAGTGCAACTGGTGTCACTACAGAGTTCGTACTCTTATGAAGCATTTTTTTCCCAATTTATTCTGTAGCTGCAAAGACCAGAATATCTTTGCACTCCAGTGTATAGGAAAGGGGCTTTCTCAGAAAGGCCTTCTCCTACCTGGCTGTTGTGTGCTCTCTTCCACACCATTTATAGGCAAAGAGATGTGGATTTCTCCTCACATGGAATATTGAAGCAAAACCCTGGGTACTATTCAGAAAGTGGATGCAAGAAGGGAATAAGTATTTTTCTGAGTAGTGTTGGCAGGGAGAGAGTTTTTATTACTAGCTTCACATCATCAGGAGTTAGAAAAGAATTATTAGGTCACTGATGGCAGTGTAATGAATTATTAATACCGAGTAGTTTATAAAAACGAATGTGTACTTATTTTTGAAGTTGTCCTCTTTGAGAATTGGGTAAACCAGAAAATATCTTTGGTGATTCAAGGCTAATCGATACCTGAGGGATTTGTTGAGGTCTTAGTGCAGACCATTAGGGTTGTTTGTGAGAATCTTACTGAAGTCAGAATATAGTATCAGACTATTGACAGAGAATAACCTATTTACTTGCATTCACTTTACTTTGTTTACACCAGGGAAGTAAATGTGACTTTGAAACACCATTGCTTTTTTTCTCTTATCCTTGCAACATATATGATCAGATCAAGCAAAATTAGTGCTTTCTGCCTTTTGGTTTTACTTAAAAGTTACAAAAAGCAAGCTAACAAACAAAAGCTAAACAACAACAACCAAACAAGAGCAACAACCAAAAAAAAACCCCAAACAACAAAGCAAAAACCAAGCAACCAAACAAAATCCCAAGGAATGGAAAAACAGGTTTTTGCGCTTATTCTTTAAAAATATATATTTATTTATCACACCTTTCATCAGGGTTTTCAAATGTGGCTGTGAATGGACTCACACTCATGAAGCTACATTCTGCTATCACGTATTTCTCCACAGAGTCTGGTTGACTCAAACAAGATGAATATGCCTCATAAAAGTTGTAACAGTTCCAAATCTAATTAAAAGCATATGACTTTCCCTGTATCATATTGCAAGGTTTGTAAGCAGCGAAGTGCTGGGGCTTCACTGCCCCAGCCCTGATTTTGTCTGTGTGGGTGACCACTGGGAAGGATCCCAAGAAAGATTTTGTTTGAGATTGTTTATTGCTAATTGCATTTGAATTAGGCCAAGCTTTGCTGCCTTCTAGGGACTCACGTGTTTGAACACCTATCAAGAAAGGTGAGATATCTGGGTGGGAATTACTGTTGAATGGGAGTTACCATTAGTTTGAGACACACTATGTTTTGTAAATCGTAGTGAGTATTGATAGAATGACAATAATGGTCATCCATACTTTTTTTTCTAATGGTCAGTTTGCTCAGTCATTGATCCTTAAAGATATGTAAGTGGCTAACAAGTAGGTCAGAGCAATATATTTCACTCACTCAGAGTTAACTTACTTTGACATGCTGTGGTGCAAGTTTAAGTAGGAGGTGAGAAAACGGGTGCTACTCATACAAATGTTGACAACAAGCAAACCTGTTTTGTATGCCTCTCTGAAAATGATAACCCTTAAAAGAATTTGAGCTACAGAAATTTCCAGCTGTGTGGTGGTGGTGGTGGTGTTTGTTTTTCCAGAAGCACGTAGCTGAATTCTGTCAAGTATGTTGAAAATCCACCTCTGATTAAATAAATGCTCTTAAAAATATTGGGTGGCATGAGGAAAAATAAGAAAAATTAGCAGAAATTTGCATAAATTGTATTGAAGGTGGTCAAATGAGTCCAAGCAATGCCCTAGACATTCACTGTACTGACATATTTTATCTGAATTTTAGCAGGAAGCTTTTCATACACTTTTCCATATATAGCTTGCCCTGTAGATATGAGAAGGTGTTTGTTCCACAAGAAACAATAGCAACCAGAAGTGGAAATTACTGCCAGCTCATCAGATGCAATTGAATAATAATGAAAGCTAATGCAAGACAACATTCAAGGTTATTTTTAAATCTTTGTAAAGGTCAATGTATTCAATGGTATTCAATTCCAACTGCTGAAAGAGTTGCTCTGTTTAAATACGATGCCTTTGTTGTTCGGGAAATAAGAGATCCTTATAAGGAAGGGTAAACAGGGCAAAGACAAATCTATGTCTTCTCATCACAAAAGGTAGGAAAACAATTTCAGAAGTATGAAATTCTGATGATTACTTTCAGTCTCAGGAAATTGTGTAATTTTTCTTCCATCTCAAGTTCCTAAGCTCATTGTCAGAGAAAGAGCAAGGTGCCTCCCTTGTGGACTTTTTCTGCCCTGGGTAGCCATGGAAAACAAAATCTGTCCCATGACCCTGAGTGGTCTAACCTGTAATAGTGGTTACATATATACATATATATTTAGGACTGTAACTACTCCTACATTTATACAGTCCTAAAATTACATTTGGCCCTTTGAAGGCAACTGTGAAGCTGATGTGGCCCCCAGTGACAGTGAGTTTGACACCCCTGCTCTAGAAGCTCTGGAGATGTCATTGGGTGATCATTGGGCCACTGTAAAAATGTCGCCATGTAAATGTTGTAATGTTTATGGTCTTTTGTAATCATGACTTCTCACCACCTTTTATTGTTGTCCTAGCAGCAAGAGAAAAATACAAAACCAAACACACTCAGAAAAGTGAGGAATAATGGACAAACAAACCCAAACAATCAGAATGGAGATATTAACTTAGCTATAGCTAGCTAGAGGTGTGTACACAATCTCCTTTAGGTTAATTGTTGAAGAATATTAAAAGTGTGCTCCACAATATCATAAAGAAAATGCTGCCAATGCGTTTCAGAAGGAAAAATACCAGTATGGAGCTTCGCACGAAGCCAGAGTCCCCTCCCTGTAAGAAGGATGCCATAGGGTGTCACAGCATCTGTAGCAATGGCAGTAACAGTAGTACATTGCTGTAAATTAGATACTTGCTGGCTAGCTGTTCATACAATCAAAAATCAGAAAGGCAAAGGATGGTGCAGGAGTATACACATGAGACTCCATAGATTTTAACTTTAGAAATATTTATTCTCCAGGGTTTTTTTGTTTGTGGCTTTTTGTTTGTTTGTTTAATTAAAGGTAATAAAAGTAGAGTGATGATGTATATGATTAATGAGATAGAACAATTCTACTGGAGGGAATCTCAAACCTTTCTATTGTTCAGATGTTCATACTCTCTGTTATACATGTTGGGCTGCTCATACAGCATTTCATGTACTTATTTGCAACTCCGTTTGTTAAAGGCTAAGAAAAATCATTACAAAGGCAACTTAACAACGTTAAACCTACAGCAGATAATTCTCAAGTAGTAAAAGTATAACCTTCCTCTGAATAGGAAAAAATATTTTTACATAAAGGTTCAGTATGTCTTTGTAGTATAACACAGGCAAAGCAGTTTAATATGAAATGCCTAGAGACTGCTTTGCATAAATATTTAGTCACCAGACTATTTTTTTTCCAGTGGGACATAGGCATTTAAATGCTTTTGAAGATGTTGACCGCAGGACCATCTAAGAGCGTCTAGTTGTCATACAAACCTGTTGCTTTCTATTGTTCAAACAAACCATCTGGATAAAGGTTAAGGACAGAGAAAGACACTGTTCAAGGACAGCTAACAGCTGGGTGGCAGTGGTCATATTAGGTCTGTAATTTTTTTCCAGGCCCTTTCAGTGGAATTGCACAAAGAGCTCAGACTGAAGGAAGAGGGTTAAGAAACAATTGGCAGAAACAACAGGTGGCAGAGAGGAGACCATTCAGAGAACAGTTCTACTGAAGTGATGCCTGTTAATGTGTGTACGGGATTTTGCTGTGCCTTGCTGTAACTTGTCTGGTTTTGGTGAAGAAAGATATTTCGATTTCTTGAATATGCCAGGGAGAATATACAGGAAAGTTCAGAGTTCCTGAATGTTTCCTTGTTTGAGGGAAACTCTCATAAATAGCTGGATAATGCAATAGGTGTGGTATTTCATATTGCTAGCCAGTAGCGCCTTTTTCCAGGGAGTTGAAGCTCAGGAACGTTTGTCTGGCAGTGCCTCATTTTGTTTGCTGGGCAGTTTAGGCCAATGTGTGCTTCACAGCAAGCCTTTTCATGTAGCTTAGGAAAGTTTGGTGCTTCGCTAGCTTACATGGGAGGGATCTGTAACTAAAAACCACAGAAAAATAGTCAAAAAAGAAAGTCGAGATCCAGAAGCAAGAAAGGTAGCAGCTAAAGGGAGATATTTTACTGGACACAGACAGAGTAAACTTATTTTACTGCTGGGGGGATGAAGAGAACGGGTGGTGATTTCTGTACTATAGAGGCTTTTGTTTGTGATTAGAAGCAGCTTTTCCTCCAGTTCCTCTTTCCTTTTGAGGAGGAGTCAAGACTAATGGAAAGGCGGGATTTTCAACAGCAGTAGGGAGCTGTCCTCTGGCTCATCGCTGCTGGAAAGTCCCTGAGGGGTCTTAAATCATGGTGTAATCATACTGTCTTGAAAGTACGCAAGCAATTGAATAAAATTCTCTATAAGTCCTTTTAAGGACTGTTAAACAGAGTTAATTTACAAATGGGATCAAAATGTGTTCATTTGCTTTTAGAATTCTTGCCATTTTTGCAGTTGCGTATTCCATTTTGCGCTTTTGCTTTCTTCTGGCTTGCTAAAGCATGTGTGCCTTGAGACCACTAAACTAATCACAGAAATTGCTGAATAGCTTTTTTTTTCCTTGCTTCTCCCCCATCCATAGTTGACTCTCTGCTGGTTTGTTTTCCCTTTGTTTGTATCAGCTTCTATGTTTCAAAACGGACTAAATGGATTTATGAGAGCAATCTTTTGCAATTTGATTGGTGTTTGAAAGGATTCCTTTGTTTTAAGAGGAGCCTCAAGAAGCATAATTAAAGGAGCTGGTCAGGCTGGGAGAGTTACATTAGAAATGAAATTGCCAGGAGAACAATCTGATTTGGATTCTAGTTAACCCAAGAATTTCCGGATCAGCCTTCAAATGAGAAGTTAAGATGAAGTTTATGAAGAAATGTCCCCCCCAAACCAACTCTTTACATCTTTTGTCAAGGTGGACATGACTAATTTGTTCTAGATTATACTGAAAATTTCAATTTGAAGATGCATGAGTAATATTGAACAGGTAACAGAAATTTATCCAGACACTTGGGGGAAAATTGAGTATGAAGGTTGGAAAAGATGGCCACTGAAATTTGACTTCAAAGTCTGAAAAAATTAAATGCAAATCTTCTGCACCCTTTATGCATTTGTATCCCATTGAAAACCCTGCCCTGCCCCCTTACACTCTTTTAATTACGCAGGGGCCCTGGGCAGAGATGAGGTTCTACTCCTGACTTTGCCTTTGTTCACGTGTTCCCACCTCAGGTCCCGTAAACTCTGCAGTGTTCTCTCAGATGTGAATTTTGCTGAGGATATCAGTTTTTGTCAACCTATAATAACAAGTTGTGCAGCTATTGAGGACGAAAAGCATTATGCAAACCTCAAATATTCTTATTAATTGATTTGGTAACTCAAATTGGCCAGTTATAACATCAACAATGCTCTGGAGAAATTTCTTATGTGAATTAGTTGTGTCCTGGTCTATGGTAATGGCAATATCTGCTTCAAGCATGGTTTCAACTTCTTTTGAGATACGACACCATAAAAACTGAGGCCAGCATGAACATAGCTGTGCAAAAAAAAGTGTCTTGAAACCTAGCCCATAAGTCAGGAGAACTGTAATGAATGAAAATGCAGTTTTGCTGTTTATATTCATGTCTTGCAGTGGGGCTGCAGTCTGCGTGCTTGTATCAGCTGTATCAGATATGATGTCTCTTGGCAGAACCCTTTGTGGTAGAGGCCAAGGGTCTTTACTGCTTTATTTTTTTTTTACGCTACTTACAGTTATTAAAACTTCAAATTAATAGGTATGTGGAGGTAAACAGTTTCAGCAATAGTGCACAGATACCAGAGATGCATTTACTCTAAGAAATTTAGAGTCATGTTAATGGCTGTGTCTGGTAACTGATGCTGGAAGGGGTGCTGTGTATGCCACCTGCCATGGAAAGCTCCTTGCAGAAACAGAGAGAAGAGTGCTAGAGGTTGTTTTAAAGCTGATGTGATTCCATTGTTGCAACAAAATGATTATCACCAATTAACTTGGGTCCAAGGAGAATTTGGTACAGCATTTTTACGTATTTCTCTGCACGTTTCTTCCTGTATCAGGTACAGCAGTGTGAAAGAACAGCATCATGTCCTTAGAACTTACCAGTAAAGAGAAAGTATTTACAACATGTCTCTGAGCAGCACTGCATGGATGATGGAGCACTTCTAAAAGAATATCTGTGAAGGAAATAAACCCATTAATTGAACAGAATTATTGCACACCAAAGCTACATGTTTGAGAGGTCTCTACAGTATTCAAGTAACTATTGAACCGTTTGGCACATTCCTAATAAAAACCTTTATCCATTAGCCCCATTGGTGCGTGCTTAGGCAAATTAACTCCTTTATATGTAGATCGAAAGAAAATGGTGTGTTATAATTAAATGATTCTTTGGGGGGCAGTAAACCTCTCTTCAAACAGCTTGAATATTAGTGCACTCGTTTTTCTTTCAGCCCTACTAATCACAGCAAATTTAGCTCCCACAGCCAGAGTCAGGGTGTGTGTTACAGGCCATTCTGGCAATGGCGATGAACAAATCCCAAAGTACTGATGTTTGGTTTATAAAAAGATTTTATCTGGAGTTAATGTAAATTTATCTGGATACTTGCTGTTCATGTAATCATGTTGCTCTTTTGAGATGTCTGGTGCTTAAGTTACGTGTAGGTCAGAGCCCACCCAATAGAAGCCCATCGTATGACTGACTTTGGATTTGTATGGGAGATCTTTAGGATAAATGTCAATTGTAGTCGTTACATATAACACTACCAGCAGCAGCTCAAGTCACTCAAGATTTTCTTTCCAGTTTCTGAATAATTTGAAACTTATTTGACTGGGTGAGATTTTGAACATTCTTTATGCTGGATGGAAAAAGTACCAGAAACTGAATCATAATGAAACAGAGCCATAGTGGCCTAGATGAATATTTAGGCACAGAATTCCTGATGTGACTACTGATTGCTGGGATCTGATACTTTGAACCGTGCCTCATTTACTGAAAGTGCTGAATACCTGTTTCCTGAAAACTGGGCTCTATGGACATGACCTCTTCTGACTTTTAGTTGTAAAGCTAAATGTAGCACATTTAAATGCTGTAATCTCCTGAGACCACACAAAGCTGCTTCAAAAAAAAACAGCCAAACAAACAAATAACTGCCACACACACACACCACCATGACCACCAAAAAACGCCCCAAAACCCCACAAACAAACAAACCCAACACACCACAAACAAAACAAACCAAAATACCCAACAAAAAATGTATGTGTTAAGACCTTGGATTTTTGTCTTGTATAAAGAACATGGGTTTTGTATTATTATCAAATTTAGCCTAGCATTTCCACAAGTATCTACTGGAATTAACAGGAAGAAAGGTGGCCTAAAATGCCATCAGCATCCTGGCATGCATCGAGAGTAGTGTAGCCAGCAGGATGAGGGAAGTCCCATTGTACTCAGCGCTGGGGAGGCTCTGCCTTGAATCCTGTGTTCAGTTTTGGGCTCTTCACTGTGAGAAAGACACTGAGGTGCTGGAGAGAGTGGAGAGGAGGGTGAAGAGGCTGGTGAGGGGTCTGGAGCACAAGTCTGATGAGGAGCGGCTGAGGGAACTGGGCCTGGAGAAAAGGAGGCTGAGGGGAGACCTTATCGCTGTCTACAGCTGCCTGAAAGGAGGTTGAAGTGTGGAGGGTGTTGGTCTCTTCTCTCAAGTAACAAGTGACTGGATGAGAGGAAATGGCCTCAAGTTGCATCAGGGAAGGTTCAGATTGGATATTAAGAAAAATTTCTTCATGGAAAGGGTTGTGAAGCATTGGAACAGGCTACCCGGGGAAGTGGTGGAGTCACCATCCCTGGAGGTGTTTAAAAGACATGTAGATGAGGTCCTTAGGCACATGTTTTAGTGCTAGATTTAGGTTATGCTTGAACTTGATGATCTTGAGAGTCTCTTCCGACCAAAATGATTCTATGATTCTAAAGATATATTCATGCCTCCTTTTCTGTGTTTTCTATTGTGGGTGTGCTCCTGCTGAGTGAGGCAGATCACTGCTCTCAAGCAGTTCCAGTGCAGTTAGCTGGATGGCTGCGTCTAGCAGTCTTTTGTTAGCAACTATTAATACTCATCTTGTTGGCAATGAGATTTTTTTTTTTTTCCCTGGGAAAAAGCTTACAGGGACTGCAACTTCTCTGGTTTGCCTTAAGACCCAGCTCTGCATGCATTTTAATGTTCTTCTAGAGAGTGGTGGGCATCACCCAAGTCTTTTCCTCTGGGCTTTCTGAACTACCTGGTATCTTGGAGCTTTCAGCTATGTAATGGCTTCAGCATCTGACATCTGAGGTCAGGAAGCTTGGCTGTTATCAAAGTATAATCGTTTAAATAGGACTTCTGATAGTACAGAATGTAAGGTTAGGAACAAGATATGATTAAAATATCCAACTGGTCATGGACACTGCAGTTTTCAATTCCAGCAAGCAAAGCAGATTGCTTTTTCAAACTATATGCTGCAGGATATAAAAGAGAAAGCAGTTTATCTCACAGGACCATGAGTTGCCTTCAGTTTGCACAGGCAGCTTACATTGGTGGGAGTCCCAGTGTATTCTAAGGGCATGATATGCAGTCCAAACCTGACAAATCTCTTAAGGGGAACAGTAATCAAAAATGAGCCATCCATTTTGTTTGGCACTATTCTAAATTGGAAATAAGCACACTTAAAACAGCTAAATACAGCATGCATGTGAATCTCTCCGCTGGTATGCATTCTGCATTACGATATGCATGTTTTCTGTTATTGGTGTCCCCATTGTTCTTCAGTAAAAACGTAAGTTACAGTGCCCAGGCTGATCACTTGCAGGGTGTCTGAGAAAAAGCAGTGTGTGTGTGCTTTTCTTCAAGGTATCGTATTAGTCACCTCTAGGGCTTGTACAGCTTTACTGAGAAAAGGAAAAGACTCCCCTGTAATTACAGTGTCATGGCTGGCACTAAATTACAGGTAAGTGATGAAGTGTACCTAAATGGTGGCTGAGATGAACCCCTAATTCTACTGAAGTCACTGAAATTACAATAGTTTATCTCATGTATGATTCGGTCCCTAATTTAATACAACTTTAACTTCTTTCTAAGCTCTTTATTTGTAAATCACACTGATGTTTCTGGTGTGCATTTATATTTTTTGCTCCTGGTTAGGCCCTAGTTAACACTGTACAACGATTTAATTAAGTCTGCCTAGACTTTTCAAAGGTGGTAAGAGACATACTTCCAAAAAAACTTAGGAGGTTTTTCCTTGTTCACTGATTTCATGAGATGAAAATTTATCCAGTATGGATTTGATGAAGGTTAGGAATTGCAGAAACATCGTTATTAGACAGTAATTGATTTATTTCAGTGTTCTGTGTGTTTGTGAGGGTCATCAGCTCACTTCCGGGGAAGTGCAGCTTATCTCCAGCTGTAATTCATAACCATTGCTTCAGCGTGTTGTTTAACCTTGAGGCTGCTTGCTGTATCAGTGGTGATGCCTAATGTGCAAATGCACTATTTTGTAATGCAGAGATTGTACCTCAAATGTCCTACCTTACAGACTACATTAAGTTTTCTAGAAGGTGAAGCATTATTTTCCACTTCTCTCTTGGGATGTATAGAAAGCCTACTGAATTCTTTAAAGACTTGGTATTTGGTTTGCTTACCAATCTCTTGCTACTATCAGATACCAATGAAAAGACATAATGTAACACGAGATGTAAATACATAATGTAAAACGAGATGATGTTTCAGCATTATGTAAAAATTGCCGTTGTTCCACTTTGTTGAGCCGTTCTTTGAATGCCAAAAATGGTCCTTTGGCATCTTATGCAAGTCTTACTTATTTCCACATCGAGAAACATTTCCTGGTAGTGGGTGGACCAGATGCTGTCAGGAATCACAGGTGCCAAAATGTAGAGTCACAGCTCTGACTTGAGAACAAGTAATTTCAGACACAAAGGAAGCTAAAAACATTTGGGATATATAGAAGCAGAAAATCGTTTATTTGCTTTTTTTCTCTTCTCCTCATTCCCCAAAAGAAATAGTCACCATGTTCTCATGGAAGTTCATAGCTCAGGCTTGGGCAGTGACCAGGTTTTACCACTTCACAGTTCACATTGCACCAGCTGACGATGAAGAGCCAGAGCAGGTTTAACTGTTCTTAAAGTGACTTTATATTCTACCTGAAAAGCAAGAAGCAGCTACTGTTAAACTGGCTGGAAATTTTCTGAAGGCTTGTGTCTCTATTTAAAATGAAGGTTTGTTGAAACTGAAGCATGTGGAAACTGGTTGAATCTTTGACAATTTTTTCAGCATGATATGAAGGTAGGCTTTAGGGTCCTTGAAGCTGTTAGATTCCCTGCCATCTAGTTCCCAGCTTTCTGGTTTCTGATTCCCATTGATGCTTGCTGAGGGAATAATTGTTGCAGTGGTGAGGAAAGTGGGACTGGAATTCTTAAAAATAGCTTCTCCACAGTTCTGCTGTTTAAAACGTACTTCGTATTCTGCCTTCACCTTGACACCCAAAGAATTATATGCACAATTTATTCTAGATGTGAAGTTTTCTATGTAGGGGATAACTGCAGCGCAACTTTTAGACTTTAACTTTCTGTATTAATTACAAAGGCACTTTGTTAGCTTCCTATAAACTTTTTTTATTTATAAGCATTTTTCAGAGTAATTAAACTGTTTAATTCAGCTGATACTGTACATAGTCTTACTTACAATGTAATTAGGACCACTACAAGAAGAGTGCAAGCAATTAATGATTTTAATCCTACTAAAGAATATTTTGAGTGTTAGGTTTGGGGCTTTTAACCCTTCCACACCTACCTCTGTGAGAATGAAAGTAAAGGAATACACAATGTGTTTAAGATTATTTCAAGGGGACAATCAGACTTTGAGGAGCAGAATTCATTTATATTTGTATAGGTTGCAGATAGTATCGTTTTTTTTTCCACATTGAGCAGTGTCACTTTGCCTTTCAACAGGTACTTGGGATTCCTGGTTTTCTCTTCTATCAGAGACATTGATTCACGGTCCGGCCGTAGGTAATCTATTATCACACTTTCAAATTTGTATCCCTGTAGCTACATTCAGATACTTAAATAAGTGACTTGAGGACTGTCAAAAAGCAGATAATTTATGTAGTTGTGTAACTATGCGGTACAACCCCAGTTCTGCAAAAGTTAAGGATATCTGATTTTACACTGATTAGTGCTGTTCATGTAAACATTTGTATAACTATTAATAGGAAGGGGAACTGGGTGTCTAATTTGTAGTAATAAATTATGAATGCTGTATCATACTCTAAGCACGTCAGTTTATTTGTCTGTAAAATATTTGCATTTCTACCATGTCTCTGATTCTGCAAAGATTGTTGTTTCTATATTAACCCAGTCACCAGCAGTTACAATGTCTGTTGAGTGTGTTTGGATAGAGCAAAGTTGATTAACTAATGAAATGAAGCTATGACAGCTATTAGTAAGAAAAAGTAAGCAATAGCTTACGAAAGACACTTCAGAGAAAAAAAAAAAGTATAAATATTTAATTGGCAACTACTTCTCTTTAATGAACAACCTTTCTGAAAAAAGACACCTGTATTGAATACCCAACTCCACAGCTCCCTTGCTCTCACCCTAACAAAAAACATTTAGTGAGATGTCAAAAAATTCTCCTGCAGGCTAAGAAAATAACACTGTGGGTATTTCTTACATTTCCATAGTGGGGGAGAGGGATTAGAATATGTATACCTTTATATCTATATAGATAATCTCAGAAGTGATTTTGGTTTTATCCTCAAGGTAAATAAGTATTATAGACAAAAGGTGCTAGTGTATATACGCAGAATAAGTTGCTAAAGCCAGTATTTCTGGGATGGCCATCACTGTGTGAACAACTTCCAGTTATTCCATCCATTATGTACCTATTACAGTACATGTAGGTTTGACGGCAAATTACATACATGCCCTCCTGCTGTCTACAAACCCTTTGCTCCCTTGGTTCATTTTCAAGAATAGCTCAGATTTTTTCAGGCTTAAGTAAAGAATTAATTTATACTTTGAAATCATCAGAACTTTTATCTTAAAAAATACATGACTTGATTTAGTGCTGTGTTTTGTGAAGTTAAATGTAGTTTCCTGCATATTTAAAATGATGACCCTTCCTTTTAAATTGCTTATGATGTTTAATCAGCAAATCAAGACATACTTCAACTCTAATTAAAGCTCAGTGGAAATGCAAAAGGGTAATGGAGGTAGGACAGGCAATCATCTGAAAATTGAAAAAGTAGTACATTACAGAAAATGTTTATGGCACATTTGCATTTTCAGAAGGCAGATACAGTTGCTTCTGCTGCATCAGTTATCAGGAGTTTTAATAATTAGCTGTGGTATAATTAACCATTAAATCAAGGAAGTTGTAGTCTTGTTTCCTTGATAAGAGGTTTCAATATTTCTGTATTCACAGTATGAAACAGCTATATCTTTGTTTTAAATTACTGTAGTGGAGCTTATTTACATTCCCAAGCATGAGTAAATTTTACAGCCCTCAATATTACATCCTTGCTGTTTCATATGATCTCCATTCCAGTTTCTGTCAAGGAAATCCTCTTCAGTTGGGTTCAGAGTCACGTTAGCTCTTTGTACATTCGGCCAGGCCGACCTGGCTAGAAGCCATTTGGCTTCATCTAAGTTGTGCCATTCACAATAGTTGAGTGTCAGATCCCCTCTATCTTTTAGTAAGTTTTCTTAAATATGGTGTCTGTGGTGTGTTTTGGTTTTGTTTCTTTTTGTTTGTTGGGTTTTTTTGTTGTTGTTTTGGGTTTTGGTTTTTTTTGGTTCTAGATGATTCTCAGTCCTAGAGCTGCTGTTTCTTGTGCACTTGTGTTGTGAGCTGTGCATCTTTCTCCTGTCCTGCATGCACCACACACCCCTCCACCCCCAATTTTTTCATTGACTTTGTCATTACAGTAGGAAACATAAAAAAGAATACTAGACTGGATTTGTTGCCGGTGTAGTTTCAATAACTTACGTTTTTAGTCAATTTCCACACGATGCAGGCAGATTATTTAAAGACTTAAGAGGTGGGAGAAAGGAGTTCTTTTTCCACATGTATATGCTTACATTTAATAAAGATCCTGAGGGATGGGTACGGTTTGTTAGACAAGAGAAACAGTGTTTTATTTTGTAAGTTATAAAGGGAATAGTGTAACTGATCTTTGTGTATATACTATATGTGAAACAAATACTGCAATCTCTTTCCAAACAAATATTTTTTTCTATAATCTTTTTGTTTGTTTGTTTAGACTAGTATTAATAATATATTGTCCCTGCTCAAAAATTTCTTCTCTTTCTGCCCCTCCCACACCTCCCTTAGGAAAACGTTGACAAAAATAATTTTGGCTTGAGCAGAAACAACGAAAACCAAAAACTTCTCACCGCCTATGTGTTACATGCACAAACCAAACAAAAGATAGCTACTGCATGTGGTATGCAGTCTGAATGCATTCAGTTCATTCAGTTTTGAAGTGAATCACACTGAGACCTGAGGAGACAGGGCTCTGCTGCTGAGTGATTCACAGGCTCTTTCTGATGGAGTGGTAGAATTCAGAACTGGTGCAAAAAGCTACCAAGAAGTTTGCTCATGCAAGGTTTGATTATTCCCAATGCCGTGCTAGGTCATGCGCATGAAGTCCTAAAATAGATAATGTGTTTTAGAAAAAAATCTTATTTTCTTAATTCATGAGGTAACAAGGTTTTTATGATAGTCTTCTGTGCCTAAATTAGCACTACTCTCATTAAATTTTCTCCCTATGTAAGATCCTTGCAGCACTATTCCATTTGATCAGTTTTTGATTCTGGCCATATTTAGAATCTTGGCAGACATGCTGCCTAGTGCACAAGGTGCTTGCACCAGTACACAGAATATTATAGTGTTATATTATTCATGTGTGAATAAATGTAATTCTGAGTGATTTCCTTGTTGAAGTTTGTTCTCCAGGAATTTTGCTGGAATTTAGAATTGGTGCTTTCAATTTATGTTGCAGAAAAGTTGTATTCAGCAGATGGAAGGGTTCTGATGAATGCAGCACTTGGTTTTCTACAGTCCAATAAAACTGGAATGACACTGTGTGAATCCAGGAGCTCTTGGAATCTGTAAGAATTCAAAAGAAATAGTGTTACAGTAATTGACTTCAGTAGGATTGAGACTTTCTTTAACAATTCCATGGGGCTTTAAGTATTTTTGCAGCCTATTTTAAGACATGCGCACACTGGTGGAAATAGTGCTTCTAATCAAAATGGACTATATTTTATTCAGACCTTAGAGACCAAGTAGGTAGAGCTAATTGGCTTATAACTGACCTGCTTAAAGGATGTCAAAATTGGCTGTTGGCTGTTCCTTTATAACGTTAGTTTGATTGACTAAGAGTCTGGCAGCAATATATGAAATACTATGAACCCAATAATTAAAATTGTCCCCATTTTAGATCCTTACATATTTTCTGATTAAATGGAACATATTTGCCATATAAAAGAAGCATAGACATGTAAATTATTAACCCGTCAGCCACCTTCTTCTGTTCCCCTCCCTGGAATCGAAAACTCTAGTTGATAATATGAATATAGGGGGGGCACCACACCAGTGGGACGTATTTTTTTTCCCATGGTACTGTGCAAAATTAGAGTGCACTAATCGGTATGGAGGAAGATACTGCTCTGTGTTTTTAAACTGAGCTCTTGGTGTAAAGCCAGGACCTAAAGGATTCTTTTACTTAGCAATTGGGTGTCTCGATGTTATCCCACTTGTTTACCACTGGGTGTAATACCATTGCTGAGACAAAAGTATTGTTTCTTTGAATGAAGAAGGAAGTGGGGATTTGCTAGAGGTTCATCTTTTCAGGTGGTGTTTATGGTGGAAATCGTCTCACTGAAGTTTGCTTAAGGCTACATTCCAACTGCTGCATTTTCCCAGATTTCTCCTCACTTGGGTCCTTGACTCTCTCCTTTGCAAACACAACCACTCAACACTATCGAAAAACAGCCTCAGCCCTCCAGATGCCCTTGGTTTGGGTGGACACTGCTACTGCGGTGTTACATCTTGTTTCATAGGGGTATTCTTGTGTGTACGTGTACACAGGTGATATTCTTATCTCTTACAGCTACAACTCTGAGGCCTCCAGCTGCAGCAACTGGTCCTTTGGCCAAAGGCTTCTTTTTTATTTTAGTGCAGAGTTACGGTACAGACGTGGTTAAAATGGCATTAAAACACATCTGTTGGCCACCTAAAACTGTGCTACACACATGTATGTTTCACAGTGGTATTATTCTATGTGTATTTGAGCTATGTCTCTTATCCAAACCTTTGGAGTTACTCATTAATATACATTGTTTGTTCATTTTGGCAAATCCCAGAAAATCCTACAGGTGCCAAACGTAACCAAAATCCTCATTAGTTCTAATAGCAAATGATGCATTCAACATTTTTAAATTTAAAAAGTTAGTCCCTCTTTCTTTATACATTAAATAGCTTTTTCAGGTTCTGCATTTGGGCACAGAAGGCACAACACAATGAGTACCAGTCTTCTGAAAAAGGCAACGTGCTGGGGAGGATTTGCTTTTCGTGCTTGTTTGTTTTACTTATGTTACATTGCAATTCCAAATGTAGAGAGTTTCAGTGATTTTGCTAGATGCTTATGTTAATCTGTGTGTTCCTTAGCAAATAGTTTAGCAGTTGGTACATTCTTTCATTGTTACATGCTGCTTCCACATCAGCACAAAGTAAAAATCAGAGTCATGCTCCATTCCCACCCTTCATGTATCAAGTATCTGTTGGGATGTAGGTGGCTCAGGTAGAAGTCTGGCAACATTTGCAGAAGCCTTGTAAGCATTATGGGGAGGAAAGAATAGTATGTCAAAATAATGACACCTCTTGGTAATCTAAATTTAACCTATGGAAATGACCAAAAACTTGTCACTTGTGTTCCGTGTTGAAAGGTTTTCATATTGTTCTCTTCCACAGTGATCAGGTAACACATTTTGAAACAAAACTGCAGCAGTCAGTGCTAAGTGTTGGGTCTTTTTTTGTTTGTGTTTGGTTTGTTTGTTTGTTTTAAAGAAGGAACGATCTCTTGGTCTTCTCGGCAAAATTTTACAGCACATTGAGGCCTTCCTTTTCTTTGACTTCGTCTGGAGATACACTTAGGTCTGCACTTGGTCTTGCAGCCAGGCTCTGGAGGACAAGGGAGGATCTGAGGCTTTGGTGGATGCTGGTTAGGAGGCATTTCACACAGTCCTTTCTAGTGCCTAAATAAGCTGTAATTATGACGGCATTATAGTACAGAAGAGCAATGCATGATTCAGACCATCTGCTACTACAGGACTTTCTTGTATATAACTAAAACCACTGGTAATGTGTAGAGGTAGCTGTGATGAAGTTTTCTTATGAGGATGTGTATGTGTATATACAATGCATAAAGGAAATCCGTAATAAAAAGCAAGGCTTACCCAAGCTTTGTAAATTGTTTCAGTCATTTTGCAAGAATAAGAGATTGTAAGAGATAGGAAGTTCTCTGTTCTATTTAGTGTATTTTTTATAAAAAGATGAACCATTTTATCTCCCTGCATTTTATCTTAATCATTCCACAGTGCTTTTTTTTTACTGGTGAAAATTTATATTATTTTTTTTTATCCTAGTACACTAAATGCTCCTTTTCTTACATTGTTAATAGTATAATACCATTGGATAGACGATAGAAAACACAACTATTTGTCTTGAGTCTTTCTTCTGTCCCTCTAAAGTACTAGTGTATAACCTGCTTCTCTATGTCAAATCAATGTTGTTTTCCGTGATTTACACACAGTAAGGACCAAAAATCAGGTGAATTTCATCTATTTGCGTTTTATGCTCCCTTGAACCATTCTTACTGATTTGAGGACTTGATATTAATCATTATCTCTCAGTATTTCTCTTATATACTCCCTGTCTATCTACCATTTTCCTTCCAAATTCTGCTGAAAACTCATTTAGTTTCTCTTGCCATCTTTTCCACAGCACTCTGCACATCCTGCCTTAACCAGACTGTCTTTTTTTTTTTTGCCTGTCTTAAGTATTTATGGATTGGAATATGTCCTCTGCTGCACATTAAGTCCTTTGGTGCTCCCTAACCACCCTTGACTGTGTGAATTTAATGAGAGTTCTGTAGTGGTTGGTGTCGTAAGTTATCTTAGGCTGATTTTTCAACTGTCTGCCGTTGGGCTAGTTTATCACTATCCTGATGCAGCATGCATAAGGGTGCCTCGAAGGCTGCTGCTCAGAGCAGCGATCTCATTCTCTGAAGTCTACGGCCCATCTGGATGCAGCTGCTTTCATCTTATGTGTTTGTGTCACAGGGCGGAACATATGTAATGGAAAAAAAAAATGTTGGGGGGAAGGTTTGTATCTCCTGAACATCTCTGGAACGCCGTGAGCAAGATTCCCTAGAAAAATGACACTAGAAGCATGTTTTAGAGCTCCAAGTAGTTTAGCCCATTTACAGACTAAAGAGAGGTTATGAACAGGAGTGATTATGATCCTGACAGTTCCTGTGCTGCTGCTTTCAGTGTGCAGCATGAATAGCGTTGCTTTTCTACTCTTGTCGTGTGACTGCCTCTCTCAGGAAGAGCTGAGGTTCTTCTACCATCATGGAAGTTGTTCCTACTAACAAAATATGGAGGAAGATCAGAACAGAAATCTGAAATTTTGTTAATCATCAGGTAATCAAACCTAAATTGGAAAGTTCCAAAAGTGTAGTCAGGCATAGCGAGAATCTAATTATAAATCTCCTAGCAGTGTAGAATAAAATCCCCGTGGGATAATCACACTTTTCCATAACCTGTACATGTTCGTAATTTCATCTAAACCGACAACACATCAAAGCAAGTTCTTGCTGGTGTTCTACTTGAGTCCTTGACTGTCCCTTGTAAAACACACTGCTCTGCCACAGCACAAATCGTTGCCAACATGCTCTGTGACACTTGGTGCACATCTTGAAGGTAAGTCGAGAGACTTCTGTGGGATAATGAGCTATAGTATCTCAGCTTCAGCCAACCCATTGTCAGAATGACATCTGTTTTTAGTAACTGATAATAGCAGACGATGTAAGGCACTATATGCTTCCTTCTGACTACTTCCAGGCATATTTGTCAGAAATACTGTGTACAGCTCCCAGATTTATAGTAGAGCTGTAATCAGATAATTTACAATGAAAAGTGCTGTCCTTTCAGTTATATTTTCCTTCTCTGTCCTCTAAAGGTTTCTTGTGAGACTGTAGTTAAAGTAACTTTAATGTTTTTAAAACTTTGCTCAGTTGTGGGTTGCTATGTTCCAATATTTTTAAGCAGTTTAGATCTGACTATGGAGCTGGTATGGTATCTAATAAAAATGTTGGTGCAACTTGGGTGATTGCAACACATTTACAGAGCTAATGTGAAAACTGCCTGGTTTCGATGTGCTTTTTTGGGTGCAACTGATATGCTGAGACTTCAGGTTGTTGGGGTTATCTGTTTTTATCTGAGGTACCTTTCATAGATACCCTGTGACTGCATAAACTGGTTGTTGTTCACTGGGGACTCCTAGTTGTCATCAGTGTTTTATGGGTTCCACATTTTAGCAAAAAACTGTACTCAGTGTCCCTAAAAAGTGCTGTGGCACGGGAGTCCACAGTCTGTATCTGAGTCTGCCATTGACCTGCATTGCAAATACACACAGATTGCTTCACCTTGCTGTGTGTCAGCTTCAGCACCTGCTAAATAAAGATAATAACAGACACCTTCCCAATGACGTGCTTTGTGACCTCTTGAGGTATAATTGTTTGTCAAATGGTCACTAAAGATCTGGTAGTTCAGATGATTAATAAATGACTTTTTATTGAATCTCAATTTCATTTTTATCTCTTTTGAGGACTGTTTTCTTTGTTTCTCAAACAAAGTATGCTGCAGTTCCCTTTCTGGGCATTTCCTTTTTTCTTCTTATCTCACAGGAGTGATATATGGGAGGCAGTTTTATCTGGCACACAGTACTTTGTCTAATGACCTAGCAATCAACAGAAGAAATAATTAGGCACTTAAAGCGATTCTTGGAATTTTCTAGAAATAAAATATTGGTCAGAGGCTGGTTTGGGGTTTTCTGGGTTTGTACAGTAAATGTTTGCATCCTACTGTTCCCATTCTCCCTTTCCTCCCAGTCTACATAAAAGACATAAAGCTTTTTGTGAAAACAAAGTTCTCTGAAAAGCTCTCATGACAGCACAAGCTGTCCTTCACTTTTATTCAAAGAATGCATAGTTCTATTTATTCAGTCCCTAAATGAGGGAGCTTTTTCTTTTCTCTGCTCTTTCATGTGCTCATCCAGGTAAGATTTGTCTTGATCAAGCCTGTGGGCTATTTTGGTGGTGGGGTTTTTTTTGTTTTGTTTAGGACATTTGGTGCCGGCTGTGTTTTCCCTCTGCTTCTACTGGAAGCATTTGTTCAGGAAAATGTCTTTGCTTTCGTGAGCTGTCCTAGCACCTGGAACTCTCAGCTGCCGAGTTGACTGTTGATGTCGAGAGATACTAAGGCAGGAATGGCACCACTTCTCCATTCCCCACTGATCCCAGACCCACCAGGGAAATTACAATGCAGAATATCTTTATCTTTAGCAGGCCAAAAGGCTGGTTCACTTGAGTCCGAATTTCTTCTAAAGCAGCTTGACCTAAGCTTACTTGGAGCTGTAATATGAACTTTCGCAAGTAAATGTGTATAACTTTTAATAAATCAAAGCACCTGTAAGCCAAAAAGCCCCAAGGATTTACAGATATTTTCAGATATATATATATTTTTAAATTATTATTTTTAATTTTTATTTTTAAAGACAGGGGAAAGGCAAATGGGGCACCTATATTGCTTTCACTCTCAAGATAGTTACTTCTGACTTTGCCTAAAGAACTCTTTGTGATCAGGAATCCACTCACTTCTTACTTTTATATATGACTATATGGAAGAACTTCCTTAATTTTTCCAGTTAGTCAGCAAAATTTACATAGACCAGGTATAGCGTTACAGGAAGTGTCTTTATCTTATGGTATAGAATGGTATCTTTGTGATTCCATTACTGTACCTGATTTACATATCCAGTTTCACCTCTCAATCACAATGATAATCCATTTTACAGGCCCTTAAGTGGCTTAAAATATTTTGAAAAAAAGAAGTGGTATATAATGTTGGGTGGAAAATTCTGATGTAGTTCTTGCTGTTTCACTATGGAAGCTAAAAAACTGTTTTAGACAGGTTTGAAATGAGCAGTAGTGTGTGTTTTCACTAGCTACATCTAGAACAGTGCTATGTGTAAAATCCTCACTCCGATGTTGGGTATCGCTTGGCAAGAGCAAGACTTGACAGTCTTGGTTACAATCGCTTTCTCAGGAGAATTTGGTGTAACATATAGCAGCTCCAAACCTCTTCTCCTGACACATCAGAGGCAAAAGCAGACAGACGCATGGGACGTTATATGGTTGTATTTGCACCACTCATCTTAGTGGCAGCAAGCATTACGGTAAGGATCTGTACTGCTAGCGTCAGGGTCCAACCAAGGCTAAAGTGTTAAATGGCTATGCTGGAACATGTATGCTCAGAATGTTCAGCTTTCCTAACAAAATTTATAAGGTGCTTTTTCTTTCCATTAGCCATCTATTGAGAATTCATTTTGTTTGATAATTACTGTGTTTTGAATATACCAATAGGGATATTTTATCCTATTACAGGTGTTAGCTGTGCTTCCTTTTCTTCACCTTTAAACATCTGTAATTAGATTTGGAGAGAGAGTAATTCTTAAACTTATTTTAAAAATGGCATTTTGCTGTACTTCATAGGATAGTTAGACCAATTAAATTCTTCAAGATAATGGTGTTCTGAACTTGCATCTATTTTTGGAACACTAATGATATTCTGCAATGCTTCCTGTGAAAAATCAGAGACAGATATAAGCATTAGTAAGTGTTAATTAAGTCTAAGTTAATATTATATTTTTGGTCAGAGCTCTGCAGTATATACACAGATGTGTTTGCTACTTTATATTTTTATATTATTTAGCTCAGTTGTATTTACTTATTAATGAAATTGAATATATTATTTTTTGTACATATTAGATAGAATTTGATTCAGTCAGGTCAAAGTTCACTTTGGTCCATGTTATCCGAGATCAATCTCTGCTTTACACAGATCAGACAAAATGTGTAGGGGCACTACTAAAGACAGGCTGTTTGTCAGAAATACTAAATTGAAAGTCCTGTGCGTTAATTATTTTTTTACAAATTTCATGAAGAATTTTCTTTTAAAAAATCAAAACTCTAAAAATCTAAGTTTTCATCCAAAACTGGATATGCTGTGGCGTTATTTTGTTGTTATTTGGTGGTGGTGGTTTTTTGTTTGGTTGTGTTGTTTGTTTGTTTGTTGTTTAATTTATTTTTTTGTTATATTTCTGAGGTGGTCTTCATTTCATTTTATAAACTTAATTCACAGGTCAGCAGTACTTTGACCAAGTAAGTCCACAAGGCTTTATATTTGTGCTGTGCATTTCCCTTTTTTATAAGGACATCATGGAAACTATAGTGTCAGCTAGGAAGCTAAGCATATAGATGAGACTGTGCATTAAATATTCATGCTACACTTCCCTGAAAGTGTTGCATTGAAGTAAGAGGGCTTGTTTTCTTTCATTTTTCCTCATCCCCCAGTATATTGCACTGAAAAAATGGCATTATCCTTTTTTTAAAAAAGGGGGTGTGTTGGAAGACACAGAACATGTGGCTCTTCCTATTCTGCAGTTGGGCATCGTTTCTAGCAGATATGGGAAAAGAAACTAATGAAAACATTTTTGACCAGTCTCATACCCTTGCTCTGCACATCAGGAGAAAACAGCTGAATAGTATTTGTTGCACTTTTTCTTTGCTGATTTAGTCTTCTATGTATTTTGAGACTGAAATATAGCTTTAACTTCTCTTGAAAGGCACAGGTGCAATTGGCTTCAAAATGGTTTCAATTTTCTATGTTTATAATATTCAGTCATTTCAGTCTGAAATTCTCACAAAAATGTTAACTCTTCTTGTGAACAGTTCATACAAAAATATTATGGGGCGCTCAATAATTTGGAATATTTATTAACATTTTTGAAAGTAAGCCAGTTCTGAACCTGAGGGCTTTCCATTTAGAAAGTGTAACAATGAAAACATGTGAATTTCTGCAGTCTCTCGATAATCTTTAAAAATTGCACTATTCTTAGTAACTAAAGTGTGAAAGTGTCTTGAAACATTGTTTTCCACTTTAAATCAGAATTATTTTTTTACCAGCTTTATTTATGTATTCTTGTGCACATGATCTGGAACTGTAACCCCAATTTACTTATATTACTGCAGACAGTAACATGAAATATTTTGGTTTATAGCTTATAAATTCATTGAGATTTCCATTATTTGAGAAAAAGTTCACTTTTGTCTGAGAATGCAAGTTATATGCTATCTGACAGTCCTGCAGATCTAGTAATTGCTGTAGGCAATTAAACTTCTGAAGCTATTCTTCTACATAAGTAAACAAGGCTTTCTTTTAGTGGCACTGTGTTGAACAAAAACAATGAACAAATATAATTATGTAATATAGAATAATTAAGTTATTAATGCGTAGATGGAGGTACAGGTGTAGAAATTTTTGGTGGAATTTGAAAATGAACGTGAAACTCCTTGTGAGTTACCTGCCTCTTTCCTCTTGAGCTAGTAACAGTTTAGCAATCATTATTTATGAACACGTAGAAATATGTCACTAGCACAGAATTTTCCATTATCTGTTATTCATCAGAAAACTGGGTAATCAAAATTGGATATGTCACATAGTCTGGCTTCCAAGAAGTAGACTCATTCTAAGATTGAGGAAGAACTTTTTCACACCTAAAAGATGCTACATGGGAGCTGCAGACTGAGTGCTGCTGTTTTCATTCTCTTCCTCAGCCAGGGAGCCTTTTCCATGTTGCATTACTGTGATTTACCAAGAGGCAAGGCGGTCCCACCTTCCGGGGGATGCAGAGCTGCCCAAACATTCCGTCTGGTAAAGCGTGGAGCGACACGGAGTCCTGTAAGGTAGAGCAGTGATGTTTCTGCATGGGTTTGAGGGACATGCAAAAAACTTTGTCTGGTATTTGCTGATGAGTCAAAATTTGTAAAGGAAACAGAAACAGGTTTTTGACACTTTTTACCATTATGTTCCTGTTATATCTGTGCCTTGTTTGGTATTAATCTGTTTGCAAGAAGAAAATATCACTTGAACTGTTGGTTATTACAGCTATTTTGAAAGTCTATTTTGCTCTTGCAAGGAGAGACTTGTGTTAGTTCACTCACACTGTGGTCCTGAAGCTGATCTGTTAGATCTTATGCACTGTTTCAATCATAATAAATCTTACATAGATTTAGCACTGGCAGGTTTGAAAAGCATCTGTCAGAGGCAAAGTGATCACATATTCCTCACATCAGACCTTAGCAAAGCAGAGGAGGATAATCTGTACAAACTGCAATTACTGATTGCCATCCCCTCCCCTCCAAATAATAAATAATTTGCAGCTATCACATGTTCCTTCTACAGTTAGGTATAGAGGCAAAAAAAGAAACTATCTACATTTCATCATTAGCTTAATCAAGCCAGTGTATCAGTAACCTGCCGTGAAACTGATTGCTGAAGAGCAGGAAGAGCTGATGCCTGTGTAACAAATGATTTTGAACCTCAACGTTTTTGAATTTTATTCAGTTTTAACTAAAGTTTCTAAAAACTAAAAGTTCTATAAGAGTGGGTAGTATTTTGAAAAGACCATTTGGCAACAAAATTTCATAAATACTCAAATACCAAAATTCCCCTGTTCCTTTTTCTTGTTTGTTTGTTTTCCACATGAAATAGGTGTCCTTGACTTTTGGAGGAAAGGGTATCCTTAAAATATAGCAACCCTGACTGTGGTGAGGGGCTGCACACCCTCAGGGTACGCCCTTGGCTGCACAGCATGGAGGCTGCAATTCTGGAGTGCTTCTTTTTGAAACAAAGTCCTCTTGTTTTGTAAGCTTCTTACCACGTACCTGAGAGAAAAATCCAATATCTGGGTAAAACTCGAGCTTCTGGATTTCTAACTAAAGCGGAAAAGTGCGAGGCAGGGAACCCAGACTCAGAGTCCCAAGAGTCATATACTGAAAACACAGAGATGTAGGACCTAGATCAGGTTGGTCTCCTAACTAGTGAGGTGGATGTGGCTGCTCTTGAATAATTATTCACCTGAATAATTGTTCAAAAATCTCTCTGTCCTGCTTTGGACTATGAGAACTATTTCTAGACTAGTTCGATTTTAAATAATTGGTATAGTGCTTATTTAGTGGAAACACGAGATGTAAGCAGGAAAGCTAAAAACTACCACAGGTCAGATTGAAAATGTGAATGGCAATAACAGATTGAATTTTTTTGTTTGGAAGTTGTGCAGATACTTGTGGTTTGGAGGCACAGAACATGGAATGCCAGAAAGAATTGAGGGGTCTTAAAAGATGTATTCACTATCCAAACAACTTTGGAGTCATGGTTTGTCTGAATTTTACCCTGAAGTGCTTTGGGTTTGGAAGATAAAGGTGGTGAGTAACTGCACATTTCTCTTGGAATTTATCACCTTTGTCTTTCTTCTAGAGTCTTTTTTTCCCCGCCTTCCCTAAGACACCCTGTGGCCTCTTTTGTGCCTCTATCCCCAGATTCTTTTTTTATTTTTGTTTTTTACTTTCTGGAGTTTTAAAACCCCCAGGTTAAAAAGGATGAAGAAGGCAGATCTGAAAGGCTCAAGAGAGTTCACATCCTGTAAAAACAGTAGTGAAAGTCAAATGGGAAAAGATTACCAAAAAGCACAATGCATAGGACCTAAAGGTTTAAAGAAGGCTTGAAAAGAGACTTTCAAAAACAAATTTTCCCTTTGAGAAATATTCCATCAAAATGTTCTTTCAGCTTCTTTTATCTCTTGTGTCTTCAGTGAATTATATTTTAAGACTGAAATACTCCCTTGAGCATATGTAAGCTCAGAAATGAATTGGGAACTAACTAGAGATGCAGAAATTCTACTTTGTACCCTACTTGACTTTTTTTTTTTTTTCTTCCCCAATTGGGCTACATATGCTGGATTTTTCTAGTTCAGAGATACAGATAACTCATGTAATGGGTAACAGCTACAGCTTTTATTTTCTGTGAAAGAGTTAATTCCTTCCACATGTTTTGATGCTTTTAGGCTTTCTCAGTATCAGGTCACAATGATTTACCTCATGATTTATAAAACCTATAGCTTAAGATGCAACAGTTTCAAAATAGCTAAGGCATTTTGGGGGAGAACCTGCTAGAAATGACAAGAACAAACTCTAAAATGATGGATTAAAATTACAGGAATATAAAATATATTGACTAAACATAAGTGTATTTACTCTGGTATGAGAGAGATAAACTAGTCAGGTGCAAATTCTGGGCTGCTTTTCATATGATCCCACTAGGCCGGATTCTGACCTGGATCAGATAAATATCAAATCAGAGTAACTAGGTAGAAATGAAACAGTTTATAGACATTGAAAGAAAGATAAGAATCAAAGATATTGATGTCACTGTAGCTGTACCTGAAAGAACTCTTTTCAGACTAAATAAACATTAAATACCTTTGTGCTTCTCTCTATTACATGGAATGCTCTAGTTATGAGTTTGAGCATCCCCAGGTATGCTTCAATGAAGAAATTTATTTGGAAAAGGGCCCACTGAGGACTCTGTGCTAAGTTATCTAACAAAAAATAATTTAAATTGAATCGGTGTCTCATATGCCTTACTGCCTTGCTGAACCTGCTACTATATTCGGCGAGGTTTGAACAAATACTGCATTAATACAGATAATCTTGTTTAACAGCAGTATTAAAACACTGAAAAAGGAGTGCTGCTGGTGGATTAGCTGATAGAAACCATTGGCATGAGAAGACAAGTGGGCACTCAACATCTTCTGATTATAGGAGTAGGGAGCTTTACCTGTGTTGGAAGGGTTTAGTCTGAGAACTGGATTTGTGAGTTTCTGGACCTTGCCAGATGTTCTCACTGTTTTTGTGCTTGGAGCAGTGATTTCTGATTATTTTTATTGCTGGTTGGATTATAGCTAATTTAAAGGCCTTGCACATTCATAGAAGCTTAGGATGGGGAATTTATTGTCTGGTATTCAAATAATGGCTGGATAGCCCTTGAATTTAGAGTCAGTCATGCAAATAAGCCCAGGTAAGATTTTATTTTTAAAAATAAATAAATGTACCATTCTAAAACCACAATAAAATTTTTCTTATTTTCTTCTTTATGTAATGAGACAGTAAAATAGAAAGGCAGCGGTAAAATGTTGTGATTGAAGAAATGCCAAGGAGATGAATGAATGATCCTGATAAATCCCCTTTTCTAGCTGTTGGATAGATGATGTTTGCTAGACACAGCCTCAGTTAATGGCATAAGAAGCACTGGATTCCTCAGCATGTAGGAAATGGGAAATCACAAATATTTATTGGGTCAAATGCTTGATTTGCATTCAAATAGGGTTGAAAGAAACCCCATTGGTTTGACTGCCTGAGTTATTGAAGCCTGGGGTTTTTATTTATGAAAGTTTCTAAAGCTCTCCACATTGCTCTCATGAATTTGAGCAGACGGTGCGTGTTGGTGACAGCAGGCATGCGGTGCTCTCCTTTCTGTCTCAGGGCAGGTGGATCTGCAGCTGCCTGCACCCTCAGCTGCGTTCCTGCAGGATGCTGGCCAGGCACCTCACAACATCAGTGGTCTTAGTGTTACCATCAAGATACTCTTGTCAGCTGTATGTGCAAGTAGAAATTCTGTCTGGAAAACAGAACAGAATAGGATCTCTTCACACATTCCTTACCTTTTTTTTTTTTCTTTTTCTCGCTCTGAAATAGTTCACATTCTCATGTCATATTTGAATTCCTGCTAACAGCTTTTCTTCAGAATTTCTTCACCAAAAGAATGTATATATACCTCATATTAATATTTCCAAAAAGAAAACTAACTCCACAAGGCACTCAGAGGAGATGGACAGGGAAACTTCCCTGGTGTGTAAATGAAACTTTCAAGTCAGTAGATGTCTTTTGTTCTAGTGAGGGAGTTGTTTTCCCACCCCTTGAAGCACAGCAGCCCTGGAGCTGACATATCCTTAGTTCTGGCAGTGAAGATCAGCTCTGTAGATTAAACAAAGAGTCCCTGAAAGTCATGTACCCAGACAATTCTCCCAATATTACCTCAAAGTGTTACAGTTTAAAGCACATTGTTCAGGAAGGTAGAATCGAAATGCTTTTCTGCAATATTACATTGATTCTCTATGCTACATCCTGATGAACTTCAATCATTTTTTTCCCCTCAAGTGATCACTGATTAATGTAAAAACTGTGAAATTAAGTTGTTTGAACCAGGAATTAAAAATTTCCAGCAATTAAAACCCAAGAAACAAACCAAAACAGCCACCAGCATTAGAAAGTGATTAAACATGACAACAACTGCGATGCTGAAATTAGTTGTCCTCGTTCCAAAGGGTTCGTAACTACTATGATGTTTTTGAAGCTATTAAACGATAGTTAAGCTGTGTTATTATTTGCAAAGCAGCTACTTTCTTATCCTGGGCCCACTGAGTGAATGTCTTGCACAGCAGGAGACTGGAGGATAGCAAGCCTAATCATTGTCATTTTACTGTACAAGAGGCAATTTTAGAAAATGATTCCGTAAATTATAAGATCCAAACAAAGACAAGACTCTGCAGCTGGGAACTTTTTTTTTTCCCTGTCATTGAAAAGTGTCTTTATTTTAGATGTTGTGAACTTGGTATTGTTTCACTACTAGTAGTCTAAATACAGTAAAGGAAATTTAAAATTTTGCATATTAAATAATATTTTTACTAGTTGCTGCAAGCATAAGGATGTATTAGGCTAGCTTTGAGTTGCCTGTAGAAAGGGTACTGTGCAAATGACGAGACTGATCCTCTACTGAATTGCTCTGGCTTGGCTCCAGCGTAGTTGTGCTGCAATCAATAACACGACACTGCTGTAAATTTAAAATAGTGTAGAAGAGAATCAAACTGTGATGAATCTAACATTTCGGGTGAGAGTTTGCTGATAGCTTATATACTTCTAGTAGCCTCGACTTTAATCATTACCCCTGGTTTTACTACTGCTACATACTATTTGGAAGGTTTTAGTGTACTACATACAGTTCAGAAGCTTTTAGGGTGTTACTCGCCATAACCTCCTCATCTTCCTATTCAGTGATTTGCTGCATGTCCTCTTATCAAGTATATATTCAATTTTTGTGTGTTTTGCTCCAGTCCCATCACCTTTCATTTTTTCCTATACAAATTACATAAACTACTCATTAAGCTCCTAGTTCATTCACATACTTTTAAATATTTTGTCACCCTCCTTTGTACTGACTTAACTTTCACCCTCAGCAAAAATACCACCTCTGCCTGGATGAATTGCTTTTTCTAGGTGACAGGAGATGTGTTCAAAATACGTGCTAGTTCCAAGGTCCCAATGTATCCTGTTCCGTTGGCATTATTCCCTCTCTGCAGTGGATGTAGATATATTACTCATTTGTATGTGATAGCATTTTACACCCACGATGCACAGATGCAGATTGCTAGTGCAAGGTGCAGGGCAGCAAGAATTAGGCCTACAATGCACTGGGAGTCTCATGATGGGAGTTGCTGAAATCTGGATTCTACCCTGTCTCATTAATCTACTTTGCACAAGGCATTCTTTTCAAATGCTGTTGGTGTGAGAGAGATCTGTTTTATTCACAGGGGCAGCATCTCTCATTGTCAACTATAGTGAAACTGAAATGAAATTCAAGGAGTCACACGAGGAGCACAGACAAGCAATTTAGCCTGCTCTTAAACTTCAGGATTTTCCCTTTTCTTCCATCCTGACTTCCACTTGGTCATCAGTGTTCTCTTAAAGTGATCACTGCTGCTATTACCAGTAAGTGCGTGTGAAACCGCTTGTTGTCATTAGCTCACCTGTTATGTTTGCTGCGTCACTGAGGATTTATACACCCAGCAGGTGACAGCTTTGAGAATAGACTGCAAGCAGAATGCTGCAGCTGTGCACAGGTAAGAGTCTGACAGAGAAGCAGGATCAAACAGCTCCTAGAGCTGCTAGAGGGGAAAGTTTAATGACAAGTTATGGTGACATTTATGACCAGATTGATTATGAAGACTGAATAAATCTATGGTATATTCCAGGAGTGTTACTGTACAGCCATCTGATATAGGGGTTGCCATGGTAAGTACAGATTTTCCATTAACCAGGAAAGTGAATAGTCTCATAAAACCCATGAAACTTGTTAGTGAATAAATTGCATATGAGAAGCACCTGTATTGACCTCTATGGAAATTTAATGTTTTCAAACAATGCTGTAAAGCCTTTTCCTTGGTTATTTTTAAAAAACAATCTGTGATACTGTCAAATCAAAATGTACCATTTCTGGTGTTCCCCATGTCTTGGATGACAGCTTAGACAGATTGGAAAATCATCACTGAGCTAAAAATACTAGTGTGGAGGCAGCAGAGTAAGGAACTTAGTTACTGGATATTGTTAAATAGGACTTGTTCTACAGCTTCAATCTCGATAAAGTTCAGATCTGCAGCAGTATAAACTGGGAATTAAAAAAGTATATATGGACTGTTTATTACTTGATTATATAACTTGGGGTAAATATTTAAGGAGGCTGGTACGAACAGCAAAAAGCATTATTGATAATGCAAGTTGAAGAAACTGAGAAAAGAAAATCTCATCAAGCATTAAATGATAGCTCATGCCTGCTTCATTCCCTCCCTCCCTGTGCTGTGTTACATAGAAAAGATCTATCCTCACTTATGTTTTATAACCGCACAGAAACAATGCAAAGGTAGAAGGGAGGGTAAAGCTACGTGGTATCTTGCTTAGGCACAGGCATGCAGCCACATGTATCTTGATGTGACGTGCTGCTTGGAGCAGTACAGTGGGAACATCACTGTGCCGTTGCCATCTTCAGTGTAATACTGCTTTCTACTACAGCAATTTTGGTTTGCAGTAGAACCATTAATTTGTTACTAAAAGCCGTGGTTTTATTGTTTCTCACAAATATAAATATACATTGGCCAGTAAGTGATGATCTTGGGAAACTCCAGTGGAACACAGAAGATACATTGGTATTTCACTGGACAATAGTCTTGGTTGGTGGCATGAATTTTTGCCAAAGGGTCAGGTCAGACACTGTCTAGAAAGGAGTGTGGTACAGCTGGGGATGCCTTAGCTGATTTGATAGTGTATGTTCTTACAGAGAAGGAAAGCAAAATCATCAGTTGTGTTCCTGTGTTCCTCTTTCTCATACATAGCAGAGTGTGTCTGCTTTGACTTCTCTTTCCTGTCTTTGATACTGGCAGCTCTGTCTCACTGGCCACTCAGTGTGTTGCAAGGGCAATTTCTCAGGCAGAATAACAACTACTTGGAGACAACACTGTGTAGTAGTGGCCATGTAGCATTCAGTGAGGTCTGACTGTCCAGCAGCATGAATCCAAAGAACTGGAGTCAAAGCTGTCTCTTATCTACAATGGGTAATTTCTGATTCACTGTGTCAGGTGTATTCCTCTTAGCAATCATCTTCAGTCTCGTACATTCCTATTAGCTATTTATTTTACCCGTATACTAAGTGCCTGCTCTAATAATCATTGCTGTGTATTCAGTTCATAACACATCTTTTTAAATGCTGTATGTTCATATTTCCTAGTCCACGTGTCTTCCTCCAAGCAATACCACAGGTGTTTCATTTAGACCTCTGTTAGTCCTTTGAACTACAGAGGTTCAGCTTGTTAGCCTGTAGTCTCTCCTCTTATCAGTCACACTCGCTTCTCATTACTCCAGTTGCACAGCTACCATAATTAGATTTTATATTTTTAGGCATTCATAACACTGCTTTAGTGTATGCTGTGCTATCAGAAGCATTTTAGACAAGCTATAAGACCAAACTAATTAAAATGTTCCACAGAGACTTGTTAAAGGAGAGTTATTGTTACTGCTAAATTGGTAAATTCATGCACACACAGATGTTCAGGGTAGAGAAGGCTGATAGGACAGGTTAGTCAGATCTCCTGTGTACTGGAGGTTGCAGGATCTCACCCCATAGTATTTGCTTTCAGTTCATTATGTCTGATGTATTTTGGAGAAGATAAGTCAGATTTGGCTTTAAAGAGTTGTTTTTTTCCCTTTTCACTCCTGGAAGTTCTTCCGCCTAACCAAAGGCTGTACCAAGATCCTGAGCTTCTAACTTTGTTCATCAGTACCTGGTAATCTCAAGACTTCTCAGAAATCGCAAATAGAGTTACCCACCATATTCACAGATTGCATTTTCTAATCACTATGAGTTTGGTTAAATATTTGTAAGTATTATTTTAATCTGAATGTACACAGTTTAGGTTCTATCTTTTATTGCATTATTTATTACTAGCAGCCTCCTGCTAGAGAGTTTCTTACCAGAGGTATATCTGCTTTTATTTCCTTTCCTTAGCAGTTGCACTTTCCTCCTACTATGAGTGGCTCCTGTTCCTCTTCTCCAGTGAGAGGAAGGTCTTAGTAAATGATGGAGTGAAGCCATCTTTTCACTCTGCATAGAAGATATCTATGCATAGATAGCATACACTACAGTATTTTGTGACAGTAAGGGAAATGGGCGTGGACGGCACCCTGTGAGGTTGTGCATACCTGTAAGATATTTATAGAATTATTACTGTTTCTGTTTTAAAATGTGGCTCTGTGCAGGAGCATTTGCCATACACTCTGTGGTATCTTTTGAGATTCGGTTCATCTTGTTTTATGGTCTCTGTATGGAATGGGTGATTCTTGGATGAGAGCAGTTTTGTACACAGGAAGCTTTAAGTTTATTTACCAAAATATTTTCTGTCTCTGTGTTGAATATAATCTGAACTATTGAATTCCTTTGGCTACTAAGATAACATTCACAGACAGTATTTATATTTAATTTGTAACTTACATAATTTGTATTTATAACTATATATTTTGTAAACACTCCACCTGAAACAAGGAAAATGACCTGGTATTGTGATAGTATGCTCATTTCTATGGGAAACCAGCTTCCAAAATGAAGCTTTCTTGGAAACTAGTTACAACACATGTAAGCACTCTTCATCCTTCCGTCCCATTTATTTTAGTCTCTGCTAGCTCTATAAATGATTGCTTTGGAGAAAGGAACAACAGTGTATTCTAGCAACATAAGCATATTACTGTGTCAGTCATTCACTTATTTTAGCATTACCAAAAAATTAAAGATATATTTTACAGGCAGAACTCAATTACTGAAATCTCTAAAGGGACCAAGTAACAGTCAATATGGGAGAAGTGTATGAGAGTATTTAAAATAGTAACTGCAGTGCAAACTTACATAAATATTGTTCTTTCACAATCCAAACCAGTATATTTCCCTTCTTTTTCCCGTTGAGTGCTTGTCATTAGCTTTCTATAACTATCAATTGCAGTTTGAGTAGCACGAGTGTTGACTTCTGATTTGAAGATAACTCTTTGAAACATTTTTCATTTGTTTTATATCACATTCTGGCAATTGAACTTTCAACACCATCAGTGTGAGTTAGAAGCCACAGATTCACTAAGGGTCATTGCTTTTGTTCATTTTAGTGAAACAAGAACTCCAGACATCAAGGACTTTGGGAATTACACCTTGATACATGCAAATATATACGCAAACAGCAGTATGCTTTTCACATGGTGAAGTACTCTGTATCCTTGAGCGCACACAAAGAAAGTTTCTATGAAGTGACAAAGTTTCTACGAAGTATTTTTTGCATTTGGTTTATAATAAGCAGGATTTTGTCTGCAGGGATCTTTCTGGAAACAGGTTTCTTTGTCAAGCTGATACTCCTTGTGCTGAATCCATCATTTGTGGCTTATGCATCTCTGGAAAAACAGAGCAGTGAACTGTAGCCAAGTCTATAGATGCACCAGAGGAGTCTCTTCTTTTACGCCCCACGAAGAGATTGATGTTGTGCTTACTGTGGAAACATGCAGGTTGTTAGTGGATAAACAGGTGTGTCCTACGGCAGCGTGTGAAGAGCACTCCCGAGGGTTCCCATTGATTGTGCTCTTCCTCTGTTTTCATGGGGTAGCATTTAGAGAAACCCTGAGTCTACCTCTGTGGTTTTTATATGCCCAAAGCAGTAAATAAATCGATGCAGCTTTTTGTTGGCTCCTTAATGGGCTGAAGTACTCCATCCACGCACCGTCCTCCCAGGAGCTGTCAACAAAGCAGATGGATGAGACAGCACCGTCTGTCAGCTTGGAGACTATCCCACACAAGATCAAGACAGGTAAATGCCTTGCTCCTGCTGCAGACTGAACACTTTCAAGAGGATTTACAAATGGCAAACCAGCACCAGTTTTACTTAATACCTCAAATGTAAAGCACAGGTGGTGACAGAGAAGTAGGCTGGAGGAACTGAGGCAGTGTGCCTTGACAAAGCAGATCTCTAGCCCCATCAACAGTAGAGAAGAATAAGATGATGCCATTTGAAAACTCTCACAGCTGTTCTCTAATGTTCAGGGACCAAACACGTTAATCTTTCTTATAGACATTGGTGACATGCAAGCCTTTGGTGTTAGCATTTTCCTTGAAAACAAAACAAAACAAAAACACATGTTGGGGAAGATTTGCAGAACTCTGACTCATAAAGCTTGGCTATGGTTAGGAGAGCATTGCTCAAACCTAACCATGCACTATTTACAAAAGCAGGCCTGTTTAGAAACCAAGAGAAATGAAAGCAACTGTGGCTGGAAAGATGCCTAGCAAAAAGGATCTGGGGGTGTTGACTGAGAGCTGGCTGAACATGAGCCAGCAGTGTGCCCAGGTGGCCTAAAATGCCATCAGCATCCTGGTGTGCATAAAGAATAGTGTGGCCAGCAGGACTAGGGAAGTGATCGTGCCATTTTACTTGGCACTGGTGAGGCCCCACCTTGAATTCTGTGTTCAGTTTTGGGTGCCTCACTATAAGAAAGACACTGAGGCGCTGGAGAGAGTGCATAGGAGGGTGACAAGGCTGATCAGCAGCGGCTGAGGGAACTGGGGNAGGAAAAATCTCTTCATGAAAGGGTTGCGAAGCATTGGAACGGGCTGCCCAGGGAAGTGGTGTAGCCACCATCCCTGGAGGTGTTTAAAAGACATGTAGATGAGGTTCTCAGGGACATGGTTTAGTGCTAGTTAGGTTAATGGTTGGACTCAATGACCTTAAGGGTGTCTTCCAACCAAAATGATTACATGATTCTAACTGACATCTTGGTTTCAGAATTTGAGTACAAAACTTTTTCTTTCTCCCTGAAGACAGGAAGTTTGAAGGAAAGGATTCTCTAGTTAACAGCTTAGGCAACTCAGTCAAAGATCACTCAAAGAAGAGTAATCAATGAAAATTTATCTTTTCAGACTGCCTTTTGTTTCTTTTAGTTAGCAACTGGAATATTTATTTCATGCTACTCTGTTTGTTCAGCACTGCAGATCAACTGTATCATCACTGTGGACTCCTACAATTCAGCCTGTTTGTCCTGTAGTTTTAAACTGAGAAAAGATGCTGTGTACTGTAGAGATCAGTAGTATTTTGTGTTCAGATGGGGATAACCACATACTGTGCACATGTTCTGGGCTCTCAGACAAGTTGCATTTGCACTTTTCTGTCGTCGTCCTCCCTTCATGTAATGTGAAGGTGCTTTTTCCAACAAACGGATGGTTTGCTTTGTCTAGCAAAAGAGATTCCATTGTTATTTCTGCCTTAACAGCTCAGCAGAGGTTTTAGTCTATTTAAAGATTCTTGTAATTATTTCAGTGATTTTTATGTGTATACAGGTGGGATATATTAATGTATGAAAGGCAATATTAAGTGTCAAAGACAAGAAATAAGAAATGTGCCCATGTATGTGGGCTTTCTGTATAAACTATACAACCTCTAATCAATTATTAATCATGTTGGTTTTTTTTTATTATTATTTCTTTCCTGCTGTAAGAAATATTTCTAAGAAGCTTTACAGCCTTATTGAATCCAGCTGTGTCCTCTGTGTTCTTTGTCCATGGGCTGGTGATGACAGGAGCTATCATTGTCAGTGCCACAGTTTGGGCCAGGGTCTCTGTGCTAGCTCTGGTTCTTCAATTGAATTCCTCTCAAGTGTCTTCTGTTCTTCACAGGCTTTTCTCCCTGTACCAGCTCTCAGTTCTTAATTCATACTGAAACCACTGACTTTTCTAAAGCATTTGTCTCTAAAAATATGCTGCTTCCTGAAGCTTCGTAGTCCCAAGTCCACACTGGGAACTCCAGACAGGAGTGAGCAGGTGGCTTTCATCCTAGAGCAGCTGTGATCCGGTATAAGAAGGAAAAATACAAGAAAAACACAAATTAAGGTAGTGTAAAGAAGCAATCCAGTAGTTATGGCCATCTTGTTAGTGGGCATTATCAGCATAGCCTAACAGGATGAAGTGTGTTTTGGTAGCCTTTTTGTCTATCTCTAAAGCACTGATCCAGCAGTTTGCTGCTATATGATGTATGTTGCTTAGCCCATAGGAAAGGAGGAGGTGTTATCACAACATAGCTTCTAGAAGGCTGTAATTTGGGCAGAGTAGAAAATGAAGTTGTAGCTGGCATGTTCAGGACAATTAAGAGCTGTGACTATTCATTTAGGTTCTTACTGCACTGTTAGACAACCCTCAGGAAAAGTGATTCTGCATTTCCATCTCCGAATTTTGAAGGAGAAAATGGGAATTAAATCTGTTTAACTTGTGAGAAGAACATTTCTCATTCTGTAGAAGTGCAGTCATCCTTTCAGATGCAAGGAAAAATTATTGGTCAACTGCAAACAAACCTTAACAAGAAATATCCTTTGAAGAGTAAGAAAAAAATAGAGAGCTTGAAGAATCTGGGATGAACACATGCTTTTCTCTTGAAGCAGATTAAAATCACTGAAAGAACAATTCCCTCTAATACTGGCATATAAGCTTTTAAACCAATGAGGCATTGTATTTGTTTTTTTATTTTCTTATGCAGGGAAAAAAACTGTGGAAAAATCTTATGGCCAGCTCTCTCCTCTGAATTAATTAATCTCGGCTGAGATTCAATAGCCACAGGCTATTCTCTGCCCAACAAACAGCATAAATCCAGACTCTCTGTCATGTCGCATCTAGATTGCAGGCCGCAGCACACCTTGCAGTCCTGGTATTGGGGTTGTTCAGAATTGGGACCTGCTCATTTCAACACCTTTCTGGTTCACATAGTGAATTTTTCCCTAAAAAACAATGTACAGCAGAGACTGATGCAGTATCAGATCTTGCACTGAGTCAGTGGTAGCTGTGATGCATGTTCAGACCCTTCAGCCTGGAGGTGCTCGCTCCCAGGGCCGCCAGTTCATACCTAACCTTAGAAGATATTATTTTTAATGCAACATAACAGTTCTATTGAAATGCTGTGAGAAATAAACAAGAAATAAGAATAATTCAATGTTACCCTTCTCCATTTCCAACATATTAAATGCAGACTGAGTCTCTGTCATTGAGTCAATGCACTAGTCAGGGATTCCTGAGGCTGCATCAACCCAGGCTTAATAAACAGCAGTATTGAAGTAACAATTCTCTTTCATTTTCTCAAGAAAGTTAATTGTACTCACTGTCAGAGCAGTTAAGGACATATCTGTTTATCTCACTAATGGGCCTGTCACAGCTATCATTCAGGAGTTGTTCAAAATCTTTGGAAAATACTACCTATGTAACAGGCATATAAATTTAACAATTTACTAAGAATCCCTTTTGAAAGTTTTGGCCTACTTTTTGTCTCATTTCTTGCACACATTTTTTGGAGTGTGAGCGCATGCAAAAAATCTTTTCATGGGTTCATTGTGTTCTAGATCAACAGTGCTACAGAAGCTTTTCTTAGGTCCAAACCATCTATATTACACCAAAAAATGTGTAAATCGTATGATGGAAGTATTTTCTGAAAACATGCTTAAAATTCACTTAGACTGTTAATTAAGCTAGAACTCTCATATACAAATAGATATGCTTCCTTCTCAGCATTACAAGAAAGCAATTAGTTAACACTGGAGGCAATGGCTTTTGCCAATCAAAAGAGCTAAGCTTAACTTGTGTCTGCTTAAGCAATTGTGTTATGGAAGAAAGAAGAAAACAAGCCACGCTTATGGAATATCAATGAAATTGGAAACATGCAATGCAATGCAACTGATTCTGCTAAAAAGCAATAATTTTCCATTCATGGCACAAATGTGTTTGGAAAATGACATGGCTACTACTCAGTCTTTGAATAATATATTATATGAGTGACTTTTCAATATTCAACCTTGCAAGTTTGCTTACACATCATTGATATTATATTTTCATCACCCTTTTTCATTTTGATCTTACTATTGACAGTGTGTTCCACCTTGGCTTCGTCACCACATATTCTTTGTTTTTTCCATAAGCGAGACCTGATGAACTTTAAATAGAGCCCTTTAAATAGGGAGAAAAAGTTTTTTTTCTGTTATCACTGAATTTGACAGAATGAATCTTACTTTTTTCTTTTTTACTCTTTTTGTTTTTCTCTTTACTGTAGTGAGTTTATAGGACATAATGGAAATCTAAATTAACTTAATATTCTTAATATTTTAAAATACAGTTAGCATTTTTCATGTTGCAGACAACAGGCACCACAGCTTGTCTTGATATATATATATTTCCAGCCATAATAGCTCTGATTTAATTTTTATATGAAACATCTCTACACAGGGCCTTTTATTATTCATTTATACACTAGTATTAATGAAGTCACTGTCCTGGAACTTGGTGAGATCTGAATTGCGTTATTGACTTTGCCACAAATTTCTTGTTTGTTCATGTGAAGCCTTGTTCTCCACTCAGCCTTTTCTCCCTAATCTTGAATGTAAACTGAAAGCACAGGGAATTGTCTTGTTTCCAGTATGTGGTTCTTGCTTGGGATCAACTTTTGTTTCTGAAATACAAATGTAATATTCATTACTGCAGAGTTATTTCTATGAGAACAGTCAAAACCCCAAACCAGAGTTTACATGTTTATTGTCCCTAGAGTCTTCTGGTAGTCCATTTGTCTCCTGTTGAATGCACAGATCTTGGTTGTTTGGCATATACTGTTTAAAGACAGATGAGCATTTTTCATGATAGGTTCACCAGTGCGAACCAACTGTTCTATAGACAGACCAGTGAAAAGTTGGTTTCAATGATCAATCTATTCTTGGGGCAAAGGGATGAATGGAGAGAATTCTTGCAGCCCTTTCCTGTCCTATGCCTATCTATGTCTAAGCTAACCTACCATGGTCATTTCTAATGTTCTTCATAAAAAGAGGAAGATGCATGATCCAAACCCTTCTAACTTATTTTATTATAGTCTCCACACTGAGACTGTTGATTAGTGAGAAAATATGTATAATCTAATATTTTGCTGGAGATGTAATGTCTGCTTCCCAGATTATCAAAATGTCAATGGAATATTTTTCCGTTTGTTTTCTCTTTCTAATCAAGTTTTCTGTCTCCCTGCTGCTCTCCCACCCCTCAGTACCTTTTTTTGTTCAGCTCCCTCTTGAAAGTACAAAAGGAGCTGGTGAGTTTTCTTCCTGCTGTGAATGACAAAAACTCAAGATAGTGTTAAGCTGACATGGACTGTGCTGCTTTGCCGGCCTCTGAAATGTCATTGCCTGGGCAGCCTGCTGGGCTCTGCTGAGAGTCATGGTGCCAAGACTGCTGATGAGAAAAGAAAAAAGGTTAATTGAAGGAATGGGGTTTTTTATTAGCCAAAATAAAGTTGCCTGCATTTTTTCTGTAAGGTTTGTTCAAAGTGTAAGGTTTCGGTTTTTAATTATTTATTTTTCCCCTTTGCAGTATTGTGTTTAGTTGGTAGGCTAAAACACAGTGGATGCACAGGACCCACTCTAGTATCTTGCTTTCAACCTGGTCTCCTTGCTTTCTCTAGCAGTCCTTGAAGTAGGGGAGTACTAATGGATACAAGTGAGCTATCCTCATCTGCCTCTGCACGATTGCAAGGCAGAAAGCGACCTCCTTTATGGCTACAGAGGTCCTTGTTTCAAGAAGCAAAAAGCTAAGTTTGCCTAGAGCCCTGCTCTGTTTGTGAAGCTGCTGCTTGCCTCTCCCAGTGTAAAGTGTTGCAAAAGACAAGAGATGTCCCTGTGCACTGGCTCTGTCACTGTGCGCTGTTTGGTGGCACGGGGCTCTAGTCATAGCAGTGCTACTCTTCTGTTGTCCAGTTTAGATAAGGTATATAGGGGTGTGATCTTTTTGTACCTGTTCAGCTACTGCAAAAGGTTGTGCTGCTATGAATATTATGTGTGAAAGATAGGGGTTGAATGGAAGAAAAAGATAAGGCAAAGACAGCTAGACACACTTTTAAAAAAATCTTGTCTATCTGTGCAGAGTAGCTGCATTTCAGCTCTAGCACACCTACATGCTGCTCCCACCATCATCTCACCAGTGCAAAGCCCATCTGTTACTGATTATCTCCCTCCTGCTGTGCTCTTGTGTGTTGTCAAATCCTGATTATTTTTTCCCACACCATGCCTAGGTCGTATGCAATTCTTCCCTACAAATGCCTACTCTTCGTACAGTACGATGTGACACTCTGAGGCCAGACCGCAGCTAGGTGTTCCTTCTGGTTTTTGTCTCTGGTAGTGGCTTGGTCCCACTGATCACAGGAGGCAGATCTACCCTACTGTCCACCTTCTCTCTTTGCTTTTGTCACTGCAGTCACAGCTGGCTTGTCACCACCAAAAAAGTGCCTGTATCAGGATTTTTGTGAGTCTTTACATATCAAGTCCATTAATCTGGTTGGGTTTTTTTGGGGGGTTTTTTTTGGGGTTTTTTTGTGGGTTTTTTTTTTTATGGTGACCTAAAAATGTTACGGTATTGCTGACACAGTTGCATAATTTTCAACTGCAGTTGAGACGGAGACATGTGTCTATCATAGGGTGACTTTTTATTTTAGAATTATGAAAAATAACTTATTTAGAAAGGTAAGGATCTTTCTTACCTCCCATTCCACCTTCCTTTAGTAGCCCCTTGAAAAGCACACTGGGAGGCTGACAGAAAAATTCTCCATGGTAGCAAATAACAGGTTGAAGTCTGACAGCTAGAAAATGTTCTTAACTGTAAGTCATAGCAGTGGAGAAGACTGAAAAAAAGTCCACTTTTTCTTATTTATTAAAAAGCTGGCCCCAACTTACGTGATTCCTGTAGTTATTGCATCTCCTTTTTTATTGTAATTTTGGTAACTATTTTTTAACTGCTTTTTTGAACAAACGAAAAGAAGTAATAGCACAATGTAAATAGTTTAAATTTGTGAGACTAGGATAAAAATGTATAAACGGATGTACATATACATATGCCAGTGTATGCACACACTCATCAGTGCATACGTACAGATAGATTTATCTACAGACACATATTATATAGTGATCAAAACGACGAAGACTTGCTTAAAAATTAATAGAAAACTGGAGGTCTCCAAAATTAAAAACAAGAACTATAATAACTGGAAGTAACTAAAGGTTTCCCAGAATTTGCTGTCTGAAGATGTTATCCTTTGTTATTTGAAAAACTACAGAAACTTCCAATTGTTGCTACCAGATTATAGAACGAGTGGGAGGGCAGTGGGAGGAAAAGAGACTATTTTTTTTTTAATCTTCTCTTGTTATCAGTGCAATATTAACAAAAGAGAAAGTATTATTATTTTTTAAAAAGAAAAATTACACGTTACTTGAAGAGTTGAGGAAGTTTGCGTTTAGTGGTGGTGTGTGGTTTCTTTGTTTTGTATTTTGGGGTTTTTTTCTTTTTTTTTTTTTATTAAATTCTGTAGAGTTGGGTAAAATACCAAAGTAAAGCTCATACCCAGCAGTGAAAGGTATTATCCAGCTCCTAGTTAAGACACTGGAAATCTTCCCATTGACAATCACTGTGCATTGCATGGTGATGAAGGCAGAATACAAAATGAGAGGTAAAATGTAATCTGAGTGTTATACGTACGTACAACCCAAGTGTTGTACAAAACGATTTGCAGTGTTATACGATGTAGTAAAACTGAATAACAGTAAAATATAACCAGGATTATTATATAGCAACACTATAGAAATACAATAGTTTAAAGCAGGATAAAAGAAATAAAAACAGATACTATTAAGCAGAAAGTGACAGTAAGGAGAAAAAGACCATGTTAAGATGGGGTTTGGGTTGAAAATAGTTTAATATAGAGATTTACATTTTTCCCTTTAGAAAGGGCAATGTTTTAGAGCCTTCTTCAAAGAACTGCACTTTTGAGACTAACACAGAGGAACTTTGAAACAGAAGAGCAACATTCCCTTAAAGGCAGAGAGCAAGAGCTCTACTTTGCTTTGGAGAAGCTGAAGGAGCCACAGTTCTTGCTAAGATCTCTTCCCTTAATTTTTACAGAGATTTTTCACAGTCTACTTAGAAGGTGACACTCCCCAGGGCGTAATTTTCCAACCCACGTTGTCAGCATGACCAGGTCAGATGTTGTCACTGCTTAGTGAAGGGTAATTTGTCACAGACGGGAGCGTGGTTGCTCAGCTGTGCAGTGGTGTGTACTGATCCCACATCCTGCCTGCCACATCGGACACATATTTGTTCTGATTGTGCTTTTATAAGCTCTGTACAGCCTGTTCAATAAGTGTTCCTGTATCCTGATTGTTGCTTCTTGGGCTGATGAATTAAAGGCAGGAGGTCAGGCCTAGGAGGCAAACTTAGATTTAGCCATATTTGTAAACACAGGTTCTGCTTCTGTTATTAGATTTTTTTAGAAAAACAAAGAAAACTGATGTTCCACTGATGTTCAGTGTCTCTAATTGTAACTAAATTTCTGGCAGTTGAGTATATATAATAGCATTTCACCTACCATTTACCCCACACTGTTTCTACTTTTTTGCATATCAGTGAGCACAAATTACTACTTTTATGAATTCTGTCAATATATTACCTACCAGTAGGCCAGATCGTACTACTTTGTGGTAGAACCCTGTTTCTGAGATTGTCAACCCAAAGTTGGAGCTGGGAATTATACCTTTTTAGGTAGGACTGGCAATAATTTTGGAGAATGTAGGTGAATCTTCACTTTCTGCTGCCTGTCAGTGGCATGGTTCCCCTGATGAGTGACTGCAGGTGCATTTAACCTAATTTCTGTAGTGTTTTGCCTTATTATCCTTGATTGTAATATCAAAACTGGACAATGAATTTAGTGAACCTTCTACTATGTAGGTATTACTGAGATCTATGTGGGTATAAGCAAGGGAAACAAGGAATACTGAAAGGCTCAAAGGAAGCATTCCAAGTGTTCCCACAATCTATTAAAATTTAAAAAAATATTAGCAAAGGTATGATTGTAGAGAATGAGCTCTAAAATAGACCCCTGAATATTGAGAGATTCTTTGGAATGTGTGTATTAGCCCAGAATCCTTCATATTGGATGATCATACTATGCACTGGAGAGAAAAATTAACTAAGACTCACTCTAGATTAGCATATTGATGTTCAAGTATCTGATTTCCAAGACAAAAATTTGCAGTTGATAGAGCAATAAAAAATAAACCATATTCCCAAACCAAGTCAGAAATCAGTGGTCTTCCTCCTGGTAAATACCTGGTAATAAACTGTGGCAGATTTACGGTGTTCATCAGGTCCAAAAGCATAGGATGGATCCCTTCAGGTACCAGCGGACATCTGTAGAAAAAGAAACTTCCTTACCACATACTGAAAGGAACATGAAGAGACCAGGACTCTGAGATCATAGCCTGTGCAATCAGCACTTTCAATATTAGACTATTTATGGAGACTTTAATAATGCTACAGAATGAACATCTATCATGCTGTATAGGGTCAGGGAAGGGAAACTGCAAAGGCAGAAAGTACAAGTATCAATCTAAAGATCCTAATTTTGCATTTGAAAAGTGTCAGTTGATTTGCAAGGTTTCTGTGGAATTTGACATAGAGTTTTATTAGATTAGAGCAATTATCCTGAAACCACTTATGGACATCACTGACAAATACAGCTCTTGGGAGTGTGATTGTGAAAAGACACTCAATGTGTGTCTTGAGCAATTGACAGTGCAGGGTAATCTCCAGACTACCAAGAATTAGCCAAGTAATTATTTCTTGATCTCTAGTTCTGTATAAATATTGAGGGTTTTTTCTGGTGCAGTCATATTTTAGATTGTAAGGAACATATCATGGTCGTTCAGGCAGATGTTGGAGCACTTTGCCAGACAGATGTGATGTTTATTCGGTTGAAGTGCCAAGCTGGCAAGGAGCCTTATGGCTGCAGCGGTACAGTTCTGAGCTGAACATAATATACTCTGCCTTTCCACTGGCCTGATTAGCTTGGGCTCTGTGCCATGCTGACTGTGGCTCTGCTCTGGAGCTGACTTATGCCCAGCTGGCTGGGACTGCGATGAGGGTTCACATCAAACACAATGTAGACTTAGCCAGTAGACATCCAGTCTCTCCTTCTCTTCCCAACAGCCTCATCCAAATCCTTTTGAAGTTAAAAGAATGATTCCCACTTACTTCATTAGTCTTTCAATCAGACCATGATAGAGGAATGCATTTGTCCCAGTAACAGAGAATGCTGCTACAAGGCATTCACAAGACTGAGTTCAAGATGAGTTTATCCTCACTGTGTCATGCTCCTCTGATGTTTTCTTCCTTGCTATACTACTTTATCTTTTGCTTGTGATTACAGCACCTGCAATTATTACCCCACTTTAAGTATTTGCAGCCACAAGTATTTTTAATCTGGTTTAACCTGCTTGCCTACCTATGGCTAATAAATTCTGAATGCGCAGCCAGTTTTTACCAAATCTAATATGTCAGATGTGATCTCAAAATTATTAAGTTGCTACAACTTTTAAGAAAATAGGCACGCAAGGTAGAGGTGAGGAAGAGAAGTTGTAAACTTGGTGCATGTCAGTGAAGGAATAGTTGCAACAGGAACTCAGTTTCCTGTGAAACTCCATGCATCAGCATGAAGATACCCATAGGTAGAAAAACAAACAAACTGATGAAGATTTATTCAACTTGGAGTAAGCCAAACCCACAAATTCAAATAAAAGGCAAACTTCATAATTTTTTGTTTTACCCAGGCCACTTGACTTTGTAAATTCTCAGGAGCTAAGGCTGACTTTTACAGGACATTAACATGGAACAGGGTGCAATTTTGACTTTTCCCCCTATTTAATATATTTTCTGAAATATCTATGTATTTCATTATGGAGATTCTTCTGCTAACTTTAGTAGCTATGGGGATAATGAAAAGTTTGTTAGGACAGTGAGCAGTCAAAACCAATTCCATCATGTCTAAACTTCTAGAAGATTTACCTAATATTGTTCTGTTTACCTTATTGTATGGCTGAAGCTGATGCGGGTTCACAATGTGATTATTTTGCTTTAGGTGTTTAATTTTGCAAATTTTATTGCTAAGTAAAGTGTGTCCTGTGTAGTCTTGCTACTCACAAGACATAATTGTAATAATAACGATGAGATACATAATGACGTAGATTGAAGTGCTCTAAGCCTAACACTGAGGCAAAACTGGAATTTGTAAAATCCTTAGCAAAATTTTTCAATATCTCAGTGCATGCTTGGTCCAGCAGCACACAGCTCCAGGAGGGCAACGCTGTAGTTCATCACAACAACCCATTGTCATCTTCAGTTATCTCAGCCTACCTGAAGTGTGAACTGCAGACCTGGAAGGGGTGCACCGCGGCACTGACCGCAGGAGTCAACTAGTGCTCTGAATCAAGAGCCGTGAGTACACTATGACAAACTTTTGCCTCAAGTTAATGTTAATGGCTGGTTTTATAAGCTGCTGCAAAGCAGGACGTATTGCTACACCCTGAAATATAATGGTGTCGGTGACTGCTGGTATAATAAACTGCAGAACCTCCTCCCAACCTTTTGGATTAAGTAATAAAAGAAAATGATTAAGAGGGCAATTCCATCATTTTTCTTTTGTTGAATAAAACACCTTTTTTTTCCGTCCTGACTCGCTAACAGAGACAGCCATGAAAATGAATGATTTGGTTTCACCCAAAATGATGGATAATCCTGTTAGAAGAGCATGACGATGATAGACAGGCATCTTCTGAAGGAAAAGGTAATAGAAAAGACTGACACTTTGATAGGCACCATGATGAACAAGCCCTCAGGGGCTGTGAGTTAATAGGTTAATGGAAGTGTTCTAGCTCTCTCAGCCCCTTCTATCTTTGTGCTCGTTTTAGAGCTCCTTCAGTATCAAAAGAAATAACGTTATGAACAGAGGACAGACACATTTCGTAATGCAGCAATGTGCTTTTTTTGTGTATTTCTTAACAATGTAGTGAAACACAGAATGAAACTGCTTTCTTAAGTGCGATGTAGTGAATGCCCACTCTGCTCAGCTCTTATTAGAACCTTTACTTTTTCCTCTTTCATCTCTTAGACATTGCTTGTAGGTAATATAATGTCCTAAAGATATTGCACATGTTGAGTTTAATGACCTGTGAAATATATTGCCATATTCCTGCTGAAGTTCATAGTGGGCCACATTCTGAGGTTGACTAAACCATAAGAGAACCCAAATAGTTTCATTGACATCAACAAAATATGTGGCTGATTTCTTGGTCAGCTGCTAATAGAAATATTTCAATATTCTGAGAATAAGAAACTAAGATTTATTGTTATTATTTTTAATGGGTTATATATTTTCCTTTTTTTCCGCTTTGTTTTTTCTTTTTAAAAAAATCTGAATTTCTTCTGATAGCACAAAGTCACTGGTGTATCAATGTGTATTTTATTATTTGTTGTATGTATTGGTGGTTTTCCTTATTAACGTCTGTATAAGAGGTTATGATTTTGCAAGGCTTACCATCTTAGCCTAGCAATTAAGCTAACAAATACTCTACTAGTTTTTAGTATCTTTTGGATTATGGGGTGTTTTCATTTGAACTAACATTTTCTTACGCAGTTTTGAAAACCAAAGGCAGGATCAGGTTTTGAGAGGAAGGGGTTGGTACAGTGGGCTTGAACAATTTTATAGTAAAACTATTAATGTAAGTCAAACTAACACGAAAAACAGTAACATAAGCAAATTAATAATGAGGTAAATAAATAAACAGGAGACCTATAATGTTGGTGAAGTATGCTTTACAACTAAAAGAAAGTAAACTAATATATTTCAGATCAAATGAATGTGGTATCACACTTAGCAAAGTCTGAGACTAATGAGAAGTCATAATCATACACTTGTTTGTGTTGTTATTACTAAGAGATACTGTATAGTTTACTATATAGGATAGTGGAGGACAGATCAGCTTTCTGGCATGCTGCATGAACTTGGACATACAAAATCCTTCCCCGCACTTATCTTTTCCCTTATTTATTTTTAATGCTCTCAGACATGGATTGTCGATAAGTCTGCCCACACATGCCACATTTCTGTATAACCTCAAAAGTCATTCTTGTAATCCAAATAAGCTTGGAGTGCGTATTTTGTCAACACATGACAGATATGTTTATTGATAGATTTCTAGTCTGGCTTGAGGATACAACCAAGTTAATATAAAATATCAAGTTTGTACAGAAAAGAAATATACTCAAATCAAATTAGTATAATAATATAGTATATTTGAAAGAATACATAGCTATAACATCATAAGTGTAACCCCAGAATGAGTGCAGATCAAGCTGGTCTGCATTACTTTCGGGTATTACTAGACTTTCTAGTACATGACTGCAGGTTGCTAAGCAGGAGCATTGTGAAGCTCAGTTTCACACTATGGAATAAGATCCTTTAAGAATTACAAATCCCCTTACCATGCTGGCCTTCAACCTGAGCCCTCTACACTATGCAACAGGTTATAAATACATTACGAGGTCAAAACACTGCCAGAACAAAATACTTCACAGCACAAAGTCTGTCCTTGTGTAGAGAATGTGAGGACACACTACACATCAGGAAAGGTAGCTAAATTGCTTCCTGTGCTTTTGGATGTTATTCAGGTCCCAGACACTGAGGATTAAGAACACAGCAGATTATGAGGTTCAGTCTGTTTTATTTCTTCTCACAGGATATAGCATTTAAAAAAAAAATTAAAAAAATCTGTGATTCTTATGTATTAATCACTAGTTACTGTGGATGATATCACACTTTACAGCCTCTGCTCCAGGGAGCTTGCACACTACATCAAATAGCACACCATAAACAAAGCATGCAGCAAAGTGCCACAGATAAATTAACTGGGAGAAGACAATCTGCAACTAATCCTCATGGGTATTGTACCTGCCTCGCTTCCTGTCCAGCAATGAACTGGTTAATTCTGTCACTTGTAGAACCTAAAACTGCTCAAGTCAAGGGGCTATGCAAACTTGTATCATATTAGCTAATGATCTGTTAAAAAGAATAGATGCTTACCCTTCTGGAGCAAGTCACTATATGTTTTTGTACCTTGGTTTTCCCACCTGTAAAATAAAAATAATTATTGCAAGTTTCCTTTTAAAAATGCCTAAAAGATGCAGAGCAAGAGGGAGGTGATGCGCGTCTGGAGCGTTAGCGTGTGCGCACCATTGCGTGGCTCACCGCTGTGGTACAAGGGAAATGAAGAAAAATTCGCTCGCAGCCCATTGCGTTTTCCGCACGTGCTGGCTGTACAGCGGTGCCAGCGCCGGCCGGCCCCTTGCAGCCCTGCTCACCGGCACAGGAAGGCAAGTGGAGGGGTTGAACCAGCTCTGTGATTTACTGCTGCCAGAAAACGGGGAGCTTAGAGTGACTTCTGGCTTTACAAGGATATTCAGGGCTGTGGTGAATTACCCACACACGCTTCAAATGCAGACTTATTTAGAGCTTATGCTTTTTGTGCTATGTTTAGACTAATAGGTTCATGACTGGCACTTGTAGCTATAGAGACAATTTAAGTAATAATAGTAATGGGTTGTAGATAACTGTGTTTTTACAGCACACTGGCATATACATAACCCATCGATACTTGAAAACAAAAATGCTTTTGAAATAAAACCCACTACAGCTTTAGTCCAGCACACTTTCTGGATCACAGATTGTCCATTTCTTTCATTTGTAATATGCCATCAGTGCCAATTATCTTTGTAGCTTACTGTTCTTTTCCATAGAAAAAAGCAGTTGACATTAAGCTATGTTCTAAAAGAACAGGCTGATATGAATGCTAAATTAATACATACGCATGCACATATATCTCTGTTTTAACTGCGAGGCAGATATTTCAAATGTATCAGAGGACTTTGTCATTTACGTATGAAAATTAATTCATAAATATTTTTTGTATTTACAGCAGTCCTGACAGAGTTTATCAAAAATGAATCACCTTACAGAACTATCAATGGATTAACAAAAAGAATCTGATCTAATATTCATGACACGGGAGACAAATGTAAACGGCCAGGCAACTTCATCTTTTTATTGTTACAGAAATGTTGTTTTTTTCATAACTTTTCCTTGTAGATTTTGTTTTCTCATTTCATAACTGCTTTAACAAAAGAACTGTGCCACCAATTTTGTTATATTGCATTATTCATGTGGAAATATACACCAAGTTCAATGCACAAGGGAAAGAAATACAAAAGAATACTATATTATTATTCATATAAAAACAAGAAAGATTTCAGAATCATGCTATCCTGTTATATTTATGACCCAATAATACCCTTCAACTGTGCAGTTCTTAATGTGCAAACACATCTTGCTGCCCTGTTGCTCACAGAAGTCTTAGTATCCAATTGTTTATCCTGATTACCTCTATCACTTGATTTAGCTCTGAGACCCAAGCAGCCAATAACTAATTTGGGGAAAGAATCATTCTTACAGTCAGGTCTGTAACCCAATCCACTAGTTGTAATGGAAGTTATTAGGTTATTATACAGGACTATGCAAATAAAATAATACTTTTCTTAAGGAAGTGATTGTACTCATGCTGGACTCTCAAGATTCTTTGAGAGCCATTCCTATGCTGATGGTATCGGCTTTAGGGTGAACTCGGAATGAAATGTCCTTAGCTCAAGCCCAGAGGGTCCTGTCTCAGCTTCCCGCCCTTACTCACCTGTCAGCCTGTTCCTTTCCCGCTGATGAAGGAGCAAGCAGTAGTGAACCCAAAGCATTTCTGAGAGACGTCACGATCTCACCTGTCTGAGTGCTTGGAACTTTATTGAGGTCTCTGTTTCACTACTGCATAATTTACGTGGTGGTGTTTAATAACGTTCCTGGGTTCGATTCTCATTTGGTGAAAAACGCCATGGATGCAAGGTAGGCAGCTTTACTGCACACAGTACTTGCCCCAGCATGGTCTTCTCGGAGTCAGTATTGCTGTTAGACTACGGGAGATGGAACATTAAGCTTTTCCAGCCACTGCTAGCATGACGTGGTCTGCTCAGGTAGTGTTATCTTCCATTCAGAAGTAATTAGTGTACTCAGTATTGCAGGCATACCATTTACTTACTTTCTAATTTAGTACTATACTAAGGACAAATTACTTTCCAACAGAAAATGTCAATGGTTTCTTAGCAACCAGAATTACCTGAGAGCTTTCCTTTCATGTTAAAGCCCATCATAAGTGCGTCAAGCTTGGTGCTTTCTACCTCATGTTAGGACTAGGGACTGACTGCTGCATCCAAGCAGCAGAGCAGGTCTCTGAAGTCGACTTCTTGTTGCATGTGCTAGAACCAGAACTTGAGAAGTTGCTGACTTGTTCCGTCAAAAGTTGGGTGGTTTGTTTAAATTAATTTTAACAGTTGCTTGTATGAAGCAGAATGCTGCTTTAAGTGGGGTTTACCACCAGATCTTTTCTTTTGTGTGATGGCTTGATTTCATGCTTAGAAACTGTGAAATGAGAAGTTACTGAAAAAAATCCACTGATATGAACTACCTTCCAACTGCATTCTTACAGAAACCAAATGGTACCAATACCACAGTCTGATCTAATACACATAACTTGAAGTGCAAATAAAAACATCTAATTATTTCTTCTTATAGTTGTTGGAGATATTGCACCCTATAGATGTATCTTTTGCCATAAACTGAACAAATAATAGCTGCATTGTTTTTAAACTAGGTGTCTCCTAGAAGAAAAAGAAGCCTTAACTCAGGGCTGTTTGGTGGCGCAGAAGGCAGAGGAAAGCAGAAAGAGGTGGGAAGCCATTGCATATAAGCCAGCGGTAAGCAATTCCTTTTGCTGTTACAGTGCCTGGGAAATACAATGATACAAGATTATACTTGCCGCAGCTATTGTCTAAAGACAAACGTTAATTGCCAGTGGTTTTTCCATCTTTAGAGTTGAGAGCAGTGACCCTCCAACTATTGAGTACAAGTTACTCAGCCTTGATTTGTCCATCATCCTGTGAATATGTATTTTATTCCCCAGAAAAATGAATAACTGCAGGAGAGCTGCTCCCTGAGCAAAGTGCAGAAGCTCATCTCGGCCCTTGAATACCCTCTGCAGATGGGCAAACAAACAACAAAAGCATAGGAGCTTGCAGATGCTTTGTATTGGTGTTCGTGAAAGATATACTTTTGTCTCAGTACTTAATACAAATTAACTGTTTAGTTCAGGTTTTATTGACTGAATCCCTACAAGCTGTTATAGTGCTTAGGCAGTTTTGTGGTCAATTTAATGAAGAAAAAGGAAAAAAATAAGGGGCTTGCTGGCATACTCTGTTTCTGTTTTCAGTTCTTTTATCAAAGGACAGACATGGTGTCGATACACAAATCAGAAAACAAAATATGAAATTTGTCTTTGTTAGAGTTTGTATGTGGACAGAAAAAAGCTTCAACTTGTGGGATTTGGTAAAATTAAATATGCCCACCGGGGAAAGTTGTTATTGGATTTCATAAGGAAAGATTGATTTCAAAAAGCTCAGACTGTCATATGAACACTCACTAAAATCAGTATTTTTATACAGCAAAAGCATAAAAATTCCAATGACAAAGTGAGTCACAGTTTTTTCATGGAAATGGGTTTTGAAAGCACCTTGAGAAGAACGAGACAGTTGCCCTAGGGTTGGCATGGTGATAATCCTTTCTTTTACTGTACACCTGAACAAATGGACAAATTAAATTTGCACATTACTTGACATTGTCAGAGCTTCTGTTGCCTTTTCAGACATCTTTTTTTCAGTATTTCTTTTTTCTGAACGTGATTTTATTATCTTAAATGAAAGGATATATTTCATACCATACCTATGCTATTGCTAAAACTTCCATCTTCTCACCTTCAGCTTCTCCCAGTTGTTACTGGCTTATTAAAGATACTTGTGCTACACCCATGTAGACTCGGTGTATTTGGATGTGCAGAAAATGACTTCCAACAAGGAAAGCATCTCAGCAGCAGACTGGCTGTGAGGTAATGTTGTTTGAACTTTAATTGTGTTCTGAATACAGCCTGAAGTGATCCTCAGTCTTTATGGTTTTGTTCTGTTGAGTTTGTTTGTTTGTTGGATCTGAGTCAGATTTGGGGAGATGCCAGACTGTGGCCCAGTTTGCTTTCACCTAAACAATTATATCATTGACCCTGCTAGGAATAAAGACAAGCACGTAAGTGTTTGACCGGCAGGTGTGCTTAGCTACAAGTACATTGTAGGTCATAAAAATAGACTAAGGATCTTTTAAGAATACTTTATAAGTGACACATTTCCATGTCACACATCACTTTATTTTTTTATAACCTTAGAATTAAAATGTGTACTATGACTGATAAGAAATATATATAGATACTTAAGATTTCTAAGAGAGTTGAAGTATGAAAGTTGCAGAACTAAAGCAAATTCTTGTAAGAATAGTAAATCCACAGAAATCATAGAAATGCAGATCACTGCACAGATAGAGACCAACAGAAGAAACCAATAAGCATAAGGATGCTCAAGGAGAAAAGTGATCACAAAAAATAAAGGAAAACTTACACTGGTCTAAATACATAAGAAGGAGAACAAGAGAATATAAGTATGAAAATTAACTTGAATATCAGTACTTTTGCAGAAAAAAAAAATCCCTCAGGCTGTTGTCCATCTGGTGCCCAGTTTGTTTCATACAAACAAGGTCATTTTAACAAATGCATAAGCACATTCATAGCTAACAAGATTTGTAACCTGCATTGAATTTTGTGTTTATATGATGTTTATTTAAATTGCTATGTCCATTAAAATTAAGCTGTGATTTCATAAGCCTCTGCATTTGCTCCAGTTCTACGAATTTCCCTTTCCTACCAGTATTTTATATTTTAACTATTTATGGTAACTAGCAGGAGGAAAAGCTGAACTGTTCATGTTTTTAATAGGTGTTAGTAAATGATTGTCAATACTGTGGTCGCCTCCAAGGTCTGCACTAGGCTGTTGCGGAACAATATATTTATTTAGTCATGTGTTCAATGCCTGGGATATTAGAAAGATACCGTAATTAGTATAATGGCAAATGTAAAACCAAAGTTCTGTTGTTGCTGTAGTAAGTTAAACTGACTTGTATTTTTCCTCCTCCCTTTCTAGATCCTTCCAAAATACGATTTGCTGGGAATCCACGCATGCTTTCTCTGTAAGAAGTCAATGCCTTTTTTCCAGTACTATGGAAAAAAACCAAACCTGTAATGTGTGGGTTGCTTATACAGCTCACTCTGCTGGTTAGCCTACTGGGCTCTAAATCTGACCTATTATTTTTGCTTCCTTCAGTACATTTGCTTGCATTTAATGCCTCGCCTCTTTTCCCTCATGATTTCAATGGCTCAGTTTTCATTATGGTAAAGATTCCACTAAGGTTCTGGGTAGAAACTGAATTTAAAGTAGTATGGTTATTTTAAAGTCTCTAACTGTTACAGATGAGTAGTAAAATATTGGGAATATTCCTGCTATCTGTGCTTCAGGAGAAAAAAAAGGTATATACACAAAGTAGAGGTACAAGAAGGTTTCGGAGGGCAGAGAAAATGCATTCCAGTGTGAGATTTCTGTTGAGCTTATAAAAAAGAAAGTTAAGCCTTTATAAACACCTTTCTGCAAAGAAAATATGAAATACTACAGTGTTCTTTAATCTACCAAAGAAAAATGTAGGAAGAACCAGCAGCTGGAAGCTAAAGCAAGGCAATTTCAAATTAGAAATAAAGCACATGCTGTTGCTTTTTTCTCTCTGTTTCACAGAGATGGTAATTAAACTTCAGGACAGGCTACATGGCAATAGAAAATGGTAGACGTCATCTCTGGAGGCTTTCAGATACAGTCTAGCTACTTTCTGAAAGTTATTTTTTGGCTGAATACAAGTTATGAGGGCTCAATATGAGAGGTAATTGGATGGAATGTAAGTATCTGTGAAAGAAAAACTCAGTGTAGATGAACTAATCTCTTCTCCTGGCCTTAAATGTATGAAAATAGAGATTACATTACTGGAATGTATTTGTTTCCTATACTTAATTGGTTTTCTTTCAGGGCTCAAAAAATTTTAGTCACTGCAGCTTGCATCACTAACCGTTAAGAATTCAAAACAATGTTCTTTACTGTTTGCTGAATTGTCACATGCTATATGTCTCTAAATCCATCTGAATGTGAAATTTCCAATTCCTGATTAGCACCAGGAGCCCAGTCAAGGATGACAGAACAGCATCCAATTTTGTTTATCTCTACTACAATTACAACAGTCAAAAGCTGCGTAAGTGCCATCCTACAGCTTAAATCTCCTGAGGAAAGACTGCTTGAAAATATGCTATATAGCAGGGATTATTGATGGAAATAAGGTGTCTGCCAGAAAATTTAAAAAATGAGACCTTCCTAGCATGTATTACAGCACAAAGGTGTAATCCACAAAGAACGGACTGTCTTTAGTGTGAATCTCCATAGACGGATTCCCTGCAAAGCACTGGGCAGAAGGTGCCACACGATAGCTGCAATAGCTCCACTCCCACAGCAAAGTGCTTCCTTGGTTCCAAGGACACTGAGCATGGTCCGATTTAAAGTTTCCACATTCTGTCTGAGCAAGTCAGAAATTGCAGAGAGGTTGTATCGTATGTACGATAGCGAGAATGTTCAGGAGAATTGGTGGGGTGAGGTTAAGCCATGCCCAAAATGCCCTATCAAGGAATTCACAGGATTATTTTCTGAGAGGAGTGTCAACTACTGCTGCATCACTGATTTTATACAAAAATGTGTGCAGCTACTCTGCCCTAATCCCCATTCTTCCTTGTTATGCCTTGCTGTATTAATCTTCCTCAGCTCTTACTACCAGAGTGAAAGCGATTCCACTCTTTGTTTTGATTGACTTTGTCTCATTGGATATTTATCTTCTTCCTATTTCTGATAGCTACTGAAGTCCTTTCTCCCAGATGATGTATTAATTCAGTTTGTTTGGTTTTTTGTTTGTTGGGTTTTTGTTTTTGTTTTGGGTTGGTTTTTGTTGGTCGGGTTTTTTTGGGTTTTTTTTTCAGATTTTATTAATATCAGGCCAGGAGAAAAATATTTATTAAATAACAGTGACTGTAGACCGTTCACTGCAATACTGTTAAAGATTTTTAGGAAAATTATGCTGTCTTCTTAGCTATGGTCTTCGTAAACAAATGAAGTATACCAGCATAAAACTCTTCAGAGTTTTATGACAGATGTTCAGAATACAGTGCTTTGGTTACTCCAAACTTGAACATGGGCAGATTGTTGACAATTGGCTTTTCCCAGCTCCTATGTGCAAAGACCTTTTGATGGTCAATATTGCCATCCACCCTACCTCCATGCTCTCATTGCTTCTGATCAAAAATCTTTTAAAGCCAGGGCAATGGTTAAGAGGAAGGATTTCACACAGAAAGGCCAGCAGTGCTTTCACTTCCCTCAAAAAACTTCCAGTGTTGTGAAAAAAAATCAACCTATCAATCGTGACTGATCTAAGCCTTCAAGCCCAACTCAATCCATTTTGTGGGTTTGACCTTCCAGCTGGTGGGATGCCTGAGGTTCAGTGCAAGAGCCACAGTATCCTCAGGTTCCAGTTGGCTTGCATGTTTGAATCTGGGGGCAGACAGTCCACCCGAGTGCAGATAATTTTTTTAAACTCTTCATGAATTTGAATCCTAGCTTGTGCATCTTGTTCCAAATTGAATGCATCTCCTCTTTCCACCACATCCTATCATAAAGGTACTTCCTGGGTAAGAAATTGCCTCTATTAGCATTTCTGTCATGCAGAACAAGTGTTCTGTGTTGGCAGCTCTTTTTTACTACAGGTTTCAAATGTGAATTTTATATAAATTTCATGCCGCGATTTAAATTGTCTCCGTTGAAGAACGACTACCTGTAACACTCTTTTTAGTTGAGAGTCCTCAAAGAATCCCAACTGTAGGACTCAGCAGTGGAGTGAAAAATCAAGAAGCAGGTCTTAGGTGAAGGAACTTTTAATCCAAAGCATTTTGTCACAGTAATTTCAGCTGTTTCCTTCTTAAAGATGAAGGCTAGCTATGACTTTTGAGAGTGATGGTATTTCTGATGTTCTACATTCCTAAATATCAGTTCCCAGGTGTGAAACTTGGCACTAAGTTGTTAGATCATTTTGCTTTTGATATCTTCTTCAAAATATCCTTCACATGTAAGGAAGAATAATTTTGAAAATCCAATCAGCAACACATATGGTGTGCTGGCTGTATTTCCTATACATCATATCCCCGTAGAGGATATGGGAGAAGCTCAGGGGAATTTTTCACAGATTTTTAATGCTGTCCAGGATTTCACCCACAGAAGACCAGTGGCATCTCACAACAGATACACTTCAATAGTTTTGTTGCAAGGAACTCTGCTTTGGAAAACAAACAAACAATGAAAACAACCCTATACACAAAAAAGTTCTCATTCAATGGCAAATAACTTCTCTCTCCTCCTTCCCTTAGAAGAAGGAATCTGAAAAAGCTGTTGAAGGTGTATGCATTAGAAAACATTGTGATAAGAGCATTTTGCAAAACACTTTTAAGAAGAGCTTTTATCATGTTTACCAGTACAACATCCAGTGCAGAGTTGCAATCAACTCCCTGTTAAAGAGAATTAAGTTAATTCATTTTCATGTTGTGACCTGCACCGGTTTAATTTACCTTATGCTATTCTGCTTGTTAATACAGGCTGGACAAAAACACAATAACTTCAGGTTATGTTATAATAAGTGTCTGATTTGTGATGCAGTCTACCTCTTCAATGACTGCACTGCGCAAATTAATTAATACCAGATCATTATCTTTAGATGGCAGGCAGATGTTGAGGTTATGGTGTTTGTGAACCCTAAGCGCATTTTTTTTCCTGTGCAGATCATGAGCAGTTGCTATATAAATTGAGGAGCCAAGGTCTAGGCCTTCTGGCAGTCAATTGGTTTTGTAATTATCTTAGTAATAGTTCTCAATTATTATTCAGTAAAGGTCGTCTTTCCTCTGCTAATGGGTCATGGCACTCTCTAGGGATCCATCCATGGGCCAGTTCTCATTTTTCTCATGCAAATGACTTGCCATCTGTGTGCCATGCAGGTTCATCTAAGGCAGTTTCAAAAACGCTGATTATTAATATCAAAGTTGCAGGTTCTGACAAGATTGTAGAATTATTTAAAATGTTTTAAAAGATGAACTTTGGTTCGTAAATTTATCAAGACTCTTTATTAAATGATGTGGACACATTAGTGGCAATTCACTTGCAGTTAATATAATGATTAAAAATCCAAACTTTTTTTTTTTAACTAGATCATATGTATTCTACCTGCTGATTTCTATCTTCAATTTAATTCACAAATTTTTATGTTTTAAACACATATTGGAAATGCTTTTTCTTTGAAATTAGCTGCAGTCTGTAATGTTAACATTCAGACAGATTACTGATGTACATGGGAAATTTCCAGACCTTTGGAAAGTTTAATTATTTCTGAGTTCCGTATTTTAAATAATATTTCAGGCTTTTAGTGTGGTTTTTTTAATGCTAGTTAATATAGCTCCTGTATATGTTCATTCAATAATACATTGGGTTTTTTCATAGATACAGTTGAAATGCAAGATCTTCTCTGTTACGAGGAAAAGGAGGAAAAAGACTGCTCCCAAAGGAGTAGTGATCATATATTGCAGACTATTTCTCAAAAACACTACAGACTTAGACATTAATAGAAGCTATACTCCCAACACAAGGTAGTTGTGCTGAATTTTCCTGCTGTGAAAGTCATCACGCGTGCCCTTCCGGTTAGCATTTCCCACAGTCTGAGAGTTTTGCATTTCTGTTGATCGTACGAGCTCAAGCAGGCTCTGAATCAACGAGCTCTGGAGATGCAGCCTCTCACTGCCCTCCACCCGCCGACAGAGCTGTCCGGATCACGAGCTGTAGGAGCTGTGAGGCTGCGATGTGCACAGCTCCAACCTCACCGCTGTTAAACCCAACCCTTGCGCTACCTAAATGATGGTATGGCATGGAGGGACCCTGCCCTGCTCTGCCCTCTGTGTCAGGGCTGCTCTTATCCTCTGCCATGATGTTCCTGTTCCTCTGCCTCTCCTTCCTTTCAGCAGCACTTTCTGCAGGCACTTATGGTTAAAAAACCCCGATGCCCTTTTTTTCTGCTCTGTCCTGCTGCTGACTCGCCTGCCTTTATTTCTGCTCCATTGTATTTATTTCTGCCGTGTGATTGCCTGGGGGAAGTTAGATTCCTAGCCAAAGTTATTAGACTTCCACAGAACTTCTTTATTCCTTTCACTACATCATGTTTACATTGCAGGTTGTGCTAACAATGAATAAAATGAAAAAGTTAACAAAACTGATAAAGTCATCATTTGCTTCTACTCTATTGTAATAGCCATGCTGTAACTGGCACTGTTTCATATAAAATTACCATATAAATTGCGCCATCCAAAGCTGCAACAGAAACAGCAACAGTATTTACAATAAATGGCAAATCCCTGTTAATTATTGATAGCCTAATAAACACACCATTATAATTCATTCTTATTATCCATTATTAATAATAACCCTTACTTAGTATTCGTTGTGTAAGGACCAATTATGATTAACTGTTCTAAAAATGAATGGTCCACATGAATGTTTCTGTTTTCAGAGCCCTTGCCATTGAAGGAATGGCTTTCCAGATTAAAATGCTCTGTGCAGTCAACAGGACAAAACACGACTGTATCTAAACAGCTGGCCCAGTGTCCTTACCCTGGTGTCTGTAAAAAGCCGTTACAGGCCCTGTCAGAGGCGGTTAAGGATACAGTTTCTTTGGAGGCCATTACTTGCCCCTAAGGTGATGAGCTTATGACCTAAAGCATGAAGTTGTGCAAAATAATATTTTTTTCTATTATCTGTGGATATCCATAAAGTATTCTAATCTTGTACTTGAAATGTACTGGTCCTTTAGGATGGGATCCAGGTGACTATATAAGCAATATAAAATAGGCACATGCAAGTGATCCAGATGCTCTAAGTTCTTTTTCATACCAAATTTAAAAATCCAGCCATTGCTAGATTTACTTCGTGCCACCCTAAAGTAGGTGCCTACAGTTAGACGGATAAATTGTACCCTAAAGCCCCCTGAATGTATCACCTAGGTTTCTGTTGACTAGGAGCCCAGAAAACTAGTTCAGATAGAGGGAGGTATTTTCTTTTTCCATCATGTTTTATATTTTCAGACCTCTGTTCAAAGTTTGGCTCAACAGACGATTATCAGTAACAAATAGCAACAAAGAATACTGATCTCTTACAATGCAGACCTAATGCCTGCCTTATTTGTTTCAGCTTTTAAGCTTCTGACCAGACTTGGGCTCATTTTTTGCTTTGTCATTTGTTTCAGGTTTTCGATGCACTGGTAACTCCACTGTATCTCCTGTTAGGTGTTACCTGCTGCAATTTCCATCTGTTATGAAACGCCTTGGGACTACGAACCAGTGGCCACCAGTGAACGTGGAATGTGCTCCTGTGTGCCCCACATCTTGGAAGTGCCCTGAAGCTTTCACAGTGACTTCAGTTGAACAGAGGACAGAAGTGTGATCACTGCATGCCAAGGTGAGACCTTTCTTCAGATGTGACTGTATTCCAGACTGCTTTATTAGGGGGAGTTCAAAGTACACTGCAGGCATTCTTGAGGTATCCAGAGTTTCTTGGCACAGAGTACTTTCAGCATATGCACTTTTTGTTTGACAAGGGTTCTCCACTGTCTTTCCCCAAATGGCCACTTCAGAACTTATAATAGCTGATATGCTTTGTATTTCTCCATGATGTGCCAGTTCTCACCAGCTGTGGTTTTCCAAATACAGTGCTGCACTATAAAGCAGCCAACTGACTTGTAAGAAGATATGAGTTTGCGCACCAAGGAGAATCTAGCATAATTATTCAACTGAAAATATAAAACATAATTTCAAAGAAGGAAGAGAAGAAATCCAAAATGTATATAAATATGATATATATAAAAATATTTTGATACTTCAGAAGCCCACGCTTCATTTTTCAAATAATGTTTTACTCTGCTGTATACATAGCATCCAAGACATACTAAACATTTTTTAGCAGGTAAGTAAAGATTCATATAGTTTGTGGACACAGAGTAGTACATAAACCATGTAGTTCAATAAATGCTTTGTTTCTAATTCTCACATACGTTACACTGTGGTTTCTCTGGAGTAATTCCAAAAAGCCATTTAAAGGTAAGTCCTGGCAGCAGAATGGAGATAATGGAGATAACTTGTGGCACCCCTGTGAGCAGCAGCCCAGGCTGGATGCGCGTTAACGCCACGCACGCGCTTCCCGCTTCTCACTTTCTGTGAAGTTGTGCAAGGCCATACCCAACTGTCACTTCTTAACCACTGTTTTCATTGCCCAGGGGAGGTGTCTAGCACGCTTGGTGGCACAAGTCACACCTTCATCTCGAGGTGTTGACACATCTGAAATAAGAACAGAATTTGAGCTCTCTTTAACTGATCAGTAGCCCTTTACACGGAGTCGTTAGGCAGTTCTCCCAGCTGCTTCATGAGGTAATTACCTATTGATCTTGTCCATTTGACAGATGATGAAAATACTCATACTGTGTTTCAAGAAATGATCACTTTTACACAGTCTGTTATTTTTCCTGATCAAGAGAGCAAAAAGCATAACCTTGGAAAATATTTTTTAATCTAGTTTTGTCATGTAAAATTCTAAGTGAATGGCCTGAGCCTTATTCTTGGACAGGACTCATGATCAGAAGCAAATCTCGGGTCAAAATTGCTTTGTCATCTAAAACCCTGTGGTAGACTGAGGACATGCTCTGTAAGCCATCTGATCACCCATGGGCTTTGGCTGGTACATACATGTGTAAATAAACCACCCTACAAGTGCCATATAGCCAGATTCCAGAGCTTTCATCTCTCCTTCATCAAGAGACTTACTGTACAATAATAATATTCACTTTTTAATGAATAGTAGTTTACTTTCAAGACATTTAAGCACATATGCTAATTCATATAATTTTCTAATTAATGTATCTCTAACCCTTACGAAGTCTTTCTAGGGGAAAAAAAGCGCTCTAGAAATACTATCTAGGAGTGAAACTCTGACCATCTACTATTATTGAAAGCAGTCTGTGAAATCATTATGTTAATTTTCTAAATGTGCTACAAAGAACACAACCAAGAAGTCAGTATTATTATATACACTTCCATTATGCAGCCTAACTGAACAGCACTATTGTGCTTAAAAACAAACAAGCAAGTAAAAAATGAAGGATTTTGATCACAGAGAAATCAGTTTTTTCATGTGCTGCAAATAGTACCAAGGCAGCAGCATGCCTAATTGTCAGAAGACAGATAAAGAACAAAACGAAGTGAGGAATATAATGAAACATAATTCATTTTGAATGCAAAATATTTGATATATTTAGTTCTCTTTTTTAAAAAATTATTTGGTTTGTTTTCAAGTGAAGAAATATACATATTTTGATCACTTTGCTGGAACCTCAAAACATGGAAATACAGCAACAACAAGACACGAAAACTACATTAAATGCCTGCTGGAAGGTGTCTTTGTTGCTGGGGCAACTGCAAGAGCTTTCACTATTTTTCCAACTGACTAACATTTGCAGAATTTCCCACCTAGTGCAGGAAATGGTGGCTGTTTGCATAAACATATATTTAAGGCTTAAAAAAGCCAACTTTGAAGTTAGTCCAACTGTTGGTGTTTACAGAGGAACTAGTGTGTCAGGAAAGTAGCTGCCTGTTCTTCGGCTTGCTGTGGCAAATCTGCCATTGAATTTAGCAAGACAAGAATGAACCTTTTACTCCTCTTGTGGCTAATATATAAAACTCTGGTGCAGTGTACTCCTCTTCCATCCTCCACGCTTTCTTTTGTGTATGGTATAATTATCAGTTGCATTTAAATATTCTATTATCATTATCTGAATGGAACCTGGGAGCTTTTACATTTGCAAAACCCACTTCATCCTTCTGTAATAAAACCGTATACTGAACACAGGATAGCACCAGGCAAATATCAAACTGTCTGATATTTAGAAGATAAAAGATGAAGAGTATTATATACTTTCATAGATAAACGAAGACTAGTAGATAAATTAAGGCAACTAAACTTATTAAGCCCAATACACAATCATTTGACAATTTAATGACTAGCTATTCAATAAATATTTGCTTGTCAGACTAAACAAAAACTTAAATTAGTCTTCATAGCATGGGAATGCCAGAAAGGTTTTTCTTTAACTTCACTTTTCCATTTAAGGCTTTCATAAAGGCAGATTTTGATAACCTAGGAAAGTAGATCTGGGCAATTTGTGAATGCAGTGGGAAAATATTAATAACAGCACCAAGTAAGTTATATTTTAGGTTTCTGCCATAGAGACAAGTTCAATAACCAGGTCAGCTTCCTTAGGAGAAAAGAAAGCAAATACACCCAGCTTCCCACTGGAACTTAATTTGATGCAGATGAATGAAACATCAGTAGGCTTTTAGACATAAGTGAATAAGGAAACAAATAAAAGGCAGTTCTTTCTGTTGTGAGATTTTTTTACTATTATTTTGCAGTTCTAAGTTTTGAAGCCTTCCTGAAAAAGTGGGACTTAAATATAGATCTTTGTTTTAAAAATGACTGAACACAGGAAACCTGGGCACATCACTTTTTTTCTGTATTTGAGATGAGAAAAAAATCCCTGTAACCCCTGTAATGTGCTGTATTACTGTGCCATATACCACTTTAACAGTAATCTGAGAAGGTCATTATCCGGGACTCAAGCATAGTTGTTAGGCATATTATATTGTGGTTTGATTTTGTTTTTTAAGTTCACTGAATGCATTTCAGTAAGGTTTTACTAAGGATCATTTTTACCATTGGTTTTAGTCTCCTTTCATTCATGACACAGCATCCATGATTACATTTACTGCCTTAAATGCTCTGGTTCTAGAAGGTTTCATAGGAGAGGCTTTTAGCAAGTGTAAGTTACAGATATAATTTCAAATTTCCCAATATTGATTTGGAATAAATTAATTTTAGGAAGAACTGGAGAAACTGATTGACACTGTTAGACTAATGCTTTCAATATCCATACAAAGGATACATACATATGCTTTCAATATCACATATGATGCTTTCAATATCCATACAATTCTAGGTATACTTGCCACTCCCCTCTGGATGGCTCCTCTGCTCTGACCTTGGGGTGAGAACTGCCCGATGTGCAACTTCTGCATCCAACATCCTTCTGGAAGAACGAGGTGGGTACCAGAGAACACAGTGATAAGGACACTGAAAGAGAGAAGTCCTGAGACTGGAGTGAGCGAGGAGACTGGTGTGAGAGAAAGGAACAGATTACAGGAGTGAGACCCCCAAGTTCCCAAGCACCTTTTGCTGTGTTTTTTGCTGTGAGTTGAAGAACTTCAATGGCAATAGCTCTGCAGTGGGGGAAACAGGAGCTGTAGTGACTGGAAAAGAATCAAGGGATTATTTTATTCTTCTAAAGGCCCTGCTATTCCATTTACAGAAGGTGCAGTTAGTATCACAATACTTGGAGATACTTTGGTATATTTTCTAATACTAATAGTAGGATAGAGTCATATTATTCCCCATTCATTCCTGGCAGTATGGAAGTGCCTCTGGCAGCCAGTGCCAAGGACCCGTTATGAAAACAGAAAAATGCCACAAAATGTTTATCTAACCCTATAGTCATAATGAGCTTATCCAGTGCCCCAAGCCTTTCTAAGAAGGTTCACGGAGCGTTCAGCACACGGAATGGTGTGGTTGGCTGCATGCACTTGGGGGTGCTTTGTAACTCTGACAAATGACCTTAGGGACTTAGTTAACCAAGAGCATCAACAGTAACAGAGCTAATGCTTACTTTTAAAAAAACAGTGCAGCCAAGGTGTAAAAATGCATGCAGGATTTTTAAAACTTCCTAGTAAGAGAAAACACTGTTTGAAGCCATGGAAGCTGCATATCTACTGGCACGGCAACGAATGCAGTTTGTTTCTCCAGTATTGCCCTGAAGTATCTTTAGAGACTCACATATAAAATGCCAGTTTCCCTGGCCTGCAGAGGATAATTACATGTGGAATGCAAGCACGGCTCCAAACTGGACAGGATTAGATGTCCAGCTTTTTCTCATAGAAATGCTGTAAAATCCATCCTCCTAGCAAGAGTATCTATGATATCTTGATGTGGAATTTGACTTCAGAGCCTAATCAGGGCCTACTTTAGCAAAAAAAGAAATCTAAAGGGAGAAGATACTTTTCCCATCAGCTACAAGAAGGATTTAAATATGTAGAGGATGGTCAGGCCCAGCTTCCAGTCTGGTGTTATCCTCCAAGCTGGTGCAGCTGGAGACGTGAGTGAGCCAGAAAGGCCAGCGAGTTCTGGATGGAAATTGGGTCTACAGCAAAGGCCAGGCTGGAAACACAGCTTCGTGTTTTAGCCAAATACCAGACAGAAACTGTCACAGCTTAAATGTTACGTTTAGCAAAATGTTAAGCCTCGGTTATTCATCATAGCTCACCACAATTAGCTGCTTAGGAAGGCATAACTTTTAAAATGTGTTTTTTATAGGTAAAACTGTGAATGTTCCTGTGCGGTAGCCATGAATACCATGAGTCCCGTAAGTACCATATTTAGCAAGAAAAAAGAAACATCTGCATTTTCAAGAAGCTTCCACAATGTTTTAAGATAATTTTTTAATTGGGTATTTTTAGGTATTTACAAATGTTTTTCATGGAATTATGGGATTTATGCAATTAGATCACCTTATTGGTCTAGACCGAATGGTCTTTAGTCATAGCTAATATCTGAGCTAGTCAGAAATACTTAACAGAAACAGCTTGTGCTAGAAAAATCCTCAAATTATTCAAGGAAATGTATGAGTTCTGATAAAAACTTTGAAACAACTGTATTTCTCCTGTCCGAGAGGGATTTTTCTAAGGACTTTCAAAGATAAGATTATGGAGGAGAGAGAAAAGAGATCCTACAATTAGCGAACTCAGATGTGGAGGAATGAGATTCAAGCATAATTTATGCGGAGTTTTGACACATATGCAGGAAAAGAAAATATAATTATACATTACAAACATTACTGGATAAGAAAATGAGTAATTTGACACAGATTTACTGTGTAAAATTTGAGGTGTAATATTTGTAGTGAAACATTTATATAAATTAAAGCTGTGTGTATATTTCTGTACACACGATGAAGGTGACCTTGATTTAAGTCATTGAAAAAAGAACATTTAAATATGTAAATAAGAGATGAACTAAGTTTAGAGAGGGTTATCAAAAATGTCTGTTATCTTTGAACATGAACATATGCTCACTATGCTAATTCTGTAGGCTCCTTAGATCAAATACTGGCGTATTTCAGTGGTTTGCATTGCTTTAAATTTTTACTTCAGATTTCACCCCCAGTTTTCCTTTTTCCTGTTTTTTCTTTCATCAAATGCCAAATTAAGAAGGGCCAGCTGAAGGGAGAAATCTTACTGTATTCCTCTATTAGACTTCAAATGTTGCATCTTGCTGTTAAATACACTGGTGTCTCAAGGTTTTTGATGGCTACAAGCATTCAAAGACTAATCAGTCATTGTTTTAGGAGTTTATATTTCTCACAAAAGAAAACAGCGCAGTTTCTCAGATGGAAACAATTTAGTCAGTACAGTTCCTGGTTGTACAAGAAACTTTACTGCAGGTTTCTTCCTCATAGCTTACAGAAACAGACTGTATGATATAATGATAGGACGAAGTTTGACTGCTGTTTTAGAAATCTCATTACCATTTGTTTTCTTGAAGATGGAGAGGATACTGTGGTGAGTGGTTTATGTTTTCATTTCTTACACAATCCACAAAACATTTTTCTACTGGTTTACCCACTTGCATCTCTGTCTTCTGTGCCCCTCAAGAGCCCTTTCATTAAGGTGTAAATGTGTTCCTAAAATAATGAAAGCACCATTATCACCCTTTTATTCATTTAGGTGCACAGGAAGGAAACCGGAATGGCATTTAGCTAAACGCATACTTTTAGTATAAAAAGATAACATTAACGTAAGAATCTCTGCAGATCATTAGTCTGATTATTCTCTAATGTACACTCCCTTGAGTTTTGTTTGCCAGAACAGCGTGAGATAAATGGCAGGCACATCTGTGAACAGACATTAGAAGTTTTCATTCATTGCTCACCTCTCTCAGCTGATCCAGCAGATTATTCAGTTACATTCTTATCTCCAAACTGACAAAGAGCCCCTGTCTGTATTCTGTATGGCTGAATCCCCACAGAACAGGTCGCTTAGGAGTAAATTATTTTGGAAGACTGCTGACTTGTATTTGATGAATAAAAACCGCAGGAGGCCCTAAACATTGTAGCGTGAATCCCCAAATTCTTTATTTTCCACAGAGCAGGCAGCTGCTTTGTTTTACATTGTCCACACTGTGTTCCCACATGGCTCCTCCTGGAATGATGTGAGCACAGTACGCACAGGTACCTGGCAAAAAGCCTGAAGTAATGTTGTAAAAACATGTCACAATATTTCACTTAAGAAAAAATTCTGATTTTTTAATTCTTCTTGATACTGTTTTGAATTTCGGAAGAAAAAAATTAAAACATTTGCTCTTTGAATGATTAGTTACCCCTATAGGGATTTTAGGAGTGTAAGTATATGCTACTTCCCTAAGTAAATTGTCCTGCTGGCTATCTGTAATATACTCCTTTGAATTTAAATTTGCCTAGCATTAGCTACTAGCCGTTGCATGAAATTACATTTTTTCCTGTTCTCTATACCAACCGTAAAAATGTACATCAGTCCCTGAAAATTTTACAAGAGAAGTTTGCAAGATCAGCCAGGCTACTGGTTATTATACCAATGTTACAAATCTTAAAGCATTTACAAATAGCTTTTGATATCAGAGACAAAGGTAATGGCTATTGGGAGTTACTGGGAAGCTTGCCTTCATAGCATGGACTCAAAGTACAATCTTGTTACCAACCCACGTGCAAATAAAACAAAACAAAACAAATAAGCTCCAACATCTCCAAATGAACTTAACTCTGATATTCTGTTGTCCTTGTGCTTTAGCAGAACTGGCAATGCCTCTCTAACACAGGGTCGGATTTTTGGTTGATTTTTGGCCAGTTGTTGTTCTTGATTAAGGTTGCACTCTAATCTTGGATGCTATATGAATTTTAGGACAGCTAACGAAGATTTGTGGAAAATGGCTTGGCATTTTTCCATTACTGCTAATAGGATTAAAGACGTGATAAATTGCCCACTGGAGGTTTTGACACCTCTGAATAAAGAAGACAACCTGCAAGCAATACTTGCAACTCAGCCATTGCTATTTTCAGTGGAACATTGAGTGGATGACAGTGTTGTTTCCTTTTTACCACCTGCAACTTCTATTTCTACAGACTGATCCAAACAGGTTAGTCATTGTTAGGGAATAGACTGCCTTGGCTTATTGTCCTTAATTCATTATCCTTAACAGTTATCCTTCCTACATCTAACAGTTGTCTTGCAGTATGCCAGAAGCTGGAGGAGACAAGGAGTCGGGATCGACGTCTGCTTTTCATAGAAAAGAAAAACAAAGAAAGCAAGAAGTGTCACAGATTTCTTACCCTAGAAACTGCAGCCTTGCTGAGCTGATCAGCCTACAGTTTGGTAAGTTAGCCCCTGACACCCGTTCAAATGCTTGTTCTCAACCTGAGGAACACATAAGCTAAAGTGAGTTATTGCAGTCTGTGATGAGACAGTTAAGTTGTGTTATTTGATGTGTTTAACAGCATGTACTATCTTGCCCCTGGCTTATCCATCATGTAACACTTAACTAATTTGCTAAATAATGTGGCTGTGGCTGCATGTCCAAACTTTTAAAAGCTTCTCATGAAAATATGGTTTTATGAGATGTGAATAATTTTCCTTAACATGTTTTGTTCACTGACAATAGACGTGATGAGGAGGAGATTCATACCTTTTGCTTGTCTGTGAGAAAGGGGTAAATTAATATAGCTATAGATGGTCAAGACCTTTTGCATTACACCTTTCTTGGTTAAAATAACAAAATCTAGAATATTAAAAACCTGATATTTATTAAAAATGATGTCTTGAAGTTTTTTGACTCAAAACCACTTCGGAAAAGATTTCAAAACTATCAAGACATTTGACTAGAAAACTTTATAAAGACATTCCAAAGCCTGAATTTGATTTTCATTTGAAGCTAACTAGGTAATGCTGTCTACAGGGGCAAATACTAAAATCAAATGAAAGATTTTGAAGTTATTACAATAAACATAGGTTATTGCATATTTGACTTCACATCAGTGTGAGACTGGGAAATTTCCTTCCAATTATTCCCTATTTTTAAAAAGTAATGTGCATATAGTGATACTAAAACAAGGGAGAGTATTACTTCTAGCACCAGAGAGTGTAATTTTCAATGGAAGTGCTAAGAAAATGGGTATTCCCACCAAAAGAAACAAACCCCCAAACAAAACAAAAAACCCAAACAAAAAAAAACCAGTAAACACACACACACCCCCCACAAAAAACCAAACCTTGATATTTGCTAATCTTGTATTTTCTGAAAATGTTGACAACAAAAATAATTTAGAAATGTTACAATGGTGTCATCTGCATGTCTATGTTAGTGTGATTAACACCTTTGTTCTTGCCAATGGTTTCCCTGCCTGGGTTGCAGGTCCCTGGGTATTTCACAATCTCTCCTTTTCCTTAGCCACTGTTACGCATCACAAGAGCCTCTATACTAGGAAAGACGGGGAAATCTAATTTTTGCAGAGGAAGGGTAGCATGAAGTCACAGCTCTCTCTTTGCTTTGGCCAAAAAATTAGTTTTTAAGTACTAATTCTTTAATCATCTCATAAAAGTGAAGAAAAGTGCTTCACCAAGAAATGTCATTAACAGCCGCCACCATGACCACAAGTAAATGTCTGATGGGCTTTAATTTTCTTGCTGCCTTCCCACGACTGTTCTCAGACTTCTCTGAGTGGACTTTATTTCCTTATTTTCTTACTCTGGTGCACTAGAATTAAGAAATGACATCTAAAAACATTTCTATGTAGATCATTAGTTGGTTTTGGTGTTTGGATCACTGGCTATCATGTATCACTGACAGTCCTTGTCCAATTAACATGTGGTATACACTTGGACATAATCTAAACTATGGAAATAAATCAGTCCGGGTTCATCAAAATCCTTTCAACCTTGGCCATGAGGACACACTCTATGATGAAACATAGAAGAAATTCCAGAAGTGTTATCTCTTAACTACCTTACTAACACTACCTTAATTTCAGGTAGTGTTTTATGGTGTAGATTGATCCTTTTCGTAAGTAAAAGACCCAAAAACGGGAGCAGCAACTAAGCTTAACAGAATAATTTAAAGAGATATATAACTCATTTTCTCTACCTCATAGTACCACAACAGCAAAGCAGCAGAAGTGACGTATACCTCATTGATTTTTATCCCTTTCAGAGCAGTCTTTCACAGTATTTTTAATGAAATATTAAATGATTGTATCATAAGCTGTAACAAAATGGCATAGTTTTATATTTTCTTAATTGGATGCTAATATCCATGTCAGTATTTGCATGAAAAATGGTGTACTAAGCCAAAATATCAAGGTTTTTAAAACTCATAATCATTCTTCTGCTGATACCATCTGTCTGCTTAATCCTCACCTCCCAGAATTCAAGGAAGAGGATGTCTTCAGGGAAACGAAAAAAAAATACTGTTATGAAAGTACAGTAAATTGAGCTTAGACCATGGACTTGAAATCTCATTTGATTAGACAAGACTTATTCGTCATTAATTGTCAAAGTTGGCAAATAATTAAGAATTACTGCTGGTGCACTGCCATTCATCCTCCCCGAAGAAGCTATAGGTGTCCCTGGAGCAGGCGGTGGAAAGCGGCCCATGCACACAGCCCGCCCAGCAGGCACAGAAGTGATGGAGGCTGCTCTGAGAGCGCCTGGCTCAGCCAAAATTCCCTCACAAGCAGCGAGGGCCTGTGTATCCTCTGTGCTGCATGGAGGGCAAGTGAAGGAGTCTGAATTGCGCATCTCATGTCCTTGAATCTTCTTGAGCTTGTCATTTTTATAGCCACCCTGCATATGCATAACTTGCATATTGCTGTTGCTTGGGACAAGCCACCTGGTACTTGTCATTCCTAGGATACACATCCTTCTTCAGTGTACCATCAGATACCCACTAAGAATGCCAAATCCTCAGAAAAAATGGGAGGAGTGGAGCTGGAGAGCCCATCACCTCCTTCAGTTTATTCTCAATTTAGAACATATGTGCAAAGCAAGCACATATCTTCTCCAAGATTATCTAAAATCTCTGCAATACTGCAGAGGCTACAGGCCAATGCTTTCTTAACAAAAGTAAGAGAGTGCATTTTCAAATATCTCCAACTGTTAGCAAATCCTTGACATAAGGCTACTTTAATAGATCGCCCTAAAGAAATTCAAAAGCCATTTTTTATCTTAAAATGCTGCTATTGTTCAAATTTCGAAGACAAACAAATGCACTGGTTCTTTAATATTCCTGTTTGCACAGCACCTGTACGACCACGGCTTCCACTGAGATGTCCAGCCCCTGCAAACACGTAGCTGGAGGTCATCCCTGCCCAGTGGACAGCACAGGTCAGCCCTGGCTGGTCTCCATCGCCAGGGATTGTATTGCAATAGCAGTGAATCTGCGGAGCAGAACAGCTGGTGCTGAGGTCTGTATCACGCACATCGGGGGTTTGCTCTGCACTAGCTCTGGTCTGATCAGGCCAACAAAAGATGCCTCAGTGAGTGGAGCGTGTTGTGTGATCTCTGTGTGCATCCTCCCACTTCAGGCTCATACAAAAGGCATCTGCTTCACACACTCATTGAGAATTCTGCAAGCAAGTCCATGTGCAGTAATGGGGAGAAACTAGTAAGAATTGCTTCAAAGGTGCCCACCTACTCCAAATGAAACAAATATATTTTATTTCATTTTTTTCCTTTAAACCAGTATGAGCTCTGGGGAAAAAAAAAAAAAAAATAAATTATTTTCAACTTTTAACACACAAAGAAAAAAGTGTTTTAATGTTGAAATGCTTCATACTTTTTTTCTCTCTCTCCCCAGGGAATACCTGCAGTTTTTACTACGGAAAGCTCCTTGTACTCCTTTGAATATCTGGTCAGAGGAAAAGTGAAAACTACCAATAGTTACTCTACTGCCCTGGTAAGTATCTGCTGATGATGATTTGTTTGCAAATATGGGTCACAAACAATTATGAAGAAAACCCAAAGCAACACGTAAGAAGTGTGTAGCCCCTGGCATGTGCATAGAGGGTGGTATTTGCAGGAGCCTCCAAGCCAGCAGCTATGGAGACTTTGCTCCAGGTTTTACAGCTGGGACAGGAGATAAAATTGGAGAAATGTAATTTAAAGAAGGGGAAAGACGAATGTAATATCTATATGCAAAATTCTTGTTTCGGCAAAGAAAAAATTGTTCCAACAAAATCTTCTTCCAGTACCTGGAATCAATGAGCAGCTGCCAATGCTCATGACCCTCTCCAGCTCATAGCAAGGCAGACAGGATCAGACTGTATCAGAGCTTCAGCACCAGACAACCAAGGTTTTTTCATTAATTTTATTTTCATAATGGTCCACACTTAAAATTAGGTTTGTAGTTAACAAGATGGACCAGCTGGCAAAAGGAGAAATACTGTTAGGTTCTAACTTGCAAAGCTGTTCCACTGAAAGTAGTATTTTTTTGTGCCAAGAATTAGATTATATAGGTGTAAAATCTTAGTACAGAACAGCTTGCAAATTTGAAATTTCGTAAATTTTTTTGTATATATATATGCATACATATATATACATATATATTTATTTAGTTATATAAATGGCATTGTACTTTATTCAACTGTCTCCCCACACTTCATATTAATTTTATTAATTTTTTGTCCTATGTTTGCTTATCTGTAATCCCCCAATGACTTCAAGTGGTCCTACTGAGCAGGTTTCCCTGAGTAAGAGTCCTCAGATTAGCGTTCTGATAATTTAATGGCAGAAGACCAAATTTCAGAATATTAAAAAAAAATGGGAGCCCTATTTTGCTCTTCTTTTCTCTTTCCTCCTCCTCAACCTTTCATTCAATAAGTAATCACTAGATTAAACGAGGGAGGGAAGTGTTTCACATGTTCCCTTGTGAGTAGTTTTAAAGCTCAAGTAGTTTATCCTACTTCCATTTATTAATACAAGACAGAGTTTAAAGTACACACAGACACAACACCTACATTCATTTAGTAGTGACAGGTTAACCAGACTTTCTAAACAAAGAATCCTAAACACTGTTCAATCAGTGTCATCCTCCACTTCTTTGTTTTGTCCATTATCTGGAATCTGAACTGCACGAGGAACTGAACTCCCACATCAGACAATAGTCATTCTGATGCAAAAGAATTCCCATAAATTATCCTCCAAGGTGAAATTCCACCCTGTGCAGAGGACCAGCCGGAGGCAGACTAACCGCTTCAGTCTGACATAAGTCTATTCAAGTCTTAAACAACACGCAAGGCCCTGTGCTGCTCCTTGCTAAGAGATGTTTTTTACTGGAAGACATCATATCACCTCCCTTCTGGAGAAGTTAATTGTGGTTATACCAAAGGCCAAATTAATTTCATCATCAGCTTACAAATCAAAGTTGGGTCAATAATGACTATTGTATTACTTCAAATAATAAAATCCTTTATAAGGTCAGGAATTATTTGCCCTCCCTCTGAAGTATTTCTCTTGGGGAATGGAGAAGAGCAGAGAATAGCAACTCCATCTATTTCATACATTCACAGCGTCCTTTCACATATATAAGCCTTAAAGGCAGAACTTCTTGGCTTTCCATGTTGTTTAAAAGTTGATCTGAAACTTTTTTGTGAACACGCTGCTCTTAGTTTTGTATGTCACTGACACATTTCTCTATAAAGTATCCTAGCCTGAACTTCAACTCACGACCTGGCAAGTAATTTAGCACTTATTTATTGAAACACGTGCATAAGCCTTAAAACCATCAGACAGTTCCAGCACAAACATCTGTCTTTTCAAAAGATAACACCCTGTCAAAATGCCCCGGAGCAGAATCTCTTCTTTTGGTTTGAAGTAGCAGCTTCTAGTAGTTAGACAGAAAGTATTTTTGGAAAGATGACAGCTGGGTTGTCAGACATTAATGCTGAATTACACAATGCTTGTATGTTACAGCACAAATGTAATAAGCAATTATTCTTACATTATCATATAGAGGGCTGCCAAACTACTGTCTGAGAGGTAAGATAAAGGACTCTGTACTGGTTCTAGTGATGTTAGGGGGTTTCCATCAAACATAATTGATGTTAGGTCTATTTTCTCTCTTATCATGTAAGGAAGTATCAGTTTAAGCATCTGTCATGGAAAAAAGATACCAACGAGTAACGTCTCCAAGGCAGAATTATCCCCAGCACAAGAAAAGTAGGCAAGGTAGTTACCGTACCTGCTGCTGATGAGAACTTAGCTTCTTCATCAGCAGATTCAGTATACAGAGCAAAATCATATTTACTTAATCTTCAGTGCTGAAATTCTTCAGCAAATTTCTTTGTATTTCACATATGTCATTTTTACACAGCACTACTAAAAAAAAATCACTGCATCCTTCAAAGAAAGTAAAGGATCTCTGGGTAGTATTTATTTAGATCTGTTCTCATCTTGAAACAGGAAATAAAAGAACACAAGTCAGGGAGAATGATGAGCAAATATCTTGAATAGCTTGTCAAGAGAAAAACAAGCAAGCCTTGAGCTGAAAAAGAGATAACTGAAAGTTGATACAAGACAGGCCTGTGCAACCATAAATGAAGAAGTTAATAGAAAAAATTTTTTGTTGTTTCTCAAAATAGAACTAGGGGACAACAAATGGACTGATGAGGTATCAGGTTCGAAGCAATCAGGAGATCATTTTCTATGATTTAGATAAACTTAGCTTACTTAAACTAGTTAAATATCTAGTTGAATTCATGTCTATGAGCCAGAAATATATTGAGGTAAAAGGCCAGCAGCCAAACTGATGGAAGAAAAAAAAATTGATCAAGGATTTAGAAGATCTCTGCTTCAGTCACCAAGTCTTATTGTTACGTTTTTCCCTAGCTATGCAGTACTGGTCACTACTGGAGAGTGGCTAATGGCCTGGAGCAGACATAACACGGCTCTTCTCATGCTCTAAATTACAAACCTAGAAATTCAACTCACTTCAACTGTCAGGAACCCACTGAAGGCAGCTAAACTATGCAGATTTATTCTCTATGTATTTTTAACAAATTATCACAGAAAGGGACTGATCATCAGAAAAAATATAAAATGGAAAAAAAAAAACTTCTTCAAAGCCCTTTTAATTGCCTTAAAGTACCAACTATTAGAAATTCTATTATATTCGTGTGGTTTTCCAAGGAGCAACATTTAGCAACTGCTCCCTCTTGCTTCCCAGTAACACACAGATAAGAAGGGCAGCTTGCCAGATGTGACTCTGCTAAACCAAGTCACAGAGTTAGTTTCAGTTAGACTTTTTCTCCAAAATAATGTTTTTAAAATCCTCATCTCACACTTCTGCTTTCTTAGATTTCAGCTCAGATTAAGCAGTAACTCAACTAGATCGGACGTAAAAATATTTACTTAGGCTGAACCAGCACAACGAAATAAATTCACAGTCAAGTCATGTTAAGAAGTATCAGTGTGTGTCTCCTGTTTGGAAATGGTTCAACATGAAACTGCCCAGTTATTTCTTGCAAGAATGAAGGTCTTTGAGCATAGTACCAAGTAAGCAGAAACATCACTCAGACTATCAACTGAACCACAGATTGCTTAGGCCATCTGAAGCCAGTCTTATGTGGCATTAACATGTAAATGCTAGGTAAATATGTCACTAAAAGCAACTAAGTATTGTTTCTGATGTTAAGCAGGATCTGCTTCCTCTGTTTCATTTTAGAAGACCAAAACCTGCAAGACTCTGCTCCACATCCACTTTTCTAAGCTCAGAGAGAAACTTGTGGCACGGGCGGCTGTCCAGCTGTGGGGTTCAGATCACGGACTCCTGTGCCAACACATCTCTTCTCCAGCTGGGCTCTGGCTTTGTCCTTCCTCTGGCTGACCCACTGTTGGACCGGTGATGGCAGGTACCTAAGGACAGTCAGGGATAACAAATGCTGCATTGAACGCATGAAAGTTCCTCTAATGAATCCCTATTGTAATTCCATCAGCTGGACAAAGTACATGGATTAAATGCTACTTGCCACATAGATGAATGTTTTTTGGAGTATTTATTGGCAAGAAAAATAGACTAGCAGGCTACCTGAATTTTATCCTTAGAATCTATTCATAGCACATAAACTCATTCTACAATTGTAGTCACTATTAAAAAGCCAACAAAAGGCTATAGTAGTATCTGAGCTTCTCTAGCAATCTCCTCACATTAGACATGCCTTACTTTCCCTTTGTTGTCCAAGTATTATCTGTATAGTGTTCTACTGTGCTTCAAATAGTTCTACAGTTGCTTTCTCAGATTAATTAAGAATACAACTGCCTTTCATTAAACAAAAGCTATTCCTTTGTTGCCTCAGATTCTTCGTTTCAGATGTGCTGGAGGAAAAAAGTTCCCTGTTCCCTAACTCCTGCAAAGCTCTCCAAGGAGGCCCTGTCACACTTAGGTCTTTCTGTAGCTTCCTGGTTCTTGGGGCATCTTCTGTATAACTGCAGTTCTTTCTATTTGTTCCCTCTCTTGTACACACGCAATTTAAGAAAAGTAATTTACACTATGGCCTCTCACCTTGCAGTATCTGTGTGAACAGGGAAGTATCTTAGAGATCAAATTTCTGCTTATCAGCTGCATAAATGTGATCCAAAGCCTGGAGACCTCAGTGAACTCTGCAGGAGTTCACTTTCTGAGCAAGTGTTCATGGCCCATCACAGAAGAGAGATTTGGGCTAGAAATAGCTTTTTATCTCTTCACACCGAGCAGCTTTTTCCTGCAATTCACACCTCTGTAACATCTAGGTTACTCTGAATTAGGCTGGCAATCCAGGCCAAACGCAACGAGGCATCACATAATTGTGTGTCTCCTGCCCAGGTTTTTCCACCCACATAAACTGGTGAAGCCACAGGAGCTCTGTTTTACCACACTGGAGCCGCAGTGGCTGCAGCCAGAGCCTCCTTCCCTGCCATAGTACAAACCCAGACTTTCAGGGCACTTGTTGTCAGAAACTCTCAAATTTTTACACGACTGATCATGTTGTTCTTAGCTACACAACTTCTTCTGCTTATGTAGAAGTTGGGGGTTTTTTTAAGATAACTGCTAAAATATAATGCAACTCACAAGTGTTAAGCTCACTTTTACAGAAATGAGATGGCGAACAGGTCGGACAGACCACATGAGAGAGAATAGTCTTTTGTTGAAAAAAACCCACCCTGCTATATCCCAGAAATTGAAATAACTCATGAAAAACATCCCTGTATCTGGAAATACAGCTCTGAGCCATGATTCATTAAGCATCTTGCCTTCTACAAAGGGGAGAATCTGTTTGCCCCAGGAAAAGCTTTGAAGCACTTCTGGCTCCAAGGCAGCTTCTTCCTTGAGGCATCTCAGCGAGGAGATTCCTGAAGCCGGTGGGCAGCCCTGCCCGCAGGTCACCTCTGCAAAGGGAGGCTGGCAGAGCCACAACTCTCCGAAACCTGAGCCTCTGTAGCTGTGTGTGGGCAGCGGGAAGGATCGCCAATTTTTTTTAAGTTTCAGGATTTTTACATCACCCATTTTTTTTTCTGCATGGTGGTGTTTACCTTGTGTTGAGCGCCTGAAAGCAGGAACATCACAGGCTTTTTGGTCCTTCATCTGCGGCCAGCTGGGAGGTCTCAGGTCTGCAGAGCTGTGGAATCACTGGTAAGTTCTTTCAAAGTCTGTCTGAGCCTTTCTGTAAAACTGCAATGCTAGATGGAACAATTTTGGACCTTGAATGTTATCAGGGAATTCCATTTCTAGACATCTCCAGTGCTGAGCTGCTCTTGTTTCTAACAGTGTGTGCTTACACTCTCTCCTTGCATTTCTGCTGACAGAGAAACACTTAGAGCCTTAAAGCTGACTTTTTTTTTAACCTAATAATTGCATGTTATGCTTCAATTTCATTCTCAAAGTCTCAGTCTTATTAAGGTACATGGATCTTGGGATATTAGTAAGTCAATTATGTGATGATTTTTACTAGTCCCATCTTTTTTCAGAACCTCACAAATTGTAATTTTATTATGTTTTATGGTGGGAACATTCATGGTGTGAGTGATAAAACAAGTGTTTGTCATTTTGAAGACTCCAGTAAGGGTATTTTAAGGCTGTACTTAGCACCATAAATACTTTTTCTAATAATCTATGTGAAATATTAAAGAAGATTTTTCTATTCAATTATAAAAACAGACCAGGGGAATGACCAGATGTTTTCAAGTAGCTTTATATCTTTTCAGAGAGCAGTTCAAGAAGGACTCTGGACACAACTGGCAGTGCTGAATGGCATAGACTGGCAGGTTACGTCAGTCTCCCAAGCAGGTTTTTGGAAATGTGCACCATCTCTTGCGATCACTGTACGGTGGGAGGTTAGTGTTTCCAGAGGGGAAAAAAGGGATCACAGTGAAGCACCAGTCAGAAAACAGGGAATTCAGAGATGGAAATGCTTTCATGTGCATTCCTGACTACTGCACTTCCTCCGCAGTACATTGTCTTGTGCTTTTGTTCAGTTTGTTTTGTGTTTTATTGTTTCCAGTGAAACAGTTGTAGGGTTGGGTTGACTGTTTCCGTTGGGAAACCATAATGAAGCAAAACCATAGCACTTGCTGTCAAATACCTTTTTTTTGTTTTTTACATTTTCAATTGATTTCGTCTCTCCTATTTATGCAATGCTTCACAGCTCTTTTCTGTGTATTTTAGTTCTAAGTATTTCCCTTAAAACATCTGCTGGCTACTTTCCCTGTCTCATGTTTTAGCCAAGCTATGCCTAAGAATCTTGAATGTGTTTTTTTTATGATAATGCTTCAAATTCTACGGTTAGCATTTTTTTGTGGGTTTTGTTAACGCTGTAATTTCTCCTCTGCACTGCCCATTTCTGTTTTAAGTATTCCTTAGAACGGGGCAGCTTCTTTTTAAGAGATAAATCCTTATTTCAGTTGGTCTTTGATCTCCAAGTTGAGGTCCAGGCACAAGTGCAATTTGCAATCATTTCTTAACAGTAAAAATTACAATAGTAGTTGTGTTGCCTTTTCTAAAGCAAGTTTTGTCTCTGAGAGAGCACACCTGCAATTAGAGCTATTGTTCCACAGACGTAGAGATTTTTTTCCAACGAAGAAATCTATCATCAAGAAATAGGAGACTTCTGTGGGTAAGTAATACTCCTTTAATTTCTTTATCCTTCTACTTGGATTATTTATTCACCACAGGTATAATAATAGAGAAGAAAACCCTGAAATATTTCACTCTTAATTGACAGGTCAACATAATGCAGATGACCTTTTTCCTTCTTTCTCATTCAGTTTTGGGTAGGGTTAGTGAGTAGATATGGTGGCCAAATGACACTGCCACAGGCCACTGTACTCATTTCCCTAAGAGCAATGAGGCTATTAGCCTTGTCTAATCGTACATTTGTAGAAGCCTTGGGAAGATGGGAAGATTTATCTTCTCAGGGGGTGCTATGAATTTCTATTTTAGTTAAACTTTATTTGAACAAAGTGAACACAAGTCACTTTTAAATAAAAATTGTTGGGTGTGTTTTGTTTTTTTTTTAAAGTTTAAGAGCTCTTCACTCTCTGGGGGAAAAAAAAAGAAAAAGAAATTAGCTGTGTGAGCAAACAGGACACTCAAATGGGAGGTTAAGATAATACGTAACCATTAACAAGAAAGAAGCTTCTAGAGTCAGAACTTAAAATATTATACATTTTTTATATATTTTTTTGTTTTTACAACCATCTCTACTAAATAAGGGAGTACTGTGATAACATACCCTATAAATATCTCTACATAAATGGAACTGACTAGATGTATTTTCTGCTTGAGGATCCAGAGTAGTATATAGGTTGAAATATTGCCATGTAGCTTTAAGAAAGTAGAAAGCCCAAACGCTATTGCTGTGCATCAGAAGTGATGGGGTACTTGAGAATATGACTGGTAAGCAGTTACTTAGATTAATGAGCAGGGTGACGTCTGCAGTCCACTAAAGAGCATCAGCGATCACTCACACACCTGAGATGCTGCGCAGTGAGGATATTCAGACCAGAAAAAGTTCAAATATAACGCTAAAAATACATAACATTTTTGCTAATAAATGAAGCTTGTAGTTGTGCTAAGTGTATTCATAAACTAATTAACAAAGGAGATTCAAAGTGAGTGGGAGATGCATAACTAGAGATATCATCAGTAAGAATACATATGAGTGAGAAACTGATTAAATGGATGTAAAGGGGCATTCTGAACTGGATTTTGACCTCACGGTGCGTTGCTCAGCTATCTCTGTGCCACGTTACACTTGCTGTGCACTATTCTGCCTGAGTAAAGGGATCTGCATGGTGAAGTCAGTCCTGAAACATGTCTGTTCTTAGAGGTAACGGACTGAGCCCGTGTTTGGTTCTATTTGTAATGAAGATTTATTCCAGGGACTGCAGAGGGGAGGACAATGAAGCAACCAAACCCACATTCCTAAATCAGTTTGGGCTCAATTAAGTGAACTTTCTGCCTTTGCAATTCTCTACATCTTGATAGATAGTAGTTAATAATTTTAATTATCTGCAGGCAAAATAACATAGCTTCTTGATATGAACAGCTTGTCAGGGTAGGTAAATGCACAGGGCCTTATAAAACTGACAGTGTCTCTGTAGGCAGCAACTGCTCTTCATGGAAGGTCCCTGAAGTGCATAAGGTATGTTTGAAATATTAAATAAGAGATGGTTCTTTTGTTTTCTGGCTAGCTCCAACTTGAGTATTAGGCCATGTCAAAGCTAAAGTGTATTTGTTATTGATCAGTGCTGGCTGTGATGCTGAGCCTGCAGGGATGAAATGGAAAAGAGGGATTTAGGACTAAACCGGCGGATCTTGTAGATGATGGGAAGAGAAAGGCAAGCAGAAACGCCCAGGGAGTGGCAATGATGCTGTCCCCAACTTACTTTTCAGTGTATCAGCTCACTCAAAAACAGACACAAAATTATTTCATTGACACTAAACAGATAATACAGCACCCACGCTTATGCGGCAAGTAGTATTAATTGCCACGTCTAGTTGGACTTCAGGCCATTACTGGAACTGTGAAGATGTGTGTCCAAATTTGAGGTTATCTTCCCTAACTGACCACCGTTTTGTTTCATCCAATAGCTTGTCAAATGACACAAGTAGTTTGGGATAATTAAATAAATATATTCAAATTAATTCCCAATCTTTCTCCATTCCACTGTTTCAAAAGACAGAGGAAAAATACCTTTAACAAACACATTTTCAAGGAAATTATAATTTTCTTCATGTATGAGTAATGCAATATTAAGCACATACCTCAACTCTTGAATTATGTCTGCATCTTTGATGTTAGTGATCAAATATTCATTGCCTTGATTATTCAAATAATTAGACATTTTATCAGTTTCTTTGAAAAGCTCAGAAGTAAAAAGGCAAATCCCTTGAAGGGGTGTTCAATATTTAGTTTACTGTCAGCAGAAGTCACCAGGCAGGAGGATACTGTCACAGGGAAGAAAAAAAAAAACAACAAACCTGTGTGTTTCAGAAGGTCTCAAATGTTCAAAGTGAATGTTTCAAAACTTTTACTGTGTTGTAGCTACTTCTCGCTCAAAAACTGAAGGCCAGATCCTCACCTGGGGACACTTATCACAGTTTAGTAGCGTTAATGGAAGGAGAGCAAGGCCAGCCTGGGGAGTGCTGGTCTTAGAGTAAATCTGTTACAAAGCTGAAGGCGCCATCAAGCACCCATTCTGCTTTAACTTAAATGGTATTTGAAGACAAAACTGTGAGGAAAAACTACATTTTACCCTTGCAGGGTGACACATAAGCATAAAAATAGATTTAAAGGTCACATATAATTAAAATGATACATAAATTCTTTGGTTTCTTTATGGAAAACAAACAGGAGCACTGATGAAATTCCACCATTTTAAAGGCTGTAATTTAGCAGTGACTTAAAAATAAAAATTACATATTTAGATTTCTATTATGCTTAATTGTTTCAAATTTTCTGACTATTGTCTGGATGTCATGGAACATTAGAATGAAATCAGCTCGATGCTCATGCATAATGTGAGAGAAATTTTTTGTTTGTTATAATTTCTACCCTTTCATATTAATTGTAATCAGCAGAGAATGCAGGATCTAGTTGTCTTGCTAATGATAAATTCAAATATAGCAACAGTATTTTTCATTCTGTGTATTTATTTCACCCTGGATGTTCTCCATGTCAAAGAAAGAACAATGGCAGCTTGTCAGCGCCCATGCACTGTAGAAAAGGGTGTGTGTAGAATGTACGTAGGTTATTTTTTTTTTGAGAGATAAAAATATAAAAATGTTTCCCATCACTTTCTGTTACAGATTTTTGTTATGGCTGCACGCCCTAGATGCTTATGGAATAAGCAGAAATATATTCTCAAAAATGACAGAAGTGGCTTGACTTAAATATTATTCTACAGGTTTAATCATTCTAAGCATTGCATATAAAAAAGAGGTCAGCATGAATGCTTCATAAGAAAATACTGTTACAAGTGTGCGTAAGTATAGGTAACATTTTATGTATATAAGCACGTAATGAATTTAGACAAGAATCTGGGGAACAGATCACAGAATCACAGAACGTTTGGGGTTGGAAGGGACCTCTGGAGATCATATATAAGACAGAATAAATCTATCAAATTGTTTCTAGAACACCTCTTCCTTTGGGACAGTGCACATCCATTATATTACAAAAAGCAGAATAGTGACTAACAGCAGAAAAACGTAACTCTAAACGTATTTGCATGGTAATTCTGACCCTATCAAAGTCTGTAAAGGTCTGAAAACTCATTTTACCTTCTGCTATTCCTGACAGACACACAGGCTGCAGTAGTGCAGAGGAAACGTGGTCCAGGACAGGCACGTGAAGTCCTCGGGGCTATGTGAGCAGAAAGCGACCAGACTCGCAATGAAGGAACTTCTTCCAGAAGTCCCAGGGTAAGTGGCCAGGTCTGACGCTCCCTACTGAGTGCTCACACCCTCAGCAGCTACAGATGTGAGAAACATTCCATCAGGAATATGCCAACAGATCTGGAGCACTTGGGCCATTTGGTTTCACCATCTTAACCTACTCCATTGCGTTAATGAATAATACAAAGAGTTAAAAACACAATAACATTTTTTCTAACTTAAGTGTTCGAGGTACTTTAACAAACATGCAAATAGTCAAAGAATTCCTGCTTATCCATATTCAAGCACTACATTTTCAAGTGGCTTTTCTTTTTCCTCAATACTAGATCAGAAAAAAAAAAAGGATTGCAGTTGTTACAAAGGAGTCAAGGAGAAAGAGGACAGCTGAGAGAATTAAAAGCAGGCAAGTGGTTTTTTTTTCATTTTGTTTTTGTTATCCTTCAAACTAAGACATGACCTCACTATGTTCTTTCCTTCAACTATGATTTTCTATTCATACTGGAAAATCTAGGGTTTCTATGAAACTCAAACAAAATGCTAAAATAATTCTCTAAGCAATATATAAAAACTAAGTTGTCTTGCAAGCGTCGAACCAGTTTGAGTATCAGTAAAATAATGCACTCTCTCTCTCTCTGATGGACATTATAATTGCTGAATAGCATGGTTTTTATAGAGATAGTATTTATTGCCAGCAAAATGCAAGAAATAACTGGCTGGTGTCAAACTGGGCTATGGACTGGAAGCATTGCATGAGAAACAGAGATGATACAAAGTCGAAGGAGCACATTACGGAAGTGCTCACTTGCCACAAGGCCATGCCATTGACTATTATAACAAATTCAGAGCCATACGGTAGCAGTTGTTGTCAGTTCATATCACTTGACATAAGGAACAACAGTCATGATAGCAGCTGAGTGTCTCCTCATTTATTTTCAGATGTTTGTAGCTCCTTCGTAAACAATTTATTGGTAGGAAAGGTGACAGACTATTGAACAGAGACTTAGTCTTACATTCTTTGAAAAAGATCTGCTTAGGATGTAGAATCAGAGGTTTTGCTGATTGCTTCCACGGCAAACTACTGAAAGGGTTTTTGCAAGAGAGTGTGGATATCCTATAACCAGAGAAGAGCAAATAAGGAGAAGAGGAACCTGATTCCCTCTGACAGCTCAAAGAAATGGAACAAAGAACATTTGTCCTCTACACCAACCCACAGAGGAGATTCTGCACAGGGGGTGCTACATCTGCCAGGCAATCAGGTCGAAATATCTAATATCAAGAGAAACTTTCTGAATCCTTTTTTTTTTGTGGGGGGAGTGATCTCTGCATTGAGCGACTTTCAAATTCAGCTAATGCCTATGCTTTTCTATTCCTTGTGTAGTCCTTCATCACTGCAAGATTTTGAAGACTTTACACAGAAGCCTGCAATAGTGATTATGAGCGAGAAATAGAGCTACAGAAATATTCTGTTTGAAAGCAGTCAAATACGTAACTCTTCTCAATGAGGAGTAAACAAAATCCTAAGTGAAAATCCTACAGCATATTCTGTATTATGTCTCATAACGAGCTGTAACCTTCAAAGTTCTCCAAGAGAGTGTTTAGAAAGCTGTGTGTGTAGTTCTAGAACCAACCTTGTCCTAGAGAAACTGCTGAGCACAGCTTTTATATTGTTGTATTAATGCAATTTATTTACTGTGAAATGTTCACAGTATTGAATCCTATTTTATACCAGTTGGTCGTACTGTGAAAAGCAAACCATCCAGCTTAAATAAATAGAACACCAACATTGTGCTGGTAAGTCAGAAGGTAGGCTATTCTGTATAATGGAAATGCAAATATGAATGCAATTGTTATTTCATGGATAAATTGGACTTACAGAAAGGTGGTGCAGTGTTTTTCCCTTACAGAAAGGTGGTGCAATGTTTTTCCCCTCTTTTGTCCATATAATCATTAGGTCACGAACTAATCTATCCTTCGTTTGCCATACATCATACATTTTAGTGCACTGCTGTTATGGAAGAATGGTATTTCAAAAGGGCTTATGAACATTTCTTTCCTGATCTAGTACCTTGGTGACCAGAGGCTGAGGTATTGAATTATCAAAGGTCCCCAAAAGTTGTTTCATAGGAACATCCTCTTTCCTGAAGTTTTCTTGAGATAACAACTGTTTTCCTGTGGGTCTCTCATGTTTGAGCGTATTCTCAGTACAGAATCCTTTTAGGCAGCTCTCAGACCTCCAAACAATAAGCTGATGACCATACAACTTACTCACTGTGTTCTCTATTTTTGCACTAATTTCAAGTTTCAGGAATGATATTAATTATGAACAAATGTATGACCCGGAAAAAAGAACACATGCTGAACTTTGTAATAAACATTTTTTGGTAATTTATTTTTAGTGTTCTAAAAGGCTGGTGAATATATTGTTAACATTGTGGTTGTGTTTTTTGGTTATTTTTGTTTACACAGGGAAGTATCACAATTGGAGGACTGCAAAGTGTAAACAGCTGCAGGAGTCACGACTGAGGGACAGGAACTGAAGGCTCTGGGCTGGGCAGACTTTTGGACCACAAAGAAACATAGAGTGAGGTACTGAAAGTGTGGTTTTGAATGGTTATCATAGTAATCCTACTTTAATACTTCTAATATGTACATTGGCCTTGAAAAAAGAAACCCGTGTACAGAGCATTCCATGACTTTGAAGCTCTCAGATGCACGGTAGACCCACTTGAATAAGCAGCTACATTTCTTGGTGCTTATCCAAGCACTGAAACTGTGAAACTTTTGAGGATCACCTTTCACATTGAATCTGTTTTCTTCAGGAAATAAATTCTCACTTTGGCTTGGCCTGTGCTATATAAGTATACAAATCAAGACGTTTTTCTGATTGAAAAGGCACACAGAGATTGCTCCAGGCTATTAATACCGTTCTTGTGTGGAATAAAGAGAGATAACCAAGAGAGAGCTCAAAAGTGCTAATACACACACAAAGAGTGCTGTTTTTCCAACATGGCACACCTTCATCACCATTTGCTCAGGGAAACAGGTTTTTTGTTTAATATTTTAATTATACTTACAAGGATTCCTGCTACAGTGTATAAAGGCAGGATTCAGTACCTGTATTAAGGTTACAATACTTGAAAATTAGCTGACAAACTACACTATCCAAAAGATCTGGATGAGAACCATGAAATATTTTAATTTCAATTCACAATTAATGCTGAAATGGAAGAGAAATTCCAAACTAGCTTCTAACCTAGGACTCCTATGCTCCTACCCTTAACAGCTTTGAATCAGAATTTATCTTCTAGTTGAGTCAGATTCAGTTCCCCTGTAAAGGACAGAAGGCTTCCCCTTGGTATAAATGGGGGCTCTGTGAGGTGTCATTGTATCATACCTTTGAAATTATTATTTTAAAATTTTGTTTCTTCTCTACATTCTGTAAAGGTTATTTCTTCAATATGATAGAAAGAATCAAGTGTTATAAGGCACTTCTCTTTTAGTGCTTTTTAAACAATCCTTTCCCAGTTGTAGGTAAAAAGATCCTTATCTCCCGGAGATAAGAGTAGGAGATAGTCCTGTCATATAGATCATTTTTGCTTGCCTGTCTGAAATTTTTATTACAATGTCAGATCCTCCACTGAGCAAAGAAAATGACAGGAACGGCCTGGACAGCATTCTCTAGTGCTTGCTGAGGTCCTTAGCCTTTAAATATTTCAGGCAGCATCTCTGATTCAGAATGAAAATGGACAAGGGAAAATATGGTCTGAGTTTTTCAGGATGGGAGTTGCGGGAAGAGCCAGAGATGAGATTTATAAGGGTATGGAATAGGTTTCTAGTGGAAAGTTATGGCAAATTAGCCTGAATATAGTACTCAAATATATGGCAGGAAGCAATTCCAGAGAGTTATGGCAATAAGCAAAGTAGCCTACAGGTCTTTTTCATCTGGACAGTTTGGGAATGAGCCTGTGATTGGTTTCTCTCATGGCCCAGTCTCTAGCTGGTAAGCAAGGAGGGAAAAAAGTCAATATTTGTTTTTAAAAGTGTTCCCATTATTTTGTACTCTGGCCACTAGGTCATCGAATTCTCTGTGTACTCATTACTGTAAAGCTGAGTTGCCCACTTACCCTGTAACACTCTGGCAACAATTTTGATTGTAGAAAAAATAACCAGCATCTTCGAAGTGGTGGCAGGAAAGCAGGGGTACAGAAACAGAAGGGGAAGACTGAGACTGTTCATCTCATCACTCCCCTTGCTGCCGTAAGAGCATTCAGCTCAAGAGAGTATTTTTCAGGCTGTGTTCAATCTGCTGCATTTTTAAGTGTCTCAAGTGATAGGGAGTATTTTCTCACTACTTACTGGGAAGTTAGAGTGTGTCAGTTCAAACTAATAAATAACTGGTTTGACGGTGACATTTACAAGTTGCCTGCTCCACTGAGCTCAGTGCGCAAGTTAACAGCTCACATTCTAAAGTCAGTTCCTTAATTATCTTGTCTTCCCCCCAAAGATTTGTCAGGAAGCCTTCTGACGATATCCCAGATAGATGTGCTGTACCAGTGAAGCACGGTTTTGACTTTGACAAGCTTTCTGGGTTACTGAAGATGCTTTGCATGGTAGGAGGAAGTGAGTCAGCAGTCAATTCAGTGCTTGTTCCTCCCACCCCCGTAAGATTTTCCTTAAAATGCATTTCCTTGAGGGTTATTCTAGTTTTTTCATCATTCATTCAACAGAAAGAAAGAAGAAAAATCTTCCCTCAAACAATGTTCTGTATTATTGAAGGCAGTCTGAGGAAAAGATCTTGTAACTAGGACAGGGTAGAATATAAATTAACATGGAAAGGACAAAAGGAAGTTTAACAGAGAGTATGGAATCGAGAATATTTTCATAATGAAATTCTTGCTTCTTAAATAGACCAAAGCTCTTTTCCCTTCTTCAAAAATTTTTCCACTGAAAATTTTTTATTAGCAGTCATGAGGCAGGGAAAGACCAAAAGATCCTATTGCTCTGAGATTTCATGCATTTTTCTCTCTCCTTCATGAAACATTACAGAGGATAAACAGATATAAATTTCAGGCTTGTGAGATGATACGTCCTGTATATGCAGAAATTAATTATACTTCCTTCCAAGTAAATTCTTACGATCTCATCAAATTACTATTTTAAACATCATGATAAAAATACTTTTTCACACTGAGACTCTCGAATATACAAGATGTAAATTAATTATCAGAAAAACAGCCTGAATGAATGTATTATATCTGTTCCATGGATGGTTACGCAAACACTGGAAATTTTTCTTATTCATATCTACCATCACCTACAGTGGCATAATAATGAAATCATCAAGCCATCTTATTTCCTGCAACCTTGGCACAGAAATTAGAAAGAAAATTCTGGAACAAAAGTACACTGTGATTGTGTTAAAGTTTTACTCCTGAACACCTGAAGTAAAAAAAAATCCCACAAAAGCCTCAATATGTTCTTTGACACAATACTCGCTTACTGGATAAGAAATGCAGAAGGGGGCATCTATATTTGCCCCGGTAAATGTATAGAGCATCCATATAAGCAAGCTGAAAAATACGTACTAGCGCTAATGAACAGTACAACCAAAGTGGCTGAAAATACACTTTCCTAGAAGATTTAATACTTTGCTTTAAAGCTAGGATAGTATTTCAGACAGAGACCTGTCAGTGCTTTCATTAACTTAAATGATGGAAGACTGTACTCACACAAAATCTGCAGTGTACATTAAACTATCAAGGGTAAGAGGATTCTTAAAGCCAGAATTAAGATTCAAAATTATCCTGATAAATTGGAAAGATGGTCAAGATTCAAGAAGATGACATTCAAAGTGGACAAGTAGCAATGTACTACATAGTATCGCAGAGAAGACCTGAACATCAGTTGAGGTTAATCAAAGTGTTCTGAGTCCTTTCTAAACACAGGATGATTGGACTAGCTCTGCTCTCGAGGCCTTTCCAATTATTCTGTGATTACATACGCAGATTAAACCGTACCTCGCAACCTGTAACCTAAGGGAGAAGAGTGAATGCAATCATCCTGAGATGAAGCCAGCGCACATTTCTAAGGGACAATGACACTTGTGACACTGAGAGTATATAACCATACATATTTTTAATCTATACTCCAGTAAGTACGTAAAGATGCAACCGATGACAGATCTACCCCAAAGACCAAAGATCGCAACGTGTTTATTTTGCTTGGAAGGTACTTAAAATGAGTTTTAAAAACAAATGGCAACAAATAAAAGATAAAAACCCTGTAACCCAGTCTTTGCTTAAGACACTGTTCTGTGCCAGCTTTTTTTACCTCTGAAAAATGTCATGGCACGTGTACAAAGAAACAAGGAAGCTAAACAGTGGAACTGACATTAATCGTACACTCTTCTCCACTTCAAATGTCCAAAGAATTATCTACATTATTCAGCTGGTTTGACACTTGCCATAATAGTCAAACAAAGCCTATTCTTCTTTCTTTTTCCCTACTCAGTCTACAAAATCTCTCTCATTCCTGCGAAGGACAAGACACAAGAATTATTATTGCATCCACCCTTCTACAATGATAAGCTCCACACAATTCTCCCCAGCTATTCTTTCCCACACTTCTGACACACAATATGGGCTGAGAGATTTAGATACTGAATCCCCTGTAATGCTGTTAACCACAGTAACAAAATAACTCTGCTGACATATTTTAAGGTATTTGCAGTCACAGTTAATAAAGTCAGGCAGTCAGAACTAGATTTTTAAAAATGCTTGGGCTAACACTACATGGTTGATTTTTTTATTATTAATATTTTTCAAAAATGTCTAATTTGTATATTTAATAGTGGCATTGACTAAAGACCAGAAAGCCTGTACCCTCGGTGGAAAGGAAAATGGTATCCATCTTTAGAATGAAGCAAATTAAAGAACATAATTCTTATGGGCTCTTATAAATGGATATGCAAAGTGAATTTGGGACCAAAACTTTAAGCACAGATCAGTTTTAGTAGTTGTCATAACCAATGAGTGCTAAGGCAGAAGGCATTCAAAGATTCCAGATAGAATTTAGGTATTTTGATCCTAGTGAAAAACTATGGGGTTGATGACCTCACTGGCATTCCTTTGGAAATATCCCGAGCTTTTGGTAGAATTTTTGAAAAACCTCTCCTGGGTGTCTTAATAGCTTATACAGTGGCTGTTTGGGCTGAGAAACTTCATGTGAAATGAGTATTCTTTGCTGCTTTGGTTTTGCCCAGCTCTAACTCCAAATGAGCGGAATGCTCTTGGTTTTAAAACTAAAAGATTGGGAAGCACTTCTCAAGAAAAATTCTGAAAAGAGAATGCCAGGAAGCGACTCTGGCTAGAATCACAGATTTTTTGCCTGGAGAAATAAAATAATAGGATGCTATGGGGAAAGGTCAAAGAATCAACGAGTACATGGCAAAGGAGAATTAAAGTGTAGGATACATTCACAGCTGCCATCTGAAATACACTTGCTTGTTTTTTTTCCCCAGGAAAAGGCTATAGTTTAACTATAAATTAAACTACTATCATTTATATGCTTCTTGCATCAAGAGAGGTCCAAGAAATACTTACACTGTACATACTGATACTTTATGCTGTGTGTGCTATATACAGTTCATTAGCAGGGCACTCCCATATGCACTAGTACACAAGGTGTTCAGTACATTACCTGAGAGCCTTCTGTGGGTCCTCCCTCAAATTCTGTGTGCTATTTAAACACCTGATTCCAGTCTCCGGTGCAGCCTGGAGAGTGCTGCTGCTTCCAGCTGCTTACAGGTTAATGCTGACAGTTCCTGGAAGGAGTTTCTGCACAGTTTGGATGTGGATGGAAATTTTCTACAGACTGTGTGCTGAAAATCCATTAAAGAAGTAGAAATCCCTTAAAGAACTAGAAATGCCTCTCCTGAGCATTTCTTGCCTACATTTATTCTCTTTCCTCCTATTTCTATTATTTTTGCTTTTCTGTTCTCTCTCCACAGTCACAGAGCTGGGTGATCTCCCACAGCAGGCACAAGACTCTGAGCAAAGGATGCTACATATTGCACTCTCTATTTCTGTGGCTCCTCAGTAACCAAAAAAAACGCATCTGAAGAATGTCATTGAAGCATCTGTCTTTCCTATCTGGATCACTGTAGAGCAGAACTCACCGTAATACAAGGGTTTCTTCACAGCAATATTTGTGGGCAAAGTACAGTTTAGAAAGCAAAGCAGACATTTTTAAACAAAAATTCAATAATATGTTTCGCAGAAAGAAAACCTCCCTCCCTCCAAAAACAGTCTGGGGAGTAAACTACTTCTTGGAAGCTTACCTGTGTTGGTCAAGTTTCTCCTGGCAGGAGGTTGTTCCATCTCAAAGCTTTTCTGATAGAAAATATGTCACTCAGTGTTGTTAATGTGTCTGATAAAGTCAGAATCTGCAGAAAGAAAGTGAGGCCAAGAAGTTTTGTAAACAATTATTTTCACACCACCTACTAAAAAAGATCTGCTGTTGAACAAGAGAAAGCAGCAGTGCAGGTGCGGTGTCAGAGATGCTTACAGTTAGAAAAACCCCATAGCCATAAACTTCACAGCACATATACAGTGATGGCCTCTGCACAGGACACAAGGTGAAGAAAATGAGGCTATTTTCTGAATACCAATGACCCACAGCACTGGCAATGAGGCTGCCCATGCCTCACCTGAAGCAAACAGAACTGTTTTTGCTTTAATGCATGTTCATTCACTACAAATTGTTTTCAAAGTCATGTTCTTGAACCTGCTAAGTTCTGCCAACCATTTCCACCTCTGTCCTATGAAAGGATGTGGAAAGACATAGTGGCTAAAACTAACTCCATTTTCAGCTTTGTCCAGCTGCACGTGTAGATTTGATTTAACGTATGCTATGTTGGTATTTGGCCCATTGTTCGCATGGTGTTTATCTTTGTCCCCTTGGTCAACTGGAGCTTCAGTGTCTTACATCCAGGTTTCTCCTTGTATTATGTGTTCAGCTGCTTCTACGCTGACCATTTGAGACATCAGGCCTTCAAAGTGCTGCCTGTTCTTTAGCTACACTCAAATGACGTAAAGTGAAATATTGGCTAATAAATTAAGAGTTCAACTGACTGCTTCTTTTCCCTTTATTTTGTATCTTCTCAAATTTTGTGGTTAACACCAACCAGAGCTTTAACGCCACCCCACTGAGGAGAAAATATTAGTTAATAATGTGAATTTAAGTATTTAAGCAGAACATCTAAAATAACACTGTAATACCTGAAGAGATATTCTTCATTTCTTAGAATTACTACAGATAATTAAAGTGTTATTTTAAACACACTGAAATACTAATTATTGCTTTAACTGAGATTCCATTTATAGCAAATTACATTTAAAATTTCATCAAGAAAACAAGTGTAAGAGGGATCATTCATATCTATCTTGTTTGTGGAGCAACAGTAAATTCAGTTTATCATTAAGGTATTCAAATTAATACAAAATGAACCAGCACATATACCAGGAGAAAATTTATCTTTTCTGAAGCTCGAAGCAACCAGAAAGCAAAGGGGAAAAAATCCTAACCAAACCAACCAACCCCAAAAGACCTAAAAAAAAAAAAAAAAAAATTTATATATGTATATATTTATTACAGCTCAAATTTGAGGCAGTACATTTAAAGTTTTTTCTCTCTACTCAAGGCAGAAACTCAACACAAATAAATAACAACAACAAAAAACTGACACAGGCTGCCACTTCCTTCAATTTTTACTCAACTAAATCATCCCCTGTGCTTTGATAAATTTTAAGAGAAAAATAGATTTCTTTTTAACCTAAAGATCTAAAGACCACCCGTAGAATAGGGAACACATGAGACATTTTGCACTTCTCTACATGAGTTTGTACCCAAACATTTTTGCCTTGAACAACAAAGGACTGGATAGAGAGAGTTCATGGAAATAATTACAGAACGTTGCAGCTACCCACTCTTGCAGTGCTCGTTTAACCTGTACCCTGCAGGATTCCCATTTACTCAAGACCTCTGAGGAGCTGGATTACTCTCGTCAGCAGGAATTAAAGACACTTAAGAAAAGGAAGAACAGAAAATCACAAGCTTTACAAGCCAACCTCATCTGTCTGTCAACTAACTCTTGCTCAGATGTTACGGCCCAAATAATTAGTGCAAAACCTCTTTTCATGGAACCTAGTGCCAAGGAAACAGAAAATCTTCCAAATATATCATTACTGAACCAGATTTTATCAGGGGAGTTTTGCTGCCCAAGTCATCTACTTCATCTGAGTGCTCAGGAGGTTTGGGGCTGAAGCACACTGCCCTTTGGAAGGTTGTAGCCCAAAGTTAATTTTTCTCTGTATCATGATTGCAGAGGGCATGTTACTGTTCAAGACAATTTCTGCACAGCTGCTCATGCTAAATTCCTCCCAAAACATCTACTGTTTTCTTTCTCTTGCTCCTAAACTATGATTTGTAATTATATTGTATTTATTATTTATAATTCTATTATTCTATGATTTCACTTAAGTTTACTGAAGCATGAAGAAATAACTTGAGGGATGCTACATTTTGGAGAAGCAGATAAAAGGCTGAAATCAGTAGTACAACTGCCAATTCTCATTACTGCAAATACACTTATTTCTTAGCTAGTTCTTGAGACATAGTCAAAATTATCTTCTATTGTAGTGTATAAAAGAAACCCAGAAAACCACCCCAGCCCTTTAAAACCAGACATGAAAGAAGGAAGTGATGTATATTGACACAAGGAACCAAATTTGTTTGCTTGTTCTTGTAAGAGTGCAATGATAGGCTTCCAGGTTTAGAAATTATTTACTTTCTGAAACAATTTTTAGAGAGTGTATTACGGTCATATTCACAATTGGCCTCAGAGAAGGACATGGACCTGGAGCTTGTTCAGAGTAATTTAATCAATTTTATACAAAAAAGAAACAGCTAACCATTATGGCACAAGTCAATACTAAAATGATTTCCCAAAACTAATTTCAAAGTCACTTCCAGGAAACAACTGGTAGCTTCAAAAGTCTGAGGCTCAACTATAAATTTCATTATCTTTAAAGTCTGTAATTGACCTTTTTTAATAAAAATCATGGTGTACTGCCATTTCCTTTAAACAAAATGTTGTGCATTGTATGGCAATTCGTTTTGTTCCTGCTAACTCCTCATTTTTTAACATGAATCAATGTATTTTGTAAGGTTATTACCACCTCATAGTGGCTAGAAATATAAACGTAACTCATTTGCTTACAAGAAAAACAAACACATGGCATAAATTTAATCTGCCAGCCTACCTACCAGATGGAGACAAGAACGCAGCCAAGCCACTCTTCCGTTGTTTAATCACACCAGTCTATGGTGACTTACTCGTAACTACAAACAAGTCCACTTGCACCTTTGGGAACGCATGTTTTCTCCCAGCTTCTGAAAATACACAGCAGTTAATACTTTATTCACAGGTTAGACAGATACATGGTATGATCATGAGATAATGAGGAAATAACATCTTTATTACTACTGGCTCATCTGGACAACTGTATCATAACTATACTTGAGAGCTAAACTATTCCATTTAATGCACTGAGTCTACCTCTGATTAATTTGAAAAGTCTTATGTTTTGATAAACTTTTGCTGTTAAGTATGATAAATATACCGTAAGTAATTCATAGCAATTCCACAGACAGTATCACTTACTTAAGCAAGATGTTTATTCAGATACAAACAATGGATGCTTTGACACAGCCTTCACAGGAGAAGGATTTGGTCAATGCCAAAAGATGTATCAGATTTTGGCTCATTTTTGGATACTTTAGTTCCTGTTTAAATCAATAGTATTATTCTGAGGGATAAAACGATACTCAGAGGAGCAAAGGATGGTAAGCAGTTGTCTCAGAATATCTGTTGTTGGTTATGGAGTGGGGAGGGGGACAACTCCTGTAGCAGTGCTGACTTGTTGAAACATCGTCTGTAAAAAAAGACAACTTCTACCTTTCCAAAAAAGCAGTGTGCCACCCTGTCTACATGTTTGACTGACTGTGTTGTCACTGATGTGATCTACCTAAGCAATCCTCACATGTTCTACAAAGCAGATAAATTGGACTTGGTGGAGTATTAGGAAACAAGAGGAGGAGAGATATGTGTTAGAGAGAGCAGGTTGGGTCATAAACAAAAAAACCCACACATTTTTGTCCAGGACTGCAGGAATGTTGGTATCTGCCTACCATTAGATGCATTCAGGAACATTCTGCATAACTTTAAATTCTTCAGTTTGTGAATTTTGCCTACCACCTCTCCATCTTTTTTATTTTCTTTTTTTGTTTGTTTGTTGTTGTTGATTGGTTGGTTTGGTTTATTTTTTGTTTGTTTGTAGTGACTTTTTTTGTTTGTGGGGTTTTTTTTCTTTTTTTTTTTTGTTGGTAGGCAATGCAAGGAGATAAAAGTGAGAGAGAAGACAGAAAGAAGGAAAAAGGGGATAAAGCTGCAATGAACCATTAAACATATTACTAAAATAGCAGGAAGATTATCATAAACTCTACAGCTATCTTTAATGCCAGCTGAGGAAGGGGGGCGTAAATATTTTGTCTGAGAGTTTTCTTAATGTTTCCTAGGGTACATTTAGAACATAAACAAATCCCATGTAAATATGATACCAAAAGTAAGCTGCAAATTTCAAAGAAAAAATTACCTTTAGAAGTACTTACCCAAGTACATGGTAGATTTTCTATCAATATCACATTGTCTTTTAATATGCATTGGGTGGCTTTTTGAAAAAAACAGTGTAGTTCAAGCAGAAGTTAGAGGGCTGATGCAGCAACCACTGGGTGAGGTTCTGTGGTCTTTGCTATGCAGACAGTAGGACTATATTATCATAATGGTTGCTTCTGGTCTAAAATCTATGAGCCCATGAATCATGGTAATGATGCTGCCGCCAAGTCAATTAGCGGCATATATTCCAGGAGAAAAAAAATCATAATCATCCAATTGCCTTCTGCCTTGACACCTGTGGAACTTTCTGTTTGGTCATTTACCTGTGTTGAATTCTTTGAGTATTTCACCCAAATCACTTCAGCCATGGCCTCTGGATTCAGAAACCTGTAGAAACAAAGCCTCTGGCTCTCTTAAATTTCTGACAACAGACACGGATTTGACATGAACTTTTCCTTCCCACCACTATAGACATGTAGGACATGAGATCAGATTGTAACAATTTTTCATGAGATCACAGAGAAGACTGAAAACATAATATGATGAAATGCCTGTATGTTTGTGTGTATATATAACTATCTGTAATACATCTGAATTTGAGAGGACAAGAGATTATACACAAACATGAAAATGTTTGGTTTTGCCTACAAATAGGAGACACTATTATTCCAACATTTAGGAATCTAGCACAATTTAAATGCTTTCCCACTTCTTTCAGCAGTTTCTGATGTGCATTCAAATAACTATGAAGTAGAAAGTAACCACAGTTTAACTGTCCTATTTCATAAGCTCAGTCTACTTCTGATTGATCTGAAAAGCCTCTGGTATGAGGTTTGATGACCTTTACAATGTATATCAGGCAATATCAGATTGTCAAGTTCAGTGGGTCTGTAAGTACTATCCATTCTGTGTTCCAAGTCAGCAGCTTCACCAAGCTTACCTGGACCTCTGAGAGACCTCTCAGTTTCCTGCTCCAACCTCCAAAAACATCCTCAAGTGCTCCAAAGTCTGTGCTTTCAATAAAATCAAGACAAGACAAATCATTATTATTATTGCCATTTATGGTGCTACTACAATTTTTTTCCCAAGACCTGTTCTTTCAAAGAACCCCTTTTTCGGTTCTGTATGGATTTTACACAAAGCTCCTGATGGTGAACCCAAGTTAGGAGCACAGAGGACACGCAAGAGTTCTTGCCCCTTTCAAATTTAATAAATTGACCTATAACAGATGGCTAATTACAAAGTTAACTATTAACTTACCTTAGTAACTCTTAACTCTTCCAAAAAATTTGTCTGGCCAAACCTACTATGCCCTAGGCTGGTGCAGAGATTAAAAAAACAGAGTATCTGTTGTCCTGATGGCTTATTTTAGTTCTAGCTGTGACCCTTTATCAACCACAGAGCTTTATTCAAGACCAGCAAGGGCTGAATAATTGGATTTGCTTGGTGAGTAACCTTTCTTACTCTGCCAATTAATCCAGCAGGAAAAAGAAAAAGAAGAAAAAGAAATATAAAAAGAAAAAAAGAAAAAGAAAAGAAAGAAAGAAAAAAATAAAAGAAAAAAAAAGAAAGAAAAAAAAAAAGCACCACCAACCTCTCGTGAATAAAACACCTAAGAGATCAAAGGATGAAAGACTGGATTTGCTCTCTCAGCACCACTGCCAGCGACTACATGTGACATACGCTTGGCCATACTGCTCCTGCACCATACTGTTGACATGGGCACATCATCCGGATTTCCATTAATCTGGAAGCTCAGCATGAGCTACCTAGGTACCAAACATTCAAAAAGATGGAACAGATGCCCAACATCATCAAATTTAGCCTGACAAAATTTCTGGCTGAAGAAAGGGAACTTGTCTGCCAGAGGTGTGTGATAATCTTAAATGTGCATGCTTTGATAGACAGGCCAGTGCAACACTCGTTCCTGTGCCCTGTGGTTTTACTTCTTCAACAGGATTGTTCATGTCCCCGTGGGTGGTTCTCTCCTGCGTGGCTCATAGCTCTCCCAGCCTCCCAAGTAAATCCACACTTCAGCTGGTGACCTCTGCATCACGAAGGCTTGGGGTTTTTTTGAGGGAGCCAAGGCTCTGAAAGTAAAGGCACAGATGACAATACTCTGCATTCTGAGCTCTCAAAGTGGGGTCACACCTAGGTGTCACTTTTCAGCCCCGTGTAGCACACTTGATAAATAGGATTCCTGTGCTCTAGCACTAAGAGGCTGTTCATTTAGCACACTGGCTGCCCCAGATAGCAAACCTGAGCCATCCGCTCTGCCCGCCTCACTGTGCACGGAGGCCTGTGCCCTCCTGCAGTTCTGTATCCATTCCTGGCAGCTGGGCTGGAGAAGGTGGGAGCTGCAGTGAATAAATCAGTCACCGGCTCTGGCTGAGCCCAAGAGGCAAGAACAGGAGCTGTGCTTTGGATTCTCCGTTGTTCTTCAGCTAATGTAAATCAACTTGACTGCTGGCATCAGTGGAAATGAGCTGATTCATGCCATTTGCAGTTTCTTCTTGTTTACTTACTGCATCTTAATGACTGCGAGGCACAAAAACACCTGACTGAGGACATTAGATATGAAGGCTTTATACCCTTAATGTTTTGTTCGGTTAAAGACAAACAAAGACGACGACTTTAAGTTCTGATGAGAAAGCTAGGCCCCTGAACACTTAGCACTAATAAGGTGCTTTTCAGTTTCTAAGTGCTTTACAAACATTAATTAATTATTCCTTCAACAACACTTGGTTATTTTCTGTTACTAGAGTGCGTGTTTACCGAGTTAGCTCCATTCGTGCACAGCACGTTGTTGGCAGCAGGCAGGAGCATAAATTGATCTATAACCACACGCTGTAATTTGCAGCAGATTTGCTTCACCAAACATCATCAGTACAGCTACAGAGGCAGCTCAGAGGAGTGACCACTCCTCCCCGTGTCCTGTGGCGGTGATAACCTTTACCTTCTCTGCTACACTGAGCAGAAACGTAAAATCTGTTTGCTGCACAATTCAGCTACTTCCACAGAAACATATGTCAAACAGGAGCTTCCAGCTTGACATAGCTGCAAAAAGTGGCAACAAATTTTGTTATGTGTCATATCAAAATACCCATCACAGTTCAGAACTGACAGAGAGAATAGGCAGATTTCTAATGGAGCACACGAAGGAGGTTGCCACAATAAGACAGCAGAATTTCCTGCATACAACAATTATTAAATACAGAAAATACTCCTGTCCTCTATCAGGAACTTGTCAATAATTCTCACAAATTTGAAAAAAAAAAAAAAAAAAAAAAGAAGAGAAACAGTTATTACCCATTCTAAAATAGCCAAGAGTCCAGTGGAGAGGACAATGACCAGAAGGCAGGCACTGGGAGGCTCACACACATCCCTGCTCTGTTCAAGTCACCCCCAAGACAAGAACCAGTGCTTGGATTTCCACAAGAGTAGCCCCAGCCACTGACTTCTTATTTTCACACCCTTGTCCCTCTCTCCCCTTACACTGCATGCCAAAGGAGAGAAATGCTTGCTGGCAAAAGTTTTGTCTGGACCAATGTGTTTCCACTGGAAATGAGTGTTTCAGTGAACTGTGACAGCCAGTAGTGCATCTTGCCATAGGCAAAATAATAGCTTTGCAATTGAAAACAGGGTCTTGGGAAGTGTTAAGCTGGAACTCTTTAATTAGAAGTGCCCAACATTTTTCCAGGGAACAGATTTTTGGCATAAAATGCTGGAAAGTATCAAGCTGACCACAACCATGAGTGAAAACCAGAAGTGACTCTCTGCTGCGGCTCCTGCCCAGCTCCCGTGCAGGCAATGCCACTCAGGCCCCATTAACGTACACAACATGAATTAAAATGGCAGGAACTAAATGCTTCACTACCAGTAACCTCCATCTGAGGAGTGGTAAGGAACACCGAACTTTTAATGTTCCAAGACATGCAGTCTAATTAATTAGCCATCACACACCTTGTTCATATTTAAAATACTTTGTCTGCAGTAGAGCTGCACTGGCACACATTGGTAATGTGGCATGGAAAGCAGATAAACTGGCAAATATATCTTATTATAGATCTCTAAACAGAGGAAAATGTCTTGGCAAATAGATTATTTTCCCTGTATAACTGTATTTATGCCCGGGCTTCGGTCAACACAGCTATTTTCTCACAGTCCTATTCCATAAAGCTTTCTACTGTATGAAAGCGATGAGATTGGTTACTGAACATTATCTTCTACATGGGTGTTTACAGCTCCCAGCATCTCTCCTGAAAGAATCTCACTATAAGTAATACACAAGTATTTACTGGAATCAGGCAGACAAAATTCAGTCTATTTTCAGTCTGAATAGTTTAAACCATGCTCTGGGATTCTTTGATGGTTTGTTTGGGAAGAAAACAAAAACCCCTCCTGCTGATGAGTTCTAATTCACCTCCATCTATGCTTGGTACAAAGAAATGGTGAGGCAATCATACATACTTCTGCCATCTACTCTGCAAATATACTGAGCTTTCATTTGAGAAAATGGCACGTTGCACAGAGATGCAAAGAAAAGATTTGAGATTATATTCATTCATTCCAAACCAAACACAACAATCATTTCTTTTCTGAAGTGCTGAGAAACAAGAAAGTCTTTCTATTTAATGAAATACGAACATATCTAACTATAGAAATACAGTGCAATTTTAATCTTAGACTAGAATTTTCAGCTTCTGATCTATAGTCATATTCCTACTTCAGACTTTGGGAGATTGCACACAATTACCACTTTTCTGTGTGTTAACATTTAGTGCATAACATAATTAATTAAACCATGTGTTTTATTCTAAAGGGTACTGTTTTGCAGTCATATCAGTATATACACATTCATATATTTTTACATTGATACACTGTAAAATAATCATGTGCCAAAGGGACAGTAATTACTGTAATACCACAGGTGACTTCAGGATAAACATAATAGCACCCAAGACATGTATACGCTAAATAGCTGTTTGCAGCAAATACTTTGAGTTACATAAACTATACCAACCAGTAATGTGCAGAAGGTACTACAAAAGAAGAGACACACCAGGGTAGTGGCTCAAGTCGTCCAATAATCATTCTCTATGCGAACCAAAATCAGATGTTCCAGAGGCAGATGCAAAATCTGCAGAAAAAATGTGGAATTAAATGACCATAGTTAAAATGCCTTTCCAATATTCATCAGGAAAATATTTGTCTCATGCTGTGAAACACAAGGGAGTTTTATTCCTTTCTGAAACTGGTACTAAGAGCCCCTGGCCCCCAAACTCATTCTAAATAATTCACCTGTGGATTGTTCTCTTTATTCTAAATATCGCCAAGTTTTAGACTTTTGCTATGGTTTTTGTCCCTGTTACATTCCTGGCAATAAAAAGCACAAACTAATTTAATATATACAAAAATTACTTTTTTCCGCCTTTTGAGTTCACTGAATATTACCTACCACCACTAGAGAAATACAGCCATTTAATATTGTCTTCAGAGTAATAATTCATACAAAATCAGCCAAACCTAGTAGTAATTTTCAACAATATAAACCTGTGATTTACTCATGCCATGGAAAAGTTTTTTTGGCTTTTCTTCTTTTTTTTTTAATCTTGGGAACTGAGGGAAAGCCAGCACTTGCCTCTTATGAATTCGTAGGAGAACAGAGCAGGAAAGAGGAAAATGTGAAACATGTTCCCTCTTGCACTTCTCCGAATGAGGGTGTTGGATGTGTTTGCAACGTAACTACTTGCAGCCGATTGGCACCAAGCCCTGACAAGCTCTCCTCTATTTAATAAAGTGTGTTTCAGTACCAAAAATCTAATCGGCAGAACTTGCTTGATACATTCTAAATGTAGAACATGTTAAACATCCTAGACACTGAAGATGTGAAAAGGGTCGTTATTCACAGACTCCTAATCAAAGCTCCGTTTCGTGTCATTATTTGTTTGGTTTTACATGTTTCCTGCTTGCTTGAATGAAAATGTTTGGTGTTGAAAATTGTCACATCTAGCTCGGAGAAGCCAGGCAAGGAGCTGTGCTGCATTCAGAAATGCCCAGGTACAAGGGGTTGTTTGTTTTTAGCTTTTGGAAAAGTCTGCACTGTTTGCTAGGTTGTAAATGATTGATTTATTTGGTGATTTACTTTGCAGCAAATTGAAGCTATATGCAAGCTAAATACAGCTTCACTTAAGCTAATTATGATGATGGGGGCTGTAAAGATGCAGAAATAGGTAATTGTATTTGTTTGACATGTGCAATGTAAGTCAAAAATATAGCCCTCTTCCACAGCACATACTCTATATAGAGTAAATGTAACTTAAAACACATTTCATTAACAGTTTCAATGTCTCTGTCTGTGAAAGCTTTAAGGTGCTATCAAGCAACGACATGGAAACATTCCTGTAAGGAGAGATCACCCCTACATTGATGCTGGGGTCACAGAGGGTCTAAGCCAGCAAGTGGGGCTAGGGACACCATGATCTCCCCACCTTTTTTTCGCTGAAAGTCAATCTACAATTAGTAATGTTGGCTACGTGAAACATTGACCAAATAATCTTTCTTCTTCTATACTTGTTGGGGCTGCAGCTGTTCCTAGCAAAAATAGATTCTGAAAGTACAAGCATCTGGGTGGAGTAACTAGAGGCCTGGCACCGAGCTGGCAATGGCACAGAGCACAGACTGCAGCCCACAGAGATCTCACCTGTCCCTCGCTGGAGGCAGAGTTCAGTTCCTGGAGTTTCAGGGCTGCTCTCATGGTGTTCCCAAGGAGTTTGACTTTTGGTATGGATTTTCTAGAGATGAAAATACACCACTGCAGATTTCTCTCACAGGATCAGACATCAAGCGATTGCATCTGGAGCAGGATGTAGATGATCTGAACAGAAGCCCAAGTTCTGTCACAGATGCACAACAGAGTTTAGCTTGTTGGCTACTGATACAAATATATTGCAGCTAAGTTTTAAGCTAACTAGAGGGATACTTATAACAGCATATATCTGACAGTACCTGGGTGGGATTTCCACAGCTTTCTGTACTTTTTCTGAACTTTTAAATCTGTGCTGCTGTATATATCGTACCTGGTTAGTTTCAAATCAGCCAGAATCCATCTGCATCTGTAGCCAACATGCCACCGCCTGTGCTGCGGAACAGAAGAAATTCTAAAGTGTACCTGTACATCAGGGCATGGGAAGGATGGGATTCCTGTTAGCAAGAGACAGCACTATGGGATACACAATGTCACGTCCCCCCACTCCGGACCAGTCTGATGGTTGAGGTCTGGGAACCAAAGACCTTGAGACCCCAGAGCCTGCAAACATAAGCACCCACCACTCTCAAGGCTTCCGAACTCTTCGCTGTGAGACTGAGCACCTGAAAGCCCTGACTAACCTGAAAAGAGATCCTTTCCATCTCAAGCCCTTGCCTAATGAAATCGGTATTCCAGTCAGCTCCACCACTAGAAAAAGCAGCTGCAGTATGCAGGGGAACATATTTCATTTTCCCACTTCCATGTGCTAGTGTTTTGCAAATGAAATTTTCTCTGACTTTCAGGCTGTCTGAAATCTAGAAATTAAAATGAAATGTAATTGTCAATGAATGGAAAGCACTACTTTTGAGGCAGCTCCATTTGTTATATATAAAATATCCTAGACTTCTCAAAGTGTCTTTCATGCCATCTCAAATTACTTTCCTTTATTTTTTTTATTGAGATCTCAAAAGTCAGCTGCTTAGGGGCTTTCAGTGCCCAAATTCCCACTCATTATTTCATTTGACACTCAGATCCCTTGAGCAGCACTGAAAAATTATGAAGCCTTAATAACTGTGTGCAAGGCTTCCAAACAATAGCTACAATGAAGAAACTGGTCCTGGCACTAAAAACCAATGAATATGTAAGACAAGTTCTATCTGGAGAGAGTAAACACATGAAACCAGGCTACCAGTAGTGTCTTTCAAAAGATATACAATGTAAGCTGCACACTCTTCGATAGCTCAAGGGGCTTATAGTCAATAAATTTAACAGGCTGCAACCAAAAAAGTCAAAGCTAAAGTACAGTATGTAAATGGAAGCTAGAGTGCACTCTTCTTTTCAACCTTAGGACAGAGTTAATAGAGGGGAAATGACAAAAGACATAAAAAGGAATACACAGGATTTGACAGACTATGTTTTTTTTTCTTTTAACTTCAAGGCAAACTACCAGACTATTTTGGTTTACAGATAAATCAAACAAAGAACTTTTATCAGTTTGCATGAAAGTCTCATTTTCAGGATTGGAAAGATTAAGCTTCAGAGCCTTATTCTGTATGTGCATGTGAGGGATTACAAGGGAAGCGATGTAAATAATGACCTTGTTGAAGAGAGATTAGCTTCAATGATTATATGGTAAAATAGTTATGTTTTCTGCACATATGGATTAAAATATCCATTGACAGTTCCTGTAAACTAGTAAAGCTCACAGATATTTGTGATAATAAGGTAATAACAGTAGCAGTATCTGACAGCCCCGTCGCTGCCTCTGCACATTATTCACAGCATTCTGATGTTCAGTCTGGGGAGCCAGATCTTCAGCCTTGCCAGATTTGTCTGCATCAGCTCGGTGTTTTTGTGACAAAAATTGTTTCCTTTAGGAATTCCCTTTAATTTTACAGTTATACAGTCACACTTAATGCAAATGTATTGGACCCATCTTGTTCTTTTGATTTTTCAAGACCTACCCTGACTTCTCCCAGTTGACTAAAAGCACATAAGGGTTGATTTTTAACTGACTTGCTCCTCACATGGATATTTACACTTGTTTAAGTTGTCAGTAAAATTGAAGTAGCTGGACTGTTCCCACTGAGATTCTCTTTCCTCAATTTTTTCTCTTATTTTGCTGTTACTAAAAAACTCTTGTGAGGAAGATGGGAACTGTACATGTGGAGCAATAAAGACCCTGGTTTTTGATATGACAGGCTTAGTCTCTGCTCTAAATGGTGATTTCTTGGATGGAAAATGCATGCTCTGAGAAAGGCAGAGCAGAAAATGTTGTGGAGGCTCTTGCTGCCCAATTCAGTATTTTAATACAGACTGTAACAGGCAGAAACCCCCTCTCTGAGTGGCTCAGTGTTTCCAAACACATTCCAGGTAACTTACTGTTTTCCCAAGAAAGATGAAAATAAATTAACCAGAAACCATCAGGTCCTTGCCTCTGCACCTATAAAACAGTACAATAACAAAAAATTCTGTTTACCCTGGTGATATAATTTTAAAGTTTGCAGAAATATTGGTAGCTGTATATCAGGCAGCTCAGTGAAGGAAGAGGCTCACTTTGTTTACTTGCTAATTACACAGTCAGCTCTGTGGTGAAGTAACTGGATAAAAGGGTGAAGACAATCTAGCTCATGAGAGAAACAGTCTCTTACGAGGGACAACACAGCACAAGCTCAAGCAGTTTGTCTGGGATAGTCCCAACATCCACTGGTTGGGTTCTCCACGCAAAGCAAAGTGCAGCCTTTTGTCTAGCACACATCCTGGCAAAGAAATCAGGGCTTTATAACCCCCATAAAAATTCTGTTGCACTAGAAAAATTTCTTGATGTTTAATTACATTCAATGGAGAAAGACTTAAAAGTCCTAGGTTCTGACTTCTTAAATAGTTTCTACTACAGATGCAATATGTTACGATTTTTCTTGAACAATATTATCTATCAAGTCTAGTCAACTGTGTGAAATAGGGCCTGGATTTCTGCTCTCATTTCATGGCAATGGACAGTGAGGTAAGTAGATAGGAAAGAGAATTGTACTGCGGATCTGGGTGGGGTTTTGAAAGCATAACACAAAACTAGTTTTAGATAGGTCCATGAAAGACAGTCACCAAAATTCATCATTATGTCTCCAATAAGGCTGTTAATTTTGGGTATTTGTACTCTCAGTATGCCGTTTCTTAGATTGTCTCTACAGAAGTGTGTGTCTGCGCTGCAATGGGGATGTAGCCAAACAACATGTAAAGCAGTCGCACTGGGCAATGGCAGCAGTCTGTTTTCAGAAACACAGAGCACACAGCAAGCTGAAAAAACAAGGAGGTTAATGTATGCTGAACCCAGTGTTGCTCTAGCTGTTTTCAAACCTAGGCTGTGTTTACACTGAAGTTTCGTGATGGTGGAGACACAAAACCAGAGCCTCAGCTTTGACTGTGCATGCCAGTAATTGGCAAAAAATGGGCTTGTCTACCCTTGATCAAGGGACAGGTGCTTGGACATGCATACGGCAGATGAGCTCTCAATGTAGAAAAGCATTAACAACCAGCCACCCAGGGAAGGTAACAGGCTAATCGGAAAAGTGCAATGAAAACAGAAATCTTCTAGCAGACATAAAAGCAATCCCTGTGATGCAGTTAAACTGAGAAAACTTTATCTCACGTAGGTAATGAAAAATGCACATCCACTTTAACAAATGTACATCTCCATATGGCTAGCAATTAACTTTTTCTTGTAATTACCTCTTCTCCCTGTCAGTTCTCCTTGTTTCTTTAACGTAGTCATCCCATGGACAGTTTCATGACGACAATCTTGAGAACAGAGAACTTGCTGTCTTCTAAAGAGAAGAGGAAAACAAAAGGTTTGTTGGGACTAAATTCACCATACCACATACCCAGATGACTTCACCCACCATCAAACTGCACTGGCTGATTTTAGCAGCAGAAAGGCAGAAGGCAAACATGCTCTCTATGTCCACAAACTAGGAGAAAGAGAGAAGGATGTTGTGCTTTCACACTGCATTAAAGAAACTGAAAAATTAAATGCTTTTGCTTTACTTTATAGTTGTTTAAAAGTCTTCGAGGAAACACTTGTTCTCCTTTTAGTGCACTTCTCCCAAAAATTTACTTTGCAATGGTTTTGGGCCTGTGAGACCCTTTAAAAATTTTAAAATATATTCTAGAAGGATCACATGTCCCAAAATACATTAACTTACATATTACTTAACATGAAAAAAAAGCTGGCTCATTAAATTCATAAAACTAGAAACTTAAAAAACATTACATTCATTTATATAAACTTATTTACTTGTCAATTCTATTTCAGTAAAGAAACACTATTTGAAATATGGTCATAATAGTTACTTTATGCAATACTAATCAGAATTTCTAAATAAAATTAGCCAAACAACATTCGAAACAGATGTGTTTTGTCTTTGCTTTGTCTGATCTTTGCCTTCTGCTGACCTAAAAAAAAAAAAAAAGAAGTCAATTATTGAACCAAATGATTAAAAAGTTCGTATTCAATTAGGCAGAAAACTACCTCTCAGGCAAACAGTGTAATACAGAGTAAGCAAGGTCAAACAGAAATGAAATGGGATATCCAAAACCAGGTAAGAAGCATCAGCTCTATCTACAAATAACCAGTGAATTATGAGATTTTCAAAAGCCCTAACGAAATTGATGGAAGCTCCCACTGACAGCCAACTCTGAGCAGTATGGAAAAGTTTAACCAATCAATCTAATTTTTAAATTCATGTGTTCATTGTTCAAAATCATGCATCTATAAATCATTTATTGTATAGCAAAGGTTTATCCAATAAAGGGATGCAAACACTTGATGTCAGACGTTCTAGACAATGAATTACTTGTGAACCAATTTTAGCATTACGTTAGCTGCCACATGCTGTTCTTGAGTCTACACTTGTGTCACTGGCTACCTAATATTAGTGAGGTTTCTATTTCCTATCTGTTTATTTTTCTGAACAAATATGTATAAATAGATGCTAAGTTAATGGTACAAGTACAAATGAGCTTACCTTGCCTTTTCCTACAAACTGAGTTAGGGTTTTTATTTCAGTAGCTATACATTCGGAGTTTATGCTCAGTTGTGGCGGCCGGAACAGCAGTGACTGATCAGCTCTCTGGCTTCAGGAAGACAGAACTGCCGAAGTAGAGACATTCTCTGTTTGCTGGAGAATACTGAGCTGTCTCTTGAGCTACGTTTGCACCTGACAACATTTGAGAAAAGTACTGGAATGAAACTCCTGCCTCTCAGGCCCATCACAGACATGACATTTTGGCTCGACCTTCTGCCCTGGGCAAGTGGCAATTGCTTGAAGCAAAATACCATGTGGTTGTTCTCTCCCTGAGGGTCTAAGACAGGCACTTTGATTTCCTTGAGCCCAAAGGTCTTCAGCAGAATAACATGGTAATAGCTTTACAAGTGAACAGTAGCTGAGTGACTAGATGCAGACCTGTTTTTGGAGAACTGCTCACACTGCCGTAAGTCTGTGTCATCCTCTCTTCCATCAAACCTACATACACTGACGGGGTCATAAAAATCCATTCAAATGTAGGAGATACCTCCTATCAACTTAAAAGAAATGAAGCTCTGCAGTGCAAAACTCAATTCTAAATTACATCCACGTACTTTTAAAATTATGAAGTATGAGAGAGCTGAGCATCATCCTTATCACTAGATATCACCCCTGAAAAATGCTCAAGAAACATTGCCAATTGTTTCTGGTAAGGAAGCTACCATTATAGAAATATTACAATTACCAAGCATGTCATATCATTTAAGTGTATATTTATCTTAATTATGGTAAAATTTGATAGTATTCTGTTGATTTCATAATTACTAGAAAAACTGCAACATAAAATAGATGTTTGGGGGACTGGGAATTTGATGTGGTTTATAATCAACAACATTGTTCACAATGATGGATCCGAGTATACAGAAATTATTTCACGTCACAGCACTGGTGCTAACACTTGCTTTTCCACTCACTTTTCATTACCATTGCAAAGTAGTTTTCATAGACAGTGCTTATTTTAGTCATGGCAGAAACTAATGAATTTTTCAGACTTGTGTCTGGGTTTTATTATACTCCTATACAATCTTTTATTATACTCCTACAAAATCTGGTTTTTATGTATTGTACTATCAAAGAGTGGGCTGAGGATGCCCTTACTTCCCTTTGAATCTTTTTTACAACTTTGTAATTCAGAAATTTAAACTTCTCTTTACCGATTATGAACTGCTAACCTCTGAGCCTGGCCTTGCTTCTCCCTCTGGGTCACTGTGAAAATTATCTGCGCTACAGTGGCATCCAGAGTCTCTCCGCTTTGGTCCTGTTGTACTAAACAATGTAAAAACAAGGCTGTAAATAGTCCCACTCTCAAGAGCATGCAGTCTGGCATGTTTGCAGGACAGATTTTAGCAAAGTAAATAGACAGTTGAGCTAATTCATCTCAAGCTAACACTCACATCTCTACTCCGTACTGGAGTGTAAGCATGATCTAAGTCAGCAAGACAAGGGAGATGGGAGCAGGTGCTAAATAAGTGATAGGAAAAGGGGAACTCATAATTCCTCCCTCCACACAGCTGACATGAACATGGTATTCACAGCAAGAGATCCAGCAGAGAAGACAAGATGTTGCATGAGCGACTGTCAGCCTGAACATCATTTTGCCCTTTCTGAAAAATTGTCCTTTGAAGATATCAACACCACCGGAGTGATTCACAGCCCTGTTAGATGTTGAACCTGCTGGAGAACCTCGCCATAAGGTGAAACATGTGGCCGCTCCAGTGCCCAGGGAAGATGGTGGTGCTGAATGTATTGATTAATTTTGTGCTGTTTTCTAGAGAAATGTAAAGAGGTTAAAAAAAAAAATCTGAAAGGGAAGGAAAAATGCAGTTTGGCTGATACAGCAAGGCAAAAGCATCCAACAGACTCTAAACTCTACTCCCTATTTTTTTCTGCTGCTTCCACTTGACCAGTTAGTTTTGCTCCATGGATCGATTTCCTTATTGGAAAAAAAAAGACTGACAAAGGTCTTTCTTACCTCTGTCTTTCTGCTGTACCCTGTGGGAATCTGTGAGTGGAAAGAAGATGTTGCAGATGTGAGATGTGTGATTGCTGCTGTGTCCATAGGTATCTCTTGTTCCTGTGGAGACAGTTGTTACCCTAGAAAGTACATGGTGAGTGCTAAGCAGGCAGACTCCAACACAAAAGTTGTCTGAGATAAAGGCATGAGGAGAACAGCATTAAGTTCTTCATGTATGCTCTAAATTTGCTGTTTCTTCCTTTTACAGATGGGGTTCGAGTGAGTACCACTTAATGCCCTACAGAAGAAGGAAAGACATTGTAGCAGTAGAAAGGCAGACACTCTGGTGAAGAAAGGCTTTAGAAAACTAAATGCAATTGAAACAGTAGAAAATTGAGACCTTTACATGGGTAGAACAATGTTTTTTCCCTCCTATCATCTGTTACAGGTACGTTCCCCTTACCTATTCCACGTTCCTCTCACAACTTCACACTTCTACTGTCCTGGCTGTTTTTTTCAGGAACACTAAAATAACAACAGTGCAAAGGCAATAATGATGGCATTTCATGTTGTAAAGAGCAGATGCAGTTAAAGCAGTTATTTAACTCCAGGGTGGACAACCCTCCTAAGAGAGAGCCACGTAGTGCAGTTGTAAGACATGCATGGTCTATCTCAGAATACCAAAGGAAACACCAACCGTGGGAGTAGTTCCCTGATATAAAGATGGTCACTGCTCTACAGGGAGCCCAGAGCAGGTCAGCAGCCAGCACTGATCCCAGCTCATCCTTACAGGGATGTAGCTGGGGAGAGGGGAACAACAACATCCACTGCCCTACTGCTGAAACGCAAGTCAGGATCAGCAGGTATTTCTGTTTGAAAACTGCCAAATATCTAGTAAACATGCACAAACCAACTTGGACAAACTTTGTGGGGAGAAATGTAACAAATGGGCAGTCAGGTTGAGACATAAAAAGGTAGGTAGACCAACCCCTTAAGAATCTAGACTCTTACTGCCACTGCTTATGGCAGTGGAACACCAACGCTGCACTAATTCATGTCAGAATGATGAATGCCCCATTATAATGGAAGGTAACATGACAACTCAGACAACAGTGCAGACCACAGTTAATTTCAGGTTCTGTAAAATGGTTGGCATTTACATACTTTAAGACCATACTTCAAACAGCTTAATAGAAAATTATAACATGATTTTTAATAGCATAACCTATAATTTATTTTTCATTAACTACTCAAGTTCAATTTTGATACTGTAAAACTAAATGCGTTTTTTAAGCTTCTACTTTCATCAATCATTTGATTTTTCTGACACGTGGCATATCTAATTCAATGGTATTGGCTGCTCTGTTTTTAAATAATATCCTGTTTTCCAGAATACAAGTATGATTGTATTTAGACATCTTTTAAAAATGTAGTGACAGCAATTTCAATCAAAAATGAGAGAAAAAAATACTTACTTTCCAATGAACAGCAGCAACTGAAACAAGTTAGTAATAAAGAAGACAAAACCAGTATTGGAATACTTCGGTTTCATTCATACTGAAGTTTGCGGTGTTGTGGAAAAATTATATGGGTCCTGTATATAAGCTAATACTGCAGTAGATCACCATTGCCATCTCCTGGTAAATAAACCATATAACTGTATTGTGGAGCTTTTTCTAAACAGTCGTATATTGTACAACTGTAGAGAGATTACACCATAAATAGGCAATAAAGGATTTAGAGTATTTACTGTGAGACTATCATTGCATTTTTATTCTTTGCTCACATAAGACCTTTATAAAGAACTGCACTACAGTTGATAAATAGTGGCAGTTGCTCCAATGCACTCTTTATGCTGAAAAGAAATACTGCTAGTTATGACTCTGTAAATTAAGGTGAGACGATGGGTATTGTTGTGATTGAAACAAATACCAGTGCTGCTTAAGAAAAACTCGCCATAACCAAAACAAATATACACTCAGAAGTCATCAGTTTCCGCTGCATTGTGATGGAACTGTGCTATGGTAGTCAGCCAAGACAATGTCAAACAGCGTTATGAAGCAACAGTGGGGATGACAGCAGTGACAATACTGAGCTGTCATTTCACTTTCTGCTATTTTTAGTCCTTTTATTTTCTCGCCATTTTCGTTGTCCTTCCGAGTGTCACTTCCCATTCCGTTCCCTCTCTCTCATCTCCTTTTTTGTCTGTGTGCGGCTACCTGAAACCTCCTGATAAACAATGTACGTCCTCTCCTGCTTGAAGGGGAAGGAGTGGGCTCGTCCTGAAGCCAGCATGAACAACCCCTCCCCAGAAGAACTGTCCCTGTGTCACACCAAAGCCTGCACACCGTCACTTTGCCCTGCAATCTCACCATCACGTGGGGAATGGGAATGAGATCTGTCTACAACTCATTACCCTTCAGATCAGAGTGCAGCATTCAATGCGATGTTGAGCCTTGATAAATCGTCCTTTCAATCAAATCAGTAAACAGAGAGAAATGCTATCTAACTGGCAATAAATTTCAGACAAGTTCAGCAAGGAGTATGACAGATTAGTCGAAAGCCTGTGCCTTGCTTTGTTTGTGTATTGCTTTTGCAATGTTTCTTTCTGCAACCAAGAAAGCAAGTTCCTTCCCTTGCAGCTGCATGCCTGCTGTTGGCATTGCCACTGAATACGACAGGGAACAACCCCTTTAACAAGTTTTTGCTTCTTCACAGGGAAGCAGAATAAATGTCTGTAGCATTCTGAAATAAACTAGGGCTGAAGGTTTTCTGCTAGCACTGAACTTTCTCGAGCCAGAGCTGCATCATGAAGAGCAGGTACTTAAGTGCAACCTTCGTGACGGTGACAATTCAGTTTGTTTCTTTCAGCTCACCAAGCTCACAGCCAAGACTGCAGGGTACGAGGTCAACCACAAATGCTAAAAAGAGGATGATGGATGCAAGCGCAATGGCATTTTAGAGTTGCCATAGTGTCATAAAGAGTAAAGACTAACAAGCTCTGAAACAGCTGTGAAAGTTGCTGGTTGTATCATAGATAGCTGGAAGGAAAGAGGAGCTCTGGAATGGGACAGAGAACGGCATCTTGAGGGACTAGTACTTTTTTCTCATCAATCTAGTACCCTCTTGGGTGGCCTTGGACTCACAAAGGCATTTAGAAATTAGAGTCTATGGCAGGTTACACTTAATGAGCGTAATGGCTATTAAGGCCAAAAGGGACTGAAAAACACAAGCTTAATTATTAGACTATCCCAAGGGATCTAGGATCAACACAATGCTAATGGTATTTCCAGTCACTGTTACTAGATTATGCCTAGAAAGTTTTCCCTGAAACAACACACTAATTATGTATTTATTAATCTATTTTTGTTTGTTTTAGCTGTTCTCCACTCTTTAAAAAAAATATTAATACTTCCTGTGAAAAAGAAATTCAAACCAATGTAATTTCACAGAGGAAACGGGTAAAACCAGCTTTCTTTGGAAATTACAAGGAAAAACAGAAGTGTCTGTACTAGAAAAATAGAGAAGACAGACGAAAACTAGAAACTGAGACATATACTTCCTGTTCTTCAGAGAGTGGCAGTCAGGTCTGCAACTGAAATCAAGGACCTGCTCATTCTAAGGGTTTGAGAAGAATACATGCCCCTCAAGGGAACCCGGGCTTGAAACAAGCTAGAATAAAAATGGAGAACGCAATTCCTACTGCTCTGTCTATGATAAGGCACCAGGTTTCCCCGAGATGTATGACAGAATGTGCTTCTCCTTGCGTGATAGAAAGATGAAAGCTGGAGTGCAGTGTAAATTGAATTCTATATAAATGTTTTGGCAGCCAAGGTTGCTCTCAAACATTTGCCAGATCTGCAACACTCCTCTGTCTTTGACCTGTAGCAACTACAGCAATATTACACATGTCAATGGGCAGATAATAACTGGAATTAATTACCATTTCAGACAGTGAAATGCAAGATGAATTAAGGAACAAGTCACAAGCACTGGTTTGAGTAGCTACAGTGCTACAGGCACGTGGTCTTCCAAGGCACAGCTCTAGATGCCATTTTTTTGCAATGTCCATATAGCCACATTCACTTCTCAATCAGCTCCTAAGAAAAATTGTTTTGCAATATCAAACCAGCCGTTCATATACGCTCTGGGCAGTGCTATCATGGGTTGGCAAAATTAAGACACAAAAAAAATGAAGGTGCAATGACACTGAGCATCAAACTCATGCAGGACAATGGTAACAAATGGTGCAGTTAATTGCTGCTTGTGCAGTTTCATACACTTTCTGGTCCATGCCTAGTTGACAGCACCTGCATTGATGAATTATGCTTGTCTGTTGTTTGCACATGTTGGAACCAGTGCAGGGAGATCAACTTAAAGCAGATTCAAGTTGCTATCAGTGCTAAATTTCCTGTCCAGAAGGAAATAAACTTTGACTATTCTCTTACTTTTATGTTGGCTGTTTCCTCATGGGAAACAGTTTGATTTGGCAACTGAAGTCACTAACCACAGCTTGACTGTCGTCAATTCCTACAAATCATCCAACTATAAAACTGAAAGCATGGAGGTTCTCAGAGGCATTAAGTTTGCAGTGACACGAGAAGAAATGTGAATAGCATGAAATCTTTAGGGAATATACATACATAGATACATACACACACACATAAATATCACAGAGAGATCTCACCTCAGTCTACACCAGTAGCCACGTTCTACTTCCAGGGTTATCCATGCATCAAGAAAGGAGAGAAACTCTCTGATCTTCTTTTAATGGTCTTAAGCTCTAAAAATCAGGAGGTGGAAAATAACCGTAAGCAAGTTCTTTGCACAATATAAGTGAGAGCTGCAAGACTGACCCTCCCCTTTCCCTTGAGACTGCATTTTCAGTAATTGTGCTTAAAATATATTCCTTAAAGAAAAAGAGGAGGCAGTAAGGGGCAACAGGGATAAAACAGTATTTCAAAGACTTAATGAAACACTGACAAAATGCTGGCTGCCCATGTTATCTTTCTATGCCACATTTTTGACAATTGGGAGTTTACCATTAAGCACTACATATTTTCCTTAGCATACATAGGTAGGAAGACAAAGATTCAAGCCTTTACTTTCCAAAAGAAAGGCATTTTAATACAGTTTCTAGGACAGATAAGTCAGAGGTACATTTGAGAAATGCAGAAAAATGTGTCTTCATAGAATTGACTGTACTATCTAGCAAGACCTATATAGCAGGATTATACTCCATGGCTTACAAGAGTATTGATCTGTGTGTACTCCTCAGTGGTGTTACATTCATTTTAACATTGATCTCTGTTTCATTACACACTGCATCATGCACTCTCAGTGTCATCTCAGTGCCCCTCTAAAATCTGAGTGTCTTCTGCTGCTGTCAAGACGTGCAGATGCATTGTGCATCTTGCATTTCAACACATCAGTTTGAAAGCCTACTTATTCACACATGCACCCCTCTTCTAAAATATCACCAAGGACCTACAATGCCTTAACCATCCAAAGCAAAGTAAATATAGAGTGAAGAAGACATTGGCAAGTGCTTTTTCTTCAAAGAATTTTTTTTACTCTGTGCATTGTTTGTGTTACCTTTCAAAGAAGCTTGAAAATACCATTTCTTTTCCTCACAGCTTCTTTCTGTTCCATTTGGAAAACATTGATTTTGCTTCCCCCTGTAATTCTTATGCAGCACAAATAAACATGGCTCTGTTTAATATATGTCCAGGTCTGTGCACTTCCATCAAACTGACTATAGCTCTCGGAGAGAAACCAGCCAGCCCTTTGCTGGCTTCTAGGACTGCTACAATGGAATACAAAATATCACAGTTCTTGCATGTCCACTGACGCTACTTGCTAGGTTAATTTGCTTATGCATACTTTATTCTTCAAAGCACATGACTGGGCACCAGGGCCTCATAAATTCTCGTGTCAGCTTTAATAACCTGCTGTTATTCAGTTGCATTACAGTTAGATACAAGGATGCGTGGATCAAAAGCTAATTACACAGGACATTGTGCAAATACACAAGCAAAAAAGCCTTTTTACCTAATAGGTTAACAAAATGGTACAAATTATCCTGGGCTTATCACCTAAACCTGTGCTCCAAGTTTGCTTACTGTTCTACTGGTGAAAGAGATTAGTCTGTTGTCTTCGGGCTTGTAAATATGAGGACAAAAACCTTAAAAACCTACTACAGCTCCCTACAGGGGTCATCTCTTCCCCTGCTGGGTGTGTCTTCAAGATGATGTCCGGACTTGCTAGTTCCTACCATATTCAGTAATTCTGGGCAAAATATATCTGATCTTGCAGCCACCTAATTATGCCAGCCTGGGGAGCTAGTGCAGGACATCTCAACATTTGTACCTCCACTATTTCGCAATAATTGCCCTTGACTTCGATGTGTGATGAACTTCTGTGTGCTATCCTTCACATTTTTGAAAGAGGTATAATATTTACCCCTCTGAGTGGAGAAAAACATTTTGTTTTTCCCTTGCACATATGTTGCAACAAATGTGAACGAAATGGAAAAAACACCTATTATTTTAGTCGTCATGATTCCCAAGTTTTTTCTCTGTAAATTCCGCTTTTGTGCCTTCGCACAGCTCTTGCTTTTTCTTGTCAGTATTTCGCTGTCAACCTATGTTCTTATAGTCATTTTCCTACTTTAAAACAGTAATGCCATATTTTATTGCTGCCAATCCAAGCCTCAGCACTTCAGCTACTGCACCATGGACTCTGACCCAGTGTTTGAAGATGGGAGTCTTTCCAAGGACATCCTTAGGCACTGGCACTGGATCAGACACTACATGCAAGGATGGATTTCTCATATCCTTAGGTTAACTTCTGAAAGAAAAAGGCTCTATCCAGCAGGAGAGTTACTTACCAGGCTAATATTTTATGCATTGAGCTCCAGAGTGTCGCAAGATGAGTTTAAGTATCACAGCAGATAAAGTCATTCCATATAATGAGTTCGTTCTTTAAGCTGTTACCTCACTTACCACTGAAGCAACTAATCAGGACAAGAAAAAAAAAGAGTACTGCTTATGCACTGCGGTACGACAATGTATTACTACTCACATCTCAAATTCTATTTCTTAAAAAGATTAGATCTTAAAAATCCAGAGTGCTTTTACTTGTTGCACTGCCCTTTTTCATTTGTATACAATAGGAACTGACAGACTACTAATCAGGGAGACATCATTTTCACAGAAATTGCATATAAAAGATTCAGTAACTGTGCGAATATAAACGTGTACTTTATAGAAAGGGGTCCATCTTCTAAAACTATGAAGATGTAACACTGTTCTTAAGTCACAGTATCAACAAAAGAATCATTTCACGTTCACTAGTTACTACTTTGGGCATGTTCTGACCACTGGAAACATGGTCCTGAGGAGAAGAAAACAAGCTGGCTGGTTCCAAACCCACTGCTTGTTAACATGCTCGAAGGATACACTCAATACTTCCTTATTTATTTAGAAAATATGTACAAGACCATCCCACACAGGGACTGGGGTTTGCTTTAGCAAACATGTTCGGCATTCGGATACTGAAGCTGTGAATGTCAATCCTATGCCAATCAACTCGCTCATCTCTCCTGGATAGGAGAGCATCCTTTTCTCTATGTTGTGTCATAAAGATGGTGTAATTGAGGAGGAGGAGGAGAACAGAGGATGTCGTTTCACAAATGATTCAGTTACAGTCATTCTTCCCTTCCCACTTATTTCACTGAATATCTGACAATCAAGAAAGCTGCAATTATTTAAAGTGAAGAAACTGCAATATTAACAGAAATAGTATTTTACCACAGAGATTAAACATGGAATTTCAAGAGCTCATTCATCAATATGTTCCTTACATGTTACAGGTAATCTGTGAATATCAGTAGAATCACGCAACTGGGAAAGACACTGATTAATGAGATCCTGCACCTGAAGGACATATTTCAGGTGAAAAGAAACAAAAGTAGAATAGACAAGTGGCAAGGGCCAATGAGACAAACTCTTAATTGTAACTAATTCAAAGATGGGTTATAGGGCTACTCAAGATGCAGAAAAATGTTCTGGAATTCTATGCTCTTTTATTTTGTGAGTACAGCAAAGAAATGGCTAGTCTACATGGTTGCCATAGTAACGTAAACAGAAATTTAAAATACCTTTCTAATGCTGGGGGAAATTCCATAGCCAAGGCTCTAAGCAACAGCATATCGTGCAAACAGGTCCTTCCATCCCCACTGCACTTTGAAAGTCCTAGGAAGTTTTGCTGAAGAAATGTAACTGCACCTCTTTCCTCAGCCTACAGCTTGTCTTTGTCTATGTCTCAACTTGTCAACACTCTCTCTACTTGTAGTCCTCCTTCATTTTACTACCATTTGTCTTTGAGCTTAATCCACAGGCATTTCATTTCCCCTGACTCCACTATTTTCTTCCAGTTTCATTATGGTAAATTTCACTTCTACTTTCACAGCCCCCAGCACTACGACACTCGAATGACTTTAAAAAAGTAATTCATTAGCAGCTATCATAATAATTTTTGATGAAGGATAACTAATTGTAGAGGACTGCCTTGATGGACACGGTGATCCGCTGCACATTCAGAATCAATGGCTAACGCGATGAAATCTCAGCCCTGTGTTTGGATATATTACACCATTACTTGTTTGTGTTTAAACAAGAATCAATTCGAGTAAAATTATTGGAATTTCCTAGGTACGAGATCAATTAGAGAAAACAAATATTTAATCCCACGATAACTGTACCCCATTATTTCGTTCCTTGCCTCTCCTCTCCCTCTTGGAGTGGTGTAGCACAGCTCAAACCTGGGCTGTGTGCTGAGGCAGCCCAGCTGGGAGCCTGCACAGCCACACACTCAGTGTGCTCGGAGCATCAGGTGCTGAGAACATCTCTGACTTCCAGTGCTGCAGGAAGCAGAGCTGATTTGGAGAAGGGATTAAAACCAGAGCAAGAACATCATTACAGCAGTGCCCACTGCTGCTATTATCTTTAATGTGGTGCTGGCATTTTCATTATACGCTTGTATTTCCAGGTTTCATAACTCAATCAAAAAAAATTGCTGAGGGCTAAATATTGGCAAACAGCTCTGCTTGCCGAAAAACGAATGATTTCCAGAGTGCAGAGAGAGGGAGGCAGTCTCAGACTCTGCTTATTCCAGCGGGAAAGTGATTCCAACATGAACAGGGCTACACCAACAAGCAACTTCTGCCAAAAACTTTGCATTATATGCCAGAAGGCCCGTAGCCACACGCTAAACCCAGAGGCACAGTCCACAGCTCCTCAGTCCAGAGGCACATCACTGGAATCCAGAGAAAAAATCAAAACGCCAGACTTCTCCCCAGACTCAGATACGATACTTGCTTTTTGCCTTGGATCTATTTTGAACCACAAAAATAATTTTATAACCCACTGATGCCACCCAGTATAGACCTCCAGCTGTTTGATGCTGCTGTATGAGCAGACATGAATATTCAGCTCCGACATTCTGATGCTATTTAACAGCCCTAGTAGGAACCAGAGCCCAAAGCAGCAACCAGGCAAGCCAACAAGGGCTCTGCCTCCAAGCTTTCCTGTGTCAGTTCTCTGCAAGCCAGCCTGCCTGCATGGATCACAGTGCAGGTCTGGGGTGCTGCATGTGATTGGAAAGATGAAAAATGAGAAGCATTACTAAAGGGCTCTATGCTCTCATATGAATACATGGAGCTTCATTAAAAAGTTACCGACAAGTGAAGTGGCCTCTATTTTTTTTCCACAGGACAGTACATGTAAAAATCATTTTGAATATGCAACCATATATATACAGTAACCATACGTATATATATGACCACTGTGACCTTAATGTGACCTTATAATTATACTGTGATAAAAACTGAAAAATAGAAAAATAATGTCTAGGAGAGATAACAAACAGAAGTAAAGAATACCATTAACTCACATCCATCCCCTCTCTTCTCTTACAGCCCAGTGACCTCATCTGCATGAATGACTCATGAAGTTAATGGTTTTATGACAGAACTATGCTATTTTAGATGTACTATTTTATATGCTGCTTTTTAACGTAAAATTAGAATATATTGAAAAAAACGACAAAACAAGCATTTACTAAGAAGAATATTATTTTGTAAAAAAAATGCAGGCTATAATTTCATTCCAGACTCTGCCTTTTTAAAGATCTAAGTGGCGTATACATGTCCTTGTTGTGTGATGCAGTGGTTACCATGGAAATTTATGGGTTTTTTTAAGTTTAGTGAAGATGATGCAGTCAAAAACATAAATAGCCTGAGCCCCTGGCAGGGTAAATTGTACAATGATATTCTATAATAAATTTAGATGGCGCTTTTTTTCTTCCTGTAAGCAGATATTAGACACTAATATTTTTTTGTGAAGAAAAATATTTCACTCTTCTTAAGATGGCAATTATAATTTTTAACTTCACTTGCTCCTGGATGATATTAAATTATATAGCCCTTCTCATGCCCATAATCTATGATTCCTCAAAGACCATGATCCAAGCTGGTGGGTGTGGGAGAGTTTCCAGCAGTACTGCCTGGTTAAAAATGGTTTTTTAAGCTTTGCAGGAACACCACCAGAGAGATTTATACATGAGGTTTCCTAATGGCTTAGCTAACAAAATCAGAAATGTATCCTGTAATAACTAACTGAGTTGTAGGCTTGTAGAGATCTCATACATATATGCTTGCCTGGAAGCCATAAAATTCATTTGTATCTTGATTAGAAAAAGACAGACAATATTTTTAAAGTTGAAATTTTTGTTTGCCAAAATTGTTTAGAAATGTAAGAGTGTTGTACAGGACCTGATCAAAGCTCCAGGTAATAACCTGTCTCCAGCAATGGGCAAAACAAGATACCAGGAAAGAGTCTAAGAACAGGGCAGACTTCGATGAAACAGCTCACCTATGTGCTTCCCCATCCTCCAGTCATTTGTGGTTCACAGGCATCCTGGGCCAGACTCGGTAGATTTATTTCCATGAGATTGTCCTTGAAGTCCGGCAATCTTTCAGTTTCCACGGCATCCTGGGGCAAAAAGTCACAGTTAAGCTACCAGGTTGAGTTGTATCAACAGTAGTCATCACAATATCGCAATAAATGTAATGTTGCTTTGATGAAAGGCTAAATGTCTAATTTTACTAATGATTCTGTGCACAAAATTAATGTTTGATATACGGTTAAAGATAGTTTTAAAATGCTTTAGCAAGACGAACAAAGGAAGTTAGTAAAAATAGCATTTTTAGTCCAGTGGTCTTTGGAGCTATTTCATCTTGCCAGCTAAGTTCTTGATGAAAACTAGCAAGACAGCTATCAACAAAGCTAACAAGCTGAAGCTACTCTTTCTCTAGCACTCCTGCTTTGTCATAGACAGAGATCACTGCCTTCATTTTTGCAGTGAAAGAATACTGTCTCATGTCTTGGTTTGCCTTCTACTGGGTAAACATATGGTTTCTCCACAAAGATTTTAAACTCGTTAGGACGAATTTGGCAAAGCAACAAATGTTTAACTAGCCAACCGAAGTGATAAAAGTCTCACTGCTGGAGAAATTTCTAATAACTGTATCACACTGATTCCACCTATCTTTTCACCCCATACAAATTGCTGTAGCTCTGTTGATAAAAGGAAACTCTGCCAGTTAGTACCACTTAAAACTCTAACGCCTTCCAAATTCACAATACAGTATGTTTATTAATTAATTTGAAAGTAAGAGATATCTTAATATTAAATAGCTGAATTTCTATGCAAGCCATGTGAAATACAGCAATTTTTTTGTCTTTGTAAAGTCTTTCTCCCTGATGGGTATGTAGGAGAACTTTCTGAGGAAACGGAGCAAAGAAAAACTTACTATCCAATGTTTTATGAGCAGAAGAACACATTCCTTCCAACTGTCCTTATTAATTTATAAATAGCTAAGATCCTAAGTTGTTCTGGTCAGATTTATGATCAGAATAAAATTACTCTAAACTGAGAAAAAAATACCACTTCATAACAAGTGATAAGTATTCACTGGACCATAATTATGTCTTTCTAATTTTCCAATGCTGTTTCTTCTTCTTTTTTTTTTTTTAATATCAGCATTTTAATTAAGTTTTCATCTTCACAGCACTAAACTAAATTAAAAGGATCTTTATAGTGTTGTTTTGGTAATTAGCAGAAGGGGTAAAATTACCTTATCTGTTTGTTCACCGTGTTGCAACTGTAAACATCTGGCTTATGGTCTTTAATTTGCTCATTTTCACACACACAAAAAAAATACATGTGACACTGAAACCAGTTATCACTGTCAGAAGAGCCCTCTAGTGGGTTCTCACTGTGTTCATCATGGACAAACATGTAGTAGGGAAACCTTTGCTAATTAGGCAAGACACGTATCAGGCAGAAACAGGTGAAGCAGCAGCATCCATCACAGAAATTCCCACCTTCTTACCCTTCTGTGTAGTCCCCTCTATTTCCTTCAGCAATCTGCAGCACAGTAAACATTAAAAGTAAATTTCATATGAGGTTCCCAAAGCTACTTGCACATAATCAGTAACAAATCTGGAAGCACAAAAACAATTCAGCCCCTTTAAAGGTAAAGGAAGCAGGTGGAATTGCGGCAAAGCATCCACCCTGCAGGACGACCTGGATAGACTGGAAGAGTGGGCTAACAAGAACCTTAGGAATTTCAAAATGGACAAGCGTAAGGTCTTGCACCTTGGAAAACATAATCCAGGAGTGCAACACAGGCTGGGATCTGCTCAGTTGGGGAGCAGCTCTATGGAAAGGGACCTGAGGTTCCTGGTGGACAACAAGCTCAATATGAGTGAATAGCATGGTGCTGTGGCAAAGCAAGCTAACAGGATATTGGTTTGCATCAACAAGGACATCACCAGCAGAGATAAAGTAATTATCCTGCTCCACTCAGTGCTTATCAAGCCACATCTGGAATACTGTGTTAAATTTTAGTCCACACTACACAGAAAAGATGTGGACATGCTGGGGAGGGTCCAGAGAAGGGCCACAAAGATGATCAAAGGACTGGGAAGCTGCTGTATGAGGAAAGGCTGAGGGAACTCAGTTTGTTCGGTCTTGAGAAGAGAAGACTTAGGGGAGACCTCATCACCACGTTCCAGTATTTAAACGGTGGCTACAAGAAGATGGAAATTCCCTTTTTACAAGGAGTCACATGGAGAAGACATGGGGTAACTGGTATAAGCTACTCCTGGGGAGTTTTTGATTGGCCAAAAGAGGAAAATTTTTCACAATGAGAACAATCAGCTATTAGAATAATCTCTCCAGGGAAGTGGTGGATTCCCCAACATTGGACACTTCCAAGATTCAGCTGGACAGAGTGCTGGGCCATCTTGTCTGGAGTGTGCTTTTTCAGAGAAAGGTTGGACCAGATGGTCCTTGAGGTCCCTTCAAACCTGCTGTTCTATGATTCTATGCAATCTTCAAAATGTACCTGCCATGTACCTGCCCTGTCATTGTCCCATCTTATATCTAGGTAAAATAACAAACAACAAATTGACTTGTCCAATATTATCAGCTAAACACAATCTTACATTATAACGCAGTAATAGAAACATGCCAAAAACATGAAAGCACCCTTGATGTTGAAAAGCCTGTACAACTTGAACTAAGTTGTGGAATAGGCAAGAGAAAGAAAATTGTTAGATCTTTCTTTTAATGCTGAGACATCACTGATCAAAACAGCACTAAGTTCTTATCACCTTCAAACAGGAAAAAATAATACTTCATAAGATCACTTAAAAATGTTATAATTTCATATGACTTCAGAGATGTACATGTCTGTTTCTCCTCTTGAACCTGTCTCTGATGGAGTTCACCCTCACTAAGTGACTGACACTTTCGTTAAAAAGCTAGCCCACAGATACAGGCTACAACAGCCTGAAAATGCAGTTCAACCTAAGCTTCTACTAGCTCTTCAGGAGCAGCCCTCTAGACTGAGAGTAAGTCAGAAATCAGAAGTGATGTGTATGTCAGCATCCTCCAAAGACACAGCAGGAATATTCACATCTATACAGCTAAACTTTTCCAGCCATAGCAGTAAATCAGCACACGTCCCTTCTCCCCAGCTCTGCTGCAAACCCTTTCTAGGTAAAATCCTTCAGTACTCTACTTGCTATGAATTTTACCTCTTGAACCTGACAGTTTCTTATAGCAATACAGAAAACCCTTGCACCTACACAGCTGTAAAACAGTTACAGCCTCAAGTCTACCACCATAATTAGCAGCTTCGTCAAATGTTCAAAGTTCTTTTTTTCAAAAAAAAGGTTAGTTTAGCAAAAAGGATATAAAATGTGTGGCAGTCCACAACAAAGCCGCCCTACAGCTCTGATTGCAACTTGTTTTGAATTTGCAACTTATTTTCAATTTTCAGCTAAATAAACATGAAACATAAAAGCCTATAAAACTAAGGCAGATAATAAAGTGCTGTCAAGCTGTGATAAAGTCAGTCTTCACCAAAGATCCATCTTCTCCCACTGAGAGACTGTAAATTTGAGGCTGAACTAAGAATGACAGAATAGGCAGCACTGAGAATCAAAGTTTTCAGTTAGTGAGATTTCTCTGTTTTCTGATTTTGATGGACAACAAAATGGTTGAAAGTTACAACTCATTTAGAGACATGAGGAAAATGACAAAAAATAGAAGATACAGAATAAAAAAACTAAGAACTGTCAACCACTGAAATAAAAGGAGAGAAAAAATGACATTTTCTTTTGCCTCACCTCATTCATTATGTTTGGAATAACCTTTTTGCTCAACTCATGTGCCTTAAATACCTTTGGTCTTTCTTCAACAATCCACAGAAAAACAGATTCTTAATGTAAGCTTAAATGAAAGCCTCATGAAATAGTAATTAAATATGAACTAATTATGAAAAAGTGCTATCATTCAATATTCACTTAGAGAACTCTTCCCCAAAGTATTTGACACAACATCTCCAACTCGGAATCATGTAAATAGATGAGCTGTATTGATCTCACTAAGAACAGCCTGAACCTTTTTCTCATGCAATGGCTTTTTTCCCCCTAGGAATTTTGAATGTAAGAAATATTTAAGTAGCACTTAAGCAAAATAATATTACTCTGTTCAACACAAAAAATATTTCAAAAAAACTACCTGTGGCTGTAATCATGCCACAGGCTGTTTGATGATTGCTAATTATTATTACCATCATTTTCATCCCACAGAAAAAAACAAATATCCCTTTAAGTATCCTGTGAGCACTCTAACACCGACATCAATGCATCAGGGTAATGCAGCTGCCAGAAATCAGTCAGATCAATGGTGAGAGTGCAGTCAAGCTCTTTGCGTATACTTAGCAAATATAATTATTTAGAACCTAAGGATGCTTCCATGTTTCCTTGTTATTGCTTCTGTTGCGTAAACAGAACACGAAACCCTCACTGAGCAGGGATCCAGGCTACAGACTGCGGGCAATATGTTAACCTACAAGTGCTTTTCATAGGGAATCTACAGAGCATCTTGCAGGATTCAGTATAATCCCTGAATTTTATGAACAACTGTGGCCACAGCTGGATTCCACCTGTTCTCCCTCTCTGACAGATGTTCAAGGCCCTTGAACCCCTCAGTTAAATACCAGCTGTACCTCAGTGAGAGAATAGACCACATTACCACATAAATACTTTCCTGAGGATATTGCCAGGCTGCAGGAATTACCTGACCTGTCAGCCTGCTTGTAGGAATAATCTACCCCAGAGAACCACCTTGACATCCACACCACTTCCCCCGAAGCCGTCCCGTCAATGTGAATGCACATCTATTTGTCTCCAGCAAAGATTTCCTTCACAGAATCTGTCTCTCCCTGACTCATGAGCAGAGAAACACATTTGTTCATTCCAGCCACAGCCTGATGTGCATTTACTCAGTAGCAGAGTTCGATTACAGAGTCTCTGCTCATTAGGACTTACTCCTACCCTGATGCAGCAGTCTCATTGCCAGGTCTATGCAATGTATTGGGTCAAGCAGCAAATCTACCTGAAAAATGACCAGAAGACTAAGTCCACAATGTACTGATTTTAAGCATGATCCTCTCCCCACCCTATTCATCAGCTCAACAGAAGACCCAGCACGGGCTGAGAACAGCTGAAAAGCCAAAGGTGCAACAACTAATTGTTTAAGCATTGCCTCAGCTAAAGTACCTCCTCAAACATTTCTTCTGTAGCACACTCTCAATAATTAGAATTGCCTATAAAAGACAGAAAACTGACTTTGGCACAGATGGTGTAGGTAGGGAAGCATTTCTTCTGTAATACGCCCTAGTATCCTGGAGAATTTACTCTGAATTAAAAAAAAAAAAAAAAAAAATCAGATTTCATATTAGTATTTGACAGCCAGTCTGTTCAGGGGAAGGTTTGCTTTTTAATGTCACTTTCTATTACCCTTAAAACTTGCAAAACAGTCTTTATTTAATACAATGAGCACTGTTTATTACTTTGTCCCCAATGGTAATCTTGTATATCCGATTACTTCTTTTTCAGTAATTGAAGAAAATTACCTTGTCAATCATATTGCCTTTCCTATGCTGAACTGTTGGAAACTAAAAGGCAAATTCAGGAGAACCCCATTCCAAAGATGCACTGGATGCTGATTTATAACAACCACTCCTAGACCATGGCCACTGAAAAAAACATTCTCTGAAATAAACTGATAGTAATCTGGACAATTTTTGGCTATTTGAAATTTGAAAACTCTCATTATTTTGCTGCAAATTCCTAAACACATAATTTGCGCTTCTCTGAGCTTAGCTCTCATTTTCTTCCTCTATGATTTTGTTTATTTTTAGCTTCGATAAAGAAGTCTCTCAACATCATATTTCCATAATCTCTCTCTTTCCAGCTGCTGTATTGCTGGGGAGGTTCTATTAGAAACTCAGGCATAACAGTTTAGTCTCCCCGCAACCTCAGACAACTGCTTCATGGATACAATACTTTGCTTAGTAAATTATAATGTGATTTTCTGGAGAAATATATTTTTTCCTTGAGGTCATTTTCAGGAACATAAGATGGTCATCGAGCTTTTCATTATATTTAAAGAGTTTCCAGGCAGAATCACAGATTATTTTGTTGTTGCTGCATTTATTGTTTTTGCAGTACAGATGGAACCATCTGTTCCTTTGAAGATGTGCCAAATCAGTTGAAAATAATTCATTCAGGTAGTCAGTGAACCACAAAAGCTGATGGTTTAAGGATCATGGAAGGTTTCAACAGGGAATACCAAGCGCACTTTGCCCAATTTGGATTAGCTTTTATTTAAACAGTTGACTCAGATTTCAGGAAAGTAGTAGCCAGACGGAAGAGATCCTCTCCATCTACCTCATTCCCATATAAACCTACTATAACAACAGCCAACAGTTACCCACCATGTGAACATGACAAGCTCATACTGTTCAAAAGATAATTATAAATTATGGCAATGACTTTGGTGTAGTCCTGCATGTCAGAAATACGCCAAACGGGCAAGCCACAGATGTTTCATCGTTGTTTTACATCTCCAATTTGTGCTCTTTTGGCAAAGATCTGCACTGACGGCTGTGTCTAGCAGGAGTATCAATAGCAAGTATCTCACTGATGGGGACATGTGGGCAGAGCCTGTGTAGGGCACCACGTGCTGGATGAGCAAAGAAGGGGAAGGAAGAATTTGTAGTAGAGATATGACTTGAGCACTAATGTCTATCTAGAACTAATCTCTGAGGCCGGACAATATGATATTACAGACCGGCAGCAGATGAACATAAAAAAAAATTCCAAAGGCCACCTGAGCCCTTAATCATGTCTATTTGCAATTGTTTTCTGATTAAACAATTGGTAAATTAACATTATCTGGTGTCTAAGAGAGGATAGTTTCTGAGGCATTTTCTACTAACGGTTTTATTATGATGAAGAAAAGTCTGCATGAATTTATAACTGAGTGGGTTAATTAAGTATTACCTCTGGGCATCTGAATGTTGAAGAATGTGTCTCTGTTCTGAAAGGAACACACAATCCTTCTCAGCCTGATGCATTTACTTAATTATTTGCTCATAAAGTTTAGTTTATTTATTGCAAGAATTATTTATTATAAGCATTGTGAAAAAAAAACTGTGGCTTAAGGTTTATTTTGCTCACTTTTTAAACTCATCTGGATGGTAAACTTTAAATAATGAAAACCTATGTTGTGGCATTCTTTTTTTCTGTAAAATACTAGAAACAACTGAACACAAAAATGACTGATATTAAGCGGTGTTTAAAAGCAATGATGAGAAAAGACATAAGGTATTAAACCACAGTATAACACCTTCCAAAGCTGTGACAATTGAACATTCATTACAATGTTGTTAGAGTTACTCTATCAATAGTGCTAGCATTACAATGCAGTAGCTTAATTAGATGAAGTTTCTTTCATTCTTTATTTGGTTTTGAGCCNTACCGAAATTGCCATGTTACTTCCATGGATTAGTAACCTGTTAGTTAATATGCATTTGCATTTTCTATATTTTGGTCATGATAGATTGTTATGTCATTATCAAACACAAAAACAGAGAGCAAATAAAAATATTTACAACATACTATAATTTCCCTTGCAACTTAATGTCATAATTAAGTAACAACTAATCCTATGAATCAATTTTGCTTGTTTGCAGGTCACGTGTATGTGTGCTTTACATAAACTACATCTTTGTAACAGCTATTATCAGCCACACTGTTGAAATCCTACACCCTTAAAAATGGTTTCAAATACTCCTGCTATATAACAAAGTGAATTTGAGGGATCCGTTGTCTCATTACTAAAAGACAAAATGACTTTTTGTCCTGGATAGACAACAGCTTTAGGTCTACACCAAGACACCAAAATCTCACTTCAGACACTGTGATTCATCAGATACTGAAGCAAAAGCCTCTCACTGGTCAAGAACACACTGTTATCCTCTCTGCATTTTAAACTATTCTTTTTTAATTTAAAAAAGTATCTAGAGCTATCTCTAGATAACAGTTTTACATTGGCTAATTATCTTTAAATAGAGACATTTGGGTTTGTATTGTGTGAAATGATCAGATACAGATTAGCAGGAAGAAGGCATCAGAAAGGCAAGGTGAATTCAGCAGACCTTGCTGTGCCATGGGGACGCACCGCCACGTCCCATGTGCTCTACATGGAGAGCTGCTTCGGCAATCACTTCCTCGTGCTTTTCTTTTTCACGTATGGGGCCAGCCTGTCATGCACGCTCCCTCATTCTGCTGACCTATATGTGCTGTGTAACCACCTCATGTCCTTATCCTACTACTCTTCCTACACCAGGAGACCTCCTGTTCATCCAAGATACCTGTCACCCAACATGGGATGCAAAAGGAAAAAAGACGCATGTTGCTTATCTTGCTAATCCTGAAACAAGATGCTCAACTGCTAATAGCAAGAATACTGCACACACAGTGCTAAGCAAAGCAAGCTATTTAAGGTCGGCTAGCACAAAAGTTTAGGACATTTTGAACAGGGGCCTGTACCAATGTAGAATTTGGCACTATTTTAGAACTGGTGGCTTTAGAAAATACTGATTGGTTGGCAGAAAATTGCTGCAAATTTTCAAGCTACTTGTGACAGGAAACTATCTACAATATATATCTACTATATAATTTCCTGCTTGACATCAAAAGAATAAAGATGAGCAATGTATATTCTCCAGTATAAAGAGAGCCTGCCCACAAATTTGTCTGTGGCCTAAAGCTGGGGGAGAATAACGGGTGAACGCTACCATCACCTAAATAATCATCCCTGGGCAACCCCACAGAAAAGGGATGATTAAAGGTGTTTATGTATCCAAGCCTTATTGAACTTTATTCAAATAACTGATTACATAGCATAGGGCTTATCTGTGAACAATCCAAGCCTTCTGCAATGTGATTATGACTGAGGGGTATGGTGCTTTAATTTAAACTTCTTTAAGTCATTATGAGCCTCATAATTGCAGATGGATTCAGTTCTGACCCACATAAAATTCAAGTATAATAATTTTCTGGCTGGATGTAGCATACAATTGGCAAGCATCAAAAGGTTAACAGGCATCTATTTTCAGTTCAAATACATAGTAAAGGCTTTAATCAGGCAGCTCTCATTAATAAAAATTAATGGCCATCCCTTCTAAGCTGTAGTATTTACCCTACATTTCAGTGTTCTGGAAGCAAGCACTAAATGTCTATATCTGTATGTATATAAATTGGACATCTCTATTCATACTAATTCAATGAACATGCACAAATCACCGGAGCTTTTGAACTGAATCAATAATTACACCACAGGGAAAAACTTAACTTCATCCTGTAATTTGTGACAGTTGCACTTACACAAAAGTCAGGCAGGTCTGGAGTAACCATGAGACCAATCATCATTGCTTGAAATCATTTAGTTTCTTAGAGCACAAGCAAATACTTAAAGCAGCTATCTAATCAGCCTTTCCCAGAGGAGAGATTCCCTTCATATGCCTTGAGAGGTCTTAAAAAAGGTCACTGAAAATCCATGCCCTTGCAGAAGAGGTTCACAGGAAAAACTTTTCCGCAAACAAGACTGTCTGCTGAAAGAGACGCAGCCAGACTCAGTAAAATACTCTGCAGCAACGCGCGAAGCAGAACGGTGGTACAGACCCCACATGGATTTAAGAGGATGCTGCACAGCCATATGCTAAGCAAATGTTCAGAAAAGACATTCATCCACCCCCAGCACAGAAGGGAGCAAGTTAGCAAAGCAGCTTCTCCCACATAGGCGAGGAGGCAAGTGGGCATGTACAGCAGGAACAACGTTGTACTTTCCAAAGAACACCGGGGTTGATTAAGCCTTGTTGGAAATGCAGAGATAAAACAGGAGAAAATAACTTTATGTGCCTTAGTTTCTTACTATTTTCTCTTTCTGCCAGAAGCTGAATCAGTGTAAATAGCAAGCTTTGTTTTTCTGCTTCTAGAACAAAACACTGACTGCCAAAACATACAGGATTTTAACCTTTACGATGTTGCTGTCCTGCATTCTAAACCACTTCTGAGAAACCTTTCTTTTGCTACCAGTTACCTGTTTTGTACCAACATCTACATATCATAATTGCAATTGAAAAAATATTAGTTAATTAATGTCGTTCATTTGTATGCTCAGTAACTCCCATTTGTATGCACACAACTCACTCAGTCTGGGGTCTATAGCTGGCAAATAACACCACTTAACAGCTGTTAAATAGGGTAATCACCTGTTGTTATCCACAGGTAGCTTTAATTCAAATGCTAATTGCTCTCAGTGCTCTACTTACAAACCTGCCCCAATGTCAGACACTGTGTGTGCCGCACCAGATGGATGTGAGCCTCAAATGGATTGCACTGTCCCTCTGCAGGAGGAAAAAAACCCCACAAACCCACAAAACAACCCCCCAAAAACACACAAAAACCACACACACAAAAAACCCACCACCCCCCCACCGCTCCCTGAAGTATAAAAAGACCTTGCTACCCATGAAAAAAAGATGGCACAAGAATTAAACAACGATGGTCTGTCAGAGAGCAAGAATTGCAGGAAAAAGCAATGAATGGGGAAAATGAAGAAAAGGACTGCAGACAGGACGTTATAAATTGTATAAGTTGGTGCTTCAGCTTCTTTGTAACTGAAAAGAGTTAACATTCAACAACAGTAAAATCAGTCTGAGAAAATTCAGCAAGAGCCATTGCAGATGTATGCCAGGATCAGCCTAAACTGATAGGAAATGAGAACTAAACTGCTTGAACAGGTCAGGTGTTTGTAAACATCTGGCTAGAACAATAAAAGTTCTAGCCTGATACAGGTAAATTATTATTATTTTTCCAGATAATTCTTCACAAAACCATCAGAGAATATTTCTCTCCTTGGTATAAATACCTCACAACCACACTGTACCACTAACTCCTCATAGCAAGAGGCTTCAAATTATTTTTTTCTAAAGTATCCGCAATTCACCCAAGCTCTCTGGAGGCACAGCTTCACGTTGTGCTTAATTTCAGCAAACTGTGAGTCGCTGCCAAAAGTGACGGTTTAATTCTATCTCCTTTCTCCTCTTAACTCCATTGACGTGTTCCTCACCCTTTGCTCATATTAGATTTAGTCATTCACTGTGTTGCTGGAATATGACTCACTGATCTGATAGGAAAGTAATTTATTTGGAGGAGAGAGATAGGGGTGAGAGTCCACAGTTAGACTGGATTAAGCCTGGCATGGAACCCGGCCATGAATTGTCCTGTGTTTCTTGCTGCTATACAGCAAAGTTCCTGGCTGCACAGCTGTAGGTTTTATTTTAGATCCCATGACTGTAAAAGGGCCATTCATTCCGTAATGCTGTCGGATTTTCGTGCTGTACTGGAATGACTTCCCTGCCGTGCTCTCTGAAGGGCGGCTTTTTTGTAGGTGAAGGAGTCCATCCATCACTTGCTTAACAGCAGAATCCCTTCGCTCAGTTTCTACCCTTTGATCTGTTCGGCTTAGATAATTCTGCTAGGTGCCAAAACGCCAACCCAAACCACCCTTGCCTCTGAGCTGCCTTTCTCTCGGGGTAAAGTGTTGACCTCTGGAAATGACTGTTAGCACAAGGCTACATTTTCATGCCCTCAGCATATTTTTCAATTAAATGAGAGATAAACAACATTACAGGAGAAACCCGGCTCTGGGATGAAATCAAAGCACGTAAAATCACATATTGTATCTGCAACAGGTGTAGGCACAGGTTTCTGTTTTGTTCCAAGCTCATTATAAAGTGTGGAGCCCTGGCCTTGGAGAAAGAAGCTGCTCGAAAATTCAAAACAGAAACTTTAAAATTTAAAAAAAAAAAAAAAAAAAAAAGTATTCGATAGTGTCCCAGTTCTCTGATATATTGCACTCATGATGAGGTTCAGCGAGGGATGAAAACAATGACCTATTAAACCCATTTCACTTTATCTCTTGGTGTTCTGCTTTAGGACCATAATTGAACTAAACATCCAATAACAACCACCACTTATCTGTGAATATTAATTTTAGCAAAGTCACTTATTTCAATCATCAAAAGGAAAGAACCACTTGTTTGTTTGACAGTTATGACTCAAACTAACACACATTTCCTTTTGATGACTGTTTTGTATTTTGTTTTGCATATTTTGCTTACAGGAACGGAAAAAGTGCCTAAATGTTTCTTCCTCACAGCCATTGCTAATGTAGAGAGTATTCACCCTTCCAGGTTTTTTTACCTGAAGCAAGACATGACAACGTGCCTCTTCAAAAATGAAGCGAAGACCAAATCCTCCCTGTCTTAAACCACAGTAGATAAGAAAAATTATGACACCTGAGAGAAAAAAATAGCAAATACTCACAGTAAGCTTAGATGACATCCTCACCTCCATCTTACTCGTCAAGGAAGCTTACATTGTCAAAGGCAGAACATGAGACAGCTTGAAAATTCTTCATTACTCATAGCTAGAAAGAAAACTTAGGAAGGGCATGAACAGAAGCTAGAAATTATAAAATTTACTTTTTCAGGAGGGGAAAGAAAAATATTTAACCCACTGTCTGCATAGTTTCCTCATTCTGTTATTTCAGATTCAAAATATCTGTGCTTATCAGGTAGTTCCAATCTGCTAAGTACAGACTGGTTAGCTGAGAAGCCCATTCCTTATGTAAGTCAAATTCAATCCACATCAGCATTTACTTTTGATCAGAAATTGAAGACCAATTAGTCAAATTATTTCTTTCATTTAACATTGGCTGTATTACCAAAAGGAAATAATTTGAACTACTTAAAGAAGTTTTTTTGTCACATCTCAAGGAAAAAACACATTAATAATTAACCTCATTTTTCCTCCATCCCAGAGATCACACACCAAGGTATCAAAAAGTACATTCCATTCTGAAATGACAAAATTGCACAATGTACTCTTCTATCACTTATACAAAAAGATTAAAGATGGCTTGATCTGAGGATATGCAGAGATGAGAAAACTTAAACATCTGGGGCTGAGCCACAGCTTTTAGTAAATTCCTGAAGTCATAACTCATTTTGAGTCATGAAAGGCCACTGTTCTCATTCGTCTTACTGTACAAATTAGGAGCCCTACTCATATTCTTATTTTTCTCCCACACATTAAGTTCAATGACTACTTTTGCTTACATGAACTATATACATCCAATGTAATTCATTCAGGACATAAGCTCATCGGGAGAACACAATCTACTTTAAAGTCTACTGACGGTAATTTTAATTCCAGAAAGTAGTAAACTGTGTCATGCACAATGTGACACAACAATTAAGCAACTGAGATCATCTCGGATACTGCCAGATCCGTATTTTGTTTCCCTAGAGGCAGATACACTGATGTTAACAAAAGCCGAGAGAGAAGAGAAACCAGAAAGCTGCAGTTTCGAAGTAGGTTTCTCTTGGATCCTCTTTTTTATGCTATCAGTGTTGGAATGATGCATTTGCTCTGTCTGGAAAGTAAGGTGAAGGGCACAGGCGCTGGGTCAAGCAGTTGTTTCTTTTCTATTTATCTACGCATATGCAGGGTGCCTATATGAAGCTGAAAGATGAATTAAATACATAAATAGACCAGTCTAACTTTTGAAGGCTGTGTACTGATATTCTCTGTCATAAGCATATTGGGGATGCTAGAAGCTATTTTGGGGGAGGAAGACTGTTTTGCTAGCTATTCAACATCTACAGCACACACAGTGTTAAACATGTTCAGTGTGGGGTGCTGCCTACCTTATGAGATCCCCTCCTACAAGAATACCTCTCCTACCAGCTCGGGATGAGCAGTGCAAGCCCACCCTGTTACTTCTAATTTCAAATTTTAAAACTACATTGCAAAATTAAATGGGGATCCCTCCCTCTGTGTCTCTTAGTTTGTGAGAAATAGGATGAAAAGTAGTAAGATCCCAACACAACCTTATAGGTGTTACTGACCTCAAAAACTCTCCTGAAGAAAATGGCAAAGCTGAGAACAAAGCGCAATTTTCTGGTTGCCATCATAGCAGAGGTGGTACAATATGAACAATGCAAGTCTCAAACACAGATAACCATGGAGTACCCGTGCAACGGGATTATCAAGGCAACACACAGTGCTGCAACAGTGATGTCTGTTTTTAAGTACAGTAGAGTTCTGAAGTGAGGAACCCATGGTAAACGGACAGATAAACAGAAATGAGAGGCCTAAGAAAGAAGAACTGATTTGGGGATGAACACTATAATTAAGTACACAAGTATATCATTAAATTTCAGAAGATTTCAGATTTCTAAAGAAATCCATGCCTCGTGGATTGCAATTCTATATGCTAATAGCCTACCCCTGTCAATGAGTACGAAGTAAACTCATCTTTAGAGCCAATTTCAGTTAACAGACAGAGGTGAGTTTGTTTCCACTAGTTTTGTTGAAGAAATCTGACAGAACATGGGAGGAGCAGTTGATAAGAGAGATGTGACAGCAGTTTTGAAGACTAAGACAGAAGAGAGAGATGAAATGAGCCAGAACAGAGATGAAAGAAGAAGGAGAACATGACATAAAGGGTAGGAATCAAGAGATGGACATTTAGAAAGGACATGAATCTCTTGAGCCATTTCATCATACAGCAGAATGCGCGAGGAGGCAAATGGCATTAAAAATTAAGTGACAAAGGTTTGAAGAGCATTAGATGTCTGGCTGAAAGAATCTAGCTACTTTTCATTCACGTCAAACACTCCATTCAACTCAGTGATCCTCCACTTGAGTATGGACTGCAGATAGAGAGCAGAAAGCTTTCACTTCATTCCCAGAGCTGCTCCACCTCATCTGCTCAGAAATATCCTAAGGGGGACTGCTCCCAGTCCCCACCTCTGGAACTACATGGGTGTTTTTTGAGTCGTGAGTTACACATAGACACTTTGTTATTATCAGAAGTATTATAATGTCTGGTCCTGGGGAACACTTCACTTGACAACTAATTTACATTATACTGGGCACAACTTGTTCTCAAATCTTTCATGTCCACAGATTTTTATTAAGATGATTTTATAATGGTAATTGTTTACTAAAATGAAATATGCAAATTGATACAGGAAGAACAGATGCATCACCCAACAAATAGACATCAGAATGAAGCTCATGTTTGATCACCCTCATTTAACATTGCCATTTCAGAATGAAACACATGGTTTTAAATCGGACTGATAAGCCACAATCCTATCAATTACCACTTTCACAAAGAGAGATCAATTAACTCTTTCATTGCTATTGTCAAAGATCCTCTCCCTACTTTCCTTATGTCCAAACTTCTTGCCCTGCCCCATCAAATTCAGTCTGTTTCCTGAGATTTCACCTTCTGTAGCAAAAAGGGTAGACAAACAATTTATTTGGTACAAACAGCTGTCAGGAGAAGGAAGACCTAAACCTCTACGGATCTACTGCTAATAGGCTGGAAACTGCCTCTGCTTCAAAAGGTCACCCTTCCCCAGCTTTCTTCTTCACAACCTTTGCTGAAAGCAAAGTTGTAGAAAATCTTGTGGCTTTTGTAAGAGATAAACAAAAGTCACAAAAGTCTAGCAATAGCTTTTCCTTGTGCAACAGCTCCTGGAGTAGAGGTAAGACACTCTTGCTCGAGGCAATACCAAAGTTTACAAATAGCCTTTAATATTGATGTTCTTGAGTTATGAGTCTCCTTTAAGCGTTAATGAATTATAACAACATCACAGATTTCCAGCTCTGTGCCACAAGGGAAGCAAGCAAGTGCGTGTAAACCATCTCAGGAATTACACAAAGGACATAATGGTGCCCACGTTCCCCTGCTCCTCAGACCACACCTGACTGACAACGTCTCAGTCACACGGACGGCACTCGGTAGCCAACAGCCGGCAACACCACCGCGTTTCTGACCCAGGTCTAAGCCAGGGGGACGCACCAAACCCCTTGCTGCCGCCATGCAGTTACCTGCAGCTTTGCTCCGGTACCTGCAGGTTGTCAGCTGCTGCAGCAAGGGTGTTCGCAGAGATCAATTCACCCAGTGTAAAGGCTTACGGCACTCTCTGGGGCACTTACAGGTACTTCACCTCTCCAAATACTGTACTGTGGCAGTATATGCAGCTACTATCTGAATCGCAATCCATTGCTAAATTTAGGTTAAATTGATTCAGTTATCAAACGTTTGCAGTAATTTCCAAAATCTGGAGTTACTAGTCTACACACTCTTTAAAATCATACTTTAAAGTAAAGCTTTAAAACTATTACAAACCAAGGAGTGAATTATATTTGGAGGTTGGAATAAACTGGGGAGAGAAGGATTCCTTTTTCTTTTAAATGACAAACTTAACCTATTATTAATCTTCAAACATGAACAAATACTTCTAGTTCCTAAACCAACTGAGAACTTATTAACTGTCAAAGTATTAACAGGCATACCCAATACATTTTACAGACAGCAATTGCTGATAAGTGCTCATGGAATAAAGCATTCAAGGAAACATGATGTGCATCTGGGCATGGCTGTCAAACATCCTGGCAAATGAAATATTAAGAAATCAATCACATTTTAATCTACAGGCACAAAATCTTTGGAGTATAAGAGTAAAAATTGGTTCCCTTCCCTCATTCTTGTAGAAAGCCACTTATTTTCCAGAATGCAATACCAGAGATTTTGTACAGTTTTAACAAAATAAGAGGATTTTTTTTTCCTTCTTTCAAGATTATTTAACTTTTCAAATTCAGGTTTACCCCGAGTTTTACCTCTTTGAAAGCTGTGCAGCTCCACAGACTGACACGGTATGATGATCCACCTGGCAGCATGATGCCAGTTCTGTTTAGTAATGTTTACAATCTTCTATTCAGATTAGGTGGCTTTCATTGAAAACATAAGAAGTCCAACCTGGTTGATTTAAATTTAGGGAGACTTGATCAGTGGGAGATATTTTTTCCAGGATAAGTTAACCGAGGTAGAAGGAATCTTTTTTTGTACTACAAAAGGGAAGAAAATACTGTAAGATAAAATATTGAGGAATGTAGTAAACCTATGTGAAGTTCACCTGTAAAATTTTCTTACTTAGGAAGAATTATAATTAAGAGGAAATCCTTTTCGGAACTGTGCTCCAGCAATGCAAGTCTCTCACACCATGTGCTTCCTCTTCTACGGACAGAAACTCCATTTTTAAGTCCCACAGATGGTCAAAATGTATTAGGCTGCATTGGCTGTCATGCAATATCTCACATGAGAGAGACACACGCTTGTTAAGGCTGCATCAACAACACAAACATTTAATACTGTCAATTATCCCGCCTGTGTTGTTCTCACCTGTCTTCCTAACATCCTCCTAGTTAAGTACCTATAAGAATCCATGCAAAATTTTTCTTCTAAAAGAAATAATTGCTGATGAAAGTTTGAGTAGCATATACTCAAGAAATTGAACAATTCTAAATTCTTTATAACAAAATGTAACTGAAGAGCTTAACACACTATTTCACTACAACCTTATACTGTTTCTTACATTTTAAGATTAGCTGAAGCATTTTTCCACTCATCTGGGAAAAATACAATGTTTAAAAGACATCTAATTGTAATACAGCAATTACCATAGCTTCTTATGAATGCTGGCATGAACTTGAAGTCTGATCCACAGTAATTGTGATACTCCAGTTAATTCTGGTATGAAAGTGAGATGTATGGTACTTCCTAATGCATCAACAGCAAAACTTCTTCCTTTAAGTAGTATTTCTTTCTGTTCCTCAGGAAAAAATCAGAATCTATTGAAGTTAAATACAGATGAAAATTAAATTATCCTGTGAGTAAAATCAATACTGCTTTTCTCTAAGGAGGAATAAGCTGCATATTTAATACTAATCACCTGATAAAGACATAAGAGATAAATAAAGGGCAAGTCAAAAATGAGATTTTTTTGCTGAACAGTAGGACTTGATTAAATAGGTCAAGAAGTCTTGAAAAATAATTGCTAGTTCTCTATTTGCAATGATAACCACTTTCAAATGGGAATTTGTTGCCTGGATTCCCTTCAGTTACAAAAAATTAATCTGAAGTAATATTTTAATTTGTATTTTTTTATGTTGTCCAGAAGACAAGCACAAAACAAGAAGGCTCTTTGTAATTTTTAAATAAAATCAATGACCTATGGGCATTCTTGTACTTCTGTTACAAGAGAGAATTCAAGCCAACTTTCATTGGAATTAAGCAGAAACTGTTTGGGTTAGAAGTCAAAGAAAAAATATAACCCAAATATAAATATTGTCATAAAAATATGGTACATTTATGTCATTGTCTGGCTTCATTAAACTCTTTGCCACAGGAATAAATTGTCAGAGAATTATAAAATTTCATATTCTTCCCTTTACAAAACAATCTGTTAATACATCAAGAGAGCAATTTACTATAACAAACTATTTCAATTATTCTCTCATTTTCCTAGGTACAGTCTGGCTTGTGTGTGAAAGACAAATCGCACATGCCTCAGTCTTGTTCATTAGAATTTAATCTAAAGGAAAAGGCCAAAATTAGTTTAAGTCAATGCATATTTGTGGAATAAAGTTCCCAAGCCATACATCCTTCACACTAGGAGATGAAAGAAAGCCGCACCTCAGTGTCTACCTGCACATATCTATTTATATGCCTAAAATTATACACATTCAGACACTCTCAGTGCCGCACTTCAGTGGAACCAGGGCTTGTATCCCGTTGTTTTTCAGTCTTCAAATGCTTTGTGTGAAAATGTTCCGCATACACACACACAAAAAGTCTGTAAGCCACAAGGTAAACGATGCGAACAATTTCTCAATATGAAGGTTTGAAACAAAAGCCGTTGTTTCAGAATGCTAACGCACAGTAGATTAACTTTAAATATCAGGTTCGCCTCCATTGACGTTTTATTCTGATATTCCCAAAGATTTTTTTTCTATGTCTTCTTAATATTTAAAAACTTTTCATTTGCTTTCAAAGAAAACTAATTTCAAGACGTCAGCAATTCCTAGAGAGACAGCATTTCTGTTTCTAAAGAAAGCTGAAGTCTTTCAACGTTTTCTGCACTGAAGCCAGCAGAATTCTGTCTTGTATTTTACAGACATCCAAAAAGCCCCGTCACTATAAGAAGAACGGAACAAAGCACATGAACATTATGATGTATGTACATTCAACAGGTACAGCATAGCATAAAACTGACTACATTTCCATGAAATTCCTCACAAAACCTTACAGAGCAGGATTTGAGTCTTGTCTGCAGAAACTGTTTTGTTTTTTTTTTTTAAAACAGCAGCAGGCCTTAAATTTAGGTCTGAATATCTCTGTTCTAATTTAATCAAAGACCACTTTTTTCTCTATGTGTAGTCTTTCAGAATACCACCTGCTAACTGTCCCCACCCTCCAAGAAACCAAATAGCTTCATTTTACCCTTCTCCAGGGAAAACCCAAGGACAGGCAATATTGCAAAGAACAGGTAATTACTGAACTTGATTGTGCTCTGAGTTTATTCCTCCTTCAACAGTACAAGTTCCACACTCAGCTGAAAAATGGTTTTCTGAAATGATCTTGCTGTGCTAAAAATGACTAGACAGATATTTAGCTGGTACAGTTTGAGAAGAATTATGTCAGTTCACCACTGTAAAGTCCCATCACTATCATGCAAGTCCTTGATGGATTGCCCTCAGCAGTGCTTAATAAGGGTGCAGCCACAAATCAGTGATAGCACAAAAAATGCTCAGGCAATTTATGTAATAATAGCCAGAAATGCCATATAATATATATAAGGGTTATCGGTCGTGATTTACTAAATGCAACAAAAGAAACACTGAATGTAGTTATTTTCCTATGCAGAAATCACACAGAAACAGACACAGCCAGTTACACATGCTTGGAGTATAAAACTTTAAGGTCACTATATCTTCCTTTGTAGTAATCTTCTGTTAAGTCTAAATAAGGATTTGTAATTGCAAGCTTGGATAAAGTCAATACCTACCATCAGATTACAGAGAAATACTGCTTTATTTTGGATTGTGCTATCATGCAAGTGATGACAAAGCAGGTTTTTTAAAACAATTATTATAATCGAGACTTATCTATACTTATCACCTCTGCACACTTAAGATTTAAAAGCCAAAGCACACATGCCAGGCCAAAGGAGCCAAAGACAGCCCCAAAGGTCTTTGACAGCTAATCCTTTGTATTGCACGCACTCTACCTGGTATGTCTTTATGCATTTCCACATCTGAATGCAGTTAGGAAATTTAAGTAAATGACACAGACAGTGAGGATCTGCACTACGCAGAGTACAGCATATCTAAATACCATTCCCTTTGTCTGAAGAGCCAGCTCCCTTAGCTGGTATGAAGAGCTCCAGAGAGCAAATCACATTTCAAGCACCTCCACGATGACGCGAGGCTGGAAGGTCAGGGGGTTAACATCTGCTATAAATACCCACAGGACGACTTAGCCTGAATTGCAGAATGTGATCACTTTGTGTTTCCACCCTGCACTGGGCTGTGTCACACTAAGCCTTACTGCATGACATGATGCAGAACAGAGTGTCAAACACATACAAGGGACGATGCACCTGGATTTTCTCACTACAGAAACATGGAAGCCTGCACATATGAGAAATGAGTATTTCAAACCACCAGAATCTTAAAGCAAAACGAGTACCAGTTCTTATTCAGCTCTTCAGTCAGGTCTGGATTATAAACTAGGATAGTGAATTTATTAAGGGATATATATAGATACGATCTAAAGCAACAGACTGCAAAAAATGCACTGAAAGATCAATTTTTGATTTGGGTATTGAGGTCATAGCCTGCTCTTCTTCCATTAAAGAATGGGTTTTTTTCAGTGAGTTAAGTGGAGCAAGAGTAAGACTAACATTTACTGCTAAATGGACGCTCAACTGGCGGCCTTTGCAGCACTTTGAACAGTTATTGGAGAGTGGCAGATCACTGAAAGGCTCTGACCGCCACTGCAAGCAACTGTCAGCACAGCAAAAGCTGAAAGCTTTTTCGTACGTCTTTCTCACATATTTGCTAAATGTAATATAGGAAACCAACTTTAATGTTTCCCACAGATGGATTTTTATTTGTGGATTTCATCGGAACAAAACACAAGAGATGCTTACAAAAAATAGTTGAAGGCTGATTTGAACTATTTCCATTAATCACTAGTTGTCTATCCATCAACTTTGAAAAAACTTGAGGAAGTTGCAACAATTAAATTGGAAGGACAGGGAACTATAGATAGGACAGATAATCCTGAAGAGAAGATCAAAACAGGAAGAGACGACCTAGAGCAGTGTGAATACAGAGTATGTAACGTCAGATGACTTACAGTCAGACTTTAGTCTCACATTGATATGAATATGTAATTTTAATAACCTCAGTTGCACACGTTGTAGCCTGCGAATTTGCAACTATACAAAGAAAGTGGTGTAAAACATGAGGTGGTTGTTGTCAAAGATCACATACAGTACACATCATTCTAAATACGCGTTCCTTTTAAAATCATGTTTTGTTCTGATTTATAATACTCAGCCTTTACATAAAACAAGATCTAAAAAGGAGATTCTGTTCCACAAATGTGTTATTTTTTCCCTTTCCTATAGTACACAGGCAAAATCCACGGTAAGCATTAACAGTCACTTTACCCATAGCTCTAACTGGATTGCAGCTTTCCCACTCCAGCATGTCTTGCCATTACTATCCAGAAAAGGGTGAGGAACAAAGAGTCTGGTATTCACATAATGTAAGAATGGACTTCAAAAAGATATCATATAATCCTAACATCTTCTAAGATGTAAAAAACAATGTATTTTGTTGCCTGTAGAGGGAAAAGCCAACCTTCTTCATACAACAAAGGCTTTGTGCTTTAATGAAAAGGAGTGGGCTGTGTGGATGAGGGGAAATCACTTATAAAAATACTTGAAGTCTGTATATCTCAGTAACTGGTTACTGCTTTCCGCAAAGCAGAGAGTTGTTTATTGCAGCACCTTCTGAGCCTTACTATCTAATGTATTACAACCAAACCCATATCGTTTTATGTTGTTGATAAAGATTTAGTCCTTTTACAGTACATTGCTAGTAAAAAATACACACTGGCGTGATTTCTAGATGATATATTTCTTACATGATGAATTACATCTCATCAGCCACAGAAGTTCAATAATAATCAAAGACAACCTTCATAGTTCCAACAGTGAGATGTTCTCATCCAATGCTTCAATTCATGTAATTGCATGGGTTATAGAGGCATTAATGGGCTGTACTTCAAGTGAAATAGAGATTAAAAGCTTACATATCCTTCAAACAGTTCGACTTCAGAAATAACTTCACTGTCTTCAGTAAAAGTATAACTGTGAAGAGAATCAGACTTGAAGTAAATACCTGTATGAGAGAATGTAAATAAAGCTGGACTCATAGAGGTAGTGTCTGAAGTTTATTATGGTTATACAGAACTAGTGAAAAACTGAAAAATTTGTCATTCCTAAAGGAGGAGTTAAATTGTACTTAAGATTATTAATAACATCTCACATTTGCAATGTCTACGTTATTTTAGTTATAAAAGCATCCTCCTCCACCTAAGACATTAGCTTTTTGTTATACAATGCTACTGCATCACTAACTTTGGTTCTTTTCTGCCAGCACAATGAGCTTTTAAAAAAAGTACATCTAATGGGTGGAACAGAGTAACATGTATCAAGAGCATGACATATGCCAACTGTGCCACCCACCCACTCCGTGATCTCTCACCACCCCTTCACAGCACCTCAGCTTCACTCTCTGGAAAACGAGACAGTAATACTTCACTTGCAAATCAGTTGGAGAGACCTGGATGTGAGGGGAGACAATATAATGAACAAATGCTATTGTCATGTAGAACTAAGTTCTGGAACCATATTGAAAGAGTCTACCAGTTCCAGAGAATGTCCCCATAAGACAGTGAGAGGATAAACTACAAACTGCGACAGCCTTTCAAAATGCAACCATTATGCACATAACTGTATAAGCATATATAAACATATATGCTAGTTTATGCACCACAGCATGAGAGTTTTCAAATATAAGTCCAAAAGATGGAAATTATTTGTGAATGCAACAATTACAAGTGGATACTTTCTGAAGCTAGCCAGTTTTATTACATGCTAATCCACCAAATCATCTTATAGATGACACAAGAAGTATTTCACAAATATTCTAGACAGCTTTTTAATCATATGAGATGCAAATGAATTTTAAATAGAGTCTAAGTCCTCTCTTTGGAGCCAATGACATTAGCTACTATTAAAATATCTCATTCCACATTCTGAGGGAGCAGAAAGGAAGATTTTTAGGAAGATAAGTGTCTGTCAAACTGATCTTTTAATTTGACTAAGAATTCACTGTATTACTATTGTTATTATAAGGTATCAAGAGCATTAGATGGACTTCTTAAAAATTATGCAAAGAGAGGTAAATTATGTATGATCATGTTGGAACCAGCAACTGAAATATTTGGTTGAATATCTGAAAGGAGTTTTTGCAAGCCAGCTTTTCCCTCTTTAATAGTGTCATCCAGCTTATTTTCATGAGATCCCTATTTTCATCTACTTTTACGTAAACAGGCATTAGCATTCCATGGACAAAATGGGCCACTTTCTGTAACCCATCAAATAGAGGAAGACTCTACTTTTACTGTTAGGACTCTTGAGAGATTGCACTGAGCAGCATTCCATCATAATTTCTAACAAAAAGATTCTCTGAAGTACAGGAAGTATTTAGGCAGGTAATCAGATTGGACTTAAGTTTCATTTCTTCATATTTCCTAACATGATTACTTGCCAATATAATTTTCGGTTCAAACTTGACTTGCAGAATCTATGAACACTTGCGGTAGTTTGCTTATAAAGAGAAATTGTTTTTCCCATTTGAGCAAATCGTATTTGTTCTTGTATTGGAGTAATGTCATGAACTTCCTTCTGTATTTTCAGAGGGAAGACAGACAACTTGTTAATGATCTCTGAAAAATGAAGATGCTGCTTTAACAAAGGTCTCTTGAGTTTGATCCAATATTTTAATAAAGTCTAGCATTGTAGCAACTAAGCGCAAAACCATTACAAATCAAAACCAAAACACAACACCAGAGCAAATGCTTCCCTATTTGATTCTGTTACACTGTCATAACAGTGCTGTGGCTTAAGTTTGAAATGTAAAACTTGTTACGTCCAATTCACACACTACTCTCCGCTTGATTCTCATACCTTTCCAAGTACTGCACTGCTGTGACCACCTTGGGATCTCACCTGCAAAATTTCTTGTGACAGAGAGTATCTATCTAATGTACTGCTGTGTAACCAAGAGAAATATGAAGTTACGACTGCTACAGAACACCAGCATGGGGATACTATAATTTAATCTAACCTTGCTTTCAACATTTTAGCCTGTTTCAGAATTTAAATACAGGTAAGAGAAAGAATGAAGATAAATATTGATCAAGAAATTCATAGGAGAACATTTTTCTCTATGAAAGATCAAAAAAAAGTAACAATATTTGAAGACAATAAAAAGTTGCAGATACAAATTAGAAGAAAATACTGACTTCTTTCTTTACAGCTGCATCTGAAGACCAAAAAAGCCCAGCAAAATTATCTGAATGACAGTTCAACTGCTATGAGATGCTACCCCGCAGCTGAAAACAAAGTTTGAATTTTTTATGATTTTTACTTTTTAGTCACAATGAATTAATGAAACAAGTAATGATCTTAAGCTACACAGGAAACTGAATATACTCAGTAAAATTAGAAGCAAGCTTGAAGCATCCTCTTTGCCTGAGGCAACAGAAATGATGGATGGTAGTCTGAGGAATACGCTTTGCATTTTGGACTACTAAATAAGTAATCTCATTAATCTTTTTGCAGCTTTCACCTTTTGCTTCTGCTTTAGCTACAGAAACGCTAAGAATTTTTGATTTTTTTTTTCCTTGAATCTTTGATATTGCGTAACACCAGTTGGATGCAATGGGAGTTAAGACAATTACAAAGGGACTGTGCAATGTTAGGTCTACTATTTCAACAATCACTTTTAGTGCACAGAAAGATGATAAAAATACAGCATTTAATTCAAACAAAACCTAAACAATAGAAAATTCCCTTGAGCTGTATCATTTCCATTTCTGTGCTGTGCTTTATAATAAAATCCTGAAGACAGAGAACCAAGAAAAAGCATCTAGTATGAGATTAAAGCAGGAAGCAGGTCAGTGCAAGTGATGGAGTTCAGTTCTTTTCCACATTCTCTGGAATGGATATTGGGCAGGCTAAGATAACAAATACTTCTTTTATTGAGCACTTCTATTCTGAATTTTATACTTCATGAAATTAAGAGCACTCAATCTTGAAGATCACCAATGGAGAAAGATTTGGCTGAACCAGCAGCCAAAATTATCATCAGCTAAACTCCACTCCCAATCCTGAAAGGCAGCTACAGCTTTCCTGCATAACTGAGCTCACAAGCTGCAGATCTTTGTGATCATTTACGTTCCAAATCACATTGCAAATTTGACAGACACGAGAGACTTTATCAAACAGGTTCAGGTCAACATGTCAAATAATTCCATTTAATTAGGAAGCAGGGAAAAGCCAACGGCGCCTTAAAGTACAGTAGAAGCCTCACTGTGAAGATACATTATTGAGAGTTTTTGGAGGCAGCAGTGGTGGTTATGCAGAAGCCCATAGATTTTTACATTTGAAGTCCCAACTGCCTACCTACACAGTAATCACAGCAGATGGATAATGTGCTGTGTTCAGTTTTTTTAATAAACATGTCAAACACTAAACATCCTGTTCACAGATGTACAATAATAAAATGTCTTTGCTGTGATTTGAAGTTACGCTGCCTCAGAAAACCCTACAGTTTTTACTTCAGAGAAAGAATCCAACTGCTGCACACACCTTAGCCATGACTCATTTTGCATCTTACCTGCCTAACAAATTCAACTCCAAATAGGCTGACCAAGACTTTAACTGTTAAACATAAGCTAAAATATGCTAATAAGAGCTACGAGACACTGCGTGATTGAAGGTACTTTGCCTTAGAATATCCATTTTGCACATCTTCCATTCATGGTCTTTGGAGACCTTACAGAATTTTTAGTAGATTCTTTATGTTTCTAATCTACACATATTCTGCCAGGAGAACTGTGTTGGAATTCAGTGAACTTCAATGGCGTTCTTCACATTTATGCACTTAGACATTGTAAGCAGCACTCTCAACACGAAAAAACAAGAGCTGAGGGAAATACTCTCAACAAATTAAGACTGAAGAAAACATTTAATCTTGAGTTAAGCAAAATGTCAGATTAAACCCTACAAGCATTTTTATCTCAAAATTCAACATTTCTTTTTATTCTTTGTTAACTTGTAACCGACTTTGCACAGATACAGTGAGGATATGAGCTAAGGGCTTGGCAACCAAAAGAGCACATGGCTGGTCCTTCAGGCACCAGGGGTCCATGGCACACACATAGTCCTCTAAACACTGAATTACTGCCCCTTATTCTCCTTTCAGTTCTTCTAAAGGAAGCTTTCAATTGTCTTCTTTTCTTTACGTTAGAAAGAAATATGTTATTATGTAAAAACTTTAAAACGGCTATTTAGGGCCTCTGCTGCCCTTTTGGCAGTGCTGGCAGTAAAGAGACAATCTCTCCAAGGCCAGCCGTTCCCAGCACATTTTAACCAAAAGCACAGGCTTCCTTAGCAACATGCCCCAAAACGTCCCAGAGTTCTTCACTCCCTATGCCCTTGGTAGAGCATCTTCCCAGTGTGCATGTACACATGCAATCAGACACCTATGGCCTTCCTACTTAACAGTATCTTATGGGCTGCATTTTTGGAGCTTGTTTTCTAAATGCAGCATAATTGATTAGCTGAACGTGCAATATCTGGTCTAAAGAAATTCAGCACAACATTCCAGGTTTGACATATTTTTGCTGAAAAGGTGACTTCAGCGTGCAAATTATGGTCACAGGTCCCAGAAATCTCGCTGCATTAAGCAGTGTTCAGAAAGCAAAAGCAATTGATATGACCTGCGTAATTAGGAAATACAACCACAATAAAAAACCACCCTAGTTCAAAGAAATGCAGGGCCACAGTAGACTCTTTAAAATCAGTGGAAAGTGACTCATTGAATTTAACAGGCACTTTTGCTTCAGTGCTGTCTGTGATAAACAGATATTCCTGCCTTTGCTGATGGCTAGTACCTGCCCAGCTTTGGGGTAAAATGTGCAATATGTATGTATGCAGATAATTAAGTAGAATTTAACATCCTCTGCTACTCATACTCCCAGGCAAGGCAACAAAAACGTATAATTTCAAAACTAAGCCAGACAGGTTGAGGAATATACTTATTTACCCAAAAGGTAGAAATACCTGTTCAGAAAATTATTTGAGTCATGACTGAATGTCAGAACACAACAAAACAAATATGGATACTAATTCACTTGCACACTTTTTTTAAACAGAGTTGTTGGGGCCAGATGGTGACCAGTATTACTTACTCCAATGACTTACAGCTTCTCTCCAAGTGCAGACCATTTACCTGCACTTACACACAAGATTGCTCCATTGAACCAGCTACAATGTCTTGTTTTAAAATAGTACACCATTTGGGAGGGCAGCAGAGCATGTGTCAGACATTAAAAAATACGGAATTGTTCAGAAAAGAGAGTGATTTTCCTGTTCTTCCTCCTCTGCAAACCCTTTTGGTTCTGATGCATTACATTTTAAGGGGAGCTGTTGGTCTCCTACTGCAGATGAGCATGTGTGAGTAGCCCCACATTCACCAGCAGTGAAAACACAGACAACCGGAGATCCATAGCCTGTGTCTTCCTCTCCCAAGAACAGAAGGAGGCCCACGTACAAATCTCTTCTTCTGTTAGCAAGTCTTGATGTGACTTATTTCTGATAATTGATCATGACTATTTGGTGACAGAATGAAAGAAAAGAGGAAAGAAATCTTTTTAGAAAACATAACTTCTTTTCTTTTTTTTTTGGTCACAAGGTCCATCATTTCTCCATAGAGTCTGTGTGAAGGAAAAAATAAAGTTACCTTGCTCACTCACATATGAATTGATCCTTGCCTGATTCTAAAAAAGGGGTCAATTTTGTGGGGCTAAGAAGTGCTGCTAACAGCTGAAATATTCATCATTGGCCCAATAATAGTTCTATTTCTTTTAAGGGCTCATCTGCCAAGTAGATTCACAGTAGGGAATCTCAACTTTCATTAGGAAAAAAAACCCTATTTCTATACTCTGCAAAGGAGAAGGAAAGCTTGAAAATGACCTCACAGTAACTGAAAGATTCAGAACTCAGAAGATAAATTAAAAGAACGCACATTTAGGCATACACGTAATGATTTTGAAAGCCAGCTGCACAATTTTATCACACAGAAAGCTGACAGCACAGAGGAAGAACACATCATACCATTTGAGGGACGTGCTCTTTGGCTGTGCAAGAGTTCTGCAAATATAAATGCCTTATTTGTTCCCCTTCTGATTGGAATATCTCCTTGTGGTTAGGCAACCCAGACAGCATCAGCAGCTCTCTCCCAGAGCTTCTCTAACACTGTATTTATATATGGGTTAATTTATAAACTGGTCAAGTCTACTGCAAAGATTGACATCGCTTATTGCTGAGTTAACAAGCAAATCTGGTACACAGACAATATGTTGTTTGCTCTTAGCATGATCTTTGCCACTGCAACAAAGTACAGATATAGACAAGTGTAACATCTTAGGGAAAAAATGGAGTGGAAACATCCTTAAATTAGTATCTCACTATAGCGTAATCTCTTGAAGTAGAGAATCTTTGCAGTCTCATTTTCTGTTTGTTTCAGGTGAATTCATTCTCAGTCTTACTCACTTGCCATGTGAATTAAGTAGCCAACACACAACTACTGAAATTATTTTTTCTAATTCCACACAGATCATGAAAGTATTTAAACCCAAAACTGAAAACAAAGATGCTGCAAGGTACTAAAAGAGCTAAAGCTTCACTCTATCGAAAGTAAGAGCAGAAGGAAAAATGTCTGGTGATTAAAATGAAAATTCTCCATCACTCTTCAGTTTTCTAAACCCTAGCAACATCACATTATAAACAATTAACAGTTTAGTTTCAAGTCGAGGACAATCTACATTGTTCTTTAGTTGGTATTGTCACATGCTAGGCATTTTTCAAATAGAAATCAAGTTTCTTTGTCTCAAGAAACCTTCTATTAACTATTTCTATCTTCATAGTCCCTCTCAACTAGAGTTTTTTTCTTATGCTCTCTAGAAAATGCAGTAGGGTCACACTAATTAGCTAATTTCACACCCACCAGGTAGAAGAGGCTTAATTCTACTCCCATTACCAGTGAGTCAAAGCTGTTCTATTGCACAGTGGGAGCCTGGGCTCCATCCTGTGATACGTTCTATCCCTGAAGAAAGAATAATAAAGTATTCCAGGGACCACTGGATGTACTTCAGGTTAGATTAAGAAATATGTGCAAACGATCAGAAACTTTATCTCTGCTTCTGAAAAATTTCAAGTAAAACTGGAATGTCTAGTGGTAGGAAAGGCTACTTCTCAAACCACAGTTTTTCAGATTTGATCACAGGGGTAATTCAGTAAATTGGTTGTCCGAGTCTTCATCAGCAAGAGGAGATGGGTGACACGCTTCCACCTCACTCACTAAGCTTTTGTACAAACACCAACCTTAAAATGCGGGGCTGGAAGCATGGCAAAGGAGATGGATAAAAGAGGAAAGTTCTGGGGGAAACAGCAACAGTCACTGATTGTGTAGCAAATTAGAGCCAATGTATCAGCAAATGAGATTTAACGGGCTTGATTCTTTTTTATCAAACATGAAGTGAACTAACTAATTGTGGAATTATGGCAAGAGTAAAGTTCTCAAAATGAACATGATGGAAAGGAAAAAAACCCAAACAAACAAAAAAAAAGGAAGAGCAAAGCAAAGAATGGGAAATAATGAGAGCAAGGAAAAACAGCTGTGAAGAATGAGGTACAGAAAGCAGACAAGAAGGGGCACCGAGTGGGAAGCCAAGATGGAGAAATGACAGAAGAGGGGAGAAGAGGTCCAGTCACTGACCCCAAGCCAATTTCTTCAAAGCTGAAAAAGAACCTTTCATTTATACATATCTGCCCTTCAGAAAACAAAACAAGTGAGGTATCAAGAAAAGGACAAGAATGCTGGGGAAGGAAAGCCATATAACACGAAGCCTGAAACTAAAAATGGAAAAGCAAATGGGAATAACTTTTATATTTTAAAGTGCTAATAAATTACTAATAATTAGAAGGTGGAAATTACTTTAAAAAAACCACCACCAACAACAAAAAACCCAAACAAACAACAATTTATACAAATTAATGGAGGATAGATACAGTTGTCATCAAAGTTGCTGTTGCTGCCAGTAGCTGAGGTAATCCCCAAAGCACAATGGTCAGAAGCCAGACGGCTATATCCTGGCAAAACTTTGCTCTATATTTATCTTAATGGTATATTCTCTAAACATTATATAATGTCCAGTACAATATACAGCCTTATATTCGCTATAATGCTCTGTATCAGCAACCAACATTAAGTCCATTGATAGCTTGTGCTCTTCTAGTAACTAGAAGTTCTCTTCTAAAACAATCATAGATGAGAGTCTAGACTTTACTACTTCAGAGACAGATTTGCCTCCAATAATATTTTTAGAACACAAAATGCTTTTTTGTATATGCTATGTATCTCCTCTCCAGAACTTTTAGATTTTAAAATCCGCAAGATACATAAAACTACTATAATACTTTTTACCTATACATTGCAAATGTAATCTCAGTTTCTTTTCCAAATTTTAACAAAATGGCTGTCACGGTGGCACCTCGAAAGTCATTTTAGGCAGGCAACAAGCTCCAAACAGACTTTATTCTAACCAGAACTGTTTAGCAGAAAACCAAATATAAGCAGGGTTTATCCAAAATTGTTCGGCAGTTCGACAACATTATAAAACACAGGTTCAGATACCAGTTCAGGATTCAACTATTACACAGCCGATTCAAACTCAAGGGGATTAGATCCCAAACTCTAGAATCATGGTTCAAAATTGACAACTTTCTGCTCTGTTACAAAGTGAGGATTCTCAAAGGTACCCAGAAGATCACTTACCGGGTTGGCAAAGGGTCTCAATCTCTGACGAATGGTCCCTCGATGGCCACTGTAATGGAGGACAATCCTCGAAAACCTCTTTCTCTGAGGACAACCAAACCAACGTGAAGCCTCTGGCAGGCTCCATTTATACTCCAGTTGAATCCCAGCTGTGGCCATCCAGAAACTTCTCTCAACTGAGGCATCTCATTGGTCAAAGGATCTGTCAACCAAGGGGCGTGTACATTACCATAGTGGTCCTTCAACCTAGAAATTCCTTTTGCTTTCTGGGGTGGTGGGGAGAAGTGCATCTGCCACAATGGTGTAACAACATGCTGAAGTTACATAGTGCTTTAATTCTGGAATCCAATCTTGTAACTCATACATCAAACATATAGCAGATTTTATAGAGGAGACTAATTAGTCCCTCCCTGTTCCTAAAGCTTCCCGTCACACTCTCAAATTCTTTCAAATTTTGTGCCCTCAAAATATAGCAAGATACATCTTTCTTTCCTTAATCTTCTCCTATACTAAAGGTCAGCATTAACATTATGGAATTTCAAGCACTGTGGAAATAAGTTTGAAATATGTAAATGGAAGTTCAGTTACTTGCACTGCATCATGGATCTTTATTACAAATTCTGCTCTATCTCCTCATTTGTAATTCCCATTGAAACTTCATCTGCTACTATCAAAGCTACTGGCTGCCTAAGGTCTTCACTGCTGTTCTTTATCCTTTCTTTCCTTCCCCATGCTTATTAAGTTATCAGCACCTAAATACACTGACTTGGGCAAAACACAGAGAGGTTAGCACAGTGTACCACCTCTTTGGTCATCAAAATGGGGCCAGAATAAGACTAAAATAATGAATAACTCTTACGAGGACACATTGCACTGGTTTAGCTCTCTTTGTGCATTTTACAGAAGGAAAAAAAAAACCCTACAGACTAGTAACCATAAATTTTGAAAGAGACTGAATTTGAAATAAAATTCATTTCAGGAAGGAACAATTTATACCCATTAGACAGATCAGCCAGTTTCTGCCGAAAGCATTACTTTCAGAAGAGCTATGGGAAGCTCTGGGTGACTTTCATCTTGTGCAAAATATTTGCATTTCCAACATCTTTCTTATTGAGTCAGAATGGGTAATTTTCTGTAGCAAAGATATCCTTTCTCAGTCCTAGGACAAGAAATAATCGTAAGTCACTGTAAAATATACAGACACAGACAACAATTACAATCAGCAAATGGTGATCCAGACAGACCTATTTTTACCCACACAGTTATGGTACAGCGCAAATTGTTATTGAAGCGCTAAGTTTTGTCAACCAGCACCAGGCCACCTCTTTGCAAATTAGTCTGTGTGAGAGTTCTAGATGTGGCAGGCACGAATTATGCAAAAGAGTTTGCCATGATGAGAGAAGGATTTGATTACTAATGTTTAAATAAGGATCCCCTGAGCTGTCTCTTTTCTGTAGGAATGGTGTTAAATATTTGGCAACAGGATGACATGTCCTGCATAATTTAAACTGTTCCGTTTTACTGGGCACACAATATACATATGCCTGCAATTCGTTAGTTCCCATGCACACTTTCAACCAGTATTAAATATACATGTAAGATGAGCTACTGCTGTGTCCATCAATCTCTCCTCTCCTTATTACTTTATCTTTTTGTTCTTGACTTGGCTTTTACTCCATGTAACATATCAACAATTTTGTTTTCTGTATTTGTGAAGCAAGAGGCCTCAAAAGCTCAGTATTTGATCTCTTCCGATGTCTGACTGTCTTCAGTGCTGTCACATCAGTGGAAGGCCCACTCCACGATTCCAAAGACAGATTCCATCCCTCCCTGCCTGCCTGCAACTTAGCAGCTTTGTCTGGTCTGAACTTGTTTTATTTGTTGAGAGTCAGGAGGGAGCAAGAAGGTGATGGGATGTAACAGGAGATGCAGCGAACAGGAAAGTTCAGTGTCTGTTTAACAAAGACATACAATGGCACTGTGCAGCAACAGACAGTGCCTCAGACTGCAGCAAGCAGTTAAAACAGAGAGAAACCTCAGCTGATTAAGTCATTTTCGCCCTTTCATGGAAAAATGATGAATATTACTTTTGATGCATGCTGAAGGGGGTTGGATATAACCAGACATGTGGAATTCCTGCTTCCAAAATGTAAACAAGAGTCGCTGTTGCCTGCTTTCCACAGCTATGGTAATTTGCATTCACCCCAACATCACTCCAAAAAATTATTAGGTAGCCATTAACTAATGGTTTCACATTATCATCAAGAAAGCTTAGAATATTTTTTTTGTCATGTCAAACTTCCCGAATTCTTTAAACAATATCCTATATTAGATATATCTGATCATTCAGGTAATCGATTTTTATCTCAAAACTGGAAAGTTCAGTAGTCAAGATCTCCCTGAAAAAAAACGAACAAACTTTCCAGTGAAATGTGAAAATAAGTGAGGAATGAATATATATAGTTAATGTAAATTCCTGTCAAGCATAAAAGACATGACAGGTAAAAGCATGAGGTATGGAAAAGCAAGCAATAAGGTCTAGCATCACTGGAGACATGTCAATGGAAGTTGATGTTTATATCAGTCACTGTCTCTAGCATAGAGACAGTGCTACAGAGTCCCACTGCGGATTTGGCATTAGCATATTTGTTTATAGGGATGCCGTACAAACACTAAGTCTGCACTTCCTGGTAGAGCAGAAAGCCAGAAAATATAAACTTTTCTGCAAAAATTAGAAACAAGAGGGCAAAGATAAATAGAAAAAAAAAAAGTAATTAATAGGAATATGGCCACCACTGGAGTAACAAATTCAGTGAGATAATGAGTGAAAAATATCCCAGAAGAATGTGAAAATTGAAGACCGGTCACTCTAAACACGTGAAGTAGTATTTGAGCCACCGAGTGTGGGTGCTGGAAAGCCTTTTGATTCAGGCAGCCTCCTAAAATAGCAGTGCTCTAACACGACAGGACCCAAAGACTCCTAGAGAATTATGTCAGTGGCAAAGAAAAAAAAAATACGTAAAAGATAGCTGATCTCCTAAACATGAGCTTGAGTATATATCTCCTCTATATTTTACCATCATCTTCCAAAAAAATTGGCTTAAGGCAGTTGAACTGGAAAGTTAGGTTCATGTATCTGGGACAAGATGCTGAAAAGAAGATTCTCTAAGAGATGACCAGATATGTACAAGTAAATTTTATTGTGCAAAGAGTTTCTGACAAGCTTGTAAAGGTAACTGCAGAAAGAGATAATAAGGTTTCTTTCATCCTTCCCCAGGAGCTGCCATTGTGCAAAAACTGGAAAAACTCATATGCACAAGGCCAGCATACTGGTCTTATGAAACTAGAAACCACTGCTAAAGCTTGTATGCAGTAAAGATAACTTCTAGTAACAGTCGATGCATTAAGGAATAATTCAGAATGAAATATTTGGATCTGCACTGTTCAAGATGGATTGTACAATCTCACTCTCCAGGGTGTGAGAGTGACTATCTATGTGCACGTGAGCGTGGATGCTTGTAGGACGAGATTCAAATTGTCTGAAGGTAGGGATCCAATGTAATTTCAGATGCTGTGTAGTATCTGAGACATCTATGTGTAGCCAGTAGTTGTGATACAAGGTCTGCAAGCAGACCACTGCCTTTCTGGATCATCATCACAAGAACCTAGGGGATACAGTGCAGCGCAAAAAAAGGCACTAGATTCCTCTGTTTAAGTGACTAAATTGCATGTGAGTGTCACCATATTTAGTACTGAGAAAAGTACTGGGGCAGTAAAAATTCAAAGAATTATGATGGAGAAAAAGTTAATCCCACACCTACACAACACAACTATATGTTGTCTTGCTTTAGCTGAAGCATACTTGTATACCACTAAAGGGATGTGAAAATGAAATTCCAGATAAGTGAACTCTGAGTTTATGATGAACACAAAGTACACAACAGTTAGCATGAGCTAAGACATAACAGATTGGCTTTTCTTAGGATATACCTGTATTGATTTAATGAGTAAACCACAGCCCTGAAACACATTTTCTTCTTAGATTAATTCACTGTTCTAAATCCATGCTGTTAATCATATTAGGTGATGGACACACTGATAACTGCTTTTGATGAATTTAAGTAATAGAATGAATGAACAAATAATGTATAGCTATCATCATACTTCTATGCTGCATTGTTATTTCTCACAAAGCAACTGAAAAAATAACAGATTGCAGTCCTGGGTTATTGCATAGAGCCTTAAAAATAAGACTTCACATAAGCACTTAACAACATGCTGTATCTTGACTCTAAAGATTTAGCCTAAGTTAAGGTGCTTATTATTTTTATTTTCTTGCATTTTTTTCACTTATTTGTATGTACTGAATGTGCCTGGATGTTTCGTGGGGCTACAAACATTTTGCAATAGTTTTATGCAGCACATGCCTTATGCTACCCAAGAGAAAGGAGCATTTCTTTGAAATAAATGTCCATTTCCTGCTTTGGATCAGTGTCAGGGCTCAGCACGACCAAAAGTAGAACACAGACTCTTCAAAGAAGCTCGAGTCAATATTCTTTGGAAAGAGGCCTTCTTAAGCATCATGCCCCACTCAGAAAACTAAGTTAGAGCCTAAGCAAATGTGGATCAATTTTGCAAGAGTCAGTACTATGGGATCTGCAGATGTGGCATAAGATGTCCAAAACAGCCTATAGCTGATATTAAGATGACTAATCAGAGTAATTTCCCCTGAGATTTTCTAAAGAATTCCTTGCTTTTCAAGTTGTACTTTCTACTACAAGTTGGAAATAGATGTATAAGAAATAGTTCTTACCTTTGAGACAAAAACTTCCTCATGTTGTAACACTTTCACCTTTTCTTTTGAAAATATTTACCCACAATTTACACATCTTCAGTATTTTGCGAGTAATTACTTACAGTTCAGAAAAAGAACAGATCTCTTCATTGTGCCCGATCCCTGGAGACATCCTAGGCCAGGCTGGACGGGGCTCAGGGCAACCTGATCTAGTTGAAGGTGTCCCTGCTCATTGCAAGAGGATTAGACTAGATAACCTTTAAAGGTGCCTTCCTGCCCAAACCATTCTATGATTCTATGGTTATGTAACTAAAGAAAAAAAAATTCTATTGGTATTTCCCTTAATGCATGAAAAGCCGAACACTCCTCTGCAGAGCTAAGCTGTCAAATCTGAAAATTAAATTACAACACTACCTGTGCTTTAAGTGTGGACTTCCCACCATTACTAGTTTTTCTTTCACCTGAAAAATCTCCATCATTGTTCTTGGTAATATGATAATTGCTGGAGACCTTTTCCCAAACAATCAGATATAACCTGAATTCTGCATCCTGTGCTTACAGTCCCAAAATCTGGCATCTCTGCAGCAGGAGCTGCACTAAGACTGTCCAGGCTTGTCTATTGTGTGTAATAAGCTCAGTTCTACAGAAATCAAGTCATTACTGGAACTCCAGGAGTCAGGAATACTGTGGCAGACTGCTAATTAATCTTGCCTCTGAAACTTTCAGTAATAATTGAATCAGGGAGTGACACATGCATCAAAAAGCAGATGTATCTCTGTGAATCTGTTGAGCCTAAGAATTTTCTTAATATATTAAAAGTAATTGGTTTTATTTAGGGAAGGCATGACAACTGGTGTGTTTGTGTCCTTTTTTAAACAAAATACAGGCTATTTTTGACAACTTGTTTTTCCACTGCCATCTAAGAAAAAAAATGTTACCTTCGATAGCCTATCTGAACTGTATCAAAAGGTGATAATCATGATTGTAACAGCCATTCCTCATGGAAAAACACACTACAACTCCAAGCACCAAAATGAAGGTAACAGAAGGGAAAAAAATAAGAAAGGTATGGAGAGAAAAAGATCGGAAATGAAAAAGAAATTGATCAAAAGAGGTATCAGTAGTTGCCTTCTGTACAACAAAGCCTATTCAATTATTGGGCCTTCTTCAGAAGCAAACTGAAAAACTTAAAGTACCATCTATTTTTTGGCTATTATGAATGAGACTGTGTTTTATTTTCATCGTAATAACACCCACAAGTTTCAGTGAACTCAAGGTCTTTTTGCTTAGATGTAATACATATAATAAAAAGCATTTTCAGGCCTCCTTTTCCTTCCTCTACCCTAGTCAAAAAGGAAAAAAAAATAGTTATGGAAGAACACTGGCTCAGGGAAAGGAAGAAAATTGCTCAATCCCACAGAGCATATTTGCAGCTGAAAGCAACACCCTGTCTTTCCCAAATATACCCTTATTTACTCAATTACACAAGAAGCCTTAAGATAAACAATTGATAGATCTTCAGAGGTCACTTTGTAGTGGAACAAGCCCTGTTTTGTCCACCCTTGGTTACCACTGGCACACTCCCCTCCTGTTTCTGTATTGTGCTCAGCACCGTCCTGACAGGCTCTTCTGTGCAGTCAGCACATTCGCAGCCCCAAATCACAGCATCCTGGTGACTTACAGCTGAGGTTCCAGAAGCGGACAAGCCACGACTGCGTAGGTCTCCGAGAGGGTTAACACACCTTGCCGAGAATAAGCCAAATTTAGCAGCTCTAAGACGCCTCGTATGTACTAGTTTCAGCAGGATAACTGTACGGCAGAAGAGCCCTAATTTCATCTTATCTCTGATGCACATAGATCAGCACTGCTTTCTTGTACCATTGACCCAGCAAAGCCTGATATGGACTTTGCTTTAGGGACAACCTGTATGGCTGGGTCCTCAATGTGCAGTCTTAGCTATCAACCTCTTCTAATTGACACGACTTGCTTCTCTACTAGAAATCTGTTTGAAATCTATGACCACTATAGCCTTAATTCCCTAGCAGACGTTGTGAACAGTTATCAGGAAAGCACAGCTTCCAAAAATTCCTGGCAGCTCCCATATTAGAGAGCAGTTCATGTATGAGCAATGCACACAAAAAAAGGGGGTGGGAAAATTAGCTGTCTTATATGACTCAACAGCAAAGGTCACATTTGAATTTGAGGCCATCTGACCTTTCATCCTATGCCAGATTCACAGCCTCCAGGCCAGGACACAAAGCCACATCCACTGAGAGATCCAAAGAGCCTGCACTACACTTTTTAATGTTTCAGTAATGCAGAATGCAGACCTTTCAGGGAACTTCGCTCTGATCAGCACAGCAGTTCTGAGCCCCACAGTTGTGTTCTTTTGCCATATGCAAAAATGTCTTTGGTCTCCAAGGGGAGGAGAAAAGGAAGATCAAAGTCAAGCCCCACTACATAGATCCCAGAAGAGAATTTGTCATAATCCCGTGTTCCATCTTTTACCTTGAAGCATGAAGCAAATGAGAAAAGACAGAAAATTATGGCTTAAAAGTGTATGCAATTAGCAATCAGAGGGAACTCATCCAATAAATTTCTCCAGATATCATATAACTTCTTGGAAGACACAGTTAACCCTCTCTGTTACAATCTGCTCATTTGATACATAATATTTAATTACTTCTTGAAGCCTTGATGGCAATCCATTTTGACATCTTTGTACCCAGAAGGAGAGTTTCCCTCATGCTCATCCATGAAGTCACCATACAGTTCTGAAACTTCTTGCTGGCACACGTAAGAGCAGGGGAAATATTTGGGGAGTAATAGGGTCAGCAAGCTGGATACTTTCCATTCTTTCCTGTCCTTTCTTTTTTTCAACTCTGGATTACATTTTGTTGGGTGAAGAGGGTTGCATTTACTTTTTGTATATCTGAACTTCAGTCCAAGAAGAAAGCTTGCTGCAGCACATGATCAGTCACAATTATGATGCCCATACAGTCCAAGTTATGGTCTAAGCTTCAATGTCCGTGAAGAATTGCTGACTTGCATTGTATTTTAGAAGAAAAAAATGCCAATTTTAAAATCGGATTTGAATTTGAAGAGCCTAGGTATTTTTGTGCATGCCTTATTCCTTTTAAAAACCTCTGTCAATACTAGAAATCCTTGAAGAGCTGTATTTTCCATCATAAATCCTTTTTAATGAAAAAACATGGCATGAAGTACAGAACTGCCATTTATCGGAGCAAAGAGAAAACTAGTCTGTAACTGTCAAATGACTGCATCTTTTGTTTGCAGGCATACCTGATAAATCAACAGACCTAAGAAAGCTGTTGAGTAAGGTAGCAAAGCATCAATTTCTTCCCTGTTTTCCATTGCTTAAGCTTCTGCTAGGTTTGTACTTAGAAGGATGCTGAAAAGAGATGTCAGAATTGCATTCTGTATTTTAACTATTACTGTCTTTCCACCCAAGCAGAAAACTGTTAAACATATTAAAATGGTAGGTAAAAAGTACAGAATTCTTCCTGCAATAGGTCAACCACAAAAGAGAAAAGATTTGAAAGCAAGTTGTTACAATGGCTAGTAGCATGTTATCTGAGAGAGACAATATGATGAAAATGCTGAAATCAAACCATTTAAATAACAAAAGAAGAAAAGGTTGCAAGTATGACGCCAAAGATATCTGTAATGGACTGAGGTTAATTAGACTGAAGGAAGCAGCTTGGGCTCTCCATTGTGCTTGAGCTGATGAAGACCACAGGCAGCAAAGAGCACTGTAAAAGGAGACGGGCGTGCTGGCAGGACAAAAATATTTAGGCTCCTAGCAATTTTAAGACTGAAGAGTTCAGAGAAATAAAGAATTGGCTCCAGAGATTTTGAGGCCAGGAGCTATTGCTATTTTAAGACATGGCACTTTATTGCTTTAAAAGTAAGATGACTTTGTGTGTGTGTATCCACCATTTGTATTTTTCCAAATATTAATAATAAAAAATACAGATAGATACATTTTAAATAAATTATAATAATTTCAGATTAATATGTCTTAATGATAAAAGTGAGAATAATAGATAATGTGTATTCACCAACTACGTTTACATATATAAACATAAGTACCATTTCTAATACCACAATTTCACATAAAATTTCCATGCATCAAGCTCCAGTCAGAAAAAGGAGTAACCTTTCAGGTCTAACAAAACTGGCTGAAAGGTCACCCTTTCCCCAAACTATGGCTAAATAGATTTCATCTCCTCAGTCTAGTATTACAGCCAGTGTTTATGATCAATCCAATTAAAATGTAATTTCAGGAGGACTGGCAGCTCTCCTAAACTGTAAAGAGTTCTAGTTTACTTGAAATCCCATGGCACAAGGTAATAATAAGGGATGTTTGCAGTTTTGTCACCATGGTAAAGTTCCATGCTATTACACTGGAACACTTGCACAAATATAACTGCAGCTAACACACATACAAAAAGTTAAAATATTTTATTTTGATGTAATTATCACATGCCGCTGAAAACACATTACTAAGATCCAAAAATCATTGCAGTATAGACCAGTGAGAATACTGTATTAATCACAAGGAGATCTGATTCAAAGCTATGCTGCTTGCCAAAGTGTCTTGTTGGGTCACCCGGCCCCTTAGAACAAGACCTTGGAATTGCATCATTATATTTTGCTCTTGCAGAGTTTGATAGTACAGCAGACCCTGAAGCAAAGCTTTGCCTCTCGTTGCAATTATGTAAACTTCACGGTTTTTACCACAAGTCCTCCTGAATGGTTTTGTAATAAGCCATAAGCATAAACCAGTAAGTAATTGTTGTTACAGAGATCTATTAATAGATATTTCTCAAAAAAAAAAAAAAAGGCTATTCACATTCAGCACTGATGCAGAAGGAATTTTAAGGGATTTTAAAAGGAAACTCCCAACCTGAAACCTCATTTCCTTCTGATTACTTCAGACATACCCATAAGACAACAAAAAGGATGAAGATTTGGGGTTTTTTTTACCATTCCCTCCTCTCCTCAAATCTTCTCTATTTGGCTGGTGAATCTGCTTTGTAAATTTGACTGTCTCTGCTCAGTTCCATGTTTTGTTGATGGCAAACACCACATCCTCGTGCACTTTAAGGCTGAACACGGGCACAGACACTTTCCCTGGCTCTGTAGAAAACAGCAGAGCAGCGCCGGAATTCAAAGGCACTGCAGTCGAAAAAACTCAAGGAAAAGTTAAGATGGTAAATGTCATCTTGTTTGTTATTATTGTTCAAGGTCTACCAAAAAGACCTTTCAAAAGAAGTATTACTAAGTGAGTGGAAAAGCCTCCCAAACAACACTAAGAATTTTTTAACAGTATCTTCTTCCAGGTAACACATGGTGTTTGGAAGTTGCTGCATTTGGACTTCAGTGATCTAAAGTAGTGACTGGTTTTGCACTAAATCCTGAAGGTGGTCAAATGACATAACTGTAAATTCATGAACATCATTTTGAAAGTCAAATCTCTGTTTTGCTTACACTGCATTCTCTGCTGAGACTGAAGCTTGGCTGGATGTGCCTGTCTCAGCCTTCAGCTAAGTAGATGAGAGCAGTATAACTGCAAGAAAAAAAAACCTCAATCTGGACTGCAAAACCCATCTGAAAAGCAGAGCAAATATTTAGATTGCTGGCTTGCACAGAAATCAGCGCTGCCATGGCTAAGAGTGCCCAAGCCAACCCACTGTGATTGCACACTAACAGGTCTTAGTAATATAGTGTTCACATACCGTTGGTCTTGAAATACCTAGAAACCTGGAAATGTAGTGACTGCAGAGCTCACTCAGTTGGGGGGTGGGAGGGGGAGAAGTAAAAAAAATGTAAAGAAATCTGTGTCAATTTGCTGAGTGAAGATGTATGCAGCCAGCATAGCAAGGAAATCGCAGAACCTTACCAATTTAATGGTGTCAAATATAGAGGCAGTAAAAAAACACTTTTATTTTCTGTTAAAGCTCTTAGAAATCTAACCAAGCAGTAAGTGATGTAGAAGTGGGACTAAAACTAACGGAAGTTACCATCTATATCCTTTGTTAAATTCAACAGGTCTTAACATAGGCTCTTGCAAGTGACACGTTTTATTTCACAAATCCTTTAGCTGCTTTGTCTGGTTCGAATGTTCAAGAATTGCCTGAGTCATTGGTACGTTATTGAGTCAAAGGCATACAGATGGGACCCTGAGTGATACACAAAGTAGAACAAAGGAAAGAATTATTGTCCTGGTAATATTCTAAGTCCTTGGTTTAGGACAGACACATCAGGAATACAGCTCCTAAAACCACTACTCCCAGCTTTCAACAGCCATTCAGCTCAAAAGTCCTCCAAAAGGAGTCCAGTGCAAGAAGCCCACTTGCTTCTGAATCTTAACTCAGTTGTTTTTTAAGGTGCAGGTGCTGGGGAAACGGAAAGAACACAACAACCTTTATAAAATACATCACAATCCCTGTAAACTTGAGGAATGGATATCTGCTTGCTCTCTGCTGAAGGAACAGCTACAACACTCTCACCAAAAAATAGCAAACCAGAGTTATCACCAAAAAATAGGCAACTACAAAAGGAACAGAGGAAAAGTATGCAAAGGAAAGATGAATTTACTGTGTCTTCAGGAAGCCTGAGATATTCTGAAAGTAATAGTGTTGGCATATTCTTATCTGAACATACCCAAAGCGGGACATCTACATTCAGCACCTGTTCAAGCAATGACAAGAATGGAGCACTGGAGATGAGACTGTCTGAGGGACAGAAACCAGAAGACGATGTTTGTTTTGGCACTGAAATTTGGGACCTTACGTAGCTAAAGAAACTGACTGTGTCAATGTGACATTTTATTTGCCGTGCTAGTTTCGAGGTGGTCGGATTGGCTGCAACTTTTATATATATAATTAAAATTAACTCTTGCCTTCAACTCCCAGTGCAATCAAATGACCCCCAGAAGATTTCTGTACCTCTGTGTTCCTTCAGCACAACAGGACCTGCTGCTGTTTCTATTAATACAAACTGTATGCTGGTAAGAACACATGGGCTAGCTTCTAATCAGCTGAAAAATTACAGGGGGAAGATACTTTTAGACAGATTATAAAATTAAAAACCTCACGTGGGAGATATATTTTTTTTTCTTTAAAAGCAAAAAAGAACCCTGTTTTCTGTGGATCTTCCTAGATACAGCTGTAGTTAAAAGCAGGAAGAATGTAATATCTCAGGGTTTAGACAGGATATTTTGGCATTTAAAGAATTTTCTCTTTCCTTCTTTCTTTCTGATAGTAGGTTTCTTTGCCAATTTTTTTCTTCTTGAGTTTATAATTCCCTGAGTTATCACACTTTCAAGTGCTGTGCTGGATATGTATATAATTATTCCTGTAGCTATGTGGACTCAGGCACTCATAAAGCTTTGAGTGTTTTGAAGTACCCCCATATCTTATACTGATACATCTTTGCAGACCTTTGTTGAAGCGCAACATTTTCCACACAGAAACAGAGAGTTTGAAAAGATTATTCCGTGTTTTAAAAATCACGTAAACACGACCATCATGCCTGCCTTCAGTATTCACTCAGGATTTAGAATGTTTGCCAGCTGGAAAACAGGAAAAGACAGGAGTGGAAATGGAATTTAAAAACCCACTTTCTAAGAAAGCTTTGCCAGCATTACCCAGAGAGCACCCTCGAATCCCAAGGAGCTTTGGGGGAAAAAAATAAAATCCAGGCAAAATGTAATAAAAAATGGTTCAATGGAACCGTGTGAACTTGGGGGATAAAACCCAACTAACCAATGTGGACTCAAACCAGAATTCTCAGAAAAGTTGTTATCAACTGGGTCAAGGACCAATGTCAGGAGTCATTTCCACTGGCAGACAAGTAGGGAATGCAAAGAAGACCCTGATAAATAGGAAGCGAAGGAAGACAGGCAGTAGGATACACTGCCAGTACCAGAACTTAGGGAAAGCAGCTGCCGTTCACCACACTGGTGTGGATCTGAGCTTACAACGTGAGGACCAAGAGACAGAAGAGATATTAAATGACTTTTTACGGGGTAGGTAGATTTCTACCAATGATATTCAAAGTCACGGATAAAAATTTAAGAATCACTGCTTATCTTCTGTTATCAGCAGGCTCAAACTATCTGCAGACAAAACACTTGAGTGAAACAACAGATGAAAAATTTCAGGAACTACGTTTCTGAACCACATATCATTTATAACCAGTCTAGCAACATTATTGTTTCAAGGCAAGCAAAACGACATCTTTATAAAATATATGGCCAAATACCCAAAAGCTCCTCCAGTTTTACTTCATGCATATGGCCTTTCAGCACTATAATTTATATTTCTACTGCTCACTTGCCCAGATGGGCTTTTACAATATACTTCTCATAGCTCTCTAGGTGTTGCAAATAAATAAACCACTTTATTTCCCAGAGATGAGAATAGAGTAGGTACCAGTGAAAGTTGCCAATTCATGTTTTTTAGCAACAGCTATTACAGAAATGTATTGCAATATTATTAGTAAGCATGCCAAACAGTTCTGTATGTTATTCAAATATCATGCATGACAAGTAAACCATAAAAACTACTTTCAGTAAGCTAGTGAAATGACCAGTTTGCTGCAGTTAACAATTCTATCACTGTGTCAAATTCAATAAAGAAACTTATGGAGTATTAACACTAGAATGATAATTTGCCCATCATGCCCTATGAGATATAATGTGCCACTAATAACAGCAACTACCAAAAAAAAGTGCAAAAGATTCAGTGATTTTCTGTGTGAATAAACTTCACAGAGATTCAGGAAGCAGAAGAGAGTTTAAGGGTGTTGCATGAATTATTTGTTGCAAACCATCTATGACCTCTAGTCTACAGTTTCTCAACTATTCGTACGACTTCTTCAGAATGAAAAAGAATTGAGCACATCAAACATTATCCCAAATCCTAAGCAGTCTCACATAAAGTGGGCTCTGCCCAAAACAAGTAATTCTCTGAGATCAACGGGACAATATTGAATGCTCCCGTCTTACTATTTGAGACAGAACATTTTTAAGGTAGGAGCTATTCTAATTACCTGAATGTACTTAAGACACGACACTAGTTTTGTCTACAAAGGCCCAGATCCACAGAATTTATTTCAGAGATGCCTAAATCTCCCTGTGCATGTGCCTCAAGTGACTAAACAGGCTGGTGCTTCATTTTTTAGTCCATACTCTAGTTAAAAAAATAAATCCAGTAGTATCATTCATCCGACATGTCTATACAAACAATTAATTACCATTTTTTAATCTGAAGAGTCTTAACAGTATATTAGCAGGGAGAAATGCAGATCAGAGAAGCAGCAAAAACTTCAAATATTTTACATAAAGCCTGCCACACATGTGGCAATAAAGCCATCTACATCACTTTAGATCTGTAGATCTCAAATGACTGTAATCTTATCCTGCAAATTCAACTAGTTGTCTTTGATAAAGATGTGGAATTGAACCGAAACTTAGCTTTTGAAAGGTTTAGGTAAAATTAATAAGTTACGCAGAACTGTAAACTGGATATCAAAGTCAAATGTTCAAAAGAAACTTAGAGAGTTCAGAAGTATAGGAAGGAAAAAAAAAAAAAAAAAAAAGAGATTCAGCCTTCAAATATATGCCTTAACAAAACTGGCAAAAATTAATCTAACACATACATGCATTTCCATTAGAGACCATAACCAATGCTAACGGCCTTCAAATTCTCTCCCCCCACCCATTTGGAAAAAAAACCAAAACCAAACACAACCGAACAAACATAAACAACCAAAAAAACAACCAACAAACACCAAAAAAACCCCAACAACACCAACTGAAATCTAAAATGAAATTAGGTTACTCTTTCCTAAGTAGGCTAAGGTTTGGACAGAAAAAGTCAGTCAAAACTGTGAAATAAGGCATTCAAAGATTGAAACATGAATAAAGCCAAGGTCACCTGAGAAGAGTCCCACACACTGTTCAGGTGTCATTCCTGATGTTGCATACCATTGTCATTTATGAAACTATATCTGTGTATATATATATATATATGTATCTCTACACATCCGTAGATATATGCATACACATAGTAATAGAGTGCTACCTATGTCCCTGAGTCTTAGGGCAAGATTAGATCTAGCCTCAAACTTTTAAATGGGCATCTTCTTGTCCTAAACTTGTGAGAGCAAGTAGGAAGAGAAACTTTGGCACAGGGTTTTACACTTGAGGTGTCTTCTAAAGAGGAGTACCATCATTATTCATATTTTTGCAGTGTGAGAAGTGGGGTGCAACATGTGGGGTTTTGTTTTTACGCAGAAGACTAAAAATAAGCTCTTAGAGACATTATAATCTGAACAGGCAAAGGGAAAATGCTGCTATACAAACCACAGAGCAGTGAGATGCACAAACATGCCTAGCATTTAAAAGTTCATGGAATGGGTTTTTTATGGTAGTATGAGAGAAATCATGTATCTTTTTTAAGAAAAATAATGCTTTTCTAAAGCAATGCTAATGCTTCACATCAGACCAAATGAATACGTGTTTGAATATAATAAGCATTCAGTCAATTGTATCACACAATAAAGTGGAGTTTTCTACACTATTATTATCATAGTTACCGTTGTACTTTTACATAACGTGTAAACACAAAGAGCTGGCTTAAAAGAAACACATTTTTGCTCCATTTAACTAAGCATATTTACGAAGATTATTGTTTTTTCACTAAATTAAAAATTATCATCGTTATAATTACTCTATTTCTGTGCCAAAAATCACATCACATGATGGGTATCATGGCAATATGTCTTAAAATATTACATCTTTTTTTCCCTATTGTTCTATTTAGCATTCCTGAAATGAAGTCTGCCCCTGTAGGCTGTTTTGAAAAGAAATGGTAATTCAAGAAGATCAGAAATGAGTAGATGATTCAGCAAAGATACCTCCTCACCTGTTTTGCCTGTATTACACACTTAATTTTCCTTAAAAGAAAAAAAAAACCCTTTACTTACAGAGGTAACACTGTTGTCTACCACAGTGGAATTTTCCCCACAGTCTAACAGTGACACTGCAATTAGGCTAGAGTTTTTCTTAAACAAGGCTGTAATTAAATCTGAATGCCTCTAACATCCACTCCTTTTAAAATGTAGTTGGATACTGTCTATAATTACAAGGAGGTGTATCTGTTATTTCTCAGCCTGTCACAAAGGGCACACAAAACTGTGTCATAATATATTTAATTTTATCACATCAGTTTGTTACTTGCAAACCACCTTGTGTTCCGAAATGATTTCCGCGTTTTGGCAGGGAGTCTTTACAAGCTCAACACCTACAAATTGGCCCATTGCTGAAAATACTCTAGGTGATTCAGAGATCATTTCTTAATTTGTAGGGAGGATGAGAATGGGGAAGCAAACACACATTTTCAGAACAGGGATACTTCATTCTTTTCTAGCAAATTAGGGATACCATGTATTTAATTTTTATGGTGCAGTATTGTTCTCGCTGAAAGGATTCTAACAATACTCAAGCCATCCTAGCTTTGCAAAACGTAAAATAGTCTAATGGTTGCCCTGTGGCATAATACTTACAATGACAGTATTCGTTCGCAAAGGAAAGGTAAGATTTTCCAGAATCATTTAGGAACTTGACATCTATTGATTCTTTTAAGTGTCAACAGTGTTTTCACACAAATTAATATTTATTCCTTTCTCATTCTTTCTTTTAAAGGTCCAGGTAAGAGGAGGTCACATACCTGAGACCACCACAATACAGGCAGCCATTGCGAGCTCCTTTTTTTCTTTTGTCAAAGGCACTGTTACAAGAAATAAGTGTTTGTGGACACGCAGAATGCGAACGACTCTTCAGGGGGGGCTGGACACAGTGCACACATGCACATGGCCCGTGCAGCTGGGCACTGACCTTGACGTGGTCACTGGAGGGAAGCTGAATGCTCTCCAGAGCTTCAGCAAAGGTTGTGAGTACACTGTTCTGAAAAGCTTAGGCCAGGACCGTGCCAGAAAATAAATGATCCAGATTAAGACCTGCCTGCTGTATATTCATGGGTATCCCACACCCAAAGCAACTACTGTGTAAAATATGACAGTGAAAATTATACATGAACTCTGCACCCTTCCAATAAACCTTACAGTAGGGAGTTTTCAAGGAATTATGCTTTAGGCAAGGCCTGTCTGGTGAAGCCAAGAAAATAGTTTTAACATGTTCTAAATGCCCCTTTCTCTTTTCTAAATTGCTGTTTCTCCTTGAGAGTTTCAGAGTCCCAGGGACAGCTTCAGACTCTTCTGCGCTATGTTTATTCAATACTGAGACAGTTGCAGCATTGTGTGACTTATCACAAGCCCACAAGGCTTGCATGTTAAATATTGACTACCAAATAATCACAACAAGTCATTCACCAGGAAAAGAGTGAAACAAGTGGAAAAAAAACCAGACACTCAGAAAACAACAGATAAGCTGTGTGAAAGCATTATCTCATCTCAAAGGATCATCCATAAATAAAAACCTGAATTCATCACTTGTTCCCTGAATTAATGGCTCAGCTCCAAGTGATAAATTAATCAAATTATTCTAGAAAGAAAATAAGACTCATTTCAAAATCCAGACATTCAAGAGGCTGTTAGTTATAGATTTCTCATCTTTACCTGGTTTCACAGTAATTTCTTGAGTTACAACTCACTGACGACAAAGGACTTACTCTTATTTAAATTAGCCTCAAGGCATATGATAAACACATAATATCTAATCTTATGACTAGTTAGCTTCTCTTTTCCTTTATGTTTTTGTACATCACTAGCAATAGTGATGTTCAAGTGATATAAAAAGGCACTCAGTGCAATGAGTCTGAGGCTTGAAAAACCATTTCTGTGCTGGTCTTAGGGCCTCACTGCTAAAGCCAGGCACCTGAAGCTGAAGGGAAGACACACATTTGCTGGTTAGGTCCAAAATCCATTTAAAGACTCACTAGTGCTATGACACCCATAGGAAATTAAAGTTTTAGTAAATACACAAAATGCAATTAATTCTTAATCTTTCATCAGAATGTAGCTAACTACAATTTAAAGTTCATTTGAGCTTGAAATAAAAATACCTTAAACCATCCCTTCGTCCAGGAGCAATCCCCTTCCTTACTAGTTACGTTCAATCTTTTCATTTCACTGTGGTGGGTTCTGCCTTCAACACGGCGGTACTCCTGCATGCAGCCAGATGATAGCAGAGAAACTGTTTTACAGAAAAATGTAGTTTGGCAGGGAGCTTAATTTTTTTAACAAGTCACTCCATTGGAGGTTAGAATACAGTCAACAAAGAGAAAGAAACTAGAATTATCCTGAGCAGAAATATCACTTTATAGTTATGTGTTTCCAACAATAGCCTATTTCCAAGAACACAAGAAAGGATTCAGACAACACCAGAAAAAGGAACCAATTCTCTTCATGTTGCTGTTCACATAGAGTCATTGATGTGACTGAACATATAAAAGTGTAAAACCTGACACCATTGTGGGAGAATTGGTCTGGAAGTTGGCAAACTTAGGGAAACACTGAGTGTTTGGTGTATGTTTTCAGGAAATGCACAGTGCCAAAAAAGAAGCGTGATTGTGTCAGGTATGCGATTTGTAGTCACAAAAGTACAGGCTTTGCCAGAAGTCTTAGAGGCATTTTTGTTGTTACCATTGGAAAGGAATTCACTCTGAAGGTAAAAAACCAAATATTTGCATAAAGTATCAGTCTCCAAAGAAAGCCTCACCAGCACAGAACTGTTTTACAGCTTCCTCCTCAAATTTTCCTCTCCCAAATGTATACGTATATGCAGTTCCCATCCATATACTATGTGATGCCAGTTGACAGCTGCATGAGGAATAGATGGGCATCATTCCCTTTCCTCTCTGTGTTGAACTCTTGAATAACCTATCACTTTCTCCAGCAGAGCATACCATTCATGTTACCCCAAAGGAGCACATGGTACATATCACTGTTCCACATATACTCGCTACATTTCTTAGTGCAGATGGAGCGGGGCAGCTGGCAGTGTGCGATTCTCTAATCCAACCACCTTAGCCGGTGGCTGGGTTTCTCTCCCTGATCGTTAAACTGGCTTATTTTGGTCCGTCAAGAAAAAAAGCTTAGTAATATACAGAGCGTGTGTTGAGTCAGAACACAGGGCAGCTCTGTGTGCTGCTGATGGTTATCCAGCACCCTGCTCCTGTCCGTGCCTTTGAAAATCTGTTCCAATGAATCCTCTCTTAAGTAATCGCTCTGCCAAATATCAGTTGTCTAGAAGAGCTTGGTTTTCAACAAAAGGTCAAACAAAATTGGAACAAAACCCCTAGAGCTACTTGCAAAAGGTCACTTAAGACAAAGGGGATTCCCAGCTGAATACAGGTTTCACTGTAGTCCATATATCTTGTGGGCTACTTTTTAAGAGACAAGCTTTAATTCGTAGTCAAAATTAATGCTTATAATTCTCTGTGTACAATCATCCATTCACCCAGTAAATGAAACAGGCACATCCAAGTACGTGATTTGTAGACTGTTACTCAGGCCTCCAAATAAAACACTCAATTTCACAACTTCATTACTCATGATAGCAAATAAAGTTGCAACATGATGATGCTTGCAGAACTGTAGTGGCCTTTTTATATGAAGACCTGGCCTCAAGAAATGTATTTTCAGTTCTATGCTTGTTAAGCTGGATGAGCATTTCACAGTGAATAATTTATTTGACTAATTTAGGGCCATCACTGATTTACAAAATTCCTTTGTGCTGACTTCTTTGGTCACTTTGTTCGTTATTTGAAGTTACAGAACAGATGGTTTGTTCACGTATATTTCTGCCTAATGATTGCTCATAAACTCTCTGTCCTGGATAGTGCTTTGAATATTTGCTATGCGGGCTCTGTGACTGGATTTTTAACTCATGTACTGCATGGACTGGATTCTCAACTCAGTCTTTTTTCTGTGTAAGCTAACTAAATATTTTCCCAAACCACAGCGTATCTTCAGGAAAGTGAGGGTGAAGGAGTCTGGTGTAAAACAAAGCTTCTTAAAGATACGTGCAAATTTCAATATCTGAATAGTCTAACGAAGCTATGAAAATTCAGACGTTTATGTACAGATACTTAAGTACTTGATTGGATCAAAAACTCTGTACAAAAGAACTAATGAAACTCACTACTGAGCAAAATGAGAATCAACAAAACATTTAGAAAAAGTAAATGGAATAATAGATGTCCATGCAGTAAGCAAAAACTCACAAAAATTTTACTGTTGTTGCCAGGAGAGGGTCAGAGCTGACCCAACGGGATGCCACACTTTTAACAGGAGTAATGACAGCTCTCCTAGATGATGACGAGCCCTTCAAACTAATGGTATCTGTTTAAACCAGGTAAGAATTTGAGCAAATTGCTTGTTGTTGAACCATTTACAAGATTGCTGCAAAAAAAACCTAGTAAGCATGATTCCTCAATAAGTTTGTATAAGAACAAACAACAGTGATCCAATCAGGCTTGCATTTTACTATCAATGATGTGTTTATAGATATTTACCTCTGCAGCAGTTTCAGAGACTTTATCTTGAATTGCTATTAATACCTTTCTTCACTGATTAATAAAAAGTGAAGCTATTTAGATGTATGCTTTCCACCCATTTTTATACCAGTGTAACATTGCCATCTACAGGATTTACAGCACAGCAGCTCTCCATTACTTGAAGAATAATTTCACAATCAGGGAATGGAAACCACTGAGGTTGAAAATTCAAGTGTCCAAAATTAGCCCTGTTTGATCAGCCTGGCAAACTGCTATTTTACAAATTATCTAGTAGTAGTATGGCTCACCAGCAAAAGCAGTATATTAAGCTACTGTCTAGCAAGTTATAAAGCTGAGAGATTCCTTTAATCTAGTTGAACTATGCATTAGGATGAAAAGAAACAATTATTAAGTATGAGGGTCTTCTGATTTAGTTGCTCATCAGAGATCAACATAAGTTACATTTTCATACTGTCATACAAAAACTTTATAATTTTCTATTCTACAGACAATTCAGAAGAGTATTTCTCAGCATCTTTCTGAGCTTTGAAAAAGGATGTATGCAATACAAATCATTAATCCCCACAGTAGACTGTGGAGATCCCTTCAGAAGTATTAAATATACTGTCCAGAGAGCTGAAAATGCACATATGCAAGTGCTTAATTTTAGGCAACTGCTTAATTTTAACTCGGCTGTTTAACCTCTGTCCTAAAGACATAGTATTTGTGATTTTCAAGATGGCACCGATTCATTTAGAGATCTCTGTCTTCCAGAGATCTTGGTCCTCTGAAGCTGGTTTCACAACATTTAGCATTCTTCTAATGAAAGCAAATGTTTTCAGGGCTGAAATGCTGTGTTAGCTGACCAAGCGCCCCAAGAAACACCACAAACAGGGGTGACATGCTATTGAGGAGCCCTAAATTAGATCTGGTTCACTGGAATCTCTTTTAGTGTGACAAGGAAGAAAAACAGAATTAAACAATGATCAATAAGTATTGGGGAAAAGTTGGAGAGGTCACAAGAGGTGAATTGAATGAAATAATCTGATTGAAAGTGTGATCTTTGATGTCAGAAAAAGTGGTTAGTGACTTTAATTCAAGGAAGACATAATGCTGCAAGACATTTTCATTCTCGAGAATTGAAGAAAAAAGTGCATCAGAGGGGGAAAGGATCAGCAGCAATAATACAGATGAGATCTCAAAGTTGAGATGGACAATTTCTGTGTATGCAGAAGAGTCACAAATTCGAACATCAGTGCACTGAGATGGTTCTGTAGTCATTGGGAACCTCTAGATGGGTTTTGCCTCTTTTGTTTATACCTAGGAAAAAAAAACCACAACACAGCCCATTGAAGGAAAAAAAAAATAGAAAAAACGAAAGAGAGAGAAAAAAAGAGGAAAAAAAAAATCACATTGACCCAAGCTGAACATATTTTCATTTTTCAGTTCAGTGGTCAAACTCAAAAATCAATTATGTTCACAACTCTATCTAGCCATTCTTAGTCCGGGAGACATTTCTGGAGCAGGGTGGGGAGGAAAGGGTAATTTTGCTACATGCAGAGGAGCATTCTGGTTTCAGATTTCTCTTCCAGTAGCCTCACACTGGTCTGAGACAAACAGATGACAAAAAAAGCTGATTTATTTATATTTCAAAACTGGCAATTTCTCACACTTAAGGACAGTAATAAGGCTGTTAGCAGGGGGTTATCAGCATTAATATATTAAGATCGTTAAGAGACTTCCCAGATTGAGCTGATGTCTGTTAATACATGAAGCCAGCAGCCGGGCTGTGAACAGGCAGCATCTGTAGCAATGCTGAAGATGTTGAGGAGGGCACAAATTTATAAGATAACCTGCCACTTAGTTTGCCCCATCTGACTCTATGGTTGCAAGCAGCTGGTATAGTACTACAGGTCTCCGAGAACGAGGCAGAAGTAGCTCTTACCTCTGCTATGGCCAAGAATTGACAGACATGTTTGGGGAATATCCCTCAGCAGTGTGGAGTCTGGGCAGCTATGGCAATGACGAGATTTGTCACTGCAGCAGCTTTGATTGGGCTACTGTCAGTAACCACCCTACTACTGACACAAAAAAAGAAGCAAGTACGTATCAAGGCATGACTCCTTAGATAATTGTGGTAGTAGCCTAAGTCATGGTGTCTAGAGGAGATGGTGGTGGCAATGTTCTTCTCCCTTGGTGAGGCTCTGCTGTTACTAAACTAGAAAAATAATAATAAATTAGCATCTTAAGAATGTTCATTGGGTCTTTTCAGGACCATTTTATTGCCCTGCATAGAACTCAAGCTCTGATTACCAGGAATTGTAGAAAATAATTTTTAATGGCAGGTTTCTATCGATTATAATATTTACAATTTATATGCTGCTTGAGAATCAACAGTTGCCTAAAAAAATCTTTGTGAATAAATTGACATCTCAGAGAATATGTCTTGTGCAAATATCTCAGAATTTTGAAATTATTTGCAGAAGAGAAACAATTTAAAAATTATTAAATTCACCATTGTATGGCATTTTTTCCTTTTTGCAACACTTTTCATTATGCTATAGAAGCAGTTATTATATATTAAAGAGGGGCTAAAAGCCTCTAGGCTCCTGTTTGCACTGTTGCAGACACTTAAAAATACATACTTGGAGATAGCCTCCCCCTCTGTCTCATTAAAATCTCCCACTTGGAAGAGATAATTCTCATTGTGCCCTTATGTGGGATGGGCATTCATGCTCAACGGGTGCTCAGAAGAACACACTCAACATCACACCAGTGTCAACAGCATTGCTCAGAAGAGTGTTTAGAAGTCCATCCTCAGCATTCCCCAGTTGACCTTTCCTCTTTTGTGACCTTTAGAAATGTTTCCAGTCTTAATTTTCAAAATTCTGCTGACAGACCACACATTCACACATTCTAGATACCAAAATGCTTTACAGAAGTTACAGCAGTCAACAGATATAACACAGGGGTGGGTGTGGGAGCGGAATTCAGAGCTACTGAAAAAGGCAACAAAGATATTTACACCTTCAGGTCCCTAAGGAAGTTAATAAGGTGGAAAGATGGGCAGAAGTCATGGCCAGCGATTGGCACCGGAGAGGTGAGGGGTCCCACAGGAGAAGTGACAGGTCTGTGAGTTTAGGAAGGGGTTGCTGACACGAGCCTAGAAAAACAGATGAGGGAGAGAGGTTGTATATTTTATAGTGATGTACACCAGGAAGGCAGGGTTCGTACACCACCAAATCAGTAGACGTCTTGAAAAATGAGACTAATCCTTATGTGCACTGCTTACTGTGCCATGGCGTGCACAGCTTGCCATGCCAGCCCGCTGGCCTCTGCGCCCTCGTCGCCAGCCCCTACCAGATACCAGCAGCACAGCCAGCAGCAAAGGAGACTCCAGGCTCCTGCTGCATGTTTGTTTGGTGTGTTCGGTGTATTTTATGTAATCTGATGTGCGCTGTCCTGAGCACTAGCTACACTTTGCCAGTTCAATCCAGCATGAAAAGGGGTGCAACTTTTAACCCAAATCTGGCTTTCCTGACTATTACTTTATTACCTGCCCAGCAGATATATTAAGCTCCTCATTAAAAGTATCTGTCCTATTGCGGCTGCCTGCCATGATTTAGTATAGACTGGATCTTGAGAAGTCCACGGAGCTCACGCGATTCTGGTGAATTAGAGGCAGCAAGATGCCCTTGCCAGTCTGTTGCTGCCTCTGCCCTGATCCCAATTCAATTGCTTGTAAGTCACCACAGGAAAGCAGAATAATGATGCTCTGACCACTGTAACCTTGGGCAGTTAGGCTGGAATATGGTAAAATTACAGTAGTCAAGGCTGCGATAAATGCTTGTTCTTGAGCACGCAATGAGTAACTGTATTTCAATTGTAAAATATATGATATTTTACAATTTATATTTTACATAAAATATGAACTTCTACTGGGCCTTTGGGAAAAACTTGAAAAAGCTGGGTTAGCATTCACACTGCTAATCCCAGAGATGGATTGGACACCATTAAATAGAACAAAAATATTACTGAATAAATAGTTAAGGCTAATGGCTTTCTGTGCCGGAGAGGAAATAAATTATCCAACATGAGCTGTTGTATTAGCTATATCACAGGATTATTAAATAAAATAAGGGGCTCAAAAAACTGGTCCAGGAAAATGAGATAGTATCTAACTGCATTGTTGAAAAGAGAGAAAGTCTAATTAGAGAGAGAGAAAAAAAAATATATTTAAAACATGATAGCTCTTACTTGGATCAAAGACACTCTCAAAGGGCAGTCCTAAATGGAAACCCTAGGGAGCCTAAAAGCAGTAAGCCAAAGGAAACCTTTGTTTTAGTGCCTGTGGGGAGCAGAACCTGCTCTGTAACAGATGGTCCCTGTCTGCCTTCTGACATCATTAGCAATATTCATCTGAGGCACGTTTGTGCTCAACTTTCCTTTATTCTCTGCCTGAGAACCGCAACACAACCACATGTAAATAGCTTCCATTGGAAAAAAGGTTCATCCACACAGATGTCCAGGTACACTTTTGAAACCAGCACACAAGAACCTATCCTGGTATGGTTAAAACATTTGATTTACACCCATTCAGAGATACACAGTTTGATAAAAATAGTGATGACCAATTCTCATGCAGGCTGTTTGGATATTAACAGCTACTACATGGCCCTGCCTCATCATGAATGAACAAGATGTAGTCCTATCACAGAAGGAAATGCCAGCAGCAGATGGGACAGTGGAACACGTACAACTACAGAAGAAAGAAGCTACAGCAAGACACCATATACCACAGTCTAAAAGAATGCACTTGCTTCATTTTGGAAATCTTATCCATTTTTCTTTTACAGCAATACATTGCACAACTGTGCAGTTTTATATCTAGACAATGTCAGTTCTATACAAACATTAGTCCCCTCAGCAGCCTTTGAGGTGGGTAATTTCACAGTTTTATGTGGAGGAACTGTGATTCCAGAGACAAAAAAAAAAAAAATTTTTTTTCTGTGCCAGGCAAGAAGAGCTATACTCAGCCTTAGGCAGATCTTGTAAGGAAAATTTCCAGAGTTCTCACTCTAATCCATCTCCTTCACAACACAGCAACATCTGCATTTACAGAACTAATAGCCTGATTGACTTGTCTGGGTGCCTGGAACTGTGATCTGAACTCATCTGAACGAGCAGCCCTGAGTCACTGCTGCAGGTTGCTGTGTCAGCTGTCAGATACCACCTCTATTACCTTGCTCTGCTGCAATCAATTAGAAATTATTCTGAGGTCACATTTCATATTTACGATTTCCTGTGCTGCCTCTGAGCTAGTGAAGATGAAGTTTATCTAACTGGCTCCTGCCTCACTCCTGCTTGATAAGAGTTTGAAATCCATGGCTCATGAAAGCTCTTAATATTGTGTTATAGCTAACTCATAACAACAGCTGCACATATCAGATATCGCAATTAGAGATTCTTCTATTTTAACCTCCAAAAACTAACTACTAACTTTCTTTCTGAATATGAGAGAAAAACTGAGCTCTTAGATGGCCTCATTAATCGCTGCTGTAACTTGGCGCACTTCACGTTATATCAGGAAATACACCTGACCTCCTGTGACATTATCGGGTACCAAAGTGGCTGTGAAGGATCAGCCTTGTTGTGTCAGCCATTTATGTTACACTATGAAAAGCCCTTCAATTGCCACGTGTCCTCATCTCAATACAGGGACAATGTCAAGGGCTAAATTTCCAATATGCCAAAGCTCTAAGTTGACCAGCTCTATAATATAATATGCATGAAGGTCAGAAGCAGCTGTCACCTCAGATGTGTATTTTGCACAGAGTTATTTTCTTAGCCAAGAAAAAACTCACTGGAATACATTACCAAACTGAGAAAAAATAACATGAGAGAATGGGAAGAGCCCGTGTAAAAAATGAGGTAATCAGGCCAGAAACCCCCGTTCATTTTGACTGCATTGGCATGCTTGATCCAACTTCTAAAGCTGCCTTAACAGAGAAGCATTTTTCCTGTTTAAATTGCATTAAGAAGTGGAATTAGCTTTATAAATATAAATCAGTTAAGTGTAATGCAATATTTATGCCACGGTATCTGATTTTTTTCCCCTTTAGGATTCCATTTAAAAGGGAAATAACAAGAAAACTTAGCACTCTGAGAAAGAGAGTGGGTTTACAATTTATGCTAATTAATTTTTTAATTGACACTAAACTAGACCCTGCATTTGATCGCAACAAGGAAAAAAAAAAAAAAGAAGACAGATTAAACCAAATAGATTTTTCTCTGCAACTGGTAATGCTCTAAGGAAAATCTCTATTTTTTATCAAACATTCTCATTCACTCATTCTTCTACCACCCAGCATGCAGGCCACTGTGCCTAAACCAGTCCTGACTCTCTATCCCAATTGCCCAGACACAAGGGCAAAGGTGTATACAAGAAAAATAGCTGAATTTATTTGAAGCCATGAAAGGCTCCAATCAAGAACCCATTTTTCTAGGTACTACATAAAAAGAGCAATAGCCCATCCCTGACCCAAAAAGAGGTTTGAAATTTTCCGTTAAATCAAATAACGTCATTCAAACTTGAAAGAAAAAAATATTCTATTACTAGCAAAGGTAGAAAAAAATATCACTATTCTGTTAATAAAAAAGCTACTTGGAATTTGGAAAAAAAAAAAAACACAAAACAAACAATCTACCAGTTTGCTAATTCCATATATATTCATTGAAGAGTCTGTGCCTAACTCATCATTGTTCTAACTTGCCAGGCTTCACTGGTGCTATATCAAAAAGAAAGCTGGGTCCACTGAGGTCTGTTTTCTGTTAGAATTATTCATTAAGGAGCTGCAAGCCTGACCTGAAATTTTCTTCCAACTTCAGCTGAATCAAATTCTTTTTGGTGTTCAAACAGATTCACTTTTCTCTTCCCATGTCCCACACGCATGTGCCATCTCATTTGGGCGATAGTGAAAGGTTCTAAACTGCTAGAAGTGATACACAGTATTATGCCTGATTATTTTAGAGAGGCAGAAAAAAGCTGAAGAGCAGTAACTCCACATTACTGACCAACTCAGGCTCTGTCAGCTTTGCCCCTTTCCTCAAAATATTTACTCTTCTTTGTTAAAATTTAATTATTTGGTCAGGGCTTTTTTTTTTTTTTAATTGTTAATAGAATTTGCCCATCATATTGATTAGCTTACTTAGTTCAGCTGGATTGACAGTGTAAATAGGATTTCTTCGCAATTTTAAAGTCTCTTTCCTCCAGTGACTCTATTTCAGGTTTTTTCCTTCTAATTTTAATAGAAGCAGCAGCACTAATTACCTGCCCTTACGTCAATGTTTTCTCAGCAGCATCCTCCAGTACTGAATTGCTGGTTTCCTTATTGTTATTGTCATTAGCACTGAAGTAGTCTTACAAGGAAACTTTCATTCAGCCAGCCTGAGGTTCTTACTTCTGCAACAGAAAAAGAATAATTTCTCAGTTAAAATCAGGATGTTGCCTATCCCTAATGAGACAGCAGCGTGATTAGAAATAGTGATATTTTCAATTTCCCATCCACATTCATTTTAATCCATATTTCACTAAAGTAAATGGAGACCTGTCTTGAGACGCATGTTGTGCCTATTTGCCAAAAAACAAAAAAAGAAAAAAAAAAAAGAATTCTTTATCTCAAGCTTGCAGCTTTCTCAAACATCACGAAATCCTAATTCAGTTTTCCTTATTTTAATGGGTTTTCCCGGTACAGTTTTCAGATAGACATGGAAGCTAGATTTATACATTTCTGGCACCAGCATGATGCTATAGTCCTCAGCTAAACATGCTGTTTCTGAACTATACTGTGCAAAGATATCTACAATATTAGTAAAAAAGATAGGATTATCATTTAAAGTATGATAGCAAATCCCTCATTTTATAATCTAACTCCTTCATCTTATCTCAGTATAAGAATAAACTGATTATTTTTAAAAAATTTGCTGGGATAGCTGTTTAAGAATTTTATTTGATTGAGATAGAAAGCAACTCTTCTTCACTGCTTTTCTATTTTAAATATTTGCTTTACTCACTGAGTTGCCTTACATCTTCCCCATTAGTTAAGTCATCTTGAATTATTTACAGACTTTGCTAATTCTTATACAATCTTATTTCTAGAATAGCTGCCAAATAACTTGGGACAGGAAATAAGAATATATGAAATATATTTCCACCTGAGGAGGGTGATTTTAGAAGGTTTAGTAGAAAAGAGAAAGACAAAAGTCTTCTTCAAGGAATAGGTGACACATTGAGGAAGGTGACACAAAGGACAGAAACATGTAAGGAGGTGAGAGGCAAGGTAATCTTACCTATTGGAGGATGAGGATGACCAATTCAGATGCCATAAAACAACACAAGAATTCTGTTTTCTTCTATATAAAGCATTTCTAGAGACAATAAACTCAGTGAGATGTACTGCAGAGGCATTTATTGGGAAAGACAGCCTAAATGGCCAAGTTGAAGCACCTGTGAGTCTGGGGCATGGGACTGAAACCCGTTTTAAATCGAAGCAGGTGTGTGCTACAAGTCACCAAGAGTCAGCAAGCACAGCACTTCACTCAGCTCTGGCATGGGGAGGCTTAGGATGTGCTTTTGTGGTTCAGCAAAACCACAACTTTCTTCCAACTGCCCCATAAAGCTCATCCTAGGAGGTTAGCTTCATGCTCTTCTCTGGCCTACCAGGCAAAGTCTTGTACCGCTTGAAATCTTAACATAGAAGTAGAAACTTGTCCAAGTTGTTTGGGATCCCCTCTGTAGTTTAGTGCCTTGAAATGGTAGCAAATGTCACTGATAAAACCCAGTGATGACTCATTATAGGTGAGCATGCAGGTAAATGCTTTCATCTGAATGCATATGCAGAATTCACGATGAGTGCCAAAATTCCTTTGAATTCCCTAATAGGGAACAAAACACTCTGTTACTAATGCCACGTAAAGAGTGTCCATGGAGCACTATCCAAGTAAGTCAGCATGGGAGATAAAGGGTTAATCCCAGTGAATTTCTGGAGTAGTTTAGCTAAATTGCATTAAACCATTATTCAGATGTCTATTAAGAATTAAAAATGCCTTGATTCAATTTTCTTTACCTGACTTCTAGAGCAATTTAAGTTAAAATCAAATTAAAGAGATTTTATTTCTGAATATGAGCATGTGCACAGAATTTGAGAGAGTTAAACTAAATCTCCTTACAAATGACTGAGGCAGAGAAGGAAGCCTTGACAATTGCCATAGCCTCCAAAAGAAATCAAGACAGCTCTCTCTGACAACACTCCATTTCTTCAGATGGTTAAAATCTATCTTGTGCATTTAAGGAGGGATAGGAGGGAAGTAGAAATGTATATGCCTCATGCAATAACGTTATATAATGCCATCCAATACCAGAAGCAGACGTTGGACTATTTAGTCTCATCCCATATGGCAAGACAAATGTTCTCCCAGTTTATTATTAATAGAGCTGTGACAACACTGTGACTCAGCATCAGAAATCATTATTTTAAATATCTTCCACCAGAACTGCCTTGGCACAAGTCTTTTTTCCACAGAAGGTTGGTCCTGACTAAAACCTTCCATCCAGTAGCACAGCGAGGCAACAACCTGGTGATCCACATCCACATTAAAATAAACACGTGTGCTAAATTTTGAGGAGTTGATATAGCATTTTGAATTATAGATCAAGGAGAAAAATGTAATGGATAAATGTTAAAATCATTAAAGAAGCTTTCATTGCAAATAGAGACTGAATGGCTCATCCCAAGTCAGCTATCTGATGTATCAGTTTAGGTTTTTCTTTCCAAAGTACGCATAAATCTCTTCAGTCTCATCTCTTGTCATCTTCTTGTCAAAAGAAATTTCACATCACTTCACCCCATCATTACTCCCCCTGGTTCTGAAAACATTCTACTTTAAAATTTTATCACAGGGCATTTTTTTCTTTCTGTTCTAGGTTTCAGGGAGGGTTATGCTATGAAACGCACAGAAGATGATTCTATTAAAAAAAAAAAAAATAAAAGCCTTAGTACAGTTAGTAAAAAAATAGGAGTAAAAATCATAGAATGACTGAACAACCTTGATATTTTCCCTTTCTGAATCTGCCTCCATTTCATTTCCAAAGTCCAACTGAAGCTGCAAAGTTTGATGGGCATTTTCCCTCGTTAGAGTGTGTGTGATGCTCCTAGAGGAGAAAACAGATGGATCTGTCACCCAGGCAGAATCCCAGCGTCTGCTTCCTTGTGACATCCCTTCCGCAGCCCCGAACGCCTCCTTCATTAGTTCACAACAACTACGGCTAACAAAACCCCACACAAAACACTACAACCACACAACCCAAAACAAAACAACAAACAAACAAAAAACCAAACACAAACCAATAAATGACAGGCATCCGTTTAAAAAGACTTGATAGTTTTAGTTACTTTCTGTGTGTTTCTCATCCTAATTTTTTTATAAAGTAACGCACGTATTTCTGCACTAACCAGGTTGGTGGGGACATCAAAAGTGACTTAGCTTTTTACATGCACGTAAGTAGGAGCTAGTAGCACAAAAACGCGTGACACACACATGAAACATATAAATGCAACCAGCAGTTTCTTTTTTGTGACACGGATTTTGAGACAATTTTAGGAGTAGGCGTATTGTACAGCACAAGCACACAAAAGCTTCTGGCTGTAACCCAGCAGAAACCTCCTACATTTCACAGGTGGCCTGCGAGCTGCAGATGGAGAACTTCTGTGCAAAAAAACTTAAAAAAGAAAATCACCCAGCCTCATTCATCCTTTAATTACACTTGGTTTTCACCACTTCCTCACATTCAGTACCTTTCTGAATGCTGCAGAATTGCTTTCAGCTTAAAGAAAGGTTTTAAAAAATAATAAGCTCTCTTATTTTGTAAAAATTTCTCACTGCTAGCTTACATTTTTCCTGTTCTCCTTTGTGCTATTGCAAAGAAACTTGGTCCTTCACTGGCAATAGGCACACACCAAAGATTGACCCAAAGGGGCTTCTGCAAACAGAAACGTGTTTTGTTAGTTTTCTGCATTTAGTAGAAATATGTAGCTCATCCCACTGGGAGATGGTGCCCAGTGTGATGAGGATGGACAGACTGACCAGGGTGGCTTACATAGGACAAGAACCAAAATTCTTATTGGGTTTTAAAAATTTCTGGCAAGGAGCAGCACCGGAAGAGAGGAATGAAGAAGCATGTCTTTGTTAGTTTAATTGGACATCATCACAGCAATTTTCACAATATAATTTTGTAATGATTTTCACAGGCCACTAAGCTGCCAGTTTTCCCTGCCCAGGCTGAATTTTCTCTGGACGAGGCTCTTTGTCAAGGAACATTTCTCTAACAAAAAAGTGCCCTTGCAATACTAGTTTTAAGCTTTTGATACTGCTGTCCAGCAGGCTGTCCTGCCAGATTCTTGCTTCTAAATAGTGCCTTAAGGTAAAAGCTGCTGAAAAGCACAAAGACTACCATCTAGTGAACCATGAGATCACTGCCTATAACACCAATTAAATACATAAAATGTACTACTCACTGCACTGGGGAAGAGTGTGACTGAGGTTTACAAAGTCATTAATACCATTGATAACGCGAATGTAGAACCTTTATTTACCAAATGCCCCAACGGTAGAATGAGAAGCACTCAGACTAGCATGAGACATGCAGAGAAAAGCAGGTACTTTTTTTACATGGCTCATAGCAAACCACTGGAATTTGTTGACATGAGCTTGTCAAAGCAGACAGTAACAGCTGGTTTAAAAATGTATGAGGGGTGAGTTCATGGACAGTTAAGTCCAAATCCAGATACTAAAAAGAGCATCCTTGACCCAACAATTGTGGATGTTGAGGACATACAAAGGGAATGGACGGCAGAAAATTGTCAGGCTTACATGCTTGCTGCAAATAATTGCTTTTGTTGCTTCCACTGAAGCTGGATACTGAGCTACATCAACCCCCAGGATACATGACCTGGCAGGCACTGAGGTTTTTACTGGGCAGTTCAATACCAAAGATTGATGGAGAGTCTGGAGGGAGACAAGAGGATTTTACCTGTTCAAGTAAAGGTGGAACAACATTCTAAATATCCTAAGAATAGCCATTTCCCCTCCTCCTCAGCCAACATACAACTCAGTAATGAGAGAATTATTGCAAAGAACTTTGCTCTGACATAGTTTACTGCACGGTTCTGCAATTCAACACTGCACAGAGTTGAGGCAAGCACTCGAGGTTTGAGCTGTGACCCTGCAAGCTTTCCATGCGTCACTTGTCACTGCAGCAAACATCAGTGCCACTAGTGCTGTGCTCAGGGGTTGTGAGCCCTGGTCCTCTCCACTCCCTGCTGTTAATCAGAGATAAATTCCATGATAGACAAGGGACTTAAGCTGCTCTAAAGCGTGATGAGACTGGAATCAGGTGCTTCATGTTTATTTGTAAAAGTTGTGGTAGTTAATCATAAACAGCAGTTGTTTCCTGGGTAACTCCTGCTGAAGCTGTGGGTGATTTGCTCTTTCCCATTAGGAATATTTCTCGGATGCATTACATACCATGACACATCCTGGCTATTAAGCTACAGCATACCTAGGAGACAGTGTCTTAAGACTTACCTATCATTTTCTTAAGATCTACTTTTCCTAGTAAAAAACACAATATCATTTTCACTTTCCAGCATAAAGTAAGCGTTTTATCCAAAAAATGGCAAAAACCAGCTCATTGTTTTTCCAGTCAGCTCATCTGCAACAAGGACTGATTTCAGCCAAAATCAAAGGTAAGAAAAAAAGGCCATTTATGTCTAAACTGACTTTTCAGATTTGCTTCTAATCAACTGGGAATTTTGTTGACTTAAAACAGACCTACGACAAAAGGGAAAAGAAAAAGTGGTTTAAGTCCTAGTGCTTTTGTTCATTTTCATCAGATTCAAGTACTCAAACTCTCAAAAGGACAAAAAATAGTGAAAATGGTATGCATTACAGATCAAATAATGAAGCCATTGCAATTATTTTATAATTAAGGCCTGGTGGTGTAGCATTCAGAAATAATCAATCTATCAGGTTGAAATTCAATTCTATACAGAGAGTTAGATTTGCAAGTGTCCAAGATTTTACTGTTAGTGAAGGACAAATCAAATGAGAATAGAATGCAGAAATTTTCTGTTTCTGTACCTTGGACATTTCTCTTTGGTGACAGCGTATGACCCAAGACCTTAGAGAAAGAGGTATGCAACTAAAAGAAAGATAACGGTACACAGGTGCTTGTTTCTTTGGTTTCAAGGTCCAACAGTGTTCTAAGACTACTTGCAAGTTTATTGCTTACTACTTCCCACTGGACCAGTATTTGCATCCATATCATGCTATACTGCCTAGATAACAAGTAAATCATAGGGTATGGTTGTGCATCTCATGAGAAAATTAAAAGAATAACATGATCATTTAACCTGACCCCTTTCCATGCAGCTGTAACCTCTTATTAACCAGCAATTGCAAACAGACTAGTTAAGTTTTGAATTGTCACTATGTCCATGTTACTTGAGAGGCTGTAAATTTGCTGACTGATTGCAGCCTTCTTCACTGTTAATAAATAGAAAATTTTAACAAGTCCAGCTCCCACTAAGTATAAAGCAAGTAAGTATAAACACCCATGCAAAGATCTAGAAGTTACCATCAGCTGTTGTTGAGAGGTAACTCAAAAATGGTGCCAAATAAAGTTCCAAACAAAACATACAATGGTACTAGCACAGGCTATATCTTCAAAGAAACTCCAAAGCTAGCGCTCTCAAACAGAGAAGTTTAAAGTACCCATTTTTGCATATTTTGTACACACCTTCTTCAGAAATAAATCCATCCATGGGTAACTGTCTGGGATATTGACTTGATGTTCTTTTTACTTATATTAATGGAGAATAAATTAAAATTGCATAAAGGATGATGTGAACTTTAGACTCATCAAGTTCTCCACTCAGAGGCTGTAGATATAAATAATCTGGTATACAAACAGAGAGTAAGTTAGTTTTGCATCCTTTACATATACACAAGATAATCGATACAAATACAACCTCAACAAATTGACCTGGTTTTGAAGAGTTTAGTTATCTTTCAGTTGCATGCAGAGCTCATCTGGGCCCTTTACACAGGGAAAATTCCCTTATAATGCAAAAATATGGCTAAAATTATTGTCAATCCAATTCTAATTTGTCTTGCCACACAAAAATAGCATGCAGCGCAACTAATTTGCATAAAAATTAAAACCATTAATGGACTGCATTTGGGTCAGCTACAGGAAGTGAACCAAGTTCATCTTAAATCTTATATGCTTTTTGCTGATACCATGACAGCTAGGAATTAAACATGCAAGGAACTTTTATTGAACTGTCCAGATCCTGTTTATATTCAATCAAAGTAACCCACTTTATCATGCCACTCTTGACATCGCTGCAAAATAGATAACAGCTAAATCAGAGACTGTCAAACTGAAGTAACTGTCAGGAATTAAATGCTGTTGCTGAATAAAAGCCATAATTGAAATGCACAAAAAAACCTCTAAAACAATGTGGAAAACTTTAGATGACATTGAAGAGACATCAAAAGTCCCTGATACAGCAACAGAATTGAGCAGATTGTTTGGGCAAAATGTCATCGTTTGAGCTTCCTTGTGCCTTATTACACACAAACATCATCTGGGACTCTGCAGAGTACTGAATTACTATTTACAGCATTTTGACCTTGAACATCGCAGTTGCATTAATACAGACCGTTCAGTGGAACAGACAGATAGTTATGAGGTCGCTGAAAAAGTATAACAGATTTTTGTACTCAAAGGAAAAAAAAAACAGTGACTTGTAGAGATCCTAAAAGGAAGCATCTGTTCATAAAGCACCTGGACTAACAAAGGGTAATCTCTTCTACATAACAGTTAAGATGCTATATATTATTGATCAAGCATTGTAAGAGGTTTAGTACCCTTTCACAGCTCTCATGATACTCTAATTATGAGATGTAAATTAGAATCTCTAAAACCGGTAAGTTTCCTGAAGATGAAATTTAGTCACCCTCAAGCATGCCTTATTAACTAAGTGACGAAGAATTGTAAGCAGGAATTTAAAATTCAGTATTCATTCAAAAGAAACCAATTTGAGAATTTCAAATACTCCACTAACAGCAAGAGACTAGCAGTATATAGCCTGATTATTTCACATCCTGAAGCTTTTTTCACTGCTACATTTATAGTGACATCTGCAAGCCCTAATAGAGTTCTCTCTAAGATGGGGATCATTAAGTCGAAGTACTCAACTGCGATGGGCAATGAAAGATTGAATTTGTTCATGCTCATAACAATTGACAATGATGCTAATATACATGTGTACTTCGTTGAATTTGTGCAGCATAGTTGACATCTGGCAACACTTCCCTATGCAATCAGTATAAAACTTTAAATAAATGCTTAGTAACATACACCTGTCAAATACATATCTGTAACCTGATTTTCATTACCTGGAACTGCCCATAAAGAACTTGGGGAATCAAGAGGGGAAGATAATATTGAGCATCTTTCTTACTGAGGACAGTCAAAAACCCGGTACGGTGAAGTCTACCTTTCCTACATGTGATACCACCTACATGTTCAGCTAAGACTTGATTCAACACTGTTAACTTCAGTTGGAGTCTTGCCACTTATTTCTAGTGAGTTAAGAGCTCATTCCTTGAAGGATTATTCATTAGGAAGGTGAAAACCAATGAGGACACACCCGCCCCTCACTCTTTTGGTGTTTAGTCACACTCAAAAAAAAAAAAGCGTAAAGGGATTTCAAATAGAGAATAAAAGTGAAGGTCTATCTAGCACCCCAGGTCTGACAGCAGCTTGCAGTAGATGCTTGGGGAACCAGTGAGGTCCAGTGCACCATTACATCTGTTCACACTGGGAAAGAGCACCCCGAATCAAAAGAATACGTAGCAGGTTGGAGGTGCAGAATTCATTGTTGGTAAATTCCACTAACAAAATGCAAAACACTGCAAAAGGGCTACCAAAGCCTTCCTGTTAAAACAAAGCTCTTCTATTCATCTTGAGATTCAAAAGACACAGACGGCTCAATTTTCCTTTACCCTGAGGAAAATATATCCTTGATTATAGACATAAATACTACTATCAATGTCCCTCACCCCTATTTGCCTTCAAAAGGCAAAATTAAAACCAAAGCCAGAATGAACTGCAGCAATAGTACATCGAATTCTCTTTTGAGCTGGAAGCCATCCTTCCTTTAACCATTTACACAAGAAAGTGATAATTTTCTTGCACAATCACCACATATGCATTTTTAAAAAGGAGATTTTTCATGAATTTGAATAGATTATTGACTGTGAATGTGCATACAGGAGATTTTGGGTTATAGTGTGTTATGCGCAAGAGTATCAAGAGGTGACATGGTTCTGCTCCTTTGCAACATATATTTGTATTGCTTGCAGTAAGCAGTATGAGCAGAATCCGAAATATTTACTGAAGAAAAGTTCTGACCTACACCTCTCAAACATTTTCTTTCTTTAAAATCTGAATGTCACTTGCACTGATTTAAATTATTTTGAAAGCATTTAATCAATGCAAATAACATAAAACAGCAGTGTATGTTTTACCATATAAAGACACTAGGTTTTATTTGCTTCTCAATTTACAGAATGTAAAAGTAACTTTTTTTTTCAATAAAGAACTTCTTTATCAGCATTTTGTACCATCTTACATCATGTGTCAGCAAGAAAAAACTGCAGTAGAATTAGACATCTCAAAAGACGTAAGACAGGTTTTATGGCATATGGCAACAGACTCATGTGTCTGTTCAGAATAAATAAAATTATAACCTACTTCATCATGATTTTTCACAGGTTGTGAAATTATGCATTTCTTTTCAATCCAGCAAAAATTTGGACCATTGCTGCTCCATATATTCTTATCTTTCAGCAGTTATTATTTGCACAATGTGATGGATGTTGCACTGGATTATACAACTCAAATGCATCTGTTCTCTCATTTTCTAGATATTACATTCATTGTATTTCACAGCATGAACTCACAATCAAGATTCTGAATGTTGCTCCGTGACAAATATCATGGATGAAAAAATGGTCCAGTGCCAATGTTATTTTCGTGGTGCTGGCACATCTCCTCAGCAATGCCTCTTATTGCTCATCACCGCACTTGGTAGTAAACACTATTTCAGTTTCAAAAAATGTTCAGGCACTACTGTGGCATTCACTTGGAAAGTAATTTTTACAAGTATTTGAATATACACTATGCTTTTTTCCTTCAGTAACTCTACAGATCAATAATACTCTTTCCTTCCTTGAACATTGTAGAAGCGGGAGTTGATCCTGTCAATACTTACACTGGTGAGCAAGTTCAGCTACATGACTGCCCCATTCTATTCAGTAGGACTACACATATAGTGAAATTCTGGCAAGACTTGTAGCCTTGATATATCAACTCAGCTCTTCACTGAAATACAGCCATCTCTGGGGTAAAGCATGATAAATATTCAACAGCACAGGGAAACACTACACTGCAGATTTAAGGCTCAATCTGGAAAATACTTACACAAGAGTATATTTTCTTCACACAACTAAAGAAAAAATACTTACACACATAAATGTATTCATAGACACAAGATTGCAGAGTACGGGACCCAAGAGAGGAGAGAAGGAGGGAAGAGGAAAGAGCCTTTTCAATGCACCCCAGGGTCTTCAGTATGTATTGAATGTCTCACCAAAACACAGAGGCGCCAAAAGGTGATCAACAAGGCAACAGGTAGAACAAAAACTGTTCAGCGATGTCCCATAGCAGGAACAAGGACACCAGCCCAGCACTGCCAGTGTCCAGTGACCCAGAGAATCTGAGCGCTTCTGATGGCAAATCAGGCTGTTGAAACATCTGCACACAAAGATGGAAGATAATAAGCAGGAGTAAAAGCACTTTTCTGACAGGATGTAGTTGTCAGATCTATATCAATCACATGCCCCTTTCAGTTTTACCTCTCTCCCAAAAGTTGTTAAAATTTTCAAAATAATCCAAAGTTCCCGATACTCTTCAGAAAGCTCTGCTCATGTACACTTTCACAAATCAGATAATAATGACTAGTCTTGGGAAATCTGACCAAGTTTATTTCCTGTTTTTCCATGGGTAACTAATTCTTTTCTCTGATCTAGTTTCATTTCAGCACTATAAAAAGAAGCCAGTCAAAACACCTATCTGGCACAGCTTCCCGGAGAAATGTTTCCCTCTTTCACTCTTCATAAAGGTCTGCAATAAAGAGATACCTGAAGCTATCCTTTCTAGAATTGTATTTTCCATCATACAGAACCAGAATGACAGGAATGGGTTAATGGATTCCTTTTTTAATCACCTAGACTTAATTCAGCCTCTTCAGTGCATAGAAACGGAGAATTTTTCATTCTCTCCCATATGCGTATGTGGCTTATTGAAGTATGAGACAGTCTCTTCAATCTAGAGAAACTGCTGACACAAAACGATAGATGTATAGTATTTGGTGACCATATATTAGATACTCGTCGTAGTACTTGCATGGGCAGATATTCAGCAATAAGAGGCTGAAGTCATTTGAACAAGTCTGAAAAGGCTGCTAATGTTTTATACTTCTGAGCAGTGATGCCCTTTACTGTACCACTAACAAGGTTATTTAAAATCGTAATGGCTCAGCTGCAACAGTTTTATTCTCTAGAGGTTGGTTTTGGTTTTTTTTGGTTGGTTGGTTTTGTTTTGTTTGGGATTTTGGTTTGTTGATGGTTTGGGGTTTTTTGTTTGGTTTCATTTAATTTCATTTGTTTTGTCTTGTTTTTAATGTGGTACATTGGAGTTCTCCTTTCTGTCTTGTTTGAGACAGGGCTTTTTCCATAAAGGGACAATTATTTCACATGGTTGAAGTTTTAAAGAAAGTGGATGTCAATTCAAATTGTCTTTTCAACCCACACCAATTGAGGAACTGTCATTTTTATGTTGAAAGAAGCCACCTGGCCCTCTGGCAAACTAGGGATAAAAGACAACTGATATTTGCAAAGCTGCATGAAGGATTTGAGTGTACAATTTCCATTTTAGTCTTGATGTATCTGAAGCTACAGACATGTGAATAGGTAAAAACCTGCAGCAGACTGCTGCATAGCATATGCTTAGCAACAAGCAGACCTTGTACTGAAACATATCTATTTATAAGAACATAAGAATTTGTAAAATGAAGCAAGCCTGGATTCATTCTTTTGTGAATACCTTGCAGTCAGTGTGGTGTTGAATTATTTTGAGGCTATGTCTTATGCTTGGATCTTGAGAAATGCAAGGCTACTACTAGGCAGCATTATTTCTGTTCCTTGAAAGAGAAATACGTGGATGCTTTCTATACTTCATGTATAGTTATACTGAAACTATTATCGTATCTTGGTTGGAATCCAAAAGGAAACAGCAAAAATCAACATATGATCAAAAGGCCAGTTCATTATTTTTCTGTCACTTGTCCTCAGTAATGACAAGGAGACCTTGTCATAACTACCTAACTGTTAGCCACTAAGATGGAGAATACAGCGGGGACAGAACACCTACCTCAGAGACAAATTACATACCAGCTTAGGTATGCTTGTCACAACCCATAAAGTAGTATATGCATTCATTCTGTACAGCCACGCTTTACTTTTTTGAGGCTTTGCATAGTCCTTTTGCTTTAGTTAAATTCTTGACAGATTAAATTTCTTGCTTTATGTCTAAGAAATTTTTCTGCACTTGTCAAATCAACTTCAGCGGTGGCTGACAAAGCACCACAGAGATTTACTGAAGAAGCTAGAAACCATATTCATATGAATGCCTCACTCCTTGCGTTTTTGTATATTTTCTTCTATTATACTTTTCCTCTAAGTTTTTGATCTCTGCACCTATCCTCTGCTGTTGTATTTTTTTTTTCATTTGTCATGTTTCAAATTCTTCTTCTGACAACCAACTCTTTAATAATTCCACTAATCATTTATACTGCAAGACAAGGTTTCTAGGATAGCTCCCACTTCCATCTTTTTGGTTTTATAAACAAAACAAAACTATGAAATTGCAAAAGATCCAAGACTTTGAAATGAGGAAATGAAGGAGGAGATCTCAAAAGACCATACAAACTTTCCATTCACAATCTAATATATCTGGACAAGTCCAAATTGAATAAAAACTCTGACCTTTTAGACATTTATGCATTGAGTGCATTGAATGTGTTTTTTCTATATTTTCAAACGCTTTGAAAAATATTAGAAACATTTACCATTTTAAAAATGAGTGTGCACTTCAGTTTGGTTTTTATTATATAATACTAAGAAACTGGGTTGATGAGCATTCCTCCTAAAATTGTATAATGTGTTTCTTCAGCCAACATTCCACAGATATATTATAATCACCTATCATTTGAAAGACAGTACTTGCATTATGCAGTAAAATAATGGGGCTATAGGAAAATCTAGTTCCTGAAATGTTTGAAACTGGCGCAAACTCTAAGATCTCTTGAGGCTCAACTTACCTTTATTTTTTTGTGTTACTACCTAGTCCATTTGGGCCATTGATTTGGAACTTCCTTTTGCGATGAATGAATGTTAAAAACTAATTGTGCCTCCTTAGGATATAAATACTCACTTTTGGAAGTAAAAAATATAAAAGGCAATCCCCAAATTGTTTAAGATATATGTTAAATAGTACAATGCATTCAATAAAGGGAATATCATCTGCTTCTAATAGGTTTTGCCAAAGAAAAGACTTGGTTAGATAGAACAGTCACTTGTCAGCACATTTTAAAATGAACAGTACTTTGGACTTTTATTGTCCCTTTGCTATAAAATGATATGGGATTAAACTAAATGTAGAATCTCCAAAGGTCACAAACTACTGGTCCATGGTAGCCCAAATTAATCAATGTACAAATATCTCTCAGTACAGTGAGAAGGCCCAAATATTCCTGAGCTGTTAAATTTCAGGACAGTCTCATGGGTAAGGGTGTAGCTTCTGTCGGGGTGCTTGGAGCACTGGAGATATGGATTTTTAGGCACCCAAATGCCAAAGGAGCAAGAAAGCTATCTACCTGGTGGCCTGTCACTCCCATCAAAGCCTTCAGCATAGTTATAGTACCTCTGCAGCTTCACTAGATTTTCTGCCAAGATGGGATGCTGACGAGAAGTTTAGGGAGAGATATTATGTACACATAACAACAAAAAAGAAACACTTATTTTATCCGCACACATTGAAAGATACAAAGTCACTAAACAAATTGCTCTGCTAAAATTTAAGGAAAAGAGGCTAGAGATTATGTAAACACTTCTGTCTCCTAAGTGCAAATCCTAGACAATGTTCATCGGTGAGCAGTTATCCCATATGCATTCCATGCTTGGGCGTCTACTCTCAAAAAGTTCACTGAAAGGTTATGTCCCTACTAAATGTAAGTGCACTACATTGCTGACGTAGTGACATCCCTGCTGCTCACGTAGATACGACAGTAGCAAAATTCCAATTAAAAAAGTGTACCTTATTTTATTCAAAGTTTGAAGGATATGTTATACCAGGGTATGTTGTATCTGTGCTGGTTTGATATACACACGTATGTGTTTTTCTTGTAAAACACTCCTTGTTAGACCAGCTTTTAAAAAAAAGAATAGCAGTGAACAATGAGGTGGATCTGAGGCAATTATGACTCTCAAGCTAATGATAGGTTTTATCTTTGTATTTTCTGGGTAAATCATTTTCCTCACACTAGGAAGGAGTGGTGTAATCTATAATAACAGGAGCACACTTCAGTAGAACATGGCTACACTTGGACCTTTTTTCTACCAAAAAAAAAAAAAAAATCCTTTCATTTTTAGGTATTGCATTCATGTGTTCAAGATTGCACCTGTAGGACGAATCTTCATATGCTTCCAGCCCACTCCAGGAAACTTTACCTCCTTCTCCTGTTCCACTTAAGAATTTAAATAACATCCACTACTTACACTTAGTACATTTTTCTTAGCTGAAGAAGCAGAAAATATTTTTAGCCAATAAGTTCAACTTATGTATGTTAAACTCCTACTCTTCAGATAAAGCCATGTAAAGGTTTGCCATATGTGATACACAGAAGGGTACTAAAGCTTTCTGTTTCACATGATTGTACCCTTTTTTATTTCTTGCTAGAATTTTTTTCAAAGTAACGTTTCAGGTCTACTTTCCATGTGTATCTCATGTCCACAAGTACGTCGAATCCTACTACACTGTTCTGATATGATACTTCCGTGCAAAACTACAAAATCACAAACAGAAATGTAATAAACTTAATTACATCTGTAAGAGGAAAGTTGAGAAGAAATCACATGAAATCTCATAATTAAAATTTAGCCTTTTACCTGAACTTCAATCAGTTTCCGCCTATGTTGCCCAACACATGCAAAATAAAAGAGTTAATAATTGTTATGTAATTGTATTTCTTAGAAAGAAGAGTTTGCACCTTACCTATACATTTCCGAGAAAGAATCCGGAGAGATTTTTATCCAGGTATTGTTCAGATGAGTGAGAGGGCAATTTAGAGAAGGAGTGGAGGGAACTCCTCTCTGCAGGTACCTGCTTTTCGGGGAGGAGGGGTAGGCAAAACCATCAATGGTAACAGCTTTCCAGTGATGGAGAATAATATTGGTAATTGATGGTGACAGAAGTACAGTAATGCTATAAACAGCTACTGCAGCAACTCTTTGGCCTCATGAGGTTGTGACCCAGGCCCTGGTACTGCCTCATGATAGAATGAGGAGAAGAACCAAAGCCACATATCCTACAGAAAAAGTCTTAAAATGTCTTCAAACAGATGAGAAATTTCAAAGTATACAAGTCCAAGTCCACCATTTTGTTACCCACCTCAAGCTCACTATTATGGCATTCTATATAGCAGCCTAGACTTCCAGAATTAATTAACTATAAATTTCTGTTCTGGAGCTTGATGTGGTGATTCAGTTTTAGCTCATTCTAAGTAAAAATCTATGGGATTGATGAGTACACTTGCATCATTTTTTCCCCATACTTATTCTCAAAAATTCATTTACACATTAAAAAGCTTCTTTGTGTCTTAGCCACCTGTGTGTCATGGTATAATAGCCTATTTCTTGTGCTACAATTGATTGCGCTATACAGAGTAAGAAAGTTGAAAGCCTCTCATAATGGAAGTACTTGTCTAAAAACATGCTCGTAGGAAGTCCATCTTCTAAACACGAGATATTCTCATTTTCTAGCAAAATCTGGATTCATCCTTATGTTATAGTGAGAGGAAAAATAGCATGTGGATGGGACCTGTAGTCAAATTAAATGAATATATTAAAAGTTTCTGGTTTTGACAGGTAAGAAGTAGCTGTCATTCTTTCCAGCACTTTGTGAATTAAGCTGCTGTCCTTCATTATCCCCAAAGATTATTATTGCTCTGTTTCTTGTGAGTGCAGTGAGCTAGAACAGAAGATAATAGGTTATTATAGGAAAATTTTGGCTTTGACATTTATATGATAAATTTGAAGTCAATTAGAGGAAAACTACACCATTAGATACAGTAAGCGTACCAATTACTGAAGAGCTATTGCTAATAGTATAATTGAAATTCATAGAGTGGTGGTCCCAGTACTGTAGAATTAGACTGTATAAGTGATGGCAATAAACCTAACCCTAACCTTAACCCTAACGCCTGACCCTAACCCTAACCATGAACCCTAACCGTAACCCTAACCCAAACCCCAACCCAAACCCCAACCTTAACCCCTAACCCTAACCGTTGACCTCTGACCCTTGACCCCTGACCTTTGACCTCTGATGCCTGATCATTGACCTTTGACCCTTGAGCCCTGACCTTTGACCTATGACCCTTGACCCCCCCACCCTTGACCTCTGAGCCTGACCCCCTGACCTTTGATGTATGAGCCTTGACCCCTGTTTTCCAGCCTGTGACCATGTCCCCGTGGTCTGATCCCAATGAGTGTAATAACTGTAAGTTTAGCATGAAGCTACAGTTCTGTTACGCTTACTGAGAAGACGTTTCCTTTCAAATTTAAGTAGAACCTTTTGTGTTCCAGGTTGAAGCCATTACCCCTTGTCTTAGTGTTGGTTGTCACTGAGAAGAGCCTGGCTCTATCCTCATGAAACCCACCGTTTATGTATTTATAGAGATTAAGGAGGTCACTCCTCCGTGCTAACCCCAACGGCCCTACCCCTAACTGTGACCTCTACCTGTAACCTCTAATGGTCCTCTCCTCTGAGTATATGTTTTTGTTTGCGTGGGTGGAGGGAAGGGGAAAAAAAAAACCCACTAATTTGCATATTTAATGAGCTCTTTCGCATAATTGGGTGTTAATAGTTATTCCAGCTGGGCATCATCCCTAACTAAATGTTAATGTCATCAGTGAGGAGTCTCACCTGGAATAACAATTAGTGTGTAGGGCTGTTATAACCCTATTTCCTACATATATAAAAAGAAGAAAAACCTGAAGTCCAGTGCAGCGGTAGAAAATGACATGCTCCGGGGGAGTAATACATGAAAAAAAATTAAAACCCAAGTACTCCCCTGGAGCATCCACATTTCTACTGCTGCATTTGTAAAGGACAGGGAACTGTTGAGAAAGTCCAGCACAGCCACAAAGATGCTGAAGGGAGTGGAGCATCTCCTGTGTGAGGAAAGCCTGAGGGAGCTGGTGTTGGTTGTCACTGAGAAGAGCCTGGCTCCATCCTCGTGACACTCACCCTTTATATATTTATAAGCACTAACGAGGTCCCCCCTCAGTCTCCTCTCCTCCAAACTAAAGAGACCCTAGCCCTAAACCTTAACCCTAAACCTAATGGCAGCGCACCCTAACCCTAACCCCGCCCACCACCCTTCCCAAATCACCTGCACCCTCACTGAAAATGACAGCACCTGCACTTTTCTACCTCTGTTGCATCTGCAATGGGACTGAGTATGGAAAACTTTAGTTTAGTATGGAAAAACTTTAGTTTTTCTAGGGCGTAGATATAAAATTAAATACTACAGCTATATTATTATTGAAGTTGTGTATTGAAATTTCCTATAAAAAATNCTGCAGGGCCTCAGAAGAGCCAAACTCAGAACATTATGTCTTTGACTCTGAAATGACTTTCACTCCAGGTTTACTTGCCTCCTGGGTGTCCAGTACAAGGCAAACTGGCCTAGAAGACAAGACAAAACACTTACCCAGTGCTGGCAGAAGCCTAAGGAAAGCGTTCTTGTTCCTCTGCTTAGTGATGTGAAGGATGTAATACAGCCCAATCTCACAGGCTATTCTGTTCTCCTGCAAGAACCTGTTATGGCAGAAGCAAAGTTTCTGAATCAATAAAGCTAAAACAGATTTTTTTTTTTAAAGCAGTTACAGCACTGGCTAACCACAATACGTGCAGAGTGCTTGCCAAAAACCTGTCTCAGCTCCCCAGAGCTCCCCATTCCTGACCCTAATGCCAACCACAAACATAAACCTAACCTTAGCCCCTGACCTTTGACACTGAACATTGACCTTTGACCCTTGACCCCGACCTCTGACCTTTGACCCCCAAGCCCTGCCCCTTGACCTTTGACCTCTGACCCTGACCCCCAACCTTTGACCCATGACCTCTGACCCTTGACCTTTGATCCTTGACAATTGACCTTTGACCCCTGACCTTTAACCTCCAACCTTTGACCCTTGACCGTTGACATCTGACCTTCGACCTTTGACCTCCGACCCTTGACCCTATGACCTTTGACCCTATGACCGCCGACCCTTGACCCCTGACCTATGACCTTTGACCTCTGACCCCTGACCTGTGACCTTGACCTCTGACCCATGACCTGTGAGCTTTGACCTCTGACCCATGACCTGTGACCTTTGACCTCTGAGCTTCGATCCTTGATCTATGGCCTTTGATCTTTGACCCTTGACCTCTGACCCTTGAGCCCTGACCTTTTACCCCCACCCCACCCCCCCCCACCTTGACTTCTGAGCCTGACACCCTGGTCTTGGTTCCTCAGGGCTCCTAATGCTTGCAGAGTGCTCGCCAAAAGCTGTCTCAGCTCCCCATTCCTGACCCTAACCCCTAACCCTAATGCCAACCCCAAATGTAACCCTAACCTTAGCCCCTGACCTTTGACACCGAACATCGACCTCAGACCTTTGACCCCTGCCCCTTGACCTTTGATCCCTGACCTCTGAGCATTGACCTTTACCCTTGACCCCTGACCTTTTACCATGTCCCCATGGTCTGATTCCAACTAGTGCAATAACTGTAAGTTTAGCATGAAGTTACAGTTCTGTTATGCTTACTGAGAAGAAGTTTCCTTTCAAATTTAAGTAGGACCTAATTCATGTAAACATTTTAGTTCCTAGCTATTTGCAGGCCGAGGATGTAGGGATGATTTTTTTTTTTTTTAGGAATTAATTTCCATCCTGATGTTAAAAATCCACTCCAGAATTATCAGGAAAGGGCTTATGTTAGCCACCTTTCTCTGTAAGTTTTGGCATAATCAAATTAATAGTCCTTTATAGTAAAACACAAGTGCATTTTCATGAAAATTAGGTCTATGTATAAGAAATTATTAAGATAAAATAAAAATAAAATTTTCCTCAGCAGAGGAAATTTTCAGTGCTGAGAGAATTAATCAAAGGTATAACTTCATAGAACACAAAATTACAGGAGAAATTTAGAAAAATATTTGGTCAAACTTAGGTAGAGAGGTGGCAAAAAGGTAAGAGCTTCTCTCTTAGGTATTGAACTATGAAATAGCCTTGTGAAGCAACTGTATAAAATCCAATTTATGACAGTTCAAAACTACATAGATACACATGCTGGAAGGTAAATACGGAAGAAAATTATGTTAGACTAGATCAAAAGGACAGGTTAGTAGAATTTGATTAATGCCTTGCCATTCATGCTTTTAAAAATTCCATATTTTTAAAAAGCTTTAAGACAAACTCAACAGTCAGGAAAACAGTATAAATAGAGAATGTACTACAACCGCTACTTGTGATGTGCTATTTTTCCTTTTGTTTCCTTGTGCTTGTATCCAACTGTTCTCCCTTGTCTTACCTCCTCTCAGACCTTTCCTCCCCGCTGCTGGAGGACCAAAGCCGTCATGGTTGCGTTGCGGTGCGGCAGCTCTTGCTGGATACACATCAAAGGGGGATGAAAGAGGCAGTCACTTGGCTGGGGAGCTGGGGCCATACCGGACACTGCGTCTTGACAAAACAGGATTTCACGCTTCTCCTGCAACTCGCTGGGAACACAAAGGCAGGTCTGGGGCTTTGTGGCAGGACCTGGCAAATGTTGCAATGCAAATGCCAACAGAAGCTCCATGCTCTCCACCCCAGACCTTGGCAGGTTCAGCCCTTATTCAGCTGCAGAGCAAAAGATAAAATAGGAGTCAATGTACTTTTCAGTGCCATGGCAGGGTACAGCTACGGGAAATCAGAAATACCAGCATGAGGCCTGAAGGGAAGTGCACACAGTGCATATTTTTAAACCCTGTTGCCATCGAGTTAGATTATCAGAGCTGTGTTTCGATAAAAATAAGAACCAAATTTCAAATATGCTGACTTGGGTGGAATTTGGATGTTCACATCCACAAAAGGTCGGTTCACTCTCTGCTGAAACAGAAGTTCAGGTTTAAATTGAGGCTAACTTAACACTCTTAGCTTTGATTGTTTTGGCTATTGAGTATTAACCTGAAAAACTTTGGGACTCATGCAGAGTTAGATCAGTAATACTGTGCTGGTCTCTGGTGAAATCCAAAGGAGTCTGCTCTGTTTTCACCCACTCCAATCTGGAAGCAAATGCACATCCTAGCAAACAGCTCCCACAGAGCAGACGTACAGTGCCAGAGTTCAGACTCTTTTCTTTGGGGATGAATCTGGGTCTCTCCTTTTCAATCCGACACCAATTTTTACAATTAGCTTGTGGAAACTTAATTTTCCTTTCTATCTCTATTTCAAAACTTGCCAGTTGGTAACTAGCTAGGACAATGACCCAGCAATCACATATGTATTGTTTCTTTCAGCAACTAGCTTAAAAATAAATTTAAGAGACACTATTTTTCAATAATGTAGATGAAATAAAATAGCAGATATACATTACGGGAGTAAAATACGTGCTGAAGATAAGGTTGCTTCATTGCTTCCATTTTGAACTCCATTCCCTGAGCTGTCATCACTCCACTGAAATTTTGCTGCCTTCTGAGGTTTCAATGGTTGGAAATATGGGAAACAATACTCCCCGCACAACTTACTGCCTGGTAGGGGATGAGACAGCTGCCTAAATGATTTCCGGCTGGCCTGCTAATTCTTCTTCACTTTTCCCACTTGTGGGAACCTGTGTCACTCTCACAGCTATTGCAGCCCAAATAACAGCTTTGATTTCATTGGCATTTCTTCTCCATTTTAAAAAGCCAACTGTACATGCTTCCAAATACAAAATATTACCAGTTATTTAGCTCTACATATAAGATACATTACTTCCAAAATGCTCTCTCACAAATCCAGCTGTTATTCCTCCTCAGTCAAGCTTCTGCTCAATTCAGCTTATGAAAAGAATTTTTCGAATATCTCTTCTGTGAGCATCACTTCCCCACTCCCACCTCACCAAAGACAATCAGACATTTGTGGCGCTGCTCTCCGTACCCTGCCAGTCTTGAAGACTGATTCACACGTCCCTGAGAAAGTCATCCCTTCCCACTAACAATCCTCACCTCTTCACTCTCTGTCAGGGACAGAACTGTTACAGAACAAAATCACTAACGTCATCCTGGTGATCTGGGATTTCCTTATGCATCACCAATGCCTACAGCTAAGTGAAGGAAAATTCCAAGGAACTGCTTTGAAATGAGTGTGCCACATTTCCTGGTATGTCAGCTGGTATGTTTTTGTGAGACATTTTTTGCCAGCTTCCTTCAATACTGCTCTGCAGTCATTAACGCACTAGCCCAAACTATGCATGTATAAACATGGAGTTACACTTTTATTTCTGGTTTATGTTTAATGAATGAAGCACACTGAAGTGACACTGAGATTCAATGTGTCCAAATAGCTTATTCTAAGGATGCTAGTCTGAGCTTCAGCCCCTGATGCTTAACATTATACAAGGGACTACTTGTAGAAAAACAATGTCGATTGCCTCTTAATTGTGACTTATTTTCCTTTCATGTACAACATTGCCATTTGAGAATGCTAGTGTGGTTCTTTCCTTCATTTCCCTCCACTTAACCCACAATATGCAACTAAAATTTCACCAGGTTAAAAGGCTTTTATGCACTGTTTTTTATTTGCCTTCTTTTTTCCTTTGTTTTAAAAGCTTAGTGTTTCTCAATGAAATTCATCTTGTAAGCAGGAAGATGCTTAAAGGACAGACAGAGTTTTAAAAACTCCAAGGCTGGAAATGGAACTACAGTGGGGAGTATTATTTATAAAAAGTATTGCTGACTCCATTTGGTCTTTTAGCCAAGGCTGATCTAGCTCCGTTCACTGCTTCCAGGACTCCTGCCAAAGCAGAGCTTGCTTTTATTTAACATGCTTTGCTTAGTGCACTTTATTGTTACATCGTTACTGTATCCTTAGCCCTGCTGGGGAGCTTTACTTCAGTACCAGCTTGTTATTTCCTATGATCTGCTGAGGGTGGAAACTAGTTAATTTTTTCCCTAACCATATGGGATAGCAAAATCAAAGGACACCTTGCTCTTTCCTTGCTCCATAGCTCTTCCTACAGTAGTTGAATAACTAGTTTCAGGGTTAAAAGAACTAGGCATTTGATAATTTATTGGCAAATCCTTTGGTTGACCAGCAAAATGATTTTTGGCTACGAGCCCGTGTTACGAACTGGAACAAACACTATAGCCCCAATTCTCTTTTCATTTGCTGCAAGCCAGGAAAGACAACAGCAAAGGTAGCAGATTAGTACTGAAAGTAACACATGAATCAAGGTCTATTTTCATCACAATAAAATTAGTATAAAACCCATCTATCCCATTTTTTCTCAGTCCAAATGAACCAAGTTAAAATTCAACCAGTTATTTAAAATCACATAAATCCTCCAGGCAGAATCCTATCCATTTCACTTTTCCTTCCCCAAATATCAATTCTAAACAGTGTGTGCCAGGTACATACATTGAATAAGATGCACAATTACCTTCTATTCAGAGCTGCTCCGTGTATGCAAACACCTTAGACATCTTCGGACTAAAATGATAAACTAGTATTGACGAAACAATTTACGTCAGCTTTTATGTTTGCCCTCAAGAATGGATCAAAATAATCTCTAATGGTCAGATTTCAAAAGAGGTTGGTGTGGGAGCTCCTGCTGGGAACAATGACACGAACTAAACATGCAGCTCTTTCAAAAATGCAGACTGATTATATCCAGCATTGTGTATCATTCAGAACAGTATCTTTTCTTCTTTTTGTCTCCTTTAAAACTACATAAGCCTGTGTTTACCAGCCTCTTTACAGCTTCCTCTACAATGTACTGTGTTGTCTTCCAGCCAACATCCATGTAATCATTAGATTAATTACTCAAGCATGGAAATTACTATAGAGCAGATGCTCCATCTTAAAATTAAAAAAAAAAAAAAAAAAAANAGAGAAAAATCTGCATTCCTACAATAAGGTAGCACAGTTTCTTTGTGTACCTGTTATTTTTTTAAATACTGCTGGAACAATAATCCTGCATTTGCAGTGTACCTTTTTCTTCAAAAGAAGCTTTTTTTTTTTTTTTTAAGTATGCACATCTATTTCTCTCATGGCTAAAATGCTGTTAATACCTAGCACAGAAAACATCAAAATGACATGGAAAATTCAGATTGTAAATAAAGTAAATACGAAGGGTAATTTTTTTTTTTTAAGTATTTGAGGGGACTTAGGAGTTTATGGCCCCATTTTCAGTCCACCTTTGGCTAGATAATTCCAAAGGGACTGATGAGCAACAGGAACCTGCATCCTGCTGGTCCTCCATGAGAATTGGGCCTTTACAGTTATTATTTTTTTACAATTTAAATTTTCATGCCTAGTCCTGTTTGCAATAATCATTGCTGATGAGAAAGCTGTGTTTAATTTGCTTTGAAGATGAGAACAACAGTACAAGGATCTACAAGAGGGTTATTGTGGAACACTCACCAACAAAAACAAGCACCTCCATAGTCATTTCCATTTGATGCACCTGATTTTGGTCATCTTTAGGAAATGCCCCCACTTGCTGTTCCTGAAGTGTTTTCTTCAGATGTGTTAAACACTTCAAAGTGTTTAACATAGGATCTTGTGTCTCTCCTTCCATGATCCATGTAAAGTTTCAGTCACCAAAAGAAAATAAATTCTCCCTCTCTTTTAACTTCTTTTTCTGTCTGTTCTTGATGGGTACACTGTTGTAGGCAACGAATGGTAATATTAGCTCTTAAATCTTGCTGAAATTATTTCAATGACTTGTAGTTCACAGTTGACAGTTTTAGAGGTTATGTCCTTGCTCAAACAAGATATTCTCTGAAGCTGGTCGGTTTTTATTCCACAAGATTACTAGGATCCGGCTGCAAGTGGCTTCCAATGATATTGTGCAATTTTGTTTCATTTTCACTTTTTGCATAGTGTTTTTAAAAAGTCAGTTTAACAAGAAATTTCATTGTCTAATGGGCCATGACTGTTCATGATAGGATTTCTTTTTAAATTCAGTTCATTATGCTGTCATTAGGGAAGATATGACTTATCTTATTACATCTTATCATTTACCATGATTTTTATGTCCATTATTAGCTTAGATTTTCAAAGTCAGATATTCACTCTGCACCTGATTAAATGCACAGCACAAGTCAAAGGGGAAGATGGATTATCTTGTGGCAACAAAGCAACGAACTGTATCTCAAAAGATCTGGTCATGTTCCAACTCTGCCCCATTCTTACTCCGGACATGTTGTTTTAACCTTTGTGGTAAAGCCCTTTGTCAAATGGAAAGACAGATACTACATTAGTCCCACCTTTTAGCTGATCGTTTGAGACTGTAAATTCCTCAGAGAAAAGTCTCTCATCCTGCATCATGTGAAACACACAGTGTGGTAGAACTGCAACCTTGTTGAGCCTCTTGATGCTATTCTAACTCAGAAAGCCCATCCAGAATGACCAAGTTTGTATTCCTGTACAACTCAGTCACGCCCACAATTTACCTTCTCTTCACAGATCATTCTCTTCAGCATTACTTCTTTATTTCTATCAGGATGGTAGAAAATATAAAATTTTAGCTTCACGGCCTGCCCTTGCTTCCTATGTCAGATATCACGGTAGCCTCGGACCATCCTTTCCTACCAAGACCGCTGCAATATCAAGGTCAACTGCACTTCTATGCAAGCAAATACCCCTTTTAAAAAAGTAGGTACTGTCAGAGTGTCAAGGCAAGCAGCGGTGTTTTAAAAATACAATGTTAAGTCTCAAGAGATCTTAGAGAGAAATTAAACCTCTCTTTCTGTTGCTCTGTGTTTAGAACAGAGAGACAGCTAGGTGCTGTTTACTTAGATTTATAGCTGTGCTCAAAACACAAAAAAAAGAAATAACGTGAATGGACAATGGATGTTTCACAAATAAGTCTCATTTTGCTGTCAATATCCTCTTAAAGTTGACTCATGCACATTTTGTTCTGGCTGGAAATGCAGCTCGTTCACTCATCATTTGGTTAAAATTTTACAAGCAATGAGACATTAAAGGCTTTATGATCCCTCTCTTAGCAGGGGCACATTTACCCGTCTCCCACCACTTCTGCCAGCACTCTTCAAAGGGAAGGTGTGCAGGCAATGTCTCAACAAAAATTCATCCCCAAACGGTAATTCAACACATCTAGCTAAAACTGCTTGCAAAATCTGATCAAAATGAAAAATAATTCCTGTCACAAAAAAGTGGATTTGGTTTTAAATACTTGAAAATTAGATTTTTCAGCTTTTCATTTTTAAGTGGCATTTTTCATTTTAAAACGGCCTTTTTCAAAAATATTTGAACAAAACTAAACCAACCCCCCATGAAATTCAATAATTTTAATTTGCATTAAACAAATTGTTACAGGTTAACCAAAGCAAAGCTTGTCCAAGCCTGATCACTACATCTCCATTCATTGCAAAACTAAAAAATATCCAAGAAAGCCACCTTACTTTGATTCAAATTGAATTTTACCCTTCAGTTTTTATTTTGGCCAAAACACTGAAAAAAACCTCCACTTTTGCCAAGCTCTATTCAAACACAAAGGGTATGGCTGAGTGCTCTGGAAACCTCTCTAAGGCTGTGGAAGATGAGAAGTGCTCCAGTAATTTTGTTTGTACATGCTTTCATAGGGTTTGCAGACACCACATTTTAGTACCACATGTGTTTGAGATACTCAAGGATGTTCTCCAGGCAGCTGCTTAAACTTGTCGTGGATTTTAAAGTATGGGAGGCTTTTTTTATCAGGTTTTCATGTATTAGGATTGAAGTATCAGAGCTAGACAAGATGGAGATTTGTTCAATGTTGAAATCTTTCACAAAATATGATCCACATTTCTTAGATGATAAGCTGATGCAGCAGAAATATTCCGCGTACTAGCAGCTTCAAATGCCATCTCATATCAAACGGCAGATCACATCAGTATGCACTTTTAGATCTATTACAGCAATATCAGCAGTCCCTGATTTCTTAAAATGGTATTATTTGTGCAGGTAGAGCAAGCTGTCACAATTTGACAGGTTTAGATTATTTTACGGGGGACAACCCACTGCAAAGCACAGACAGTAATTGATTCATTTCTCCACACACACGAGGCTCAACAATCTGCCCAGCGCCTCTCTCAATGCACAACAAAGTGGGGATAATGCAAAATTAAAAGTTGTTGTCTTCGTGCAATCTTAATTCACAAGCCGTAAATATAGAGCAAAGACAACGCCTGTTGCTATAGTTTGCATTTTAAGTACCTTACTTTTCTATTGCCAATTGAAAAAAAAGAGAGCTTTAAAATCTAAAAAAAATGTGCTCTTTTATTCCAAAACAATTCTACGTGTTGCAATCATGCCCAACCATGCCACATACTGAGCTGACTCTTCACGTGCAGCATAAGTGGGTCAAGGCCAAGCACAAGCAAGTACTTGATACAGCTTTGCCCTTCAATGACTAATTACTACTTGTGCCTCCCCTCTCCCATCTGGGAGAACAACGCTCCAGTATTTTGTCTGCTAATAAAGATTTTAAAATTTCAGCACAACTTAACTCTTGTAATAATGATTTTCAATCACATTTTTGCTGCATTTAGATATTGCTAAATCATCAGAGAAAGAACAAAAAAATCAACAATGGGAAATACAAGTGCATACTCATGCACACATACACCCTTGTGTGCATACCTGATGCACCTGCCAGGGCACACCTCATTCACTAGGTTCACCCAGAAGATCTATTATCATTTAAATTATGAGACATGGGTAAGTAATGTTCAGCAATGCTGCCTGCCCTGCTCTCAATAACTTCACCTATCAAGGGAAAAAGTTTTATGCAGGATCTTGGTCTTCCACTAAACTCTCAAAAAAGTCTTGATGATCTCGTTCAAAACAAATGGATCACAGTCTTTTAAAATAACCTTTGAGAAACACAACATAAAGGTTTGTCTTAAATGATATTTCTAGGGTGTCAAAAGTGTTTTTCTCCATGACTGTTTGTTTTCTTCACCATCTGCAATGAGCCTGGTTTTAATCGCTGCTGTACCTCTGTGACTGCAGTTTCCTTATTGCTTTGGGATCTGCTTTTAATTTTTAGTGTGACTTGTATCAGACAGCACGAAGGAAAGAACAGGAAACCTCCTGGGAAACTCGAAGAAATAGGCCTATCTAGAACAACTTCTATTGATTAATTTTATGAAGAAGATTAATAAGCTGGTACTCCCAACTATGCTTTTAGTCCACCATATAATACACTAAGTAAATGTCATTTCATTTGTCTGGCATGAAGAAAAAATCAGAAATGTTTTGCACCTACGTTTACAAATCCCTTAAATTCAAAAAACAAAGCATTTGAAGATCAATAAAGAAAAAACCCCACACTTCTTCATAAACAAAACTCCAAATGAATAGCTCCCAAATGTAAATAAATGTGACAAAAACCTTTCACCCACATGGAAAACCTGCATTGTGCCTAACCGCAGGACATACTGAATGAGAAGGACAGGAGAAGGAAAATTATTATCTCACAGCTCAGCCCTGAACTGCCACCCTGGAGAATGGAAATCTGCTCATCCTCTGACCCAGAACTCCTCTGCAATATTTGGCAAGCACTCGTCTCACACGGGACCACTCCTGGTTTCCAGCTGCCTGGACTTGGGCACTTGCAGTCAGATTGGCAGGACTTGCTGAGTGCAATCAGCTGCAGCTGAGATCAATTATAGCTGTGTTTTAAATGCTAAGATGTCTTAAAAAAAAAGAGAGGGAAAAAAAAAAAGGAAGAAAAACCAAAAATGATCTCACATTTCAGTCTAGAAACCCCACACTGGATGACATTTCCTACACTTTTAGACTTGACCTTTCTGGGCTTCAGTTCGCCCAATGTAAAACAGCCCTGTCACCTGCTACTCTGAAAAGTGCTATCATAAAAGCTTTAGAAATAGTATTGAAAGCACTAGAGAAATGCAAGGAGTAAGTGACATTTTATTCAGTGCAGCATTTGGATAGCTAGTAAAAAGTCCGTTTTCAGGGTCACGCACTGAATGTGAGGAGTGGAAAGAAATACTGTGTAAACCCCCATAGAACGACATAAGAGCAAATGGAGAAAGCAATAACTGATAATCTATCAAAGACCAGAGACAGTGCAAGCAAGGAGTTGACCTGAAAGTTCATGTACATCGTTAATTCTGAGCTTTTTCATCTGAATGTTTGACTTTTCATAAAACATTCCTAAAAATACTTTCTTGCTTTTAGTACTGAAACAGCTGTTTCAGTCGAGTTGACTGAAACAAAACAACCTGAGAGTAAAAATACTGTATTTTATGTGCCAGGGAAATCCAGCTACTATGGAGATGATTTATCACCAATTACTATGGGGATGATTTGTCTGAAATTGAGGCCTCTCTATCAGGGAAAAAATGCTTGTGTCATTAGCAACAATAACCAGAGGACCAAATCCAACAATGGCCACTTGAAGACGCTTCCAACATCACACAGGAGTTCAAAGCTTTGATGCCAACAGTTCAACCTCTGATGTTTGTTCAGAAAAAACACTTAGGCCATGGTCAATAATTCTTTATGTGAGCATAAAAGAAATTCCGCAGCTGATTCTTGGTCATATTAGCAGTGCAGGAAGATGAAGTGACAATGAAATACCAGATGGGCCCTGCTCCTTCCTGCCTTTCACCCAAGGGAATAGTCAGGATGTCATGAGATATGGTTTCCTCTTACAGGTCAGACTACTTGCAGTCCAAGTGCACTTCCAATTTGTGCGCTGAATAACATTTACAGCAGTGACTCTCACCCAGGCTTGTGGCAGGCACGTACCCTAAACCAGTCACACAATAGTACCAGGTGCCTTTGCTACTTACATGCTTTTAACATTTGATTTCTCCCAGCAGAAGTTTACTGAAGATGTGCTCCAGCATGTTTGTAGCCCCAAACTCTTCATAAAGATCTTGATCTCCTCTCTCCTGATCTCCCACCTAATGTGACTGATTACGCATCAGATACAGCCTTTTCTTTTAGTGCGTCGATCCAGAAAAGAATAACAAGACCCATCACATATCCGACATCTAATAAAACATAAAAGACAACAGGAATACTGCTGCATTTCTGCTGTTGCAGGTTGATGCCCTGTCCCTACACCCTCAAAGCTCTGCACTGCTGCATTCCTTCACTTCATATCTGTGCCGCTCTGAAGCGAATGGAGCCCAATCTGAACACGAGTATGTCATTTTGTGCTTGGCCAACATATCGCTATGTGGGGGAAAAAAGTATGAATTCCCTTACCATGTCCCAGTAGATCCAAGCCTCCAACCATTTTTGGGAAATAGTGTCGGAGTTGCAGGTGGGCAACGGCAATGAAAAAAACGTAAGACACTGGAAAGACAAAAGTGAGCCTGAAGAAAGCAAAAACCACAGATGAAGTATACAGATAAAAACTAAAGATTAGTTGGTTTGCAGGCTAGGTATGTTTAATCTGTCTATCGTGAGGTACAATAAATGCAGCATTTCATTGTGTTCCTTTCCAGACACCTCCCATCCAATAGACCTTACAATATTATCCATTCCATCCATTCATTCATCCAGTGATCTAGTATTCTTAATATCCAAACCACAAGACACTATTTCTCTCCTCTGGCCCACATTCTGGCTCAAAACTCTGTGCTATTCCTAAATTATTAGTTCTACCAATTAGTTATTTTCAAGTGAAGTGACTGTGGGTTTTTGGTTTGTTTGGGTTTTAGTATGTTTGTTCGTTTAGTTTGTTTTGGTTTAATTCTAAACACTGCTGTTCGGAATACTTACCAAAGCTACATGGTCTCCATGGTCACTGCTTCATTGCAGTCAGCTGGCACCAGAGCAAGGTACCAGAATTGCTGCCATATGGGCCATATAGTATGTGGGCCATGACGTAATCTTTGCTTCCTCTAACATATTATCACTCTAAAATTTGTGTTGAACTTTGGCCAAAGTTCCAGCGTGCTGGAATTTTATTTTATTCTGGAAGAAAAGCAATCCCTTTTTGAGAATTATTTGTTTTATGGCATGGCGTAATTTGCACGAGGAATTTGAAGAAATGCAAGAACAGCAATAGACCAAAGGATATGAAGAGACTTGTCAAGGTGGTAAGTATTTCTTTCTAAAATCTGCTGGCCCGTAATAGCAAGTCCTATTTATAGTTCTTCAGAAAGCACACAAATTGATCTGTAACATTTTACTTCAGCTGGATGTCCCTTCCATCCCCTGCTCTGATAGCTGTTTGAAGAGCAGCGTTGCTGTGATAGTGTCAGGTTTTCTGTACCACGCCTACCATACCTGTATTTCAATTATCGTATTCCATAGGACATCATCAGCGAACAAGTTTAAGCAGCTTTTTCCAGCACAGTTCTGCGGGCACACGCAGGCACAAATAGTGATGACATCTAATTCATTCACACTATTGTTTTGTGTGATGAGAAACAAAACTCAAGCGGACTCAACATGGGAAGAAAATGCTTTAATTGTAATCTGTACACCTCTAAAGAACTTAATGTCCTTAATATAAAAATAGCTCTGACAGAGAAGAGCCATATTGCTATTATTTTCAGTGTAAAAATCTGACTGCTACTGGCACATTATGGTTTATTATTTAAATCCACCATGTTCAGAAACCTCTTCCTTTCTCATCTGTCTCATTTTATCACTGAATTGCTCTCCCTTTCATGCTGAAATGCTTTCTGAATACATCATTCAAAACAACAGGATGGGGGGACATCCAAATAGTAATTGATAACAAGTTCCTTCCTGCATTAATCGTACTCATATTAACTCGTTCTTATTTGCAAGGTGTATCATATGCTCAATTTCTGATTCAGCATTATGTCCACATAATAAATTAAGCCTTTTAAAATGACATCTTTCATTGCAAAACACTTTGTACATGGCACACACAGTGTTCGCTTTGCAAGAAAATGAAACATGATTAAAAAGAAGACGATTTCCATTGCAACACTTTTTAGTCACAGCCAAAAGACTTGCATTCAGAAATAAGCCTCCAGTGCCCACCTCCCCTTCTCTGGGATAGATTTCATTTTCCTTCTTGCACCATGTACACAGACTCTCAGGATGCAAACTCACTTGCACGCTCAGTAGGAAAAGACAGCAAACGTGTCTCGGGGCGCAAGGACTCACACTGAAATCCCAAAGCACCAACAGAGCCCTTGCAAGTAGGAATCATAGATTTCTAGATTCAGATATTGATGAACTTATCACCATGTCGTCCGCTATATCCCCAGTACTGCAGATTTGGACCAGTCCTTGTCCATATTTGTGCAATTTTTATACTGTCTTTGGCCAAGAACTAAGCTAAGAATGATATGCTCACTGGAAAGTCTTCCCATAAAAGAGAGAGACAAAAAAAAAATATTATTAAGTCCACAGGAAATAAAGCAGATGAGCAGAATAACACTGAAATCATCAGGTCTGAGGCTAGAAACCACTCTCCAAATAAGCAAATAGGGTGTTTGATTGCATTAACAAGAAGAATACAATTAAAACCACAGGTAACTGGATTAAAAAAATAATTGTATCAATTTCTAAGAAACTGTGTCTATCAGTTCAATTATGTTCTTATGACTAATAAAAGTAACACAGAAAGGAACAAGATGTAGAACACTCTATCATAATCCCATGGAGGTGAGAGAAAGGAAGTACTAAGTTAATTCAATAATGCACTTATAAAATATCTGTGTCTGGGTCTGCAAAGGGATTACCAGGTTCATAGTGATGGGAAAGCAAGAACTCAGCAGGACATTTGAGAGGGAATGGAGTGACATCTTCCTTCCACAGCAGCACTTTTTGGTTCATTGAAATGCCACATTCTGAACTAAATGATTATTTGTGACAGTCAGTAGGAAACATTTCACACATAAACAATTTTGCTGAGATAAATCTGCCAAAATGTGGTGCACTGATTTGTATTTTCAGCTATGGATAAACTGATGCTCTGGAAACTCAATACCAATTTAATATATTTATACAAAGAAGAAAAAAAAAAGGCAGTTATTTTGAGGCTGTTGAAATATGCTACTTCTATGTGATACCTGTGTTTAAAACCCATGTTTGAGACTCAGCCTACTTGTTCGTCAGAGGAGACCAACAGCAGCAAACTCACAAGAAACTATGAAGTGCAAAGGCCTGGTGATGTGGGCTTTAATCAGTTACACCAAATAAGATGCTCTCACTTGGGACTAAAGTTTCAATGTGAGCACAAAACAGAGCAACTTCATTTCCACTCTGCCAAGTGTCATCACACCTGCAGCTCAGTGGGACGGAAAACATTTAGTCGGGGCTCAATTGCCAAAACAAGCCAAGCCAAGCATCCTTTTCCTTCCATTAAAGTTGTGGCTCTTGTGGTCAATTATTAGAGAGCAAAGCATAAAAGGGAGGACGCAGGTGCATGCTAGTGTTAATAAGAAGGTCATTGGGGAATTAAAATTTCTGACACATCCAGGGCAGACACTTTTAGTTCATGTAAGTAAAGACATCACTTGCAAGGACAAGCAGACACACAGAAGATTAAACTCCCCATAATGATGCAGACTTTTTCCTTCCTTCCATTTTGCTGTTCATAAGGATCATTTTATATTACTTACTCAGAAAACAGTTGAGAAATTATGTGTAATAAATATTTCCTTAAATTGAGCTGGCAGAATCTATTTCTTCTTTTAAAATATATTGTTTCCAGTTTACTTATTACTCTGTGCTAGGACTTGCCTTTTAAAAAGAAATATTGCTTGAGGGTCCACTCCTCATTTAAACAAATGCTATTAAGCCAGAGTGTGAAGATAGTTCGGAAACTACCGAAAGGCTTCCCTGGCTGCACTAAATCAAAGCTAATGGCTTGAGATAAAGTAAGTGGAGTCGTTCTTCTGTTCTTTGTCGGTATTAATAATTTAAGTTACAGCTCCTCACTAGACTCTCTCTGCTTCTATCCCCCTTCTTTCGGGCCAGAAATTGCAGAAGGCTTCTCTTAGGCACAGCTCACACTTAATGCTTGTGCTTGGCCAGTGCTTGCACACTATCTTGGCTGCCTGACATTTACGGAGCTTGGAGTAGTGCTCACAGGACATTCAATTTTTCATCTGAATGCCATGTTAATCACAAGCAAGCACCAGGCCAATTGCAAGCACAATTTACTTGGAATATGTGGTCTGGTAAACCAATCAGGGCAACATGGAGTGCTAATGCCCTACTTCACAGAGGGTAATAACATAAGGAATTAAGAGCTTTCAGGAGCTTTTGCTGTTGAACTACAAATTATTTCCTGACCTGTAATTATTTTTTTGCCTTATAACAAGCACCATTTCCATCTCCGTAGCCCACATCTCTCTCTTGAATGTACTCCGGAGTTAAGTATTCTCGTGACTCTTTCCCACTCCCTTTAACTAGAAAAATCTCTTCAGAATTTCTTTCCTGAAAGCATTAGATGGCTTTTTTGGCTGTTTCTGAATAAAGGATTTCTCAAAGACCACAGAAACTTTCTTCTATATATTATAGTGCTTCAACCATTTCCAATAATGCAATTAGATCTGGGTGAGATTCTTTCAGAAAGCAGTAAAACCATTAGAGAGTGCAGCTGTAGGGGCACAGAAATACTCATAAATTCAGTTCTAGTTTAGGGAACAGATTCTGCCAAATTGAAAGCAAGGAGACATTTTTAGAAAAGTCTGAGCACTAACTTCTGTAATTTTTCAGGCATCAAAGTCACCCAGTTCGGCAGGCTTCATGAAGAGGTTGCCTATGACTAGCAGCTCCTGACTCTTGGGTGGAGGGGAGAGGGAGAATGGAGAAGATAGACCATGGATGGACAATGGTCAGGAAATGTCTACAGCATGGCTGAAAAAATAGCAGCTTCATGTAAATAAGTGAGAGAAGAGGACAAGTCACGGCAGTCTAAGAAAGGCTTGAAGAAAGATAAGTGTTTATGGGGAGGGTGTTTTCTGCTTTTTCTTCAGATAAATTATTTTAAGTAGTTACGGAGAAGTTACAAAGAGAGAGAACAACATGAGATGTTTATAGTAGAGACTAAAAGAGGGTGTGTGGACAAAATCAAAGAGATCAAGGCACATAGCAAGATCAGGCTATTAAAAGATGTGAGGAACAACGAGAAATCACTCTTAAAGAAACACTAGGAAGACAAGGAAGACCAAAGAAAAGAATGTGTCAACGATGAACAGAGATAAGCTATCTACACAGGAGAGCCTTGCAATATTGGTGGCTTTTCTGAACCAACCTTTACTTAAAACATCAGTTTGCAAGTAAATGGTCAGTACAATCAGTGCTCTTGAGAAATGAGCAAACGTTCAGATAGACAAGGCCTGATGAACATTACTGAAGGTGCCAAAAGAACTGGCAGAAGCAACTGAAGAACTCTTAGCATTCATCTTTGTGATCTTAAGCTACCGTGTGGTAAGCTACTGGAAGACTGGAAAAAAAGATCAGCATAGTGCAGTTCTTTAAAGAGAGAAAAAAAGGAGTAGCTGGGAGATTTATAAATCAATCAGATTAACCCCAGTTCCTGCAGAAGCAAATCAAACCATTTGTCAGAATCGGGAAGATAACAAGGAGATGAGATGCAGTCAGCAGTAGATTTGTTAAGAGGAAAGCATACCAAAGAAATATATTTTATTTCTACAGCAAGTAACACACCTTCTGGAGGTGAACAACAGTAGATACCATCGATCTCAAAGTAAGGCTTTCAACACTGTTTTACTCACCAGTCTCAGAAGCAAGCTGGGCACAAAATAGCGTTCAAACTTTTTCCATGTGATAGGTAAGCAGAGGGTGACAGGGTGGCTATATCCAAAGAGTGATCACCCATGGTACTATCTCAATACATAAGGATATACTGATGGGTGCTGCAGGGCCTGTCCCAGGTCTCTTATTTTTCAATATTTTCATTAACTATCAAGGTGATGGAATGAGAAGTATGCTATTAAATTTTCAGGTGAGAGGAAGCCTGGAAGGACTGCAGTTATACTGAATGACACATCCAGAATTCAAAATTATTTTAAGAAATAAGAAAAAGTATCTCTGGCATTTAACCAAGAGATGTGCACCGTTCCTCACCTTAAGCAGGAATAATCAACTGCTGAATTCATTTGGAAATCCTTTAAAGAATAAAATCAGATGAATCTCAGAGTTGTGGATTACCAGCTGAAGATGGGCCATGGAGAAGGCAAGTACCTTGCTGGAAGAATTTAACAGGACGATAGTCTGCAAATTGTACCTTGTAACCTTTACTTGCTCAGCATTAATAAGGTCTCAGGTAGACCACTATGTCCACATTTGTGCCATATGTGTACCAGCCAATGAAAGGTCAGAACGATGAAAAGTCTAGGAAAAACAGTCCACAAAAACTGTACTAGATGGGGTTTTTCATTTGAACAAGAGCCTACAGTTCTGTGGCTAGATCCAGAGGTATGAGATTTAAATCACAGCAAAGAAGATTCATGTTGAATGTTAAAAAGCTCTCTAATGGGAAAAATAAAATGCTGAAACAGACTGCCGGGGGAATTGCAGTCTTCATCCCTGGATATCTTTAAGGCTGTTAGACAAACTCCCTAAGGAGCAGCACTAATGGAGCTGATCTGCCTTAGGACATGGATCATGAACTAATCAACCCGTTCTCCAGATTCTTTTGCCATGAACCTATATAATCCAGCAGGTTTGCTGTCTGACACACACATATACAACGAGAAGAGGAAAGAAGAACCTCACTTGCATCCTCCAGCTATGCACTGCAGGTGGTACAGCAATGCAGGGGCAGGAACTCCAGCTCAAGGCTACACCCACCTTCTCTCACTCACAGGCTGTCACTTTGGGCAGGTCGCACTCCTTTTTCCTTTTATGATAATCGAATTTCCTCTTATGCTAATTAAGTAAGACTAATAAAAGGTAATTTTTTTCAGAAGCTCCTAGCTGAGGCCATAACACAGTGGGTTGGCTTTTGGTTGCTGTGTTCAGGTATTATGAAATACGGATAACAGTTATGTCTAAGGCCTTGGGATATTATCTAGAACACTATGTACAGCAGGTGAGGATGCCTCAATATCAGGCCTGTCAGTCAAGCAGCACCTCCTCTGAACACTGAGCACCATGTTCATTTTATGTCCTGTATGATTTTTGTAGATGATGGTCCTTCGCTGTCTCAGTAAGTGCACATCACCTTACCCTGCTTTGTGCTGGCATCATCTAAAAGACTGTAAGAATCCAAAAGAAAAAACAAATCCTCAAACTTTTCTTTCTTAAATGTAAGTAGAACATAAAACATCACTGACCTGGGAGCAAACCATTTCTCTCTCTCTCGGTTTGTTTGAGTACCAGTCACATCTCCGTGTATCTTGTTACTGTGGTCCCCAACTCCTCATTTGCAGTGACCCTCAGCTTTCTCTCAGGTGGTTGCTACAGGGCAAGGTCAGCTTTTCTTCTGGAAGATGCATTTGCTGTTTACTCCAAATCGATGGACAATGAATGGGTTGGCTGAAAACTAAAGCAATCAAAGGATTATTGGAAAACAACGGAAGAATTTTCAAGAATTCAGAGAATTTTATAATACTGAGAGTCCAGATGCAAACAAACCAACCAAAAGAAGTACAAACTCAGCATATGACTCGAGCTACTGATGTGTGAAGCACACATGGGACAGAGGAATTACTGTGTTCTGGCTGGTATTGAAAGCAACTAAGAATTGCCTAAAACCTTATTCCAAGTCTAGCGTAAATCACTGAAGAAGTTGAGCAGAATACTAATCCTGCCTTTTATATGACCATGGAACAACTCCTGAAAGTAAACTCTATGGCACAGATTTACCCTGGGGATACGTGTTATCCTGTAGTGTAAATATGAGCTAAAAGAGTTGAGCATCACTTACAGCCCCATCCTTGCTGGAGACACCAGGTTCCCCTTCCCATGAATGTGCTCTCTCATGTAGAGCAGGTGATGATACCACTCTTCTCCTCTGAGGAGATTTTCAGTCTTTTTCTTTGAAATATTTTAAGCAGGTAGTGCCACGGCAGTGCTGTCCTGGTTGTGGTTTGTGCCAAGGGAGATCCGGTGTGCCTGAAAAAGCCATTTTTAGAATGTGTCCAAACCAGCCTAGGCTTTGAAGCAGAGCAAAACAGACCAGCTCCTTTGTGGATGCAAAATTTGCATACAAATTATTGAGACGCTGAACCCTTTCTGAGTTCAGAGACACCTGTAGTTACATGGTTGCCAGTAGAGGTTTCAGGAGCTTGAGTGCAAACTTGCAGTATCGGAGGCCCAGTTTAAGCTTTCTTGGCTCTTACTAGGAGTGAACAATATCTAGACACATTTTCACAGCTTCAGTTCCACCGCATCTAACTCAAATACAGACCATACTGTTTTCGATGCGAGCAAATGCTCCAGCACTAGCACACACTTGAATTCTTCTTTGCCAGCTGAGACCCCCTCCCCATGCTGGAATTCCCACCTATAGCTCACAGCTACAGAAAATTTAAAATTTCTGTGAACAGCAATTAAAACTAACAATTTATCTAAATGCAGCTGAATAAAACAACTCCTTGTGTGTGTCATAGCTTGACACTGCCCTACTAATTAAGAACCTTATTTTTCATGGATGTCTATCTTGTGAAATCAAGCCACCGGGCTCAACTGTGCGTCATGAACCTCTGCTGTCTCAGCTACCAGAGGCTCTTCCTGATTTACGGTTAGAGGCTTGAGGATCTGGAGCACAAAACTTCGGCTGCTGCCATAGCAAAACTCAAAATGTCAGGGTGCAAACAATATGACCAATGGCAGCAAAATTACATCGTATTTCTTATATGCTGTGCAAAGCAGGAATTTTAACCAAGCACAAGCACTCCTATTATCCTTTATGGTCTAATCTGCATGTTCTTGTGCGTGAACACAGAACCAAGTCGGTAATTAAAAGGTATTTGAAAACTATGACTGTGTATTTGGCTTCTGTCCTGTTTTGTTGGGTTTTTTTGGCGGTGGGGGGGGGGGGTAGAGTTAATTTACTTTCTAGAAGCTGTGTTTTGAGTTTAGTATAAGAAGAAAGTTGATAATACACTGATGTTTTGGTTGTTGCCAGGTAGTCAAGGACTTTTTCAGCTTTCCGTGGTGCACAAGAAGCTGGGAGGGAGCAAAGCCAGGACAGCTGACCCAAACTGGCCAAAGGGATATTCCATACCCTATGATGTTGTGCTCAGTATACAAACTGGAGCTGGGCAGGAAACAAATACCACTATTTGGGAAAGAATGGGTTATCGGTGCTGTGGGCATGAGTAATTGTATTATGCATCTCGTGTTTTGTATTAGTAGTAGTAGAGTTATTATTATATCTACCTTGTTGTCCTATTAAACTGTTCTTATCTCAACCCTCAAGATTTTTTTCCCTTTCTGTTTCTCCATCCCATCCCACTTGCGGGGAGGGAGTGAGCAAGTGGCTGCATGGTCCTAGGTGCCAGCTGGGGTTAAACCACAACAGCTTCATATGAAGAAATCTCTTTCTCTTTTTTTTTTGTTATCCAAGTCTCCGGCTTGGTTGGAAATGTAGCTGTGAGAAAAAGCTTTCAAGAGAAGCAACTTCATATGGGAATAAAGTTAATACACTATTGTGCTGACTTCTTTTGTCAACTGGAAGACCAGCCCAAAAGGCAGAAAATGCAATGCTTCAGAAGATAGTGCATTGGAAATTATTCCACAATTAGCCTATTCACATTGATGAGAAGGCCTTCACATGTATTTAAAGACCCCAAAAGAGAAATCCTGTGTGAGGAAACACAGGACTGCAAGCAACACTGAAAGTAATCCTAAAGCTTTAAAAGAAAATCACTGCCCCAAAACAATATTCTTCTTCCTAACAGGTTTAAGGGAAATGTCATTATTTTATTAAAGTACTCCATCTGTTCCTTCAGGATTGGCTCTGTGGCAGTGCTCAGGATTCAATCTGATGTTATGAGGTACAGTGTCTAATATAAACCTAAAAGAAAATAGCTACCAAAAAAATTTCTTTAGCAGACTGTGAAAGATGAGGTCAGACATTATCATACAGAGGATACTATCAGCTTTAATATCACTGTCTGGTGGATGGGTGCATCTGTCTGTGCAAACAGGATATGCCAAGACACACAGCTGAGAAGAAATTGAAAAAAATACTTCAAAGAAGTTGCAAAAAAAGCTTCAAATACAATACCAGACATGCTTTTGGCAATTTCTCACCTTTTATAGCAGACAAGTCTCAAGAATATTCGTTGGTAAAAACAGCTTTGGAGTAAGATAAAGTGACCAATGTCTTCTCTGGGCCAGATTTCCAAGGAGTTTCCTTCACCATAGCATGGCATGTATCTAGGCCACTTGTGAGATCTGGCCCTGAGCGCAATGCTTCTGTGGGAGATGGGCTGTTCTACAGACTCTGTCTAAAGCACAGGAGCATACTTGTCCTGATGTGACTGAGATGAAGATTTGCCACAGGTTGCATGGTAACGCTTACTAGACTCTGCACCATACTACTAGAGTAAAAATCCGTTTAAATTTCAGTCTTCAACTCTTTTAATAAATAATTCAAGCTTATGAGTCAAATTCTTATATCCCCAAATTCAGGTGGGGTACAGAAATCAGAATTAAATGAGGTGCAGGACAGTGTATATCTGCACCCCATGAGCCAGCCTGCAGGTTAAACAATCATCATTTTACCAGTCCCAGGAAGGATTAATCAGCCAGGTCCTTCCTCCAGTTCGGTTTCTTACAAACAGCCTGACTAAGCCAGCGCTAGATAAAGCACACTTGCAGCTATGACAGCCCTTTCTGCCTTCAGCACAGCAGAGAAGGACAAGGGAGGCTCAGTGAATTTAATGATATCTTCATATGCAAAATGCTTAGCATGTATGCATGGACCCTCTCTGCTTTAGATGTCTCCTCCTCCTCCACAGCACAATTCCCAGAGACCTCTCGGTGGCCCTTCTGAGTCTTAATATCAGCACAGCAGTTATCTTATTACACGTGAAGGATAATGCCATAATAGGCATTTGGGCTTAAAGGAAATTAAATGTGAGTCTTACATGTGCAAAAGAGACAGGTTTTTGTTTGATAAGATGCACACCGCGCTTAGCATTGTTAGAGAGCAATTATTTTAGAGGCTCCAGCAGCCTCACTTATCCTTGCATGGCACAGCTCCATCCAGTGTTCAGTGCCAGGCTTACATTTAGCAGCAGGATTTTAATTCCTTCCTTCCAACTCTTTGTCAATGCTAAAAGCAAGAAGCCCCACGAACTTCCTTAGAAGACAAGGTGCCACAACACACTTCTTCCTACCAAGGAATTTACAAGTGCCAAACCCCAGCACTCCTCTCACGGTGCCACAACCAAGATTTAGTTACCCTCGTTACCAAACTGACCTCATTAGACCAGAGTTATCCCCACCCAACCAGCACACTGCTCTCTATATTGAGAGATGTGTTTCCAAGTCTCTCGCTGCTGCAGGTATCTTGTGCAGTTTTGGTCCGGCATCTAGGATGATGATAACAAGAATAACACCCTTTTGAATATTTACCCTCTTAATATACTCAAAATTATAAGTGGATCTGGTGAACTGAAACGTATTCCAGTTAAACAGAATTATTTCATTTTCAACAGTCTCTTGATTGGGGGAGCAATTACAGTGAAATGCTAAAGAGCAAGATTCACCTTTTAGTTACTCTTTTCCCTCTGTAAATACCTTTACTAAGATATTAGTTACACAGGAAATCATGACACCGTCTTTCTTATTCTGAGATGCAATTAGGTCCTGATATTAAAACCACATCAGTGCATACTCCTGACCTGTTCTCTGCAACTCCTCATTGCTTCCTGGAGCTTGGCCATCCATAAACAGACATTTCCTTCTCTTTGTGGCCTTTGAGATGAGAACTACTCTAAATGCTGAAGACTACAGCTTACTTACAAAGGTTTCTGTGCCAATACAAGCAAGTTAGCCAGACTGCACGAATCCCATATTCCTGTCTCATGAGACTTGTGTGTCTTTTATCATTGCAGAAGTGCCAATCTAATGCATCTAAAACTGTTAGGCACTTGCTCTTCCGCCTGCTGGCACCCCCAGTCCCATGGGAACCATGTGAAACAATGTCTGGAGGTAGACAGGGTTTAATAGAATATCCTCAGTGCATGGCACTGCGTTTAGGGTGACATTTGGCCCTTTGACTTTCCCGCTGCAAATGACACTTCAGCTTGATTTATTTTGCCATTCTTCCATTTCCCTCCTGATGGCGACTATTCATTTGGTTTCACCAGCGAATGAGCGTTTGGCCTTTGATTTTACCGGGAACCAGAAATTCAGTGCTTGCCCTGGCTGCTCAGCTCTGTCACTCAAGTATTCAGAAAATATTAACCTTTTTCCAACTCTCCCACAAGCGAATCTTACCTGGGATCTTGGCAGTTGAAAAGCTATGACTTGTTTAATACTGAGCGTGGGGTGGCGATGGAAGGAGCATTTCTTGTAAGGAAAATCAGCTCTTTCTTGTCAGTAAATGAATGCTAATACTCTTTCCCTATTAAGGCAGACTCCTGCTTTAAAATTTTTATGTCTTCCATATATCATGTTTTTGGAAGAAAGTTTTGCTATTTAAATAGCTGCCAGAGTGTTACAGGCTTATATGATTGCAATTTACGGTACTTCATAAATCAGCAGACCTCAGATGCATTGGACAGATGAGACTTTAAATTGACATCCTGTCTTTTTACGAACATTAAAAGGTTTGATCTCATGACATATTTGCACAGAAGTATCCCTGCTACCTTGGCCAAATTGTTCCTAAACTATAAAGTGCTTTACATGAGCGAGCATAATGACGACAACCTGAAGCTTTGTACATTAAATTATACAAGTGTTACAGCTAATCCAGAGGGGTTAGCACAAGACCAGGAGAGATCTCTGCAGTGCCTGTTGCTCCTACATTAAAATGGTGGAAATTTGTGCTTTAAATAAGAATCACATGCAGGAATCCCATGGGTAGAGGTGACCTTGGAGACTGGACAAAATACATCCATCTCCACTTAAACAAGAGCTTGCAGAAGGCTGGGGCATCCTATGGACAGGACCAACTTCCAACATGTCTCTCAGCTAGACAAAAGCAATCTCATCTCCACTGACCTCCTGGGTGGGTTTTGCTGTTGTCTTCAGCAGACCCTCAGCACAACCAGCCTCACTGAGGCACCATTTGGTTCCTGCACAGCCCCTCCTGTCTCAGTACTGATGCTGTTTTCTCACACCCAAACTGGAAAATTATGATAATCATTCTTCCTTCCAGAGTGGCTAAAGACAACCACATTTCTAGCAGAGTAAGCAGACTATCTTGTAAAACTTACTATTTTGAGAACACAGCTTCGGTCAATGTTCTGGTCCAAATCCTCCAGATATACACACGTACAAGTAATTTCATCTGGCTGTGGAGCTCTGTTGAAAAAAAATGAGATTACTTATAGACATACAGCAGTGGAGTTATATATTAGCCATTTTAAGAAATATGTGTTTTGGAGAGGACAGGAGAGTGACAACCACAGGACAAACTTCCTTGAATCACAGAACATCTTGAAGTTCACAGACACAGTAACTTCCCTCCAGGACCACAGTTCATTGCATGCAATTGCTGTGTGTCAGATCTCTTCAGGCTTTTGCCTTGAAATGTTGCTGTTTTTTTCCTTTTTTTTGGGCGGGGGGAGGAGGGGGCAGCTCTCTTGGCATAGCTAAAGACTAAATGTTTATGGATTGAGAAAAATAATTTTGAGTCCCTCAGCATTCAATTCACCCACAAATCTACCTGATACATTTCAAATAGAAATCAGAGTTGAACATTTACATACTATTACCTAACTGGGCTGGCCATCTTTTAATTACTACATATTTCCCAGCAAAACCAGGGCCAGGTATTTGAGAGCTTCTTTCCAATCAGAGGGCAACAACCCACTTCTCATCATGAAAAAAAATGAGCAAATAAGCCAGGAAAACATCATCGCATCATTGGAAACAACCCCAGGAGGTAGACGACTGCCTTAAACGATGCGGTTCATATTGGCTGTCTGTGGAACAATACCAAAGAAATTATTTGGTTATTAAAAAGCACTAAGAAAAGCCAACCACCCTCTGGACTTAGTTGCTGGCTCTAATCAAACAAACATTCACACGCATCCCTTATCACTCAGCCACACACTCTAAAAGCTGAAAGAACAAAACTAATCAACATTAATAATAAACTCTAGCTTGCTCCTGGTAAACCTCACTCGCTTTTTTAGTTATATTTCCCTACTTACAAAGGTATTGCTTAAAGAAATCATATCCTCCCTCTTCCCTCCTGCCAACAAGCACTGTTAGCAGAAGACATGTAAAATATTACAGCTATCATTATTGTCCTTGTATGAGCCAGCCATCCTGAATCTCTTCCCTTCCCTACAGCAACAGAGCTGAATTGTTACAGCCAAGAGAGGGGAGAAGAGCAAGCTCTGCTATTAGTTACGCTAGTGCAAATGCCAGCAGAAGCTGAGCCTGTTGTTAACATCGGTGGAATTATTGTTACAACCAATTCGTCTCATGGTTGGGGTGTGGGTTCATTTTTCTGAGCACCGTGGAAAAAACACCACCTGCTCACAGTTTCTTCACCAACTGTCATGTGCTGAAGATGTGCAGGAGCACAGTACACCCCAGCCTCAAAACATGGTTGAATTATGGATGAGGGTATTCAGGCGCAGAGACGTGTTGGAAGACATCAGGTACCCAAATGCAGAGTGAGAAGGAGACTCTTAAATATAAATGGATTTAGCTTCCTTGCTCTCCAGCCAGGCAGGTACATCTGCATTTCCTCCACTACACAGGGAAATTATGGTGCAGACAAAAAAATGCAGTGCTTTAAAAGGTATTTTTGACCCTTCAGTCTGGGTGTGCCCTATCTAGTTTCAGTTGCCTGATTGAGGCTCTTAAAGAGTGGCTGTTTGGCAAACCAAACCCCCTCTGTAGACACCCATCTCCTTCTGTTGACCACAACACTCCTGACTGCAGTCGCCTCTGTTATGTGTCAATGGTTTGATGGCAGAATTTCATCCCTGACTTCCCCAGCCGTGGCCACATCCTCATTTCACAGAGCTCGGCCAAGTGGCCGTGCCAGGACTGAGTGGGAGCCAGGTCTAATCCTGCTCCCAGCCACCTGCCCTGCAAGCAACCCTACCCAAACATCCCGCCCGCCAAAACAACACACGGTTCCTGTCCCTGCTGCTCCACTGGGCAGCAGATAACACAGCAAGATGGTTCACATCATGTATCACCCATTTGCTACTCAAGGAATATAAGAATTGCAATCACATGTTTAAGTAATCTCCAGACAGGGCATTAAATGTACAAGCTCTAACGCTGAAGTACGGTCCCAGACACAACTGTGTCATCATGGTTTAGCTCACATTCACGGAACAGACTTTTTACAAAATTACGCTATGTAGAGGCGCAAAAGGACCTTTGTTTCCTATAAATATGAGCTCAGACAGCAAGCATAAGGAGATAAAACGAATTTCATAACAAACATACACCACAAAAACTGTATAATCAGAGCAAACTCAATAGATATTTTAGATAATTCAATAGCACAGAGGTAGCAAGCAGAACAGAAAAAAGTAAGAATATCAGTGTAGTTTCTCCTGATCTCGATGTGGAAACTCAGCAAGGCAGCCAGTGCACATGCTTTTAGTATTTAGCACTAATTAGCACAGTTAATCTAAGATCTATCTTGATCTTTTCGACTGCTGTAAGCAGCTTCACTGACTGTGTAACAGTTTACAAAGCATTGCCAATTTCCAATGGTCAAAATCTTGACTACAGTTTCCCCAGCATTGTTGTGCTGTCTTTAAAATAATGAAGTTAAAAATGAACAAACGAAAAAAAAAACCTGCAAAAATAATAGCACAATTCAACAATCATTTGTGGATGGTGCTTGATTTTCTGGGTAGAAACTAACTTCTGATCTTTGAAATGCAGGGTCATGTTTGCTTAACATTTTAAACTTTTCTCTGGCTCAGGAAGATGAGAACCTAACCTTTTCTCTTCTTTTTTTAACAAAAGCTGAGATTTGCCTAAAATAATGTGATTACAGCAACCAGACTCGTTTTGATCATTCAGGTATTTTTAGTTGCTAGACCAGATGATATGACTGCAGCAGAACCACTTTCATGGCACCTGTTCAGTTTATATTGTTGTGTTACAGTCATCAACAACCATGTCACTGCCTATTTGCTCTAAATCAACCCCAGTGACCCATGGCTGGTGTCAGGTCCCTCTTCTGCTGCACCCGCACGTTGTGGCAGCTGAGTTTCTGTCCCATAGGGACACAGAAACAATAATGCAACCTAATGGGAAGATGGAGAAAAGACATTTTATTCCCTCTTCATTCCTGGGAAAAAAGGGCACAGCAAAAAATATACAGTGGGTCATTACGGAGTTTTTTTATCAAAAACACTGTGCTTATGCTCTGAAGCGACGGGACTCAAGTTTGCTCTCCACAGAGCATTTACTTAAGCCCAGCATCACGTCCGGGTCCAAGCTGGCTCCCAGCTGGGTAGATCAGAGTTTGGGCAACGCTGCCTCGTATCGGCCCACCCAACACCATGCTCATTGAGCAGCAGGGACTCCTGCCAGGCAAACTGCCACTGTTGCTGGCATACAAACCCACAACGCCGGGGAGATGCCTCAGCACGCTCCTCTCGGCCAGGTGCTGGCCAAGCTCTGCACAGGGAAGGACCAGGCGCACAAACCAGTGCCAGCAAAAGGTATTTCAGTGTTGCTGTGGCTCTGTGTCCCTTGTTCCCAGAACCGTGCAGTGTGTGTGCAACCTGCCAGATTGTGACCCTGAGCCCACACATCACACTCCGAGTGCAATATGTCTTCTAACTGGAAGTATCTTGCTCTGATCTTTGAAGGATCTCGCACTGAAAGGAAATCTTGAGGACAGGAAAGCAAATATTTCCAGGACGTTTCCCTCTGAAATTGTCCTGAAGAGGTTCTGGGAGGGATGCACAGAAGCTGAACTGCCCTCAGGAAAGCCAAAAGATGGTTTTCCCCTCTGAGTCAGTCCTGAGTACGTGATGGTAACTGGTGGGGTCCTCACCCCAGCACTGCCAACATTTACGCCTTGTTTCTTGTTAGTGCACAGATAAGGGAAACCAAGATCCTCCACAGCAGGGGAGTCCTGAAAAAGGTCAAGTAATTTGTATATACATTGCCGTGAAAAAAATTCACATCAAGTAACTGCAATCACAAGCAAACTCTAAGGAGCACTTTCCTGAGCTCTGTTTTTGTCTTCCTCCCCACAGTGAAAGTTTATATCCTTCTGATACACAGAAAATACAAACCTTTCGTCATTTCAGTGCAAACTTTATGAAATCAAGTTGTTTACGTAGCTACAGTCAAAGGTTAAATTCACATATTTTCCTACTGACTTCACTAGTTTTAACCTTTCAAGTTTGTTTGTGAAATTCCCTAGCCCATCCACATAAAAGAAACACAAAAACTCAGAAAGCAGTACTATTTGCTATGTCTGAGAGGTATTATCTTTGCCTCTCTCAAATGCTGCAAAAACGGTTTGCCGCCCTGTAAAAACGAAACAAAACGAAACAAACAAAAACTCCAAACAACCAACCAACCCCCCCCCCCAAAAAAAAAAAACCCAAACCAAAACCCCAAAATAACCAAAAAACCAACGAGATATCACTTTCCTATGCCCACACACACACATGGCACATCCGTACAGGGGCAGGGCAGAGGAGCAAAGTTACTGCGTACCCTTCATGTTTTAAAGACAGAGATGAATCATTCCTCTGCCATCCTACATAATACACCGCCCACCACAAGTACTTTCCTACATCTAAAAATCCCTCTTGAACAGGGACGGCTGCCAGCAGGTCCAGGACAGGACTTGGATGCGCCAGCACACCAGGACACACACAGATTTGTGTGACACTCCAGGGAGCTGTTGAGGACCTTGGGGACAGACTTGCACAGATGCCATCCTGGTCAAAGCTACCTGGAAGAGGGATGAAAAGAGACAAAGGGAGGGAAATTTTGTGGTATGTCTTCAATAGGGGAAAAGTTTGTTCTTGAATCTAGTTAACTAAACAGGAAAAAGCCTGAAGTCTAGACTAAGCTTTTTATTGTATTCCTGCAGTCAAACTCAAGCCAGAGAGGGAGAAGGGTATTCACAGCTGTCTACAGGTTCTTGTGAAAACCCTGCGCGCTGCCCTGTCCTTCATTAATGGTCTCCTCTCTTATCAGCTCAGGAACGTGTTTTTGCTAACGAAGACAAGGTCTCATGTTCCACATGGGATGAGAACAGAGAGGGGCAGAGCTTTACAGAAAGGGCATTTTGAGGATTACAGCTCACCGGAGGGAGTGTTATAGCAGGCAGGAGTTATTTTCCAGGATTGTGGTACATCTAATTATACTTTATATTCTCCAGTGAGGGCTGCTGTTCAGAACAACAAATGCATTTTTTGCCCAGTTTGGGTGCATCCATCTCCTTAATTTTTAGCAGTCTGTTGTCAGGAGCATCAAATGCCTATAAAAATCAAACATACCTGAATTCTGCAGAGATCTGCAGCATCAGGAGCTGAAGGCAACTTGCCCCATGGTCTGGATCTGTGGGAGTCCCAGGCTCACTCTGATACCTGCACAGAGCTAAAGCAGCTTATTGAGCTGAGAGTGGCCAAGGGCACAAGTGTCACTGCCTCCTGCTCAGAAACTATCGTCATTACAGAAAACACCGGTAGCAAATAATCAATTGCTAGAACAAAGGGAGAGTTCAGAGCCAGGACTAGAAATGCATCTGCATTTGTTCCTCTTCTGTCATGAGTGTCACCTTCTGCTTCCTAAGGGTCTGATACTGCTTTTGATGCACAAGCATCGGCAAGAGCTTCATGTACGTGGCAAGGAGAGAGTGAGGCCCCATGAGCAAAATCACTCAGCAGTGCTGGAGCACATCTCAGGCTGATGACAATGCTTCTGACAAGGGAAGAGATGCAGAAGCACATCCATAGATGCAGTACATAGCATATGTCAACATCAGCTCTTCCCATGTTTATGAACAAAGAGCCCAGCAATAAACTATGAGTGATTCCAGATTGCAGCACACACACCCATCACATGCATTTACTCCCCCAGAGTGTTGTATTTCACCAAATTGGTGACACGTGTTAAGCGCTGTAGACTGTCAACCACCCACAAAGAGCAACGGATCCCGCGCTGCTTGCTGCTTCTCCTTCCCAAGAACAGCAATTCCTCCAGGTTCCCCAAAGCATTTCACGTAGGTATTACACATTCCTCCACCTTTAGTGGGAACGCAGCACAGGCACATGAACCTGTGATAGTAAAACGTAATTTGTTCAGATCTTTGCCTTCAGGGTGAACACTAAGATGCTGCCATCAGCCAGAAAATTTGTGATCTAATTTAGAGGCAGCGAGGCATGTCTTTTCTCCCAGGCTTTTGGAAAACAGAACTGGGTTCCCACTTCTACATGATCTAGCAAAATTTTTTTTTGAAGTGCTAAATAATGTTCATCTTTCCTGCACAGGGCAGCAGGCTGAGACAGAAATGAAGGCACATTACAGAGAGCTGTGGGCCAGGTGTGCAGCCCCACGCTCCCACCAGGATGGCAGGTCCTGCACTGGGATGCTGAGTTTGGTACCCAGGTACCTCAACTCTGTACCTCAGCTGGTGCTCATGATAGCCATTCTCAACTGACAGAAAGGGGGAAAAGTGCGAGTTTGTGAGTCTGTTTTGTCACAGCTGCCCCCATTAGGTGTTTTAGATGGCTGTTCTACAATTTTCCATGCACTTTCTCCTTAGCCCTCAATTGTCAGCAGCAGTGCAGAATAATACGCTGTAATGAGTAATAGGAGGTTTCAGCTGCAATTTTAATGCACAGCATCCCATTTCGCCTGTTTAACCTTGCCTCCTGCAGAGTATTAGAGATGGGCTTAGAAATACCACACAAACAGGCCAGGGATCATTTTTTCCCCTCTTTTAGAAAATTTCTGGGTAAAGTCTGCTTCTTCCAGTCAAGCTAAAAATACTACGGAAATAGCCTTTCATTGTGAAGCAGCACTTGGAAAGGTTTCCTAAAGGTCACAGATTGGGACTGAGAGTTTAAGGTCTTGAGATTTACACTCTTGCACTGAACTATTATGTGTTATGTGAGTTTGCTCTCCTTTGCCACTGCTGTACTTGCACAAGTGACAACTGCAGAGTCAGAGATGCCAACCTGTCCAGCTCACCTATGCCCTGACCAGCTGCACCTGGAGCCTGAGGTAAAACCATATAAGCCTGGGGCAACAGGCTTGTGAGCGAGGCATTGCTTTGGCCCCTGGTAGTTGGGATGAGGAACCTCTTTCTCAGGGGGGGCTTTCAGGGGTGGCACTGCCCCATCTCTAGCTGATCTCCCATGTGATACTTTTTTCTGGCTCTGCGCACAGGACGTCACCCAGCAGATAAGCAGTATGGTTGACACCAGAAAGCTCTGGATTTTGGGCGAAGAAACATAAAGATATCTCACACCGTGGCAGATCCATAACTTCTTCTAACAAGAAAAGTTTCCCCTTTCCATCTGTGCTTCCCAGGAGCAACTCCCTAGGGGCACCAGAAGGCATAACAGTGAGGAGATGCAGGTCATCTTTGCTCACTAAGGCAATGCTGTGTTTTTGGCTGCAAGCATTTCCTTAGCTGCACCTGTCATCAAAAAATGTGAGTTTTACTCATCATTACCATTCCTCTTGGCCCTCCTCTGATCCCCGCAGTGCAGAGGATGAGATATGGACATCCAGAGCCAAAACTGAGACCCGATGAAGAAACTTGAACTGCCAGTCCAGCTCCTTCCCCCCACCATGGCAACGTTAGGATTTACATACTAACCCAATTTAGCAGGAAGCATTGCAGCTTCAGTAAGGATAACACTTTAGAGATAAAGCCACTGTCTTACAAGAGCCCATTTGCTGTTAAGGAACCCGCATCCCCTTTCCCCAAAGTAAATTCAGCTTAACACTGGCAACTGCAAGTAAATAGAGCTTAACACAGGCAACTGCTTCGATGTCCCGTGTTTAGGGCTTTCAAGTCAGGCAGATTTGGAAAAATAAACAAACAAAAAACAACAAAAAACCCCCCCACCCAAACAAACTCAAAACCAAACACACCACCAAACCAAGTCTCCTTCATGAATACTAATTTCTGAAGAGCTTCTTAACTATACAATAAAAACGTTTTGCAGGCTTTTTTGTATTCTTCCCTGCAATTCAGCAATAGCACTGGCAGGAAAACAAATATGATTCTCGGCAGCACATGGCGGTAATGTATTAACAAGTGAGAAATAAGTGTGAGCCGCTTGTTCGGCAGACGCCGCCTGCACCTTCAAACAATCTCAGCGGTGACAACGGGCATCAATCAGGGACTCGGGAAAAGCTCCGTGCACCGACCCTCGCGGCTCCTGCCACGCGTCAAGTCTCAATCGCGGAGCTGCCGCGGGAAAGCGATTATGCCCGAAACCCCGCGGAACTGGGTCCCTGGCAAACACTGAAGTGCTTGAGGTCGCCCCGAAAGGCAGCGGGCACCCCGCTCCGCAGCTGGGGGTGGTTTCGGGGGTGATTCAGGGGTTCGGCCAGCGCGGAGCAGCGCGGCAGGGGGGCGGAGGGCGCGGCGGCAGAGCGAGGGCGCCACCTGGCGGCGGCCAGAGGTGTCTGCAGCGTTCGCAGCGCCGGCCGCCGCCTCCCGCTCTCGGCTCGGCGGGAATTTAACTGAGGTTGGGGCCCCCCGCCCCTGGGAAGCTGGAGGAGCTCCAGCGTCCCGCTCGGGCCCTTCTCTGCCGCCAGTTTCACCCGTCCAGAAAGAAAGGAAGAAAAAAAAAACACGCAAACAAAAAAAAAACCACAACCACCAAAGTCACTGTAACACTATTTTTCCTGCCGGGGTTCCTGCAGAACCATGGCCATAGCACAATCCACAGTCTCCCTGTGGCAGCAGGCAGGTCAGTGGTCACCTACCCACCATCCTGTATAATAATTTAGATTATTAAAAATAACATAAGGTTATCGAACTCTCTGACGGAGCTTCTTGCCTTTCACAGCTGTGCAAGCTGGGGAGGTCCTGGCAGCACCCGAAGCACCCTTGTGCACAAGGCTGATTTCACTATCAGCCTCGGCAAGAGGGATGTTGCTCCTGAGATGACACCTTGACACCTGGGAGAGCCACTTGTGTCGTATTTATAAGATGCTTTGCCCTGTGGCTGAGCAGTTCTCCTGACACAGGGCTGTGCATCCAAGCCAGGGCAGTGGGCTGGGGTCGGCTCCTTCAGCCCCATCAGCCACAGACATGTAGGCTCAGCACGGAGATGAGTCTGGACATTGGGACATCAACATCTCCTCTGAAAAACCTGCTGCAAGCCAAGGTGATAAGTGGAAGTGAGCTGTGAGATGCCTATTCCTAGTTCCTAATGGACTTTGTCTCATCCACAGAGCATTGGCGTAAGAGCTGGCAGAAAGAACCATTACAGGCATTTATGTCCAATTCCTGCTCCGCAGGAAATAAGTTCTTCCAGCAATTAAAGGGAGTCAGCAGCATCCTGGAGAGTGTAAACCTTTGCAACCAGTAATTACAGATATCACTTCCCCATCTCAGCTGCTGAATGACTGCTGCCATCTGATACCCCTCCAGCCCCTCCACTTTACCACTTTAAAAAAAAAAAAAAAATAACCAAACATTTTGCATTGCTTGAGCAATCAGAACCTGCCATCTGACACACAGTGGAATGTTTAAGTGTTTAAATCATACCAGTAAAGATAGTGTGAAAGATACTGGTTTAAGCCACTCACATACAATGGTGTCATCCAAACCCGTAGGCCAAGGGACCCAAGTATATATGTCGGGTTCTCAGTGGATGTCTTGACTATGCAGCACTGTTGGCTTTCGAGGTGAGAAGAGCTGGAACATGAAAATGGAAGCTCATATTAAACTCTCAGTCATTCCCTGGTGCTCCCATGGCTGATCTCAGAGCCCCTTCCCAGCACCACAACCTGGACATATAAATGAGCTGATCCACAGGGCCTGGAGCATTTGTGGTTTGGAGTGAGTTGCCCCATGGCTCAGTTTCCTGACCGTGACACTGGAAGACAAATGACTGCTGCAGAGGCTTGTGTGGGTCTCTAATACGTGTAGTAAGCCAGTCACAAACTTCTCCCTTCCCTTCTTGCCCATCTCAGGGAACATGCTACCACAGCACCTCACTGCCAGCCTGGGAGAGCAGAGAGAAGATACAGGATATGCCTGCTCCCCATTTTGGCACAAGGTGGCTTGCAGCTGGGAAGCTATCAACTGGCTTTTGCATTGTACAAACATTCACATTTGTCTGCAGATCCCATTGGTGTTTGTCTGTGTATTTAAGCCTTTCTGTTGTAGCCAGTTGGGTGGAAAGAGAGCGATCCCAGACCACAGTGTGAGGTGCCATTAATCCTCCAAACCCACAAGCAGGATCGCAACTAGCATGGGGCCAGGGTACTCAGCACCACCAGGGACTAAAGTGAGCATGAAGCCAACCAGGTTTCAATGGTACATAAAGGTCAAGCTGCACACTTGAACACTGTCTGAAATCTTGAACACACTGAAATCTCACCTCAGGTGAATGACAGAGGCATTTCCCAGTACAGGAGTTTTCATCTGAAATAAAATGAAAGCTTTCCAGAAAGCTGAATTTCTGAATCTCACGGGAAATATACCTCAAAAATTATTTTATATTACTATTAAGAGAAAAGCAAGCTGTTTCATGAGACAAAGACATAAAATCGTTCTGTTTCCATAATGTTGAACCATTTCATTTTCATAGTGTCAAAACATTCTAAAATATTGTCTTATGCAAAACGGTAAACAGATTGACCATTTTAATAAGCCAAAATGAAATTAATTTACACAAGCAAGTCAAAATGGCTTGTTTTGACTTCCTCTTTAAAAATTGTCAAATTGCCAGAAACCTGAGATTTCAACACTAACAATACTGTCTTCAGAATCATAGAATCATTTTGGTTGGAAGAGACCCTCAAGATCATCAAGCCCAACAATTAATCCAACACTGGCACTAAACCATGTCCCTGAGAACCTCATGTACATGTCTTTTGAACACCGACAGGGACGGTGGCTCAACTGCTTCCCCGGGCAGCCTCTTCCGATGTGTGACAACCCTTTTTGTGAAGAAATTATTCCCAATATCCAGTATGAACCTTCTCTGGCACAACTTTAGGCTATCTCCTCTTGTCCTATCACTTGTTACCTGGGAGAAGAGACCAGCACCCTCCATGCTTCAACCTCCTTTCAGGCAGCTGTAGACAGCTATAAGGTCTCCCCTCAGCCTCCTTTTCTCCAGGCCCAGTTCCCTCAGCCACTCCTCATCAGACTTGTGCTCCAGACCCCTCACCAGCCTCATCGCCCTCCTCTCCACTCTCTCCAGCACCTCAGTGTCTTTCCTGCAGTGAAGAGCCCAAAACTGAACATGATTTGAGTTGCAGCCTAATGTCACATTGAGTGAAGCGGTCACGCTCTGAGGACTGGCACCCCCATTTTGGAAGGTTTACTTGATTGCTGTTAACTGAGTAGACCTGAAAGGTCCTTTTTCAGCCTATCCAAGCCCACCCAGGGATGGTGCAGAGCACTTCCCTCCAAGGATGTGCCCCCAACAACGCCACTTTCACATGGCCCCTTCCCTTTCATTTCTCCAGACAAGCCCCTTCGCTTTTTTCCTCAAATCTCCTTTTTCCGCGCCTCCTCATGGGTTTCCCGCCTTTTCCTCACAGGCCTGGGCTGAGGCGCCAGGGTGGCTGCTCTGATTGCCAAAGCCCTGGCGGGACGGGGGCTGGTTCAGCATCCCCCCCTGCCCCACAACCACCGTGTGTACAACGCTGGACCCTTGGGGCTGCCATTGCTTCATCTTCTGCCCGTCCCCAGGGACCGAGCAGCTAAACGAAAGAAACTGGCGTCCAGGTGACAGCTCATCAGAAAATTGTAGCCATCAGAAGTAAGAACCCAGAAAATAATCATTACCATCTCTGCGAAATCACAAAGTGCACATACGGCTGAGACCGGTCACTTCAATCTTGACTTCTAGAGCTGTACCAAAACCACTCAGACTGTGCTAATTTGTAATTAGGAGTGGGTGATTTATTGCACATTGAGAGCCTTGTAAATCAGGCTGAAAGACTGGGCCTGTCAGGAGCTGTCTGTTAGCATTTCCAGTTCTTTCTGTGCTTACTACTACCAAAGAAACTTCAGTTTTTATTGAAGAAACTTCAGTTTTCACTTCACTGTGCTCTTCAAGGTCCCAATTTCTTTCACATATCATTTGCAAGTATTTCAGCTCCCATGAATGGGCTCAGAAATTTATGCTGTGGGTCATGGCCCAAAATACTCCTTCCAAGTCTTTTCCTCCAGAGAACACAAAAAACCTTCCCTGTCTGCCTCAGTTTGTGTCCCGCATTTCAGAAATGCACAATAATTCAAATACACTCAGAGGCGAGCTGGTTTCAACTCCTAAAAGCAGTGAGGAAAACCATCTACAGTGAAATGCAGGCTCAGAAAAAACAAGAAAATTTTGATTTCCATGAAAACTGCTTGCCAGTCTGTCTGCAGGCAGCCTGGCTCCCCACACACGTCAGCCTGCCACTGGGGACCATTTTGACAGGGGAAAGATCCTCCCTTTGACACTTGGCTTTCCATCTCCCCTGGCCATTGCATTCACCATCTCCCCTGCCCAAACCCACTGCTGCGATGTTAGAAGGTTTGTCCACCTACCTTATAGAAAGACTGCAAAAGAGAGATTCATTAAACATGATTAATGTATTTGTACCAGGTAACTGCTGCTGCCAGCCAGTCTGATTGCCCAAGGGCAGTTGTAGAAATGACCACAAAGCTCCAGGCACATTTTCCCCATTGCCCAGTCTGGCGTTTTCCCACTTCAACACTGTATGTTATATTCCAGGAAATTTCTTCCTGACCCCACCAAGTTGTACCCTTAAAGATGAAAACAGATAAATTTAGAGATTACTACTTTATTTCAAACCGCATTTTCTATTTTCATAAATATCTCATGTTTAAGGTTCTTGGACGTGTGCGTACTAAATAGCCTGCCTTGTTTTCACTTTGCCACATCTTATTATTATTTTTACAGCTGACAAGTACCGTTAGACTACAGTAACGCTGCAGTGTCAAAAGCAGATTGAATTTGCTGATTGCTGGAGTTCTTTGTGCTGCTTGCACAAAATTTCTTTCTCCTATAATACATCTGTTGTTTGTATATTTGATAAACTTAATATCTGTGAAATCAGCCATTTCCTCTAGCTCTAAATTATACCACAACAGACAGAAGATTGACTTCATTGTATTGACAAGAGAGAACTCTCAATGCTTATTATTTGTGGTGACTTGGACAGATTACAGAAGCACACAGAATAGCTTTATCAGGGGAGTATATTTCTATAAAAGCTGATAAGGTGATGTAGGCATGTTAACAGTGGGAATAGTTTTTAACAAACTTCAACTTTTCTAGTATTTCAGTGAGAAAAAACCGAAGAAATAGCATAAATCAATGTATCATTCCCTTCCGCTCTTCGTGCCAGTATCCTGTTTAATACTGATTTCATGTGCAATATTTATGTCTACATAAATAATTCAGGAACTAATTAATCCAATTTTTTTATAATTACCTCTTATAATGGCATACAGCCCAAATCCCAGCAGCTTAATTGCTACTTAATAGAGATATTTATGACACCAACACTAGTAAAGAATATAGGCACTTTCGCTTTTTTCAATTAGGAATGAGGCTTAAGCTACTAAACTCTTGATTTGGATTTTAAACACCTCTGAAGTTCTGGCATTTGAAGACACGGGGTGGGGTGGGGGGGTGTTCAGAGCAAGAGATTTCAACTCTTCTGTTTCACATGTGACCGTGTATCAGGGCACAAAAGTCAGTGCTCATTCACTGCGAGATGACAATACCACAATACCATTTCGGGTGCTTTGACTCTCACAGTAGGGCTGTGTGGGATTTTGGCCCCATATCGCTAGATACAACCACATTTGCCCAGGCTGCCTTAACACATCATGGATGTAACCAGAACACAGATCACCCTGAGCTCAATCCATAAGCCATGCTCACTCCATGGGAGCAGCTCGAATGTTAAGGGCATCTCAGATGGGAACGGAATGCAATGCACCAATGAATCCTGTTGTACTGAACCATCCCAAGGACCAAATTAGTCACTTACCTGAAGAATATCACTCAAACAGGCGAGAGCAGAAATGTAGTGTGTAGATCTGGGAATGTTAGAATCAGGTGAAGATTTCTTGTATACTACTCACCCCAGTCAGACAGCAAGACGTGAGGGAAATCTCCAGCTCTTCCAGTCTCCCCTTACACAGGGTTCAGTTTCTCATTTTCCCTCTATTGCCAGCATCATAGTGACCCAACACACCAGAAACCTGCTCAACGTGAATAACGGCTGATGCTTAACACAGCTGCTAATGCTGGTCCCCAATTACATTTGCACAAATGTGGAAGGAAAATGCAACATGGGCAACAAGGGCATCCTCAAACCTGCTCCTGCAGCTCTTGTGGGGCCAGACAAAGCCACAGGGGCAGCTGGCAATGAGAAGGGTGGGTCAGCAGCGTGCAGAAGGATGCTCCCACGGAGGTGGGAACCCCATGCCCAGCAGCACCGTGTCACCTGTGTGGTTCTGCAGAAAAGAGGAGGGATTTTGCCAGGCTGGAACAGTTTGAGGATTGGGTTTGCTTATTTTCCACATGCAAATACAAAGTTTAATAACAGCGCAATGTTGCAGTGGGTGCAGAGAGCGGCTTAGAGAGTATTTATGATAGTTTCCTGAAAGAATTGGATAACCAGCTTTGTCAGCTAACAGTAGAAACACTTGCAAAAGGAAATAGCATGTAAAGAGATTTTTCAGGGCATAACCCTGTGAAGCACTTGCTCTAGTCATATCTGTTGACATTTTGATGTCTGATCTATTTTATGGGGTCAAGTTAATAAGGGAACTAGGATCATAAGCAGAATAATCAGGTGTCACTGGTCACATCCTCTTGTTCTGTTGTCGGTGTCTCAATAGGGGAAAACTGCCTTAATTTAGAAATAAAGGAAGGTGAGCTCTTCCTGCTTGAACTTAGCAGGCCTGCGATTTTTGCAATTACCCCTTCAGAGAAAAAAGTGAGAGAGAAACCTTGCAAGAGGAACAAATGTTTAATGGGCTGTCTAATTTGGTAGTCATACTCTTAAATGCGATTTCAAATGAGTAGGATATTTCCAGAGCACAGATTGACACACGCTGCCTGCTACACGAGCATCTTGTGAGGTCGTCTCACACATCACTTAAAATAAACCTCTTTGAAAACACGAGAATGTTCCTTGGAGGGCCATATAATTAAATATGTGATGTCTTCCCCTTTGTGTACATCTCTCCAACTGGCTGCACACGTGCTCTGGCATCACTCAACATCCAGAGTGAGTGAAGAGGGATGCCCTGGAGCAGGACCCTTCCAGGCAGGGATGCCCCATGCTTGTGGCCTGTTTTACACAACATTTTACAAGATCAGCCTGGGAAAGGCATGGATATTGGGGTAGTCAGAGGCAAGCGTGGTGTTTCTGAGCAAGGCTTTGTCTGCAGTGGGTTGTTGCATCAATCTGGGTTACTTCAGGCTCAGAAACAATAAAGTTTAGCCAGTACAAACAGCTATGGGGACGTATGCGGTTTGGATTCAAAGGACTGCATTTAGTTCAGCTTGAATGCATTCGCAATTGATTTAAATTAGGGGAAAATAAACAGTTCTTAAATGAAAAATGAACACCCACAGATTGGCTGGCACAAGTTTAACTATACTCACAGAAAAATCACTCCTTATACCAGTGCAATTTTCCCATTGTGAAGAAGTTTTAAAAACGTTAATGGCTTTCAACTTGCAAAAACACAATGCCCTGAAACTTTGCCTTGTTACTTGTGAAGTGTGCTGTACGAAAAAGTGCTTGATAATTAGAGGGAATGTGCTGGTGTGAATATGGAAATCTCATTTTAAAGCATTTAAAAGCTTAAGAATACAGCTTCAAACGGCGAGACACTTAGTTTTTATGATTGTTTTTATCTTTACTAGCAGCTCCAGATATCCTCTGAAGTCTTAAACTAGTTCTCATCAAATGTTTCAGTTGGTGTATTTTCATGAGACCTGGCAAATTTATTCTATTATGCTGCTATTAACTGGTGGATATTTATGCATTAGGATGCAAAGGAGTGACTCCTACAACTAACATTTCACTAAGGTTTCATAACCACATCAAGAAATTGGACATTAGGATTCCTGGTTTTCTTCCGAGCTATGGGACAGACATAATGTGCTGTCCCCAAAGTGAGTCACTTTGATTCCCTTATCCTCTAAATGCAAGGTAATGTTGATAAGAAATTATTGTGAAGTGTGTCAAAATGTGTGTAATAAAAGGACAAATTTAGGGGCATTCTAGCCCCTAACCTGCACGCTCACTCTAGGGCATTTTACTGCTGGTAATGTTCTTTGTTATTCTCATGTGAAATACACTGTTAAGAGTAATTTCTTGGGGTTTATAGGTGGTTAATGAATTAATCCCTTTCTCCCTGACCTGAGTGACAAAGTTGGGAAGCTGAATTTGAACTAACACTGGATAGAATGTAGAATAGAGATGATTTCAAGGAAATTAAAGAGAAATCTGGCTGTTACTGAAGGTGTTTTCAAATAAGCCCTTTTTGTTTGGGGACAAGGATACATTTTTCTGGAACTATCTAATTTTTTAGAAAGAAAATGAAACCACCTCCACTCCAAGACCCAAAGACTGAAAACCTCTTTGCTTCAAATAAAATCTTCCAGCTTTGCTTTTTCAATAAAAAACAGAAAATCTGACCTTCTATGCATGTGCTCCTCGATCCTTTGCTTCCCGCGCTTGCCAGACAGGGCAGACAAGCATTAGAGATCACATCAGGCAGCAGCTGGCAGAAGTCTCAGAGGGCCAACTCTTCAGTCTTGCAGAAATCCCAAAGGTGAGGTAGCTCAGAGGGAGCACCAAGGTGTCCTCTCCCCTTCCTGCAGAGAGCTGGGCAGACAACTCTTGCCAGATTTTCTTCTAATCTCAGCCTCTTGTTCTTCCGTCTCTTAATAAATTTGTCCCCGAGGACAAGGCTATGAATAAGTCCCATATTTTTAGTATTAAAAGCCTAAGTTGTTACGATAATTTCATCACCAGTGGGACTGCACCAGGATTGTGTTGTGCTGATCTCTAGCATCCTGTCTTGTCCTCAGGACCAAATAAGCACTATGAAAATTCAAGATATGGGCACAAAACTGAGCCCTGGTAAAACATCTCATGTAAAAAGGGAAGAAAGCTCCCCTGCCAGGAGAACTCCCATGCCAGAACAGCTTTCTGCTGCTATCCTCACTGTGCCTGCCCCGTGCAGGATGGGCAACCTGCCCCTTGGCTGCTGCATGTGCCCGTGTAGCCTCGAATGAAACAAACTGTTGGGTTGAACAACATTGAAATGGCTCTATCTGGCTGAATTGCTCAACAAAACACTTCGTAGAGAAATATATTTTATTCAGAAGAATGTCTTGAGTTTAGTAACTCCACTAACTCTGGGGGAAAAACGTCTCCTTTCTGAGCTGATGGTGATTTTTCTGCTCTATTAAGTCCAATGACAAAGCACACAGTGCTTTCAACGGGACCAGAAATTAGACTGTCTGCGAAAAGGCAACGGACGAAGGTTCCACCTCAGTTACTCTGATTTAAATGCAGAGAAGTTCCTGTGACTTCTTTTGTGTTATTTCAGCTCTAAAGGAATGAAATGGAGAGCAGAGCTGTGCCAATGAACAGCAGCACTGCAATTGCTTAGGCTGACAATAGCAACTAGTTTAAGCAAAAATATTTTCCTTTATCATGGAATTCCCAAGCATATGTGGGAAATTACTGATTCATTTCTCAAAAGTCACATGAATTCTTTTCATTTAATGAAAATAAAAACAAGTGAAAAAGCTACACAGAATCCTTTGCCACTTCTCACTTATTATAAGAATATTCTTACCTGGACAAGTGCATCTTATTTCCTTATTTCTCTCAAGGTATAATTCAACTAATAATAAATATCAATATCTCTTGTATTTAACAAATAAAATTATATGGTAATTTCACAATCAACAATGCCTTGGTGTTAAGGATTTCATTATTAAATCTGATTGAATATGATTAAATATGGCTCATGCTTTCCAAAATGGGTTGCATGATAGATTTAAATGAACTCATTAGTGGTTAATGCAGCAAAGCACTTTCTAAATGCTAATGTTTGGCTGCCTTTGGCTCGTTAATTAATTTGTAGATTGTGTAATTATCAGAGCTTTCGATTAGCATACGTCTACTTCTTTTTATTCCCAAACGACAGTTGTTTGCGTGTAACTATTGGAAATTCAATTATATTTATAATAAAAATAGGACATCAAACTGCCCAAACGAGCACACTGCATGGGAACAGAATATTTCCTTTAAAGTCTTTTTTTATTACTGTTATTTTTGAAAAGAACATAGGCTCAGCAGCTTTCTCTCAGCACAGAGGAGGGATAACAAAGTACATGGCTTTGCCAGATAATTACAGACCTCTGAGGAGTTGTGCAAGATGCGTGATGTCTGAATAGGGCTTGGAAAGAAGCAGGAGCACAGCCTGCTTTGTTTGCTCACTCATTCTCTGTTTTTTTAATCCTTTTTAAGATTACTTTTTTATTTTTTGCATTGCTTTTAAAGGTCAGCAGCCATGAAATGAAGCAATACAGCCCAAATGGCGTATCCAGAGCAGATGAGCTGGTGTGTATGTAAGGACACGGCACAAACCTGGGTTTCTGATGGATGTGGAGAACCACAGGGGCTGCCATGCAGGCTGGGGACAGATTCCTGTTAAATACCCTGTACTGAGACTTTGGGCAATTAATGTATTGGCAGCTCTACTTCAAATCACACAAAACCATGGAAATAAAGCAGCAGTAGTCTCTCAAGCACAATGATGAGGCCATAAACACAACAGAAACTGAGAACTGGACCCAGTGTCACAGTCAAGGCTTGTGCCTGTAAGAGAAAGACTTGGGTTGTGAGATACAAGCACTTCATAAACATCATTGTGGACTCACAAGAGATGCCATAGGGATAACACTCCTGTCCAAGTTTCCTGTAGCTGTAAAGCACTTGGGTGGAAGAAGGAAAAATAACTTTATCTCCTGCAGGCATTGTGAATGACAATAACCAAAAAATTAAATCAACTGTCTGGATCGTTTCTCCCATGCTTTTTAAAGGCGTGTCTGATTTCTCTAACAAGCCTCCACGGTTTCTCTCACAGCGCAGACTAAATTCACATGAGTCCTTAGGAGTTTTAACGGGGAACTTGTTTGTCAACAATAGATTTTGTTTCCACTAAACATGGGATGCTCTGCTGTAGTTATCCAGGGCCACAAACAGCTGGAGTGGCAGCACAAGTGTAAAAGCCAGAAAAACAAACCTTGGCGTTCATTAGTATGCACGGCATTGCCTGAAAGGAGCCCTTCTCTGCCAGCAGCTGCACGAGCAACAACGCATTAACATATGGAATCATTAAGCCCAATAACTAACTGTGACATTTTCTAGTGAAATAGAGAAACTTCATTTTCTCAAACAGTCAACTTGTATCTCAAAAACAGTCAACATGCATCACTTTGATAAATCATCTGATGAGCTTGTTTTTCAAATCGCTATTAAATGTGGATGTTCATCCTATGCACTTTTACATGGATATTTATTATTTGAAAATAAGCAACTAGGCATAATTAATTAGACAGCACTTTATACCCCCCAGAACTTTAACACCCCCAAATCTTCATTCAGAGGAAAAAGACAAGGATTATGAAGCAAAATGTGGCACCCTTAACTTCCAAGCTATTGCTTGTTTCAATGCAAAAAAATTGTTAATCCTTTGGTTTTCTCTAAAGTGGCTGCCTTGCTACACAATTCTTATTTTAGTCAGAGGTCTACCTCCATCAGCAGCAGGGGGATTAAAAAAAACAGGGCTTGGTACCATTAATAATTTACAGTGAAAAAGGGATGCCAAGATGGGTATCTTAGAGAAAAATCACACTTCCAATGGATGCAAAGGACCGTCAAGCATCTTCACTATCATACAGAAACTCAGGGTGTTGCTGGACGGGAACCCAGCGCTCCACCAATCCCATTACTGCCTGCAAACCTGCTTCCCACCCCCAAAATGCGCAAACCCGGGTGCTTGCAGCACGTCTGAGACGATGGCAGAGCCCCCAGCAGCAGCTGCTGTCGGGGTTTGCTGCTCGTGCAAAGCCACCCTCTGTCCTCCAGCCCTGCGGGAACACAAACACAGACAGAACACACAGAACCGGCTGGGCTGAACTGAACTGAACCGCTGCTGCTTCCCAAAACACCACCCTTCGTCCATGGGACTGCCGGAGAGCCACGGGGGTGCTGCGGGGAGGTTCTGTGTTGCAACGATGCCCATTTCAAGGCTTCCACCACCTCCACGGCAACAGCGTGTAGGTGTTTTCACATATAGGATTAAGAACTCAGATGAACTGCTGTACGGAAATGTCGTATCTTAAAGCAGCTGGAAAAGAGAATCACTTGACTCAGCAGCTGCCCAAAAACAGCAGAAGAGGCAGGAATAAAAATGGGACCATGAGAGAAGCAGGCCCGTGAAGAATATTATTGCTGAAGGGTGCAGGGACAGGCAACAAAGAGAAAACTCAACAGAGCCTCTGAAGGCAGTGAGGAGGGAGGAGAACTGGGCTCCTGGCACCTGTGGAGAGTCTCTCGGGCTGATGAAAAATAGATGAAACAGAACTTAAACCATGTCATTGGGCTGAGGGAAAGGTGCAGCACAGTGTAGCAGGACACCACTGAAAAATGATAGGAAAGCGGTGGATTTTAACGAGGAATTGCAACCGCTGTAGGAGGCACAAGTCACACTAAATGTCTACAATGAATTTTTAAAGCCTAAGTCACACAGACAGGAATGAAAATCTTGTTGTACCGAAGTTCTGACAGATCTGGCTACTTAATTTCATGAAGCCAGCAGTCAGCCACGCTAGAAATAGCTATAATACCAAAAGGGAAAATTCCTCCCAGTCTCCTGGGGTATGACATTTATGGATGAGAAGGGCAAAATGTGGTATTACGCAAATACCCTTCCCTGCCTCTGACATAAATCATACAGAGATCACTTTGAATCCCGCATTTAATGCTAATGGCCATGTGCTGTGCCCCAGGGAGCTGAAGCAGCGGGAACACACAGCGTTCCTGCCAGGCAGACTAGTGCTGGGAGAGGAGAGGAAAGTCTGTATGTCCACCCATCAGTCCAAAGGACTGTGGTCCCAACTCTTCATCTGCTCTATCTGCCTTTTAATCTCCTTTTTTTCTGTACTAGCCACATACTCCAGCATCTTCACTTCTGCAGACAGTGGAGGCCTGCACACTATCATTTACTCAGCAGACAATGAATCTGACAGTCAAATCATCTTAACAGCTGTGTTTATTTACTGAAGTAGTAAATTGTTTCCTCTAAAGCACAGAGGAGTTGGTTTGAACAAACGAACATCTCTGCAGTTTGGTGAGATTTGGTACTCACACATGCTTTCTCTTGGAACTACGCATTTTTCTGTCACTGAAGTATCTGAATTATGGGCAATCTTGGGATCCAATCTTTGTTTTAAGGACTCCTCTGGCTGCTGTTTTGTATAGAGAAGGAAGGCTGGGAGTGCAGTAAATCGGCTTACAGGAAGTGGAAAATAATAACACCACTTAAGCTCTGAATCTTACTGACTACATTTGCTCCCATTCCAAGACACTTTTCTGTTTCCTATTTGCAGTTTAGTTCAGATAACACAAATCATTGCAACACTGCATTGCTCTTTTAGCCTGCCTCCGCACTTGCACCAACTGGACACCGGATAGTTGCGTGAGAATAGCCACGCTCTAGCTCAGATGGGGTGTTAGGAAACCTTACTGAGAACCACACACTTGCTCCCTGAAACTTAAAACCCAGCCCTATTAGTCCAGTCTAAGTTGTTATCCAAGTTTCTGGAAATGGCCTTCAGTACAAGGGGATACACAATACACCTGGCAGCAGCTCCCGGGCTCATGCTGCTCTGCTGGGTGCTCCGGCTCCTGCCCCAGGACCACGTCTGCCCAGGAGCCCGTACGAAGCACAAGTTCTGACCTAACACAGGGGAAAGGGAAGAAAAAAAATCTTGCAGCTTATGGTGAACTGAGTATAGCACCACTGCAGCAATCCCAGCTGGAGTAGCAAGTTTTGGAAAACAGTGGAGATGCAGAAATCTAATGGGAAAACAACTCATCCTTCTTGCTCAGAGTCACTGAAAAAATAACGCTAATTACCGCTCCTGTTCTAGTTTCCGCTTCTCCTTGGGGATGTGGAAGCAGCTGAGAACACAGTACACACCTACCCCCTCCACCACTATGGAGACTTTGGATCCTTAATATCTCTCTCACGTTTAGTGCTGATAAAGGTGATGCCTTTTGTTGTGACTGACTCCCCACAACAGGGTTCATGCTCAGGCCCCTAAGAGGACAGGTTCAGGTTGCTCCTCAATACAGACCAGAGCAGAGCAGCTAACAACCCAGAGCTAGAGGTGATCTGCATACCAAAAGTACAGTTTACACCTCTCCATCCTTTTTCAGTCATTCCCCACATACCCACAGACACAAGAGCACCCTCAGGAGCCCACTTGCTGGAGAAATGAAATGAAAAATAGATGCACGGGTCTGACACCCACCCTGCTGCTGGGCGATGCTGCCGCCTCCCCCTCTGCCCTTCCACCCCGGAGAGGGAAAAACATGAGATAGAACCAGCCAGTGTTTGTCTGCCAGGTCAGTGAGCCGAAGCAGCTTACAGAGAGGAACCTTAGCTCTCTTTTTGGGAGCTTTTGACCAGGAACCTGTGCTGGAACCTGGCTGACCGGGGATGGGAAGGTGCCATGTCAGCAACACCCCTGGGGCCGACCGCACAGCGGTCAGGGCTGGCTGCAGCCGGCTGTGACTGCTGGGTGCGTTGCTTGAGAGAAGTTTCAGATATTCAGCTTCTACAACAGATTTTCCCCTCAAACCCCACATTTGAATTGAAATTATATATACACAGTCGCAGTTGGGAAATGACCTCTTAGTTAGCCTGCAGGTGCTTGGGGCTCTCCAATTCTAAAACGTGGTATGTGCTTAAAGCTTCTTATTTTCATTAGATTCTTTGTGACATTGATCTATATATTAAAAACAAAAACAAAAACAAAACCCAAAACCCCACAAAAAACCCCCACAACTTTCTGGGGGACAAAATAGCTGTGTGGTCAGAAATATGTAGGTCTCCACGAGACAGAAGCAGCCTTGGCCGAAATATATTTTTGTCACATTAAAAAACATTACCACCTGAAAGCATGTTCAATATAGGGCAGCAAAAATTCTCTCTCTCTTTCTTAGTACTCTTACCAAGTGTATTAGCGAATCGCTGGAGCATTTTATGAATTCACTTGTCTGTTTTGTTTCAGCGCAGGCATCAGGTACATCTCCAGCTCCCAGGGGGCCCTTCCCCATCCTCACTCTGGAACGTTTCTGCAGCAGTATTGACTCGGGAGGGTGGTCCCAGTGGAAGGCACGGGCAGACACAGCCTCCAGTCTGGTGCTCCATCCTACTGGTTGGAAATGCCTTCAGAGGAGGGAATTTGGAGTTTTATTCCCAGCTTTGCCATAGATGTACTGGGGAACTCTGGACAAAACCTGTCAATAGCTGAAAACCAGGAAGGGGGAACAGCACAGACGAAGGCTTGTAGGAGAGAAAAAAACGTGTTTACATAAAACTTCCAAGAACAATGGGGTCCCATCTTTGCTGGGACATCAGTAACACAAACCCATAAATTATTGAGCCATTGTTTGTATTTATTATAGCAGAATTGCAAAACTGGGAGTCGTATTTCATTTTCACAGTTTCCCTCTCTCTCTTCCTTACTTGTGCCAGAGACCATATTTCTTATAAACAAGATTCTTATTTCAGTATTCATTAGACTGTTTGTCAAGAAGAGCAGCTGGTGTTGACGAATAGATTAAGATGCACTGAGGATGGTTCAGCCTAAAGAAAAAAAGACACCACAACAGATTTCAAATATGGAAAAGGCTGCTGTGAACAATAACAAAACAGCTTTTCCTTCTCCCCCCCCCACATTCAGGGTGGACAAAACAGTAAGTCTTTAATTGCAACAAGAAGCTTCAGGTTAGACAGAAAAGTGCTTTAACATTAAGGCTATCACGGTATTGGACTCAGCTGGAATAAAACGGCTGAAAAGCTGGAGAGACAGAACTCTCCTAATTCTTGTATCCTCAGAAGTAAAACTTCATCCAGCCACAAACAACACAGAAATCCATACAACGGGGTGATGTTCAAACTAACAGAGCACTATGGGGACAGATTTCTTATCCTTACTCTCTTTCTTTCTTACTCCTTGTCCAGTTCAGAAACGTAACTTACCTGCAACAAGAAAAGCAACCGATGGAAACACTGAGCTGATTTATCCACCCAGCCAAGCAAACAGTAATAAGCCAGGAGACAAATAAATAAATGGATCAACAAGTATTTCACATTTGAATACTGCAGATAAGAAATTATAGACGTAAAACCAAAACTCAGAGGCATACCCACTGTCCAGACAACAGCAGCAAACTACAGCTCCGCTTAACCGACATTTCTAATGGGTACCGAACAAGAAATTTCCCACTTTAAAAGCGCATGGTCCAAAGTTATAACTTGCTCTCTATAAAAGCTATATTGATTGAATGATTTCCTGTACAATTAGCTGCAGAAACTGAACTGAAATAGAATATTTAATAGAATAAAATAATAGAATATTTAATTCAGCACACAGAGCAAGATCTACTGATTTGATCGTGAGCTAGTAAACTAGGCAATTGCAACAAACTATACACACTCTGACTTCTTCGCCTCGGGAATTGGCTTCTGGCTTCAAATTACTCACTGCTAGAAAGCAGTTTGTTCCCATCCACCTCATCAGCACCTGGCTTTGCTGCAGCACTCAAGCAAACTGAAGATAGACGACATGTAGCAACAGAAAGTGAAAGAACGCAGAACTTTCAAATAACAATCTAAAAAGTAAACTAAGCATCAGTAATTGCAATTTTACACTATTTTCCTGAGGCGGGAACTTCCTCCCTTACAAAATTAATCACAAAAACTAAGGGATATATGTCAGAACCTACCGTGGCTGCCAATTTAAGTATTAGGAGTATGTGGTTATAATATCAAGCCACAATGCAATTTGAGCGTAGCAGCTCGCAGACATGCTCCGAGTACCTTTTGTAACGGCAAATGATGCAGCACCACAACTCTGTGAAGAAAGAGGTTGTAAAGACCCAACACAGCTTTGAAGAACCGACAGCCCCATTCACATGACTGACATCCCACCATGTGCCTGCACGTGGCATTTATTACAGGCTGACCCTGCACTTTCAGATGGTCCTGTCAATAGAAGACATTTGAAACAGGGACAAAGGTAGAAAATAAACTAAATGGAGCCTACAAATTTGATTTTTCTTTTTATCAAGGCTGAGATAACATGCAAGAAGAGCAAATGGTGCCTTAAATTTGTTACATGTGCACTTCAATATAGTGGAATAGGAAACATGGCCTTTAATAGATAGATTTTTAATATTTGTGGGAAAAAAAAAATCCTTCATGCACCAGCCATTTGTTTCAGAAGTGCTGCCTTAGCTCTGTGTGCAACCAAGAAACTTCCCCTCAGCGCTGCTCTGAGAAGGGATCTTTCCTTTGCTAAAGGGGAGGGAGAACACTCAATCCAAGCTGTTCCCAGCCAGTGAAAAAGTCTCAAAACGTTCAGGAACATGTAACTCAGAAAGCTCAAAATGCAGCTCTCAAGGTAAAAATCAGGGTTATCAGCATCTAGAACAAGTCAGAAAACCTCTGTGGAAACAAGAAAACCATTTGTTGAAAGTACTTGACCTCTATTGAGACTTCTCGACATCTTGAGACCAAAATCTCAACTTGCTATCTTGAAGAATGAATCTAGGAGCTGAACATTTTCACACTATGTCTATTAAGAAAACGTGTCTTTTTTAATCCTTCAGACAATCCTTTACAGTACTAACTTCCAGTTAGTCAGATAAATAAGATCTGCAGTGCAGATCTCCTTGAGAACAAATCATACTAACTGGGCCGTCATCTTTCTCTACAGAATCATCAGTAAAATCCTCCTAAATTATTATTCTGTTACAGCTCCCTTGTGCTGAGATCAGAGAAGCAAAGATGTTGCTTAGATTTCCATTCAATCATTTCCCTGTGAGGTAGGGAACCTGGACTTTCTGAATATCGGAGACCACAAGTTCCTACAAAATTACAAAAACCAGACTGTTAAAGTACAAGGACCACTAAACTTCAAAGGGAAGATTCGGACAGTAATGGCATAATGCACCCACCTGGAATCCCACCTCCTCCTCAGAGAACAGAGGTGGGCATCACCCCACGCAGGTGTAAGGTGCACGTTCCTCACCACTGCTCGGTGGTTCCTGCATCTCCGGGTGAGCATTTGTGCTAATGAGGAAATGTCAAGACACGTGTTTGCTGTATCGTGGCGTTAGTACGAACAGCCTGTCTCAAAAACATGAAATTGCTTCAATATTGCGCTCTCAAAATTCAAACGATGACAGAGAAATCCTGAAGCACACTCAGAGGCCAGGTGAAGGGAATCCAAGACTGGTTTTGAACTGATAAACTATAGTCCCTCAATTTTCAATCCATTAAGTATGTTTTTCAACAGCAAGTTTCAACCTATTAAAATAAGTTGGTTTTGATAACATTACTGAAGTAAGAAAGCTATTACTTAGGAACCTATTGTAGCAAATAAATAGTCTACATTCAACAGCAGAAACTTCACCATCCGGGTTCGTTCTCTCGGATTGTTATATGACCCACAATTCTAAAGGAATTAAAAGATCGTTATGCATAGCTGGATGCATGTTGTTTCAAGTGTAAATCTAAATGGTTTCAAACATCTGAAGTACAGTAACACAAATAACGTTCCTTTGCACAATCAAATCAAATCACTGTAAGAACGGATCTGCCGTGAGGCTGCATCACCACACACGGGCCTGCTCCCGCACCTCCCAAATCTTCCGAGGAGCTGTGAGCATCACTGGCCTCTTTCTCTTCCACAAGTGTGTGGGTGAGAGAAGCAGCAGCACGGAAAACGCACACGTGAGAAATCGGTCCGTCTAAACCAAAGGAAGGCGGCGCACGGTGGCAGAGGAGGGCTTCGCCGCTTCAGAGCATCTGCTGTGTGCTCGCAAGGAGCACAAAGCTGTACAATGCATCACCTCCCACTGCTTCTTACATATGAAGTGAATATGTGCCAAAATATCAAAAATAGTGTTTCAGTCTATCACCTCTCCAGCTTAATCACCTGTAAATCTTGTGTGCCAAGCATGTAGAATTACTGATATATAACATTCAGTCAAAGTAATATCAAAATATATTTTATTCTGGACCTCTTTCAGATCTGATTCAAATTACAGTTGTCAAAGCAATACAATGCAAAGGGAAACTGCAACAGAAAATGTGCCTAGAAGGGATACAAGGGCCTTGGGGACAAATCATTGTGATGTAGAACCAAAATACATCATAAAGTGTAATTAACATGGTCCAGGACAGTATAGAACATCTATATCAGTCTTCTTTAGACAGTAATCATGAAAACTGAACAATAAAAGTCCTTTAAACAAGTACAAAAAACTGTCATGGGCTGGTTTACACTCTTACAACAGTTGTAATTTAACTGGATAACTGAAGAAATGATGCAGACATTTTAATCCAGTGCTATAGGTAGGCTCACAGAATTAGACCCAAAGGATTTGTAACTCCAAATGAAACCATTACAACTACAATGTCAATGTCAGGAGAGAGAGAAAATTACTTCTGTATTCTAGAATTACTGTTCTGCACACTGCAGTCTGTTGAGGACAAGATCGCAAAGTACAACTGGACTAGCAACAACATGCAGACTGTTTTCTTGTATTTACCCACAAATGTCAAAAAACATCATGAAGTAAAAATGAATGATTATTTAAAAAAAAACAAACAAAAAAAACACAACAAAAAAGGAAAAACACAAAAACATGCCTCAAGTTATTGTCAAGCTTCAAACTTAAAGGCAGAGAAAGCGAATTATGTACTCAAAACTACTGATCTGAAGCGCTATTAACAGTAAATCTGCAAGAAACGGCAGATTTTCCTGGTTCGCCTGCCGCCAGCGGGTGTTTCAGAGCTCGCTCTCGAGGGAGAAGCCGAGGCGGCTCCAGGGCTGCTCTCCCTACCGCAATGTCAGGGGTCGCGGTGGAGCTTTACTGCTGTCTCCCCAAGCCGGATTTGCTTCTAACATGCCACAATGTTGCTTCTGCTTTCTTCGGACTTCTGGAGAGTGCGGAACCGGCCCCCCGGGGAACGGCTCTAGGGGACTTTGTGAAGGGAGAAGCGATGGCGCTTGTCAGCGATAAAGGAACACGGGCTGAACCCCGCAGGCCCTGCTCGGGAAACCCCCCTGAGGCCAACGGGGGTCCGGGTGGGGGGAGATGTGGCTCGGTTAAACCTACGCGGTGCGATATTACACAGACCCAACGCCTCCAGTGCTTATTCTGGCAAGGTTTCCTCCTGAAGTGAAAGACAATGGGATTTTCTGGTTAAGTAAAGATTGGGGGAAAAAAAATAAAAATAAAAATCGGGTCCCAAGGCTCCTCTTCGCTAAACAGACAAAAACGTACAACCTTTTATTTACAAGTCGAAAAACCCAGTTTGTGATTTTAATGAAACTCCTTCGATCCGGCAGAACTAAACGCATCGGCTGCTGAGATTGCTCCGTAGGCAAACTGGCACAACCACCCTATGCCACCTACTATTCTTCCTAAACACAAAGAACATCTCAAAGGTACAATGTCCCATTAAATTCCCTAGCATGAGGTAAGCAGTGTAAGGAAAAAGGAGTGCTTTTAAAATGAAAATTAATTAAAATCGGTAGAAATCTTTGGCCTTTCTCTCAAGATGCATTAAAGTGTCACGAAATCAAGAAACATGCTTCAAAATGCCATGTCATTCTGACTCTGGTAACTATTACCTCCCTCCACCCAACCCAGAAAAAGAGGCACTTTTAGTGTTCCGTGTAAGATTTCCAATCATCTAGTAGACACGCTAAATAACCCTGCACAATTGTAGCCCCAGAATCAACTGAGTTTATCAACATTACAAAGAGTCTAAAAAAGCTTTTATGAGGACCTAGATATTCCCTTAACTACACTAAGAAGTCCACTGGTTGGGAATCTTTACATCAATTTAAAAATGCAGAAAAAGGTAAAGTAAAAATAGAAAAAGACGAACTCTACAGAAACTTGGACCTAATTATGCAGAAATGAGAGACGGGATGCTGAGATGGATGCATAGAAAGACAGCAGAGTCAAGAGCAGTTCATTTCTTATTCCATCACTAATTCTGAGCCCAGTTTTTCCCCTTCCTTCCATCCTGCGTTTGGATATCTGCCCATCAATGTGGTGAACTGGAAAAAATAGGAATTGTAATGTATGCAAAGGCTTACGCACGTGTTTGCCTTTACGCCTGGAAAACAGGTGCAGCAGCATTACTCAGTATGCCAGACTGCGCATACGTTCATACAAAGCCAGGGTCTTACTGACATTCGGCATACTCAGTTTAAAAGGAACAATCTGGATAGTCTGCCTCACCGTTGAATACGAGGTCTTTGTGCTATAAAAGATAACAATTAATGTCACGGTTCTCTTTTCTTCTTGCTCCACGTAATCGCAGAACCCAGCACTCCCCGCCCGCCCGCGCTGAGCGGTGTACGGAACAAGAGGCGTGAGCAGGAGCAGCACTGTGGCATGCTAGGAAAGGACAACGATCAAACACCAGCTGGCCAGATGTTTCGCTGGTGGAAACCGGCGTCACTCCAGTACCGCGGGGCTGTGCTGGCCGACACCAGGCTGGGGCCTCAGCCCGCGCCTCCAGAGCCCCAGAGCCGTTCCCGCTGGACCGCGCTCCAAGCACCCGAAAACCCTGGGCCTGTGATACCGAAACGCTGTTTTATCTGTTTCTGAATACGTGATAACCACGCTTGAGCAACTCGAATTCCAACCAAAAGAGCGGATGATTGAGAAAGAGGAAAATGGCAATACCCTAAAAACACGGCTGTGTGATTTGCAGCTATGTCACAGAATTCCACCGCAATTGTTTGGATGGGCTGAAAGAATCATCCGATAGCTTTTATGAAAACGAATAAACTGTCCGTATTAAAATACAAAAGTACTATCGAGAATCACTTCTGACTTTCAGGTTTAAATTCAGTGCAATTGACAAATGCATTGCTAAACGAAAAACGCAGCTTAAACATACTCAAAACATTTGTGTCTATTCCTGGGAGCACAGTTTAAAATTATTGCACAGAATTTTTTTTTTTTTCATTAAATGACAGAGGTCAGCCACAGTCACGGACCTCCAGCAAGAAAAGCAATATTTCAAGTGCCAGACACTCAATATCTTAGGTTTCCTACATATCGTAACTCACAGGGTAATCGCTCTAAACATTTGTAACGTGTTCCAAACCCCTAAAACCAGCTGGCACCGAACCAACGCGGATGACTGTCTCTACGGATATGACTTTTTGTTGGTTTTAAATGCTGTGTATGATAGTAATATATTCCTGGGGTATACGTAAAGAATGGATTGTTGACTTCTCTTTACCACCGGCAAATTGCTACCCTACCTTAGCCAAACTCAGACTTGCTTCAAGTCGTGTCTATTCCATGGAAATAGCAGAAATCAATGCCTAAAGGAGGATGGTTAAAACGCCAAAGCTGCATTATTTGAAGTAAATCAATTTATACCTAACTTGGAGGGGGGAATAAAAAAAATTTAAAAAAAAAAACTGAAAAAAACCAGGTTAGAGACTAGCAATCATAAGCCACAAAATTATTTGTGATTGAAATAGTGTTATAAAACCGATAACTTTGCAAAGCTCTGTAATATAAACCATTCCTTAAGTAAATGCCTGTGACATAAATTTGACAACCTCTCTTTTTATAAATTTACACTCTTGGAATCTTATGCAAGATACGATGCAACCTTTTCAACTACACATACGCGTAAACACAACCTCATGCTATCATTTACAAATAAAATCACTATCAGTATACTTTTAATCACATGAGCAGAAAAAGGTTTGCCATATACATCTGTCATTGTAAGAAAAATACTTGATATTGTAAACAGAGTAAAAGACACTATATAGTAGTGATTATTAAAAAAATAGCAGCTTACATCTACCCTATATTTGGAAAAAATGTAGTCACAAGATACAATAAACTGCAGGACTGGAGCAGCAGGGGAATTAGTGCAAGTATTCATCTTTTAAATAAGCTGAATCACTGCTATTAAAATAAACTTGAAGCAAGTCCTCTGTTTAAGATTTTTTTTTTTTTTTAAATCTAAGGTAGTAAACATTTTGCCTCTTAATGGCAGTGTTATCAAATATATGCCAAAGATTTTATTTTAATAAAGAAAAATTACATGAGATACTTTTAATACTGGAGTTTGGTTACAATTATACATCTAAGCTCCTACAAATAATGACGGGCAACTCTCAGAGAAGCTGTGGCATGAACCCTCGTCCGGAAAGATCTTAACCTCCTAAAAACGATCCCCCAGCTACACTTTGCTCCTTTTCACAATAGTGCACAATTTAACCATATTTTAGCTATGGTCTTAAAGCAACAGAAGATGCATTTTATCCTCCTCTTTTTTTTTTTGCATCCCTGTATTTTTCTTTTCTGTTTCATTTTTGTGCCCTTCTCTTCTTAAGTTTGGCAGAATTACGTCCCAAATAAGAAACTACCGCATTTCAGCCATGTCACCAGAAAATAAAACATAGATTATACCCATTACTGTCGTACTTGGTAGATGAGCAGGACGCGGAACAGCACACCTCAAAGAAGGACTTTTTTCTTCCCTCTCTCTCTCTAATCCCTTTTCCACCCTCCCTCTGTTCACAAAATTGTGCTCTGGGAGCCACAAAATGTACCAAACATTTTCAGGTTCAATCTACCTCTTCAAAGAATGCATTAAAATATGTTTCAAAGAAACATTTTTTTTCCAAGGTGAAAAAAACATAGACAAGAAACTAATTCACTCCCTTACTTCATGCATCCGTAAACTTAACCAAAACAAAACCGAAAACCCGATGTTTAAAAGCAAAGAAAAAAAACCTACTGCTGCAGATTTCTGGAAGTCCATTTGCTCTGTACGCACAAACTGCTCAACTACTGAGAAGAAAACAAAAATACCCCACAATCCATTGTCAGAATGGATGTAACGGGGGGAAGGGGTAATGAAGGCTGCCATTAGTATCTTCTGAATTTGGTATGTATATGGGTCTGCTCCTGTACACAGTATATTTCTCTCTCTCTCTCTCGCTCTCTCTTCTGTTTTTCATATCCAAAACCTTTAAATGTTATTTTGGGGCACAGCAGATTCCAGCACTTGGTGAACAGGATTCACAAGCTGTGACAAAACTCTGTCATCCTCTTCAGGGTGTAATTTTTCTCTCTTTTTTTTTTTTTTTCCTTTTTTTTTTTAATATATACAGTATATGTATATATTTCTTTTACGTTTGGCTGTAGTGGACTGGCCATGGTTCAATTGGGACTATAGCAGTACATGGGTCAGGGACAGTCATTTTGGCTATGTACACATTCATAGTCGGTCCATGGCTTCCAACTAGTAGCGCTATTTCCGTAGGTCTAATACACAAACCTGGAAGAAAAAGAAATGCATATAGAGAAATTGCATGTTGTGCGATATTCCAAAATTTATACAACTCTGTGTGAAATATCTGAGCAGAACCTGTGAAATGGATTGTGCAAGCTCCACCTGGTATCTCTGAATGTTGGGGAGTGGGGAATTAGCCAGGTGAGCACTTAGGTCATGAGCACCCAGGCAGACCCACATGAGGCTGCCCCATCAGTTACTATCAGAACATTAACAACTCCTTAACCTTCTAGTTCTCTCAGATGTAGAAATCTACTGGTAAAATAAAACCGTACACAAGCTATGCTTTTAGTCATCAAACAGTTCAAATGTGCCTCTATTTGCTTAGTTATGAGCTCTAAGTATATTCAAAACAGACAGGATGTGGAGGGCTTTGGTTAGAAAACAATATACAACAAAATAAACCAAACATTTTTTAAAGAGAAAAAAAAATAAATGAAAACCAATCTGCTGCAAGTATAATCAGCCTCTTGGGTTCAAATTAACTGGGAGACTGGAAAGGTTACACTGCATGTGCATAAAAGGGTCATCGAGGGTGGAATTATAATTTCTACTCAGAATATGCCTTGAGCTTTTGTTCCTTTTATGGTATTGTCCATACTTACAAGACTAAAATGATATGAAAGACCAATCAAAATTAATTCTTTAGAGTTCAGCCTACTCAAAAATCAGAACTCCCTATTTTCTGTTCTGAACTCTAAGTTAGATCCAGGACAGGAGAACACTTTGGCACCTGTGTTATGATATGACCCGAGACTCTGGACAAAGCTACCAGGATGGATTTTTACTGACATTTGTTACTTCAAGCTACAGTGCTTCAAAATACGATTCCTTTATCACTCTTATTTTATTCTAATTTTGCTTTTCCTTAAGCTCTCTTCAACTTTCTTTTAAAACCATGGCAAAAGAGGCATAAGGAAAAAACCCAGTTATTGTACATGTTACGAAGAACTGCATGTTAATATTTTACTGCAGTACTTTGCAGGACAGTGTCAGAAGAGCTAAGAGGTGATGCTACAATACATGGTAGGGGGTGCAGTTCCTGATTAGTTAAACACACAATTTTAGTCCCTGCTTCTTCTAAGCAATGTATGCACACTGGTATTTACATATAGCTCCTCTCATTTTTAGGAACTTTTTAATTATGAGCATTAAGAAATTTGTACTCTGTTTTGCTGCTCCTTCTGTTGAATGCAATGCAGGAGATATTTAATTCCTATCATGCATTGCCATAATACGACCTACACTCAACATTTTCACTCAAAAAGGGCAAAGAGGCAAACATCAACTTGTTTCCAGACTATAATAAAAAGACCAGTCACAATGAGCACATTTCCATGGTAATCCCCACCAGGGACAGAAAATTTAAATTAGAGGCATCTTCACTTTCTGAGTTGTTTGGAGGGTTTAGAATAGTAATGCATTAAGCTGGAATAAAGACGTATTCTCCTTTCGGCATTACAGCACGCTCATATGTGAAAATCTACATGTGAGCTGGCTGTATTAAAATTCAGCTACAGAAGGAAATTTTGTCTCCATTGTTAGTCAAAAAATGCTTCTTGTTAGAACGTCAAACAAGTCAAGCAGCACTTACTGAACCATCTGAAGCACTTGCTCCAACTTTGTCTCCTGCTGCATTCCAGCAAACCTCAAAAATCCCTCCTGTTCCCCGATAACTGTGAACTAGGGCACCTGTCTAAAAAGGGACAAAACATGTAATTAATATAACAAAATCCAAGTGAACAAGTAAGATTTGTACAGCATGTAAAACCTCCTCGCTGCTTTTAAAAGCTGGAATTCTCCAAAGAAATGGTCCAGATGAGACTCGTGGACAATCTCAGTTAAAGGACAGGACAAACACAGCTATGGCATCTTGATCTCTTGTGTCTGACAGGCAAAACTGGGGATGGTCATGACTACTTCCAACTACTAAAATGAGCCTTTCAAAAATTAATATCCAATTCCCAGTACCCAGAGATCACATCCTGCCTAACAATGAGATCTCAAGATTCTCATTTCCAATCAGCCCTTTCTTGGTCAGAAATACAAAATAAGTAATAGTGTCCCCTTTCTTAGAAAGTTCTGCAGAAACATTTTGCCATCATCACCTTCTCTCACTTGACATTCTCTTGTTTTTCAGTGAAATTCAATGAAATAGCTATCAGAATTGCACGTCTACATCCAGTCATCATTTTTCACAGCAAATCGGTTTTATAAGGAGTTTTAAAGTTCAGAGATAACACAGACAACTTTTGCATGCAACCTGCTACTGGAGACACTTTGTTGAATGTATTGTGGTGGTGGTGGTGTTAGTTCGTTTTGCCTAAGTAAAGACAGTGTAAAGACAACTATTACTTTATCATAGACAAGCATACAAGGAGAGAAATTAAATGTACATCCATTAACAGAAGTAACCTTAAAACAAAAAGAAAGTGAATCCGTATGTCAGGAACAGCAAAGCTCTTTGTGACTGAAAGATGATGGAGCAACAGAGGTTTGAAGGGTGCTGATGGAAAAGACCAAACCACAAACTTCTGAACAGACAGAAGAGCTATACCTGTGTATTCCAGATGTGTACACACTTATCAAAGGAGCCACTGGCCAGGTACCTGCCATCAGGACTGAAAGCTACACTGTACACAGGTTCTTGATGTTTTGTCAGAGTATGAATACAAATTCCTCTGTCTACATCCCATAACCTAACAGTAGAATCAAAGGATGCACTGCCAAGGGAAAAAAAAACACGGATTAATTACATCTCCGTTCGACGTATTTTTTGTTTCTAGTACAAATACAATATGATAAAGTATCCTACATGCTTCAAAACATTCTGTAAAACTACATACGTAAAGAGTGAAGTACAAATAATGCTTAACAGGCATTTAAAACCATGATTAAATAGTACCTTGCTAACATAAGATTGGCATTTGGATTATTTGTTCCTGGTCCTGTAGGACTCCATTTGATAGTATAAATTTCTTTGTTGTGTGCTTGTAAATCATGGACACAACTGTCTTGTTTCATACTCCAGATCTATGATAAAAATGGAAGAAAACACAAAGACATTTAGCACAATAATGCTAAAATACATCTTACATCTTTCTTCTTTATCATTTGCAGCCTGACTTCTACCTTTTAGGCCACTGGAAACATTTGCTATGACTGACTGCTGCGTTTCTAGAGTAATTATGACAAGTATTATATCAGTACTCTCCATTCTTTGAGTTGTAAGTACCCAATGGGGTTAATGAGTAATAAAGGTACCGTCCATAGAAACCAATCTGCATGTGCTAACTGCAAGTCCCTTAAAAAGTGCAGGGATGAGAACAGATGCTAAAATAAGAAGAGCAATATGTATATGTTCACAGCTGAGTTGACAAAATATCAGGGTCCTATTTTAAAATGAACTTCTTGCTACACAAACTGAGTGAAATAAAGGGATAGCAGAGACATTTTCTGTTTTCATACAAAGCCATAGATGCATACTACAAAAAACATTATGGCATCGTCAGGTGTTTGTTCAGTACTTCCCAGAGTTCCTTAGGACTCCAATTCCTGCATGATAATCTTCAACAAACAATAACTTTGTTCTATTAAGAGCTTGCATTGCCACTGCAGAAGGGAGTTTGGAAGGTGTTTATACCTTTTCCTAAATGTGAAACTTGATATCGTAGCTAATGTTTGGAATGCTTTTTTTTAACAACATCTGTTTCAGTAGTACTTTTAGCTCACCTTTTGTTAGAAAAAGCTAACAGGAGCATGTTTAAGCCCAACTGTATTTAATGTATGCAACTGAGGTCCATGTTTAAATGAATTATGCTTTTCAGAACTGGCGCCTCACTGAACAGGAAATTGATTTTCAATGTGCAGACAGAATTAAAATTGTATTTCCAGTTTAAATTGATGGGATCAAAATCTAGCGTCTCTTCCCAAAACTAGTATAGATGAAAAGAGTCCAGATTAGCTGCCCTAGGGAACACCTAGTCGGCATCACAAGGGAGAAAAACAGACAAATCACTAAGCATCTTCCATATGCTTCAAAACGTGACATTCCTTCCCACTGCCATTGAAGAGTAAGTGATCCACAAGTGATTAGTGATGCGTAGACTTATCTACAAGCAATTGGTCTTCCAGTTCATCCTGAACAAAACAAAACAAAACTCGTTCCAGGCAAGGCTGAATTCAAAACAGCAATGAAGAAGTGAATTGCCTGAATTGCCTGAGCCCACAAACAGTGATGTGTTCCCAGCTCTCACCTCTTTACTCAGTAACAGGCAGCAGCAACAGCTTGAGCTCTAGATTCGAATTCATCTCACCCGAGTTTCAGCTGCCTAAGTATTAAATACTCGGCTCAAGCTGGCTAGTTTGACTCCATCCATTGCCAATGGAGAACGATTGATGCTCTCAGGGGTTTACTCACCACATGTGAATTAGACACTTAACTTGGGAAAGGACGAATTGCTCTTCAGTGGTGTTAGATGCTCTGTTGCCTAAAGATGCCTAGACACCTAGCTTTAGACTGGAGGCTTAATGCTTACATGTTTATATTTCGATAAGGCGATTCCCATTGCAAGAGCCTGACCGTGTGCCGGCAGAGGCGGCGATATCTGGCTACTCATTCAGCCATTCCCTGTCCCTGATTAGACAACAGTGAGCTGGACGGAAATAACTGTCCCAAGGGCCATTAGTAGAACAGTGCTGTCAACATAAAAAAAAAGGTATCCTGAAACTCTACCAAACACAGTGCTAAACACCCTCTAAAAATAAAGCAGTTTGGGAGTGATGAAAAGGTATTTCTAACATGGAAATGGCACAGGCCTGCCAGGCATCAACAACTTCATTTCTTCTGGTGCATCTGACCTGGAGGGATTTTTGTATGGTTCTCTACTGCTCCTTGAAGTCATATGTGTAAGTTACAGCATGCTCTACATTCCCAAGTTTGCCCCATTCTACAAGCAAGCATGTTGCTATGAATTATTTGGAAGAAAAATGTTGGTGCAGTTGAAAACTACAGAACAACTCCTGATGAACTGGAAAAAAGGAGTACACACAGTCTCTTAAGAAACAATATGCCAAATATTTTAACTAGAAAAAAGGGGAAAACAGAAGAAAGCCAGGAAAGCAGCCAGTCACTCATTCTTGTGTGCATTACACGACAGGCATTCCAAATGTTCTTTTTAACCAAAAGCAACCATCAAGCGTGACAGCTTAATGATTAACGACCTGATTCTGTAAACAGCTAAAAGCACCTAATAAATCATGTTCCCAGTCTCAGGGTGGCAGCCTGTAACAAGTTCTCTGGACCAAAGCTTGGCTTTGATTAACAACCATTTGCTAGGGTTGCCTAATCTTGTAATATTAAAAAAGAACAAATATTGGACAACGTGGCCAGTACGGTGACACTGCTGGACGGCCCGAGCTAATGGTCTGCGTGCCAGAGTCCTACAAAGACAAGAGCCAGCACCAGAACATTACCTTTAGAGTCATATCATCAGAGCAGGATGCCAGAAGATTACCAGTTGGATCCCATTTGATTGCGTTTACTTCATTCTAAAATTGAACAGTGAGAATAAGTTAGAGTCTTCACTTCCATTACAAATGACAGCTTACGAAAGATAAAGTTGGACAGCAGTTATGAGTATTTGTATAATCGTCAGTATTTTAACATTTAATTTTCATTCCTAGCTATGCCTTTCACAACAACTTTTTACTGCCTGTTCACCACGTTTTCCCATGCATGCTCTTACACAACACAGACTGCGCACTGCAGAGTCTTATAGTTATCATGTTTCTTCTTCTAAAGCTCATTTTTGCTATGCTATCCCGGCACTGGTAAAAAAGCTGCACATGGGAGTCAGAATTGTTCTAATAACGATAGAGAAAACAGTTACCATATGACATTAACTACAACTACCTGCATATGTATGTATATCGCCTGTTGCCAAAGATCAACCATTAGTAGATGACCTTTAAAGGTCTTATCCAACCCAAACGATTCTATGATTATGTGAGTGCCGTACACTGGCAAGTATACTGGGCCCCCAGTCTCTCACTAACAAAAATATCGTATAGCAACCCCCAAATTTCCAGTACTTACTGTGTGACCCTGGAAGGTTTTGATGGGCCTATCTTGTCCTAGTTTGCAGACATGAATACACATGTCTGTACTGCAAGAGGCAAACGTGTTGTTGCTCTGCCAATCAACATCTAATGCTGGTGCTGAAGGAAAAAGAAAGATAGTTAAAACTATGGTGTGCATTCTGCGGGAGGTTGATTTGCAAATTTAGCATGTACCACCTTAGAAAATACGCCACCAGGATGCAACCACTAATTTTACAGCAGTTCTAGATCATCAAACACTATGAACAGTGAGAAATGAAGCCAAAACCTGCCTTACACAAATAAATGAAACAAAGTGTAGTAGAAGTCATTAAAACATGGAACATATCTGAAATTAAACACTTCTATAGAAGACAGTGCAGCAGGACAACAAGCTGTAGCTAATGCATCTGAGAAGAAAAGCATGAGGAGCAGGTTCCCACAATGAGACACTATCATGCATGAGCTCATCTCCGCTAACAGCCCATGCTTGTGCTCATAGACGGCAGCCAGAGAAAGGTGATGTGTTATTTTCTTTCTTAATTTCAGCATTATTAGGTGTGGTAACTTGAAGTTTAATCGCTGGTGACATATTCCGTTTGGTAAGGCCGAAATATTTATTGCAGATAGCACGCAGAATTGGTTGAAGTAAATCAAGAACTGATGGTTTTGATTGTTGTTGTACCACTGAAAACGTAGTCTGAGCAGAATAAAAAGTGGAAACAAGACACATTCCTTAAAGGCCCTTCAGTGACACGTTCGTCATCCTCTCTATTGTATATTCCAGCTGATTCTGCCAGGCCTGCACAGCGTGCAGCCCACAGAGCAATTTGTCTGAGCCCTTAGCGGCTGCGCCCCCATCCCAGCTGGCCAGGGAACAGCCTTTCAGCTGGTTTGTGGCCAAAGAAAGTGGGGACCGCACAGCAGGCAGCGTGGAACTGCAGAAAGGGGGTAATACTTGGATTACCTCTTATGACTTCATAGAACTGCAATAAAATGGTGAGTTTTAAAGCTATAAAATCAGAACAATTCTATTCTCAAAGTTCATAAGACCATGAATATGGGAGTCAGTACCCAAAGAGCGACTGTAAGACTTTAAAATGATGCAAATAAGCTCCATGAACTTCAGATTTATGTTTTTAAATAAATAACACCTTTTTTGTCTTTTCTGATGATAATCCTGAATGATCAGAATCAAGACTTACCAGAATGAAAAGGAAACTGCTGCTTGGCTTCGCCAGTGTGGGCATCCCAAATAATTGTGGTCTGTAGTAAACAGATAAATAATAAATAAATTTGTACGAATTGCTAATTTCCCCACAACTACTGCCATTCACGTGTACCAGACTACCTAGCCGACTCCTCCTAGCCCAAATCTGCTCCCAATTACGTATTTCTAGTGTTTCACCCAGCACTAAAGGAAATTGTAGTAGATGTAGAGACAACAGTAGAGAACCTTAACATGCTTTAATATTAGAGAGGTGTTTTATCACAACATCTTGGGGTCTGGATGGAAGGAGGGAGTTGTGGGCTTGTTTTTTTTTTATTAAAAAGAAAATAATAATAATTAACCAATTTATCTCCTTAGTCCTATTTATATTCTAGTAACCTCTTACGCACACCTATTTTAACTTCCAATACTTGTATATTCAAATTGTAATTTCAAACACTCAGTTGTCCCTAAGGAGATCTTTTATATAAACAATTAGTCTCATAGTTAAGAATCTGAAAGATTTAAGGGTGTAATTCTTCTCTGCCAATACTCCTGATATCTTCCTGACGAATGAAATCTAACATGACAAAATTAGTACTTTATAATCACTACATTCTAGGCCAACATTCCTGACCTACATCAATGTTCAATGAAAATTTTGACACTGAATTCAGTGGCAGCATGAACTGACCACACAAATTATTTATGGAAAAGAAGTGTAAGGTTGAGTCAATCTTTCAGCTCATGCAGGACACTTTCCAAAGCATAATCTCAGTTGCTTCCTCCAAGGAGTTTTATTGACTGAAACAAGCAGCTTCTATCTCCTCCAGAATATTTTTCTGCAAATTAATGTGGTACCTCCACAGATTTAACAACTGGCACAGGTCATTATGGCTGCCAAAAGAAACAACCCATCTTTTCCGTGATTTGAGAGATTTACTTTTCCTTCCTTTCCGGCAGCACAAGCATTTATAAAGCTGGGCACGAAAGCGCACCAGGCTAAATGCATACAGGAAAAAAAATAAAGGAGAAAATCTACTACTTCACAGTGACACTGCCAGTTTTAAGTGTTGTGGACCTGTGCTCTTGCTGAGCTTGCAGTTTGCCAGCCTCATCAAGAGAAATCCTGTATTTGCTTCTGAATCAGTTACAGAGGAAAAGTTAAACTCTTAAAACTTCAGTCTATTCTTCATCACTATTTATCCTCCCTACCATTTGTAAAATCTCTCATGCTAACAAGAGCTTTGAATCTAAAGACCTTGTGAGTCTTTAAGTTTGTTTAGAAATGTGAAACAAAACACAGTTAAACAACGAGCTTCATGGCATCACTCTACTGGCACCTCCCCAGCCACATAAATATTGACTTGTCTTATGTTCCAGCTGTAGCCTTTTAAATCATCCTCAGGCTTGACCGATATCCAAATCAGCCTGAGCTTACTCCTCCGGTGTGATTTTTTTTTCCGAGGCTTAGCATAAAGTGCTTCACTAAATTTTAGATTATTCGGTTTTACAAAAGTTTAATGTTCCTGCGTTCAATACATTTACTTTGCAGCTCACACTAACGTAACTGGGAAGAAATATAGGGACATTGAAATCTAATACATTTAAATATCTCCGTAAACTACTCTAAAACACCAGGAAACATATTTAGCATGACAAGTTCTTTGTAAGCACATATTTACGTCCCGTGCCTTTAGTTTAAGTTACTTACTTTCTATAGCTTTTCTGTTATGTTTACAATTAGATTATAACGGTGAAGGAAAAAAATTTTAATTTTACCAAAGATTATCTCACCTTGTCCACTCCTGCACTTAAAATGAAGTTTCCTTTCTTGTTCCATTTTAACGCAAATATAGGACCTTTATGCTGCCCTAAGGTGCTGGCAAGATTACCTGAAAATTTATATTGATATGAATACATTAAAAAAAATAAAAAACTATGCTGTGAGCCACAATACAGGAAAATATACTGGAAATTACAAGTATTTCACTTACCGTCTTTAGTCCATATCCTTGCAAAGCCATCGTAAGACCCAGTTGCTAGAAGTGTACCTTCACTCTGCCGGCAAAAAGGGTGTTTTATTTATTCATTTTCAATGTATAACTCAAGGCTAATGAGCACAAAGCAAATTGCAGGTAGAATACGTCTGTGTAAGATTTATGATATTTATTCCATTGACTACAACTTATAAAAAACAAGTCCCTGAAGTACGATACAAGAAAATCCAATGCAACTCAAAAATACAAATCTTTCAAGAACCGTAGCAGAGGATGCATGGCTGCTGTCACTTAAAATTTGACTACACAAAAATTATAGGTATCATTTCCTTGGGAGTATTTTGAGCACCGCCGTTTGTACTTACGTTCCAATCCAGCGATGTCACATCTTTGTTGCTGGGTACGTCCTGCCCTCCTTCTCGTATACAGTGTCGAAGTACCAGCTGCGTAGAGCCGCTCGTGCTGTTTTCGCTGAGGTTCCATATCCGTGCTGTCGAATCTCCAGATCTACGGAACAGTTAATGAGAAAATAACTCCTTCTCCCGATTAATTCTATTTTAAAAAGTATTTCTTTCCAGAGAGCAAACGTGGCGTTCGATGCAGAGGGCATTGGGGCAGGAATTACATACAGAAGTACACCAATGAGCGCTTATACTATGTACGTAGGTGGTTAATGCACATACCCTGAGGCCAAGAGGTCGCTAACGGGATTCCAGGCACAGATGAACACTTCGGATTCATGGCCACGCAGCACCACTGCCTTGTTGGGAGGGATTTCAACGTCTCCATCTACTTCCATCATGTCTGTGTGATTATCTGCATTATGGGAAACAACAGTAGAGAGAGGTGGATTTTAATATTTTGGGATATTCGAGACAATACATTGTAAACTAGTATGGTTTATGTTCTTCTGGGATGAGCGCAACAATTAATTCACAATTTACATGGATCAAAATTTGGCAAAGCCGTAATGTTCCTTTATTTTTTTAGTTCTGATTTATGAAGTACTACAAACAGATGGGGAGTTTCAAAAATGTGAGAAAGCTCTCAGCCCTTCTAAACCTCAGCATCCAAACGGATTTAATTTTGAAACTTCAAAATTGAGGCCAAAAGTTAATTTTTTGCTATGTTAAAAAATAACCGCTGATGTTAAAAGCACGCACCGTTTTTCAGGCATGATGTTGCATAGTACAATATGTTACTAGTCTATCTGGTGCTTCAAAAATATGTTTATGACACATTCATTTTAAAAAAAACCAAAACCAAACAACTTTCTTTTCTCCAAATGCAGTCAAACAGGTTTTGAACCTACATCTCAGACACTTCATTTACAAAATGGCTTTAATTAATATAATAACATTTGGTGATACAGTAAACTGACAACAGAGCTTTTTAAACTGCATCGGCAATTACCGTGGAATTGTGGCAACAGAGAGCTTTCTGCGCGGAAGTGATGTTGAATCCATATTGTTCTGTACAACATACTGGGGGTAATTCAACTTAAAAAACAATTTTCTTCGCAGCTACCATCAATCATTTTCTATTATTAAAAATAAATTCACACTGAGTGTAAATGTAGACTATAAAAATACAGAACAGTTCACCTGTTCCGTATTTATTCACTGTGGTTAAACAAGCCATTTGACATCTTGTGCTTAATTTAACATTAAGGGTTTCTATTGCTGTTTGTATGTGTGAGAAAACAGAAAAGGCTATTAGAACCTGCAGATATTTTTAAGAAAGAACACCATATAAAACATTGCTTCAATTAAAGAGAAGCAATGCCGGTATAATTTGGTGTACCAGCCAGCAGGGGCTGCTAGTATATCACATTTAGCAGCAGCCAAGATATGAAATTTAAGTTTATTCTATCCAGTTCACAGCTAACAGGTAAATATTGGGTTTGAGTTTTAATGAAAGCATCAAAGCAGAGATCTTCTTTGTTCAAGCCAAAGATTATATTTCCAGTTTATTTATCATATATAATAATGAAAAAAACTAGCAAAATCCAGCTGTAAAATGCAAAACTTGTACGTGTCTTGATACGAGTATTGCCCCAGCAATGTCTTTTCTTCAGGTGCTTCTACAGCAAGAGCTGTAACTCCTCCTCTCAAACGCGTAATTCCAACTTCCACAACAACGTGTTCAAAACCCCATTTTGATGTCTGGCCTGAACTTTCCTATAATAAGCCAGATTGTCAGCTACATTCCTCTGACCAGTGATGACAAATAAAACCCACCTGTTTCACAAATCACAGCTAAAATGGAAACAATGGAATAAACAAAACCTGTAAGAAGCAGCATCAAATAATTTTGAATAGCAAATTATGAAAACTGATCTGAATAAAGGAGACAAAAGACACAGGATTTGTCTTGGCGGCCACGATCTTCCCAGCACAAGGCAGTCTATCCTACAGAGAGCTGGTTCCAGCTCTGCGGTTCCCAGGGTTGGCAGCACTTGTCAAATGTAGTTTGCGGATCACCACAAGCAAGGCTCAGTTTTAACCAGCTACGGACCAGCAGACTCCTCTCCCTGTTCCTCCTATAGGGGCTAAAGCTGAGGACACACAATATTTAAGGAGTTGTCTCCAATTTTTTCTCTTCAGGAAAGAGCTCTCAGAAGGTCCTGTGCAAAACCTCCTGATGATGGGAAAGGAGCCGCACTGGAAGCGAGACTGGTCAATGGAATGTTGTGGACTAATGAATTCAGAAGTTTGCATCTCCTCCTGCAACTCCAAATGTCAAACCTGGGACATTGAAGGTGAGACACCACCTATTTATGTGTCACCTATCACAAAGTCTTCCTCTGCAAGCTGAAGGGTTACAAGTACCTCTACACGTTTACCTCAATCTGCTGGCTCATACCGGAGCTCATTACCCAACAACACATCAAATGACAAAGAGATGACATAACATAGGTTAAGGTTCATTTCTATCTCAACTTACTTGCTATAGTATGTGCTCCGTTCTCCTCGCCATTTGCAGTATTTTCTCCATTTTTCGCTGATCCCTGTTGGTTTGTCGCGGCTGCAGCTGCAGCAGCTGCTGCCTGCTGTTGTGCAAGTTTATCTCTGTAGGCCTGTTGTCTGGTCTGGACCACATCAGGCATTACTGCATCTATCAGTGAGAGAGACTCTATCGGCCTACCATCAAACAAGGTACCATCCTAAATTATAGCAGAGGGAGAAAACGAAACAAAACAAAACAAAAAAGACAACACCAAGTACAAATTAACATTATGGGCAAAAATTCCAAGGAAAACTAATGCAAAATTTTCCATTTAATATAATGTAATAAAACAGTTTGCAAGTAGTGCTGGAAGTGGTATTTCATTGTTGTGGTCAGGATTAGAATTTTATTCTAAAGTTAAGTGGCCACTGCAGGCCTCTAGCAGAGCTTCTGCAATTAAAAGATATATGCTTTGAGTTTGCTAAATCATCTGCTAAAGCAAGAAATTCTGTAAGCTCTGTATGAATATGATTTCAAACATGAGCGGCTACAACAAAATCTAATGGTTTGTTTGAAGAGCTGCAAACGCTGCAAGTCAGGTCACTGGCTTGTGAAGTTATTCTATCTTATTAGACTAATACTTTCCATAAACATATTATCTGCAGAGCTGACTAGTTTTTCCTCCTTTTTTTGAGCAGTGCTGGCATACTTTCAAACAACAAGGAAGAATTTTATCCTGAAATGGACAAGACCCAGTTAAAAATACCCTTATACATATGCTTAGGGCTTTGTAAGGATCTATTTTTAGGGGCTAGAAGGATTCCTTGCGATAAATATAGGGTCTCCTCCTTCTATTCCAATCACTTGCTTTATTTTTCTGAGGCTTCCAAAGGGAAAAAATTCACTTCACTGGGACATTGAAAACTACATATAAACAGCAGACTTAAGGGAGACTGGAAAGAGCAGAACTGGTGGAAAAAATCGTTTCCTTCTGTAATATAAGTGACAGCCACAAAGGCTGCTAACCTTCCAGGCATAAATGGGAATGGAAATTGAGGACGAGTATCTGCAGCATCAGGCAGGAAGATACATGGCTTTCTGTACTGCTGGAATAACTATTTAAACATCAAATTTAATAGATCCTGCTCAAGACGAATTAGCCAGCAGAGGCCAAAAGCAAACTAGCATCTACCTTCACTGCCACAAAGTGAAACCCTCTCTCTACTGGAAAACCTCGCCCTTGGGCTCTCCTCATTTCATTATAACGACACATCACTCTCATGAGAGCCGCACAGTGCTCTCCCACTTCCCCAGTGCAAGTCTACAAAACCAAAAATTAAGAGGTTACTTGTCTCAATGACTATTTTATTGCACTTGTCTGGGTTTACTTCAACATTATATGAGGGTAAAAACTCTACAGACAACGGACCTTTAAGCAATGAGCCAGAACACCATGCCTGGTGTTGTGTGGCTGCTCGGGGCAGAACCCCTACCCAGTTATGTCACTCCACTCTGGTTCCACCACTGGAGTCATGGTGAACACCAGCAGTAAGGAATCTGAAGTAAAAGTAAATAAATAGGATACAAGAAAGTTAAGAAAAAATACTAACATTCAAACTTAGTGCAAGCAAGGACATAATGGCCCTGTGGGCAAAGCCTCCTTACCTCATTAATACTGACTTCTGCCTCTACATACTGCAGACCTTTCTGGATGATGGAAATCAAAGCAGCTGGGGGCACCAGAGCACCGTTTATATTGGACTGGCTGATATGGCTCTCTATACCAAAGGTAAATGCTGAATGGGAAAACCCTGAAGACAAAGCAAAAACGTCAGAATTGATTTATAGACAGACAACGCTACTTGCCATGCTACTGCAAGTAGCAGTATTACACAAAGTTACAGCATGCTTAGGAACTACAAAAAGCTCAAGACACCTCTGTTGTTTCCCTCATATGTTCCTAGTTCAAATGTACGAAAAGACAGAAACATAGTTTATACAAAAACACAGCAATTTTTAACTACAGTGTCACTGGCAAAATATTTGTGCATAAGTAAATACAAAAATGTAAATATACAGTTTGCAATAGCATTTACATATACTTATATATTCTAAAACTCTACATAATGTATTGTATCATATATCATATTTAATAGAATATATCTCCGCAAGACATCAAGGCTTATTTCTTACTTTTAATCACTGATTCGTTACCCATGAAAGTAAAATGGACCTGTCTGTAGAACAGAATTCACTCCGTGGCACAGTGCTGCCATAATTGTGTGTGGTTTGGCACTCAGAACTACATCATTATAGTGCACTGATTAAGAAGTAGCAAGGATGTTACGGTGCAGCACTGGTAGTTGCTTGTTATTTATATGATTGCCCTGAAAAGGTGAATTTAGCCTAGAGAAAAATAGTTGTTTCAGCAAATTAACTTTACTGTCACAGAATTTTTTTCTTAAAAGTTTTTGTTTTGTTTGGTTTTTTTCCCCCTGTCAGGTAACTAGAAAGCTACCAGCAAACTTTCAATGAAGACAAAGCAATTTTGTAAGTTTGGCTTCCGTGACAAAAGCAATCTGCAGCTGGAATAAGAACATACAATAGGTTTCAGCAAATTCAATAAGAACACACAACAGGTTTCAGCAAATACAGCAACATCCACCCTCCTACAGCCACATTCAGGCAAGGAATCTGGCCACAGAAGACCAGCTCGCAGGAGCACCATCGGTCCAAGACAGAACAGGAAAAAACAGCATTTTGGTGGTCATACTTCTTTCTTCTTCAAGCAGCCCCGAAGAAAATGTAGCAAAATGTCATCATCACCCTATAGATAAAAGGGATCTCTCTAGGAAAACGCATTTCTAGCAATCAAACGAGTCCTTAGTTGGTTGACTGCCATCTGAAGACTCCAAATGACTAAATCTGATTAAGTTACAGAAGGTAACTTGGCAGGAATTCATCCTCTTGTTGAGAAGAATCACCAAGAATCAGTTCAGAGAGAAGCACATGCCTACTGGCAAAATAATTAACTGAGTGTGCATCTGCTAGAGCCAGTTACAGATGAATATCAAATAAATTATTCATTGTTTAACAACTGTAAAAACTCACCTGACTCTTGCAAGTATCTATATACCAGGAAGTTAACCTCATCACTGCTTATACTCATCTTTATTCCCAGTTAAACCATGAGGTCACAACAAAGGACACAACCCTGAAAGTAAAAAAGTAGGTCAATTAAATATTTTTAGTACCCAATACGTATTTCTCAACAAATGTTATATTTATAAAGCAGCTCCCTGGCAGCACATACAACGGTTTTATTTTATAATGCAAATAAGCCTATTGGAGTCATTAAAAAGTCGTTTGTCTCACCACAACATAAAGGTCAATTAATTAAATATTGAAGGGCTGGATTCTCAAATAATGCAAATTGGTATGTTCTGGGGAACTAGGCCACTTAGTATCGGTACTAAAAAGGCCTAATTTCACAGGTTTTTAAAAAATAATTAAGCGTGCTTCATCTAATCAAAATAATTGCTATGGAACACGTTTTTCAAAATTTGTGTTTCCCTCTGTCTGCCTAACAAAGATGGAGAACTTTGTTGCATGAGAGTTCCTAGGCAAGTTCTTTCTTTTAATCTACTTTGATTTTCAGGCACTCCTGCTCTAGGAAAAAGGTGCAATATGGGTTACAACACTGCATCTGTTCAAAGAAAGTCCAGCTATTTTCACTAAAAATTAGAAAACATCTCAGCCATACACTTATGCTTCGCAAAAAGAATTCTTGAAATTAGAGACAAACTAAACAGAGCATTTCTATTAATTTTTAGTAACATTTCTCTAGGTTTTTAATCAATGCTGAAAAAAACATTGAGGGATATATATACACACATATATACATATACATACATATACACACACACACATTTTTCCCTTGATTTTATCAATGGTAAATATTTAGGAACACAGATAATGTATCAGCCTATATATATATATTTGATGACAAATTTTGAAAATTATGAAGCAACAAGAGTCTCTAAAATGGGACGGAGAAGAGATAAAATTAAAGCCTCATTTTTGAGAACATTCTCATGACTTCTCAGCGTTTGAAAATTAAAATCCTGATCTGTCCATGGCATCTAGTAAACCAGCACAAAATCAGCTTCCAGAACAGGGTAGGAAATAAGGTCCGTCTCCTCCTCCCAGTATCCACCCAGCACTTTTCATCAACAGACCCTCAAGCTTTTCACCCAGCTGCCACTATCATTTTGTTCTATGGAACACGAGTCAGAGAAGGTAAGTGACTTCCTTACTGCTATTTAACAAACTCTGACCTGGATCCAATGTAAAAAAAATAAGAAAAAAAAACCAAAAAAAGAAGACTGGAAACAGGTTGTCTTCCATTGTTCAAAACAAGTTTTCGCTACATGGCTGCAGGGTCAAGTCCTTCACCACCGCTGCTCCAAGTGGGAATGCAGCGAACACAGCAGTGAGCAACAACAAAAAAGATGATCAGCGTTACGAGGCTGCCGGGTATATTCTTTCTAGGAATCTTCTCCCAGCAAGATTTCCCATGGAAACAGGGCAAAACGACCACCCTCTGTTTCTTATCATCTGACTTCTGAATTTTACTCAATTGCAACCACTTCTGGCAGTGAGAAGAGCCCTCCAAGAGGTGACTCCCGAAAGCCCCCCAGTGTGGTAAAGACCCAGTTGAACTCCTCAAGGCGAGGACAGGCTCCAGGACATCAACAGGAGAGTGTTTGGCTGAAACCACACAGGAACCCCGACGGGTCGATGAGCGCATGGACACCCCCAAATCACACAGCCAGCCGCCCAGCTAACAGCCAGGGGCGGGAGGGGGCAGCACACGCCACCCACTGGGTAGAAATGACACAGGCCCCAAGGTGCACGGGGAGGGCTCGGGCCCAGCTGAGGCCAGCGGGACTCGAGTGGGAGAGCCGGGCTTATCCTGAGTGGGAAACGGGGGCTGGACGTGATGTTGGATGCGTCCACAGAAACCCAGACCTCGTGCTTATAGAGCAGCTCAAGCACACTGAGCTGCTGGAGGGGGAAAGATGGGTTTAGTGTCTCAAGGAAATAAATCAAAACGTAGAGCTACTTAAATCTTTCTCATTTCTAACGGAAAAGGTAATTTCTCCAGTATAATAACTTCCAGCTAGTGCAACACAACTTGTAAAGAAAATACTAGCCCTACCCCACTGCTCCACAGTCCCCAGCAATGCCCGACGTACAAGGTGTACCTGCCAAATTACAATATGCCTTATTTACTGAGCAGCCTGCAAAACGAAAGTCATTTTTAGCCATTTCATGCATTAGCAACCAATTCTGCCACGTGCAAGACCAAACACTAATTTCATTCCGCTATGTTTTGCTGTCCTACCTAGTGCACATCACCTTTATTTAAGACTGCTTGTTACAGAGAAGTTCTGTAGGAACAGGAACAATATTTTCCTTCTAAAACAAAGGTAATTAAAAGGACTCGTAAAGAAGCTTTTTTTACATTACATACACACACAAATGGTAGCGTTTCTTTCATGGGTCTGTTATTGGTTTTTAAAATCTTGCTGCATCATCCGAAAAACAGATCAAGACGCAGAAGCCAGATGAGAGTGCCATTTGCTACCTAGAGAAGGCCTGCATTATTAATATAAATAGGGCTCCCTACTCAAGGCAGAGTTGTGGACGCGCCACATAAATTCACCTGTTATGTAGTAAAAAAAAAGGCTAACATTTTGCTTGTCTGTCAAAAGCGTTATTCACCCTGCCCAAGTCAATTGAGTACCATTTCCCAAGGCTGGTTGGAAGCGTTTTCCAGCGATGCTTTGGCCAGGCCGAGCACGGCCGCATGCTGTCCCGCCCGCCTCTCGAGAGATGGCACTGCAGCACCAGAAAAACACAAACGCGTTCAGTAAATACACGGCTTGCCTGATAAGGACATGGAACTGAAAAGGGTGCACAAGGTTCCAGTTTTTTGCCTACATATTGCTTTATCCATTTTTTCGGTGCTTATTTAAATTTTCCGAGAACTCATTTCTGTATTTGCCCCCATCACAGACTCAGCTGCCTGGCCAGCACCCCGGGAACAACCATCACCCCGGTATCGCACAGCCCAGGGAAGGGAGGAATGGGGAGAAGAACAAGCAACACCCAACCACCCTCCTTCCCATCCCAAAAGCAAACTATCACATTAAAGACAAAATACCACAGGTAGAAGGAGAACACAATAATTATTTCCCTTTGACAAATTTTGAATTGATATCGGGCTTGACTTTGGCTGCCAGACTTTAGGGGCGAAACCGGCAGCCCCCAAAGGGCTCTGCAGGTTCGGGAGCAGACTCGGCAACTGGCTGACGGTGGCACCTCCGGGGTGTGTGAACCTCGTTTAACAGGACGGGGAGGCTGCTGCTGTTTCCAGCCTTGGGAGCTGTGTTGTCTTCTCGCTTCTTCCTTCCTGGGACATAACCAGCAGGAATGACCCCAGGGGATGAGGGTGGTGGGGCAGAGGAGAGGGGAACCACTGACCCAAAGCCACCGGGCGCTCAGTGCTTTGCTCTCAGTGCTCAACACACGGGGCCAGCCCCCTGCTTCATGCTGAAAGTACAACTTGCCAAGGACATCTGCCAAAGGAAAATAGGAACGGGAAAGAAAATATACCTGCTAAACCATAAACCATGTGAGCTCCGCTTTCCCTAATGCACCAAGAAGGCCCCAGGGCTTGTCTGGGAGGCGATGGGGAAGATTTCTTAAAACTGGTCTCACGTGAATGGACATGGAAACACAAATAGAGGCAGAAAGACCAAAAAGATGAAAATTAGAGGGAAAAAGAATCTTTATGCATGTACCCATACTTGTACATAAATACCCCACATACCAACAGATCTACTTCACTATTGCTAGTTTATTCCCCCCCCATGTATAGTCGACTACTCATTTTGGGCACTTAATAGATACTAACATTGCTCTTTATTTTAGAAAAAAAGCAATTAAATAACAGAAAGACACCAAAAAACGATTCAAAAATAAGCAGAAATGACACATAATTGCTACCAGTTTTAGATTTCTAGTCTAATTTGCAAAGGGTCCATTCAAAATTTTTCAAGCTATTTGCACCTGTATGTCCCAAATCCATTCTGAAAATACAACAAGATCCTTGAAGCTCTTTTATCTGACCCACATAAAAATTGCAAGCCTTCCTCAAAACATTCTGTGGATTTACAGGAAACACGGCAAAGCACGATGCACCCACACTACTGCTGCAGTTCCTAGCGCGCTTTTAAAGGAAATCTCCCTCTTGCCCCTACTTTTGTTTTGCACCTTGGAGCAGTCACAGTACACGTGAAGCAGATTCATAACAGGTAGAACCAGGATTAAAACACAACAGGTTAAAAAAAAAAAAGGTATGTACAGGGGCTTACTGACCATGCCCAAGACCTTGGGACCACGATAGGATCAATATCCACTGCTTAAAACCCAGTTCGCTTCAGCACGCCTCTTCTCCGGCTCTCTTACCCCACATGCATCCCTGCGATGCTCAGCAATGCCGTAGTGCAAACAAAACTGTATCACAGCATAGGGAACCATCACTCTGTTCTCCCTCCATCATCCAAAACCACTGAGCTACAGGTACTGGTTATCTGTAGGATTCTCTTCTTGAGGGACGAGCCTGTGGTTTATAATTCCACTGTTCAATTAGAGTCAGCATAGTATCGAGATATCCCAGGTAATTTTTAATGTTGCTTCAGAAAGTCTCTGAACTCTCAAAATTTATCAGACATAAAACATATGAGTCACAAAATAAAAGTCAACTATCTACACAGATGCGATCTCCTCAAAAACTACATGTGCCACAGGTCAGGAACAGGCCGACACATACCTGTGCTTTAGACAGACTGATCCACTCGTTCCAACTCTGAATCCATGTCAGAAATCGCACAAAAGGTCATTTGGAAACTACCTTTTTCAAATGAAATGAAGTTTCTCGTCCAGAAGACACCACATCAACTCTGAGGTAGCTTCCACTTAGCAAAAGTGTGCCTGTATTTCTGTGATGTTCCTGCCGTAACTCAGACACAGCAGCACGCAGGTTCTCACACCGGATTCTCCACCCCTCAAGGACCATTCACACCCTTTCACACTTTGGGTAAAATTTACAAGTAAAATGTATTACAATGAGGTCAAGCTCCACTATCACGAGCAAGGGACCTGCAGGTTAATGGGTGCCCAACAGCACAAGTCCGATTGTGTATCTGACAAATTACTACTCTACTCTACATGTTTATGATAGCTTTGTGCTCTTCTCCCAGGTTCATGCCAAATGCTACAGAACAGATGCCGCCCGATATGGCTCGTGGCCTAATAGCTTTTTTTGATGTTTGGTTTTGGTTTTTATGGTTTTAACAAACCTGAACTGGCGGAGAAAGTTTATACACCCGTTTAGCACTCTGCATCTCCTAATCACAGTTTTATAATATACAGTAGATTTGCTAGAGTTAGATTTACTAGAGTTAGATTTATTGTATCATCAAACAGCCTAAGAAAGGCGCATTTCTGCAGTTTTGGGTGGGCTCTAACACATCCTAATTAGGCAGGATAGCAGAAAAACCTGGCAGGCTGCTGTGAGTAATAATTCCCCCAAACACACCCCTCATTAGTTTGGTACCAACTACGACATGTTAAAGGGAACAGCTAATGCTCTGGGTAGCTCTGAAAAATGTTTAATGTTCAGACAGAAACAGACGGCTACATTTATCCACAGAAAACAGAAGTCTGGCTACGGAAACAATAAATCTACAACAGAAATATTGTCACTAGTCCTTTTATTTTTTCCTCTTTCAGAAGTAAACCTGAAAAATATTTTGCTAGCACATGTGCACATACACAGTGATTCCATTTTTTAACAGCTGCTTAAGAACTTTTTTTTTTAAATGACCATCATAGTTAAAAAAGGACCTGACAAATTATACAAACCAACCTGGGAATGCGTAGTCTTAATTCCATCCAGCAAACCTAGAGGTGCGGACAAGTCCTTTGGAAAGTTTGATTACAATTCTGCTTTACACCTGGCTTAAAAATGAATCTGAAGTCCTGTGTGTGATACACTATTTTCCTTCATTTTGCTGTGCAGCTAACACTGGGACCCCCCCAGGCTGGCACACACACCCGCTGGACCCCACAGCCCTGGGACTGCTGTCACGGTGGCTCAAGGGACAGATGACAAGTGTGACCCAGGAAAGCGCCGCTCCAGTCAACTCCACCTCTTGTCCAGCTGCCCAGAGAGGGGGTGGATGCCCCATCCCTGGAGACACTCAAGACCAAGCTGGATGGGGCTCTGAGCAACCTGATCTGGGTGAAGATGTCCCTGCCCATTGCAGGGAGGTTGGACCGGATGACTTTGAAGGTCCCTTCCAACCCAAAGTCTTCTATGATTCTATTCTAAGACAGTGAGGCACCAACGCCACCAAGTCCGCTTGAACTTATCAACTCAGAGATGCTGAAGAAAGTGAAAAAGGTGCTACTTAAATCCAACCATTGACACCAGGCCAACTGCTGGATTTGCAAGGTTTCAGCAGGACTTTGTTCAGATACCACGTCTGCCATGGGAGCAGAACTGGACTTCTAACCCAGGGCTCCACAAAATGTGCTACTGCTCTACTAAAGCCCTCTCCAAAGGCTCTTCTCTTCCCCAAGACATGGTGGCTCTACCCCAAACACCTGCTGAACTCAGTAAGACTACATCCACAGAAGAGCTATGTATATAGAGCCCTTCAGAAACAGTTTATAAAGGAAAACTCAAAATAAATTAGTTGTTCCTGCATGTCAAGCATGCAGTGTATGACCAGAATTGTACATCCTTCTGTTTAAGACTTTATTAAACATCAGTTTCAAACAAAATGAACATTTTTATCATATTTTAAGAAGTGAAAAAAGCTGAGTTTTCTTTAACAGTATCAACTTATTGCTCTAACCAATCCTATTTGCTCTTTCACATCACCACTTGAGAGACGGGGTCCAACATTGTATTAGGCACAAAACAAATGAGTCCTTATTAAAGTTCTCCTGCTATCTGACAATCTGCAATTAGGAATTCTTTCTAACCTTCTGAATTTAAAGGAAAACGTTTTTTAAATTAAACGCATAAGCTTTGTTGTAATATATGTCAAAATGAAGGTTATCTCATTTTCTGCATTTTACCTGTGTCTCTAAATGGTTATTATTTAAATGTGCCCTTTTAAATTTTAAGATTCAATAATCTATGTCAAATGTGAACATGCATTAAAAATTATCTGTAATTCTAACTAATGAACCTTCTTACTGATTTCCCATACGATCAAGATCTGCTAGTTTTTCTGCTAGCATTTTAAGACAGACGCTTCTCATGTTCATCTTTTAACTCTAGTGTTTTGCTTTTAATCTCAAGAATACAGCTTCACTTCCAAATACTAAAAAAATACTTTTTCCTTTCCTCATCTGAATTGTTTTCCTCAGCTCAGGCGATAAATATTTGTATTCTTTACTTCAGCTTTAGTGACCTAATTTATGGCAACAGTCTCTGTCTTTCTGTGCCAATTTGAGAGTATGAAGCTTACAAGATGACAAAGCCAGTTGGAAATTTTCTGAAGAAAAAGGATTATAGCCCTTAAAGGGAAGAGGGGAAAAAAAAAAAAGAAAAAGAAATCCATCCAAAATCTTAGCTAAAAATAACAATTACTGTCTACTTATCCGAGTTCTCAGTCCCCAGAAACGCCAAGCACAGGCCTGAGTACTATTACGAAATAAGCTGCAGATGAAGCCCATTTGTTGGTTTTGCCTGGAGCAAAGTAGTATTTAATTACTGAACTATGAGTCTCCTCCTCAAAGTCATCTGCTGCGTGACCCAGGAGGCTGGGATTCTGGATGTTCCAGCAGAGACACAAGCGACACTATGTTCAGTATCCTATTTCCAGGGCTACGGCTACAAAGCTGCGACTTCTATGCTTTCTAGAGTTAAAAATACATCTTCCTGGACAGCTACAGGGCATCTTGTGGTGATTCCTAAGAGCCATATTTTGTAAATCCCCTGACCGACTAAAGTATCGGGGATATTTCTGGTGCTGGCACTTTATTCAATGCTCTTTAGGTTCTTAAGCCTCTTTTCTCCTTGTTAGAGTGCAATACTAGAAATTGTGTCTTTGGGGGAGATTTTCCTCCATATTTCCTGTATCAGAAAAGTAAAAATGAATCGTAGGTCAGTATTTTGAAGACTTTTCAGCTGTTTGGGATACAATGAATAGAGACATTTTTATCCAGCCACAACTTCACTATGTGATAATTAGAACACTGTTGAAATAGAGGTAGTTCAGATACATCTTATTCAGGAGCAAGTATGTTAGTCCTTCACAACTTAAAAGCCAAACCCAGCTGCTCAGAACATGCACCCATACGCCAGTAAAACCACCAGCAGAAAGTCTGGCCTCAGTGTTGGGTACTTCATGAAAACCACCCCTCCTTGACCCCCACGAGAGCCCAAGGCCCAACATCCCCTCTCGCTCCCCTAAGGCAGCCAAGAAGAAGGATTTTAATCACAAAGCTCGAGCCCAACTGATGCTGGCAAACTTAAATAAAAACTGTCCGAAAGTAGTTGTTAAAAAGTGAAATCACTGCCCTCTTTCGATCCTTAAATATTTCTCAGAGTATATCAGGAAATATAACCAAATATTATGAAATTCTCCTTGATCAAGCAGCTAATCTAGACCAAAGGCATTTTTCAGAGAAGCAGAACCCTGGCTGGGCAGGATGACCTTCAGGTTTAGACTGTCCTACCTGCGCACAAGCTGGGCAGATGCCTCTGGCAGCAAAACTGGAATTGCGGCATTTCTCAAGTTGATTAGAAACGGTTAGCTCGTGATTGATCACCGGAATTACCATTTACCTGGGGAAGCAGTAGTACAGGCTTGGCCAGTGTGGATTACTTCGGAAGATGACCTGAAAAATCCACCTTCTAGGTTCTGTATGCTAACCTGTATCTGCTCTGTATGGAGAGGGAGCTATCAGAGAAGTCCCTGTCATTACTCCATGTAGAAACACCTGTCCCCAAAAAGGGAAAGTCTTATTGGAAGTGCAATCATGGGAACAGTGATAACACCAAGCAAGCTGTAGAGTTTCCATTCGTAGGCCATTAGAAGGACGTCCCTTTAGACAGAGATCACAATCCTTCAGGAATACCTAATTGAAATCAATTAAGACTTTTGTAATCAAACTGATAGCCTCTCTCTCAAGGCTTTGTAAAATTTTCAAATGGCTTTACTATGTACTAAAATAGTGGCCTACTAATATTCTCTAGATCTAGACACAGAATAGCAGTAGGTTGCTGGAATCAAGTACTAGAAAGACGAAAACTAGAAGAGGCATTATCTGCTACGTTGTTTAAAGTCCTATGCAATATATTTCTCCAGTATGCTTCAATTTTAAGCATGCAACTGTACGACTGCTAATCTCCTGTGCTGCATTAAGGCCTTAGCAAAAAATTAATTATGGATGAATGTAGGAACACACTCATTAATCCCCGCTTGGATGAAACTCTGTAAAAACTCCAGAGAAAATAACTGATTGAGAAGAGCTCATGAATCGGTCAAAATGAGCCCTATCAAGAGCTTCTGCTGAGGCTAAGGGAGGGGAGGGGTGACAGCCAAAAACATCAGTGTATTTTGTGACCACACATAACTGAAAATAAGCATAAGTACTATGGTCCAAAACTTTGATCAAGAACATGTAGAAATTAAACAGTAAATGGGGTTAAAGATCTCCATACTGTGCTAAGTTTCTGCTCTCAGCTGATTTATCCTCATTTTCACTGCTGGAAAACCCACCAAATAACGTGGCCTGTGAGTCTGATCAAGAATATTCCATTTTCCCCAATATACTGTTCCTGATGTTTCCACAATAGATCATTCACTCTAAGGGACTGTGTCAATTGAATTGAATGATGTGGTCACCTGCTGGTACATAAATGCAAAGGCAAAGCTGAGTGGGTCTATTTTCAAAACAGGAGACATTGATCCTGTGACAATGTTCCATTACCCTGACTTTATTTCTATTAGAGACAGTGATTACATCTACATCAATTGCTTGAGCTGATGGATATTTGTGCACTGACGGTGACACAGTTTTTCACTATGCTGCTGCTGCTGACTTGCATACAAAAAAAAGATTCGTTCTGAGCTTGGACTAATGTTACTTATTTGTCAATGAAAAACTACAAAGTTATGCAGACTTCCGTAATTAGTTGGTTTTCAACTGTCTGTGGTGGCTGGAAACGCTGCGGAATGGTGATTAGTGACTGCGCAGCCTGGCACGGACTCTGTTTGTTATGATTAATATATTTATATTGCTACCTGATGGTAATAAATAGCATATGTAGTTTTTACAAGCATCTGTGGAAAGGTATGTCTGCATACAGAGCATCCCTACCCTGACTGGGGGTTTTTTCATGCAGCTGTACAGATCCCTTTCCACAGTTCCTATGCACTGTCCTTTCCCCAGCCAGTGATCCATCTTCTGGCTTTCATCGCTTGATCTGACACACGATCTTGAGCCTGTGGTCACGCATTTGCCCTGGTTTTCACCTCTTCACCACGCACTGCCTACACGTACTCTGCGCTCCTAAATTCATCCCCCAACCGCTTCCAAGAGCGTCGACTTCATCTGTGCTTCCTTCAGTCATTTCTTTTTCTATGTTCTTCTTTCACTACCTTTCTGTTATAAGTTGACAACACTTTGCACAAATAAAATTCTAGCGGTTGAATAAAATCCAATTCATCTTCAACAACAGCAATCTCTATTCCAGCTAAGCCCTGTTCATTTTATTTGTCCTTGTTTGTTTAGCCTTGTGCCCTGAGCCACGTCCTGAAGTGCCTGCAGGAGAAAGGCCTTTGTCCGACTCGCTCCAGTGTATTTACCGTGGTGGGTTCCCTCATTCTTGATCAGGAAGGTTTTTTTAATGCTGCCATAACAACAACAAATTGAGGTGATTTGGAGTTACACCTACGCAGAGCAACAAAGAACAGCAGAGACCGGAGTTAGCAGCATCTGAACAAGTGCAGACACCGGGCCAACGGCACATCGGGCAGAGCCAGCCAGCATCTTCTCACGGCATCCCTGTGCACCATGCCGATGTCTGCAACGCATGTTAGGCACCTCCTGGCTCAAGTCCGTTCCATACTGCACATCTGTAAGTTTACCATAACCAAAAATAAAACAAAAATACCCAAATCTCCCGCTGTGGTGTGCCCCGGTACCTGTGAGGCTGAGCTGCGGCCCTGGCCTAGGGATCCGAGAGCACCAGCTGCACCGCAATGGATTTTGCTAGAGTCTAAGTTTTGAAACAACCATAAAGAGCCACCACGGCCTCATGGTTTTGGATTGGGTCTTTTTTTTGTGAAATGGTAGGTCTTTATGTTTTATTAAGGTTGTTATCGTTACTCAGAAAATTATCCTAAATTCCTACAGGTCTTTGGGGCCTAGTTTGTCTTTTCCAGTGAACAACCAAAGACAAACTAAAACCAAAAGCACTTACATCAGTCTGGACACCCACAGCTACACAGACATCACCTTTTCCAGCAAAACATCCACTTGTTTGCCATGCCCTTGGTGTATGAGCCTGAACACTCTCACCTCAGCCTTTTTAGCACCTATAGAACTATTATCAAGTCCAGGTTTTCAACATGGAAGTTGACAGAACTACCCTAAATAATACCAACCACATAAACGGAGCGAGAGAAGCATTTTCTGCAGTGGAAGAGCCAGGAGGAGGCGTGCTCTATGAATCCGGCTGGAGTAAAGAACTTTCAATTCTGAGCATCTTCCCCAACTCATACATCACTTTAGAAAAGATCTTGCATTACCAGGGATAGCACATAACTTCTGCGGTGCTGGGGATATAAACGTGCCATTTGATTAGGGGTTAAAAAAGAGAAGACAGTAACAAAATGCTCTGTTCACAGAGCAGGTGAAAAGGTTTGATCTATCTAAACAAAAGATATCCCAGTGTTTCCCTATTGTTAAGCCCACTCTTATATGCCCTTTCTATGAAAAAAGAAGTTTTGGAATTATATACTCTGGCAGCACCTAATTTGGGGGTAACAAATAACTCTTCTGAAATTCCTTTGTGAGTGCACGAAAGCTGCCAATGTTTTCCCGAGGCAGATATTTTGCTGAATACTAACAGCTCCAAGTCCACCGCTTCTGAAAAACGAAGGGTAAAATGTAAAACCCCCGTGAGAAAATACCATAACCAGGGTGAAAAAAAGGAAGAAAATACCCTAACATCATCACAGGATGCAGAGAAGATCCTTCAGTTGAAATTTATTACAATTTCAAGTGAGGACAATATAAACTGTTAACAAGGAAAGAGATCACCTCCAGCTTTAGTTGCCATTAATCAAGAGTAACTACATCAGGGCCTGTTATTTACTAAAGAGGAGGCCAGACATATATATATATATATTTAAATTGAGAGGGAAATAAAGCAAATAGTGCCCTAAAGACAGGGAAAACAATGAATTACTGATACTAAGAATCCAAGGGTTTTGGTTCGTTTTGGTTTTATGATGGTTTCCGACTACTCAGGACAAGGACAGCATTAGTCCTGAGCTGTAGACTGATGGCAAACAGGTAGATTGGTACTTAGGAATGTTAATAGTAGAAATATACTGTGCTTGAGATACGTTTTCTCTATTAACCCAGATATTAAACATGCTGAGAATCCAACTGCAGTTGGAGAGCAGAATTTGGTATTGAAAATATGTGCCAACATCCATCATATTTAATGTTCAAAGTTCTCTACAGCCACGAAACATATCCTAAAGCCTGGAATAAATTAAATGTAAACTGACAAGTTCTTTCTAGCCCCAAGATGTTCACCTAAAAGATTTAAAGATGTGTAACTCATGATTGACTGCAGCATTATGCATGAATGGAGAGTTTTAAAGAAGGCTTAAGAAAGTTTACCCTCAGATTAAAAACTCAGCTCGTTCCTTTACTCAAGAATTTTCACATCCAGCCCTGTTTACTAAAGCAGCCTGAAATGAGCCTGTGGGAATCCGCAGGTAAATAACCATTATGAGTTCAGGGCTTTAAAAAGGTAAAAAAAAAATACACCTTTCACAAAACCAAATGAATAGATAACATGCTTCTGTAACTGGTCATATGAATGTAAAAAAAGCACAATTTGGGAATCTACATTAGATATGGTTACTCACACTCCTCCACAACCCCACCTCATCAGACTGCCAATCTGCAAAACAAGACACCCTTTCCTCATAACCATTCCACCGATACCACCCACAACACCACTTTCTTTTATTCCCAAGTAAAGCCAAACTCAACAGTATCAAAATGTGCAAACCACAGCTCTGAGTCTTTAACAGCTGAGAACTGTAGCACATTTTTGTTCAAGAATAATCAAACCGCAGTGTCTGAGCTTAAATGACAGAAATCAGCTACCAATGCAAACAAGATCAAGTGCAAAAGGGCATTCATTATAGAACCATCTTCACCTAGGCTTTTTCTTTTCTTCTTTAAAGACTAATTAGCAAGACAAAATGATTAAATCAGAGTGTTCCTCAGAAAAGAGACATGTATTAATTAAAACAAATTTACAAAATTATTTTAGAAAAAGGATTGTTGAAGTGGATCACAAAACCACCATACTTACTTTAGCACCTCAAGATTTAACTTGAGGAGGACTTTGAAATTAGGTAGCTACATTTTGCAGAAGCCTTATTGGAATTGACTGCTAATGAAGAACAGGATGGGAAATCCTTGCCTTTTCTGGGTGCCTCCTAAGACCGAGTTGACACGTCTCTCAAAACTCATAAATTAAGAAACACTGTTTGACAAACGTTCTTTTTGGTATTCAAAGAGTCAAAGCTCTTCTTATCTGTTAAATTTAAATCAAGTGTTACAGTAAGAGTTTAATAGCCACGATCTTAGCCCTCCTAAGAGACTGGGCACGGCCGCTCATGAACACGAGCGCCTGCAGCCGCAGACGGCACTCGGTGATTCATTTGTCTTGGGCCGCGACACAGCACCATCACCGTACTTGTCCGACTTTCTGTCTACAACCTAAAGTTACAAAAATGCGAGATCAATGTAAAATTCTCATTTCTTCTTTTGCTGCGCTATATGCAGATCTGCAATTTAGACGCGGTCTATTAAGAAGTAATAGAGAAATAAAGCAACGGCAAACTCAAGCGACATCTCGGAGACGCTGCACCAGCCACAGCTGCTGGGCAAGTGAGACAGATCTGAAAATGGTCATCCCGAGGCAGGTTTTATCAGATATATATATATATACATATATATATATGTCACTCAGAGTTGTCGTTGCCTCCACCACACAGTGTCTAGGTGGCAGCGAGGCAACAACAAAGGAGGGAGCCCAATAAATGATGTGCCGTGTCCCGGATGCCACGGTGGGGCTGGACACTGGGCTACACAAGAAGTCGAGCTGTAGACACCAGACCCTCACCAGGACACAGGCAGCTCCAACAGAAAAACATTCAACCCCAGTAACTCTGCAACAAGGGACAGACTGTTCTCCAAGCCCGAAAGTATCTCTTTCCTTAATCTATAGAATTTCCAGTCTCTGCAACAATAACCACCTTCATTGCAGATGTTCAGTCCTTCCATCTCTACATCTTGTTCTGTACCATATCTCAAAGTTTGACTGTGTAAGTTGTCATGAGCAAAAACTATACTGTCTAGGTCCTAGTGCTAGGTATTTTGGTAGATAATGTCTCCACCTATATTAGCTATACCCAAATTTCCATAAGGAATAGTATTGATTTTTCCCTTCAAGCATATACATTTAATGAAAAACTCACTCATGCCCCCAAAGGTTGTCTAGACACTAAGTTGGCCCTCCTTCCTGCCTTCAGCATCTGCTTATTTTTTTCTCTAAATGAAGCTGTAATAAAGCTGTAATGAAGGGTCTTTTGGCAGAATATTAAGAACAGCATACATGCTGAGGTGATATGTCTACAATACATAGAAAAGACGTGCAATACAGTCATCATCCTTGACCAAATTTTCCATACCCTGCAATATATCTTTCTTTTTTTTTAAACTGGGAGTTGTTCCAATATCTGAATCATCAAGAGCAGTCTTTTCTTTTACAAAATGCCCTGAAAAATAAAAACAAGCTTCTTCCCTTGTCTGTTGAAAATGGAATATTTTACCTAACTCGAATTATCCCAGACTAAGGGCAACTTTGAATGAATGCCAAGTTCTGATATTTCATCATTATTTAAGTCTAGAGGCATATTTATACAACTGTGAAGGAAAAACTCCCAGAGATCCGACGAACATGCTGCCATAACACAGCCCCAGATGGCTCCTACACATTGTAAAGTCACCTGTATCCACAGAAAGCAATTACATTGTTGATCTTAGAAGATTAAAGAAGCGTACCAAATGTTCTTCTTGCTAATTTGGCACTGTACAGAAGGTCTGACTAGTAAAAGGAACACACCTGTAGAGGAATACGCAATGAGTTTCAAAAAAATATTAAAAGATGGTTTAAAAGAACACTATTTTTGCTTTTCTGTAGAGCGCATGGGATGTAAAAAAAAACGATACCAGAGCAGCCTGTTTTATATAAAGTTTTTGCTTTGTGAGGGAAGCGTCTTCAAAGCTGTGTGCAAATGCTTTCCTGAGTGCCTATACACACACATAAAAACCTTAACATTTGAAACTGTTGGCTTTGTGCAGTAGAAGCAGGAGAGCCCACTCGAGAAACTCTTATCAAATGGGCTGAAAGTCACAAAGGATCCAATTAAGATAAAAAGTTCAAACCCAGGACATTTCCTCCTCTTTCTGACTGCTCAGGCCAACAGCAGACATCTGTTCTCGCTAGTTTTTGAATTAATCCCCTTTGAAGCAAACTATTCAAAACCTGAAGATATATCATCTGTCCGATAAGGATGCCCCACCTCTACTGGTGCGGTTGGAAACACGATCATAGCGTTGTGTAGAGAAAACAGTTTTGCTTAGTCAAGTTAAAACATCAGCAGAGATGGAAGTAACCACGTCGTATAACTCCAGGCTACTGTTACACGGGCAGCTGCGCTGAAACGCTCTTCAGATTGTCCCACAAATGACCTCCGCTCTATCTTCCACATAATCAAGCAATCACGGTAACTACTTTTGCTAGCTCAGGTTTAAACAAATTAGATAGGACGGCTTTTCAAAAAAGAAACCCATGAAGGCGGGTTATCTTTACCTTAAACACTGGAATAACACGTTCCACGCGTGAAAAATTCTGGTCACCCATTTCCAGTAATAGGAGCATTAGTTGAAAATAAAGAGATGACAGGGAGGAAGAAGTCCGTGACTTCTCCAGATGACATTATACTTTACTAAGTACTGCACAAATTGCTCACAACATTTTGAAAAATTTTCAGTATTTCTCAGACTCTAAAGAGCTCCCATCATCTTTCTTTTCTTACAATATTTATAAAGCTGTGATGTCTTTACTTTGCAGAATTGCCGTTTAACATTGAGTAATGCTACTCAAAACTTCACCATGCCATTTCTCTCATAAATCTGAAAGCCTGTTTTCTTCCACTCCAAGATTTAGAAACTCTAATGTAAGTCTACACCCATTATTTCTGCATGCTCAAAGTATTATGGACCTATAGGGCTAGAAACCACACACGCTGAATAGCACCATGCCCAAATATTTTAGATAGACTAATCTAATGCCATGTCAGTAGGGAAAATGGCTTAAATCCCTGCACTAATTCACTTGCATCTTCAAATGGTGTCTTTTTGCTTCCCTAGTTTATGGGCCTCCAGATCCTTCCCAAGAAAGCCTCCCCCCCACCCCATATCTCCAATACAGAAAGACCTACTACTAATTTCTTGAGTAGAGAATCACATAAAGAAGTTATTGTGTACCCCATCTTCTTTTTAGTCAACAAACAAAAAGAGCTTGCGAAAGTATCCATAGATACGGATCAATCTAGAAGAATATTTGAACATATTCTGCTCCCACTGACTTCAATTGCTTAAGTGACCTGTTGGAGCAGAGCCAGAGCAACAGGTCCCTGCAAGAGCAAGGCCACAAGGAACACTCGCAATATCCTTCTCTACCTTTGAGGCTCTACTTGCAAGAGGTTTAACAAGCTCCTCCTGTCTTTGAGTGCCCTCTATAGACCTAAGACAGTACAAAAATAGAACCTGTTAAAACTTTACGGGACTGTGATTTAAGGAAAAAAAAAAAATACATCTGCTACACCCACAAGACATTTGTTAAATTACAGCATATATTAAAAATTCTACAGATACAAATGTGGTATCAGTTATCTACTGCTGAAAGAACAAACAGTCGATTGTCTCTTGCACAATATGTAAGCGCTGCTGTTGGCAGACGGGTTCAGAATGAGTTTTCCCTTTATTGGAAAAAGTAAGGTAATATCATCTCCCTTGTAACTCTAGTCACACAGAAGAGATAAGAAAATATGTCTAAGGAAAGTATGCAAAGTCAAAAGAAATTATAGAGGGATGGCAGTTACATATATTTAAAGAAAATAACTGGAAAATCATGAGTGTACATTAAAAAATTTAAGAAGAGACTACTAACAGCACATGGTCTGGATATTTGCCCTCTGAACCACATATTCATATTTTCCTTTAGGAAACCAAGACTTTAGTACTTGAAAAAAAAACCCATACTATAAACAAAACATAGTAACTTTTCCCCTTTTTTTTAAAAGCGATACACACTAAGGCAACAGCATCTCCACACTTCAAGTAGCCAATACAGTTTTTTACAAGGTGTTTTGTCAAAAGGTCTATTTATTAATACTTCCATGCTGTGAATTGATGTGTTATATCATAACAACTCTCAACAAAATGAATATGGATTTAACATGAGACAACAGCTCCAAAAAGAGCTGTTAAAGACCATTGAATAAAAGAACTCTTAATGTAAAGATTCAGTGGACTGCAGAAAGTGATACCTATCAAATACTGTAAATGTACCAAGCTATCAGTCCACTTTTATGACAAATAAATAGATAAATCATTGAGTGTCCTTACCAGAACTACTTTCTGCAACCCCACAAAATTGTGATGTGGCAGCAGTACAGCCCTTGGTATTACACCACCTGTAACACAAACCATATTATGATAGTTTCTATCAATATTAATTTTAAAGGATGAAAAAAGGATAATAGTTATTTTTCTACCAGTCTTTTTACTGAAAGCATTAAAACAACATTCCGTTTCCCACTGATTACAATATATGCTTAGATAAGAAAACAAATGAACAAAAAATAAAGAGCATCTTTCAATTACTTAAATAAAAATAATTTAAAAATTACAGGCACAGTTTCAACTCTATCCTCTTCGCAATCTTCTCATTGAAAACAAAACCATACCACAGAATAGAGCATTATCTTTAAGGGAATTTCTGTTGGTTTTGGCTGCCCATATTGACAAAAGAGAACTTTATAGAAGTGCAGATTGAAGTTTACAAATGTCTAAGTATTGATGTGGTAGCTTATTTTAGTGTTAGCTAAAGTATAGAACTCAAACGATTCAACAGCAAGGTAAGAAAAATAGGAAACACAAGGTCATGATCAAACCATGCAATGTTTTCAAAACAGACCATTTTGGATCTGAATTCAACAGGAAAAGCTTAAAAAGAACACGTTCTATGAAAAAATCCCTAAAATGGCCTCATGAAGTTGATTTCCACAAGCAACTTCAAAACTTCAAACACTCCCTAGGAGTTAAGTACATTATGCACTTGTGATCAGAACAATTCCTGATCCTACATCTGTACAACATAGTGGTTCGTACCAGCAATATTCATTAGAGATGAACTCATTAGAGAGTAATCTTACAGAAACCAAGGGATTAAGGAGAAAGGATTGAAGGTGAGAGCACAGGAACACTGTCTGGGCACCACAAGAAAACAACCCCTATGTCAAAAAACTGCTGTTTGGAGCAGGACATAGTTGAAAGCAAATCAGATAACCTTGTCCCAAATGGAAGGGGATCAAGAAAACAGCAAACATTTCCTAAATACTGAAGTCCAGCCACAAAGGCTAGAGAAACACATTACAAATAACACTACAACTTCCCAAAGACCTCCTTAAAACAAGCACTAAAACCAAGGACGGCAACACAAGCCTTAAACAGCACATAGCATTCCATCATCTTAAAAATAATCACCGACCTCCAAGAAACCCCCCGTTATTTAGTCTGTTACTAAGCTGAATAAGACTTGAAAATGCTTTTTCCTTGTTTTGATTGAGGAACTACAGAATATTTTGGTAATTTCTCTTATTTAAATTCCCAAGAGTTTCAAGTAAACCAGTTTCTGCTCCTTCCCGGCAGCCGGGTGGGCTCAGTCTTCAGAACTACGGGACGGGAAGGGCCTGGGATGGGAGAGGGGAAATGCCACAAACGCTGATGGTACCGCACTCCTTCACATATATGGAAACCATGGCATCTGTTTAATTAAGAGTTAACTAATATTTACATATTAATGGTTCTCCTTTTCAGAATGAGAAGTTACAAATACTACGACCCACGGGTGTGAGAAGCAAATGCTATAAAGCACCACGTGGAAATCACCAGCTTCCTCCTCATAATCAAAGTCAGTCTATTCATTACTACATTTCTAAGAAAAACACTCCGGTATCATCACCCTGCACTTCACAAATGCCCTCGTCCTTCTCTGTAACAACATTTACTGACAGTGGCTCACCAGATCAGTGAAAAGGTCCTGACCCAATTTTAATGTAATTTTAATTCTCTGTTAGGCTATTATGTACTGCCTTGATCATTTCTGCAAACCTAACTGTATACATCAACTGTATTGCTAAAATTGAATTTTAAAAAAAGTTTAAAACACTTGGAAAATTTTAACTCCAAGATGAACGATGGTCATTAAAAGGGGATGCTGATCCTGCTGGCTACACAAACAACAAGGGGTAATAAGTTTCACCATTTACGTGCTTTGAACTTTGTGCAGTTTACACGCACATTAAGCATTTTTGATTCATTTAGAATAAATTCTCTTTCAAGTAGCTAATTGATATTACCTCAAGAATGATGTTAAATGGGAGAAAGACCCAGGCGGCTGCAGGAGAGCAGTGAACACCACACCCTCAACAGAAGCTGCTTCAAGAGGAATTTCTTTCCTCTCCACATCTCCCCACAGAGCACACACAAAAACACAACATTCAAAGCACCAGAAATTCATCATCACATTAACCTCCCCTACAACAACAGGAAACCTGTTTACAGTTAACTAATTTGCCATGGGATGGAGAGGGCCAAGGGGGGCACGGCGAGAATTCAATGCACAACTCGACTTAAGAGGACTATGCAACAAAAGTGGTTTTTCAGATGGATCCTAACAGCCAGCTACTTCTGCAGTCACTTGCATCACATAAACGCGGCCACCAGAGAATTCCCTAAGCTATATTTATCCTGGGAACACTTTTATCCTGTTGTGAATTAATAAATAAGTGTAAAATTTATTGCATGTGCTGCAAAGACTTGCACACGACACAGAATAAGTGGGTTTTTAAAAAATATAACTTAGCAACGTGAACAGAATTCGTAGCACGTAGGATAAAAATTTCCCATTTAATTATATTCCCATCAAGTGATGTGATGAAATGAAGCACATCACAGGGTGCTCACTTACAATCACAGGGCAGAATTTCTTTTGCTATATCCATTCCACTCTTCACACTTTCATCCTGCGGTAATGCTGTGGATTGCTTCGTAGTCACATGCTTAGGCTTCTATTTTTCTTTCTCACAAAATGCCTCTCTACACGTATTTCAGTGAATCTGAAAAGAACCAAATTGCAAACCTACAGTCTCATTAAAAAAAAAAAAGAGATTTGGGGAGCAGGGGAAAGGTCTGAAGAGATTTTCCAGCCTGAGGGAGAGGACAAGAACAGAAAACACTGCAAAATCATGGACGACTTTGAGAACGCAACATATTACGTGACGCTAACTGGCAACCTGAACAACTGGATCTGTTACTAAAACGCTCCATAGGAATTTGTGCATCGTGAGTGTGAAATCTTTCTCTCTGCAGCTTAAAATATCTATGCATTTTAAAAGCGTATACAAAAATACACCTAACTTCCCCACTTCAAAATTAAATACAGAGCAGGAATTTCATCCCACTACCACCAATACGTGTGACGATGCCCCATGTAAACGCATTGCGCTCGTTTTAGCGCATGACAGCAACAGAAACGGTGAATTTTAGAAGATGCTGTGAAAACGTCACTCTCTTTCTGGAGGTAGTTAATGAATATCGGTGAAGCAGGAGGACGGGATCCCAAGGCCACACTGGAGCCATCTGCCACTAGAGCGTGCTCCTGGATCAGCACCGTGCCGACCCACACATTTCATGGGTGGGTTTTTTCCACAGCCTTTTTGGTTTCGCTAACCGAAATATAGGGAAAAGTGGGTCTCGTACTTCTCTAAATTAAAGGAATATAGCTATCCAAACGACACCGACTTAATCTCTTAAAATGATAGCTGTGTTTGCAACCCTCCCAAGCTTTCGGGCCACAATTTTAATGATAAGTTCTTCTCTTCCATGACTCGCATCTGAAATCCTTACTGCTATTAGGTTTGGACTTCTGAAGTCAATGCAATTTTTAAAAATAATCAAAAATGGTTTTTTGACAAACACGTACAATTTCTTTTTTGAATGGCTGTTCGGGCATTTTGCTGATTGTGATATTAAATCACTTATAGTTAGGAAAAAGAAGACAAAATTTTGTGCTCATAAAAAGCAGTGACGTGCATTTTATAAATTGAATGTGGCCCATCAGGGAGAGAGAAAAGCTCCACTTTTAAGAAGTATTGTTTACCACTGTCTACCCCACTAGACCACTTGTTAATGTTAATAGCATTTCATGTTGTTTTCTTTCTGTATGACGAGTACAACTATAGCAAACACTGCTACTAAGGCGATTAAACGTGTGCGTACAGAAAAAGAATTCAATTTACACTGACATTAAATAAAAATTTAAGTCTCTCTCTTGAACTTAAAGCAATGCATGCATTTGGATCTTCAGAGCGCTCAATGCATGAATAAGGCCTTATTTTTAGTCTGTCCTATGAGCGCAGCATAATTTCTGGTCTGCTTTTCCCTCCATTTGCATAAACCCAAATGTTACCACTGAGATATTTGATCTGCTCGCTACCACGTATTCCCTCTAATCCCTCTGTTCCAAAGACCGTCCAACCAACAAATGTCACCAGCAGAGAAACTGAAATCCAAGTAATGCGTTAATAAAACAAGGGTTGGTCCACCTACAAAAACAAGATTCGCTTTTCCATTTTGACTTTGCAAACAGCACCACAGATCACTTTTTGCCACACCTGAGAGAAAAACACAACTACAGGAGGCAGCTTAGAGAAAACCAAAGGCTCGGGTTGAGAAATTCACATTGGCCTCCTAGAATTGGTCTATGAAATGTACGGAAATCTGTTTAATTTTCAAGTAGGATTTTGCGGATTGCTAAGTATTTTGTTGCAATTCAGAAGCTTACACACAGCACAAGCAAACACAGCATCAGAAGTTAAACTGACAATAAATCATTGATCACATGCAAAGTTTAAGATCACAACTCACTGAACAATATTTATGATCACAAAGTAAACGTGACAAAAGTGCTATTTCCTTCATAACAGCAGACATAGTAATTTCAGGAGAAAACAGAAACACTCATGGCAGAGTAAGACTCCAGAATCACTAACAGCCCTAATCGCGATGAAAGGGACACCGAGTGAGTCACTCGGATACTGAAAAATGTATGCAGGGAAGTCTGAGCATTACAAAAGTCTTTGGATCATAACCATCCTCAAGCAAAAAACAAAACAAAACCAACAACAAAAAGACCCACAAACCAACCAAACCAAACCAAAACAAAATCCAAACCAAAAGAAAATCAAATAAAAGCCAAAACAAACAAAACCCCAAACAAACAAACACCACACAGTAAGTTTTTATCTGGTACGCTTATAGCCCAGACAAGTAACATTTTCCATAAGGCTCCGCGGGCAGATGACAACCAGACATGGATTAAAATGCTACAGATAAGTGAAGCTCCAGCAGTACCGCATCTTCATGTGTAACTATACAATTAAGCATTACCTGTTAGCACAACCATTATTCCAGGTTCCAAAAAAGAAACTATGACTTTTAAGATCTTGATCTGTAAAAAGTTTCTGTTCCGCTTTGACTCCCTCAAGGCAAGGTCCCAAGTGAATGTGCATCTTTTCTTCTCTTCCTTATCCGCTGCCATTCCCATAATTCAGCCTTTTAACCATTTAAGAAGTTGCACATTACCAGTGCAGAGGATATTTTCACAGTCCTCTAACAGTGCTCAGAACGTCTAACGCTAGGCCAGCAGCTGAGGGCACACCAAGGAAGCAGGATGTCCACCTACACGAGCTCTGACTGGGGCGTCTGTTGAGCAGAGAGGTTTTGGGCTTTATCGTGCTGTGGATTCTTCAGATGAGATACGTCTTTCAAACAAGAAATGAAAACAACCCGAGAATTCAAGAACTGAAGCAAAGTGACTTGCATTTCCTATTGCCCGTTATACACGGAAGAAAGACTGTTTTCTTCCTTCTTAAATTTCCTTTAGCATTTTGTAACGTGTCTCCGAGGTGCCAACGTGTATTGCTATTTTCTTCACAGATTGCTTACGTACTGTCACAAACACTACTTGTATATATTTCTATGAAGTTACTTGGTCAGACTATTTTGGAAACAAGACACTGAAATTCTCATTCTTTCTATTTGAGAGTTATTCCAGTTCTTCAGCCTGATCATAATTCAAACTACTTGGCTTAAAGCTTTCAAGTTATATGCGTATATTCTCAGTGAAAAATCAAACACAAGAATGATTTTCACCAAACTGGAGGGCAGAAACATTTAATTTTTTTAAAGGTTGCCTCCACTTGCATTGTTTTATTACTGGTCTTGCAAAGGCTACAGACACTACTTGACACACTCATTAAAACTGATCTCTCAAGCTTGCATCTCTGCTTCCTGAACAAGCAGCCTTCGAAACATAAGGCAAAAAGGTAAAGCTGGTCTTCTTTCTCATTCCCGAAAATCCTCAATTTCGCTATTTTAAAATTTAGTTAAAAAAAAAAATTAAAAAACTCTTTTTTTTCTTCTCTTGCTGTTCTGCACACGTCTGTAGCAACTTATCTTCCATCAACAGCCCTCCCCGCAATCACCGCCCCAGAGCAGAAGGCTGCTACAGGCTTTGTGACCGCAAATACAGAAAAGGAGCAGCATGCACCTTCCCATTGACCCCCACTAGGCCAAGGCCACCACGTTCTCCCAGGAGAAAAGAGCGGGAGCTGAAACACTGCAAGCGACAGCAGACAAGGACACTCAGAAAGAAGAGATGTCCTCGCCACTCCTGGACTGTGAGAAGGGAACAGCCGCGCAGCAGAAGGATCTCGCAAGAGCCTTTCAAATAAATACCAACCGGCACCTCTGCCACGGAGCACACACCTCCAACTGGGGTTTAATGTGCTTGGGTAGGCATGTAAAAACAGCGAGACTTGGTCGTAAACTGGACCAAAAGCAGGTTACATCATAATTACGCCATATTTACTTGAAGTTTTTATCGCTAAAATAGAGACTCGACAAGGTCGAGTGACGACAAACGTCACTTGGCAGCCACAGCAATTCTCAAACCTGCAGCTGCAACATGGCTCAGGACATGAAAGCATAAGAAAGCCACTGATTGAACAGCCTGATTTCTAGAATTTTGGTGGATTTTGCTTTATTTTATAGCATTGTAGTAACACTTTACTAGAGGGAAAGACAAGTTCTTGGATTTCAGAGTTGCAATTCAGTAGTCGAGGAGTTACAACACAGCTCTTGAGCTGTCTCTTGGGACTTGAGTTAAATTCTTGGCTCAGGTCCGTAGTGAAAATAAACAGGTGGCATTAATCTAGTCACCATTTATTCATAAATCACATTAAAAAAAGCCCAAACCTTAGTTTACTAAATGGCAGCCCAAAAGATTGCGAATGCATCTGTCAGGAGTAACGGCTAAAAGAAGGTGCCTGGAAAAGTCTTAAAAGTAGCTCTTGTAATTTGTGCATCATCTACTTATGGAGACAAAATCGCCCTGGGACAGACAGATTCACAAAGTCAATCAGACAATTTAAACCAGGCTTACTGACACCCAAGATCCTGCTTTATGGCAAAGATTCTGACAAGCAAACAAGAGTCTATTTTTCTCCAATTTTGGAAGCATAGCAGCTGTGGATTGCTTAATAATTTAGTTTATTCAAGGCAACAACTGTCAAAACCTATACAAACTAATTTGTCGTGCAGCAATTTCACATTATTGGAATCTTGTTATAATCTGACTAATGCACGCTATCGCTTTCTAACCATGCCTATAATTGGTTTCTTGGCTGTATTGGCCTCAAGACAGTAATCCAAAACATCCTTCAGTTACACTGCAAAATATGCACGTTTGCAGAAAGCAACATTACTTAATTTTCAGAGTCAACAGGCCTTTAATAATTTGAGGTAAGAGTATGTTTGCAAAAGGACACTAATTTTTGGTGCTATTCAGAAAGTTACATGTTTGTATAGGAAATACCATCCCGAGAGCTGCACTGGCAAAGCACCTATGGCGATACTTATGGAACACGATACAAACTCAAGAAAAAAAGAAGCAAAAATTCATTCAGATGGAAGAATACACGTCAAGCCTATACGTCCAAGCTAAACATTAAACCCAGCCATTTGAAAGTCTTGCACCGCAAAACTTATGGAGGTGTGATGGTTACTTAGGAACTTGTTTTCTTCCAACACATGCAAGCGCCCATTGCCTCCCGGCCCTGCAACCCTTCATGGGACACCTGAAGTTCCTTGAATTTGTTGGTAGATTGACAGCAGTACAAAACACAAGAACTTTGTGCAGGAATCTTTCCTCAGTATTCCCAGAGCATGGTATTTGACAGACCCTTTCACTGCACCAACACAACTGGCACACAGGTAATTTTTAAGACGCCTAAATTGTTGCGGCCTGCTGTATTTATTAGTATAGTACTTAGACAAATATGGTTTACTGTTTTTGATAGAAAAGGTTAGCAAATAACTATTACGAGGACAAGCAAGATTGAGTAAATGCAAATACGCTTCTCAGGAGAGGAGAAAAAATTGATGTTGCCACTTGAAACACAAGAGCATTTTTGCAAATTTTTAATGTATTAGAGGGTTTTTTTAAAACTACTATGGAATCTTAAGATTTGTTTGTAAGTCTTGGCAGACTAAGCGTGCATCTTGTGATGGATTCTTGGTATTACACTGAGATCAACAGGACTACATTACATAGAGGACTATATGCAATAAGCACACGCATAGATACAATACACCCTGAGTCACACGGAACTGAAAATAAGAACAAGTACTGTCATGCAAAAATGTCAGAAAAACATACGGGGACAAAAACCTGCAAAACAAACCGCTGACAGTCACTCCCAACGCGCCTCAAACTGACTGTGAAACAAAAGAAATGATGCTTCAAGTGTCCTGCAGAGTTTAAACGTGATGCTCGTTATCTGCCTTCATCCACACCTCCCATCACCAGGGCAGGCGAGTGCTTGAGGGGTCTCAACTCTTCCTTAGACCACTGTGAATTGGACTAACGGTACCAGCTGCTTTTTATCAATGGAGAATAACTGAACTTTAAGCACTTCTTGAGATGGCCTGGATCGCAAGCGATGCCTGAAATACCAATCTCTCCAGTTAAATTCGCTGTACCAGCACCGTAACAGGCTGGTTTGGGTTGGTTCTCTGCCCAGAGCTGTACTGTGCACAGCAAAGTACGTAAGAGCCAGAAAAAAAGAAAAAATAAATCCACCTTAAAATTTAAATCTTTGGAAAACTGCAAGAAAATGGAAGCAAGAAGCTTGCTGCAGGGAGTCTGCCTATCCTTAATTGTTTCTTTCACAACTATGATGCTATGAACTATGTTGAAACACATGCAGAGCCACAGCTTTGGGAAGACCAGCACAAAGAGCCCATCACCTTCCAGAGGACACCAGCAGTTGCCAGGAGGGCTGTGAAAGCTCCTCTAGCGTCGATAACCGTGTCCTCCAAGAAGCAAACAGCTGCAGCACCCAGCCCTCCAAAGTACAGGCCATCAAAAGTACATCTGCTTGTTGTTAGATGTTTGGCGCTAATATGGGTTTTTCCTTGCAACAAACGCTGAGAAAACCTGAACGCAGAAGATACCACGTGTGGTCGAAGGCACCACTGATGCTTCCACGAACGGGTGAGTTTCAGGGTAACAGATAGCACGGTTTTAATCCAGCAATAGCAAACGCTTTCTAGGACACAGCTTCGATCTCCTAGGACAGCTAGCTAAACTCTACGGATAGTGAGGAAACAATCCCGAAGTTACTCACACAAGAGGAACGAGACCCAAAGAAGACGCACGCAAACGCCACAGCCAGCAGCCACAGCCCGGGGTAGCGCAGCACTGCTCTGTCGAGTTTACTGTAATGTATTTTAAATTGTTTGGCTATGTGACAAAACAGATCTAAAACTATGAAGCACACGCAATGTATAATGCATCTCTCACATTATCTTCCTGCCTTATTATAAATTCATTTAAGAATTAATTAAAAGGACAACCATCACACACGCTTATTAATTTACAGAGGAGTATAAGCGAGAGGAGGCAGGTGAATAGGTAGAAATAGAGATGCAAACCTACGTAGAAATTTTTCCCATTGGAGCAGACCAGAACGTAACATCTCTTCGGTACAGTAACACGTGTGCTGTGAGAAGCGACATGCACTTGAATGCGTGTTTTACTCTGATCCCAAAGGATCAGGCTTTTTGTGAGATGCCTCTTCTTATCTTATTCCTCTTCAGTTTGTCTATGAGTTACCTGCATCCAATGGAGGCCTAAAAACTGCCCTATGTTCCTGCCCTGTGCACAGGAGAACATACAGTACTGATGCTGATTTAGGACTTGCAAATTAAGGTGATAATTAGGCAGCGCATCGTTGGCTTTCCTCCTAGGTTTTGGTTCAAGAGGGAGACTTTTCTTAAAATATTTTAAATGCCATTACTTTGAAATCACCAGCCCCAGAAAGCGGTTTTGAGAAATACGATCAACTTTGCTGTCAAGCTTTTGATTGCAAAGGCATGTAAGCGTGCATGTTACTGAAGCAAAAGTTTCAGAATTAAACATATATGCAAAGGGTATACAGCATAGATGAATAATATATGCCTATAAATAAGCAGAAAAATAGACTTAAAATATCCACATAACTATTAATTAGTTATTAATATTAGATCTCTGGTCTATTTCCCTTCAAATTAGCAATTAGCCACCCACTAGCAAAATGTCAATTGCAAAACAAGATACTATATTTATAGTACAACCTACTTTGAGTTTTGAGAGATGTCAGTCACTGCTACATTACAATACCCCTATTGTGTGCCTTCCCAAATTAACACCTAACTTTCGTTATAGGCAACTATACGTACAGAAGTCAGATTTTAATAGTCTTTATTACACCATATGAGCTGGTGCAAACATTTATTCCATATAGAAATCTACACAGAAACAGAAAAAACAAAACAAAACAAAAACGAAACAACCAATGACCGCAAAACCAAAACCAAACCAGGAGCTTTAAGTATTCCTCAGTATGAAGCTGGGTCAGACACCAGCACAGCCGAATCTTTAAAAGTCCCGTGCAGAAGCGATGCTGGGAGGAGTGAGCATCCAGGAGATTGTAATAAGAAATTATTGCATCTCATTTTATTATTTCCTGTCATCACACATGGCTGCCCACTGGAACACAGAGATCCCCTATGGCCTCTCCAGCTTCTCCTCCAGCACAGAAAACCCAAGGGCAGCACAATCAGCACGGGACGCTGCTTCTCCGCAGCTTTTGCAAAATGGTCTAATTCACGACTTCCCTGGCAAAACTAGACCACGCTGGGGATTTCAGGGAAGGTCAAAAGCCACTGTGTTGAACTACATTCTTAAATATATGGCCTATATCCTGCTTAAGTTTTCTCCCGGGTTGTGTTTGTGATTTGCCTTCAAAATAGTTCTCCCTCCCTTTCTTTCTCCAGACCTGCAGGAAAAGTGGGGAAAAAAGAGCATCCTGCAGAGGTTCACTGAAAACGGAGAGCTGGCAGGAGAAACCCCGCAACCCTCGCTGAGCTGCCTCCAGCGTTCTGCTGGTGTTTCAGCTACCTCTGCCATAGAGAGGGAACAGAAATAGAAAAGGAATTACGTAGAAACAGTTCTCTAAACAAAGTTAAGACTAAAGAACACTGTCCGTCTCCTCGACAAGAGGTGACCTGTGCTCACATTTTGGTGGATAACAGCCTATTCTACAGTTTTATGGCAGATTAATGTGGAATACTGAGAAATGTCTGAAGGACAGACTTGAAGAGGAACACAGTGATACTGCTGCTCATCTCTCCTCTTGGTATAAAATCACATCACTTGCCATCAGCTTGCAGGAGCACACTCCTCCTAATAACAGCTTTTACAGAACTTCCTTCTACAGCTCGCTCCTTTATTCCCAATAAAAAAATGAAAAAAAAATAAAATCATCCTCCTAGCCTTAAGATTTGCACAAAACCAGGGGCCCTGCACCAGCTGTTTCATTTGTCATGTATTTATGCATACCAAAGTATTTGTACAAAGAAATCAATTGTAGCTGCAAGTAATTTTGCACGTTGCTGATTCACCTGTAAATCCCTGGGGAGTGAAGAGAATCCTGAATTATTAAGATCATCATTTGCTATCTGGGAACATGAATGTCTATATTTTCCCACTTCCAAAATTTCCCTTTTATCTTAAAATTCACTGTAATACTCTAACTATTAAAAGCTAGAGGAGTCACAATCGAGAATGGGGAAACGAACTGCAAGAAGAAACGAAATACAAAGCCAGCTGGGATCCAAAGCCACTTTCATCACATGGGATATTTTTATATCCATTGTACATTTTATTTTTTCTAATAACTGTCACACATGTAAGCAGGAAAGCAGCAAGGTACCTTAAAAGGACATAAGATAAATGTGGTCCCGTCCATCCCTTGCTGGGCTTTTCCTTTATACATGCTGAAAATATTTAAACCCTAAGCAGATCATTTTAAAAAATTTCAGGATTAGGGTGGGCTTGACCAACCAAGTGAAAATCTCCATTATCAGTGAATTGCATTCAAGCAATGGCAGGGGGCATTCAGCATGTCTTATATCTATGAATAAAAACTGCAGCCCAGCTATCGATAAGCAAATTTCCCTCTGCAATCAGTCCCACATCGCCTGCTTTACAGCAAACCCACACTGAGTCAACGTCGAGTTTCTGTCTTTTCATTTTTCGCCAATTCTGAATCAGTTTATTGCAACAGCTCATCTTGAAACATGTAAACACTATCAGCAGAAGGAAAAGATTATTTTTTAGTTACACTTATGTTAGGGAAAAAACTGGCATTACAGAGAGAAAGACATCTGACCGAATTTTTACGTTTTAATTAATTTTAATGGAAATAGGGATAGAACTTTGAGGTTAGGGTACGTTACAGAGATGAAGGCGAGTGTTCTTCTGGGAAGGCCTGGCTCATACAGACCATTCAAAAAATCCACAACAGAAACTTCTTCAAACCACAGAGAAAGAACAAGCCAATATCGGAGACTTAACCTAGCAGATGAATATCAGTTTTTAAGTACTATGTCTTCAGACAATTATTCCACATCCCACAGGTCCCCTGTCACTACCAAGAGCTGCTTTCCACCAGACAAACCACAGATTTCCCTGTCAGCCCAGGTGCGTCTCCTGGTAAGAATATTCCCCCTTCCCAAAGATGCCAGGGAAGCTGCCTTTCCACTGTCTTTAACCAAATGAATTCAGTTAATACATTAACTGAATTCAAAATTATTATAACTGAATATTCTATTATATAACCACAGAAACAATAAATCCTTTGCCATTGTACCCTTCACCCGAACTGCAGTTAAGAAGAGCCAAATGCAATGAGCCCACAGAGCCCAGCAGGAAAGCAGACACGGTTATTCACTTACACAACCTCTCTGGGGACGAAGATGAGGGAAGAAATGTGATTCTGGTTACGGAAGGCAATCAGAGAATGAGGCAGCACTATCAAGTGCTCATGGACTTCAACTTTGGCTCCTAAATCTGCTAGACTCTTCCAAATGTTACTCCAGCTATATTAAAAATAATGTTATTTTCTGCCTCGGGTGAAGCAAATTCGTCTGTCTATTCCGAATAGCAACACTCAAATAGAGAAAGAGGTTCACTGTAAATAAGCCACGATGTACATTATCGAAATTAAAATAGCTCATTTTGTCAAGAAGAAAACTGAGACCTCTTGCAAGGGGTTAAAGGTTTGTAGGGCTTTCCAGACCTACTGTACTCTACATTTATATATACATACTATATTTTCATAAGCACTAAAAGATAATAGCAGATCCATTTTTGTTCCCTTTTATATTGAGAAGCAAACTACGTAAGCGCTCGCTATCCCCGACAACGCAATTAAAACCTGACCCAATTTCTAGACACAAACGAGCTGCGTTTTCCCCAGCAGAGCGATAGGTAACCGAGTCCACCCCTGTTCACCCTGCCCCTCCGTTCCATCTGTAACGCTGAAACCTGAGGGAAAACCAAGGCTACTACAAACCAGCGCCCCGCAGGAGAACACACAGGGCAGGGGAGCGGGCGGAAAGCCAGGCAGGTGGGGAGGAAAAGCCAAAAGCGCCTGTGTGCAGAGTTTGTATCGCTTGTCTGCACCGCCAGACAGCAAGGGAACTACAGGGCTGCAAGGCCAGGGTTACATACAACCAAAAAACCTCTGGTAGTCGTCTTTACTACCTGAGTAAAAATCACAACGTGCGCTGATAGAAAGCCTTGTAAAACCTCTGATGTGGTTACACAAGTGGAGCAGTAGGAAAAGATCTACAAAAGGCACACAGTTAACAAACAACACATGCGGCAGGTCATGGGGATTTGACTCATTTCGCCCAAAATTTTTCTGTTCTGTTTCAGGCACCTCTCTTTTCGCTCAAGGAACCTCCACAACAATTAAAACCAGGCATTATAAACATTATTATAACCACTATTTATTTGAATAACAGCACCATCCCAAAGACCCTTTTTCAGGATAGCGGCCCCATTGTGCTAACATTGCATAAACATATCAGAGTTCTTTCCTGTGCTGAAGAGACTCTAATTTCAGCAGACAAGATCAACAAACAACACAAAAGTAAAATGTCAACAACAACATCAAAAACCTCCTGTGCGGGACTTTTGTTGTTTTGTTTTAATATATTTTCCTTAGACCATCTGCTATTCTTTCTTACTGACCAAGGTTTTCCAGACAGTCTGCAATGCCACTGCTGCTGATTCTGTCCTCCCAGCACATCCCTATTAAAAAGGAAAAAGGAAAAAAAAGGAAAAAGGAAAAAAAGGAAAAAGGGAAAAAAAGGAAAAAGGGAAAAAAAGGAAAAAGGGAAAAAAGGAAAAAGGGAAAAAAGGAAAAAGGGAAAAA